>JAIUWH010000006.1:0-1200000 GCA_022058765.1 Clavispora paralusitaniae
CCGTCCTGCATGTAAGTAAGATTGGCTTGCCAAAGAAGAGAAGAAGGAAAGAAGAAGAAGGAAAGGAAAAGAAAAGAGAAGGAAGAAAAGAGAAGGAAAAGAGAAGAAGAAGAAGGAAAGAAAAGAGAATGGAAGAATAAGAGATGGAGAAAAAAGAGAAGGAAAGAAAAAGAGAAGGAGAAAAGAGAAGAAAGAAAAAAGAAGTATGAGTTGTAAAAGGGAATAAAAAAAAGAGGATGAGGAGAAATAAGGAATAGTTTGTAAAAAAGGATGAAGAAATAAAGGGTTGTAAAGAAAAAATGTGTGGTTAAACAATTGGAATAATATATGTAGGAAAAGGAAAGAAATCAATCAGAAAAGCCAATCCATGATACAAGTGCCAAAAAACAATCAGGTCAAGACAAAGACATGTCACAGACAAGGAAAGAAAGACAGTTGAAGGAGCTGGCGGCAAAAAAACAGAACGCGGTAAAATATCCAAACACCGAATCAACATTCAACAAGACAATAGTTCAAAGATACAATAGACTCGGTTGTCCTGGCCTATTTGAATAATGCTAGGTCCGTGGTCTCAATCTGGATTCGCCCTAAAACAAAGCCAGAGTGAATATCCCTGGACGGACCTACAGTAGTCGTCTTTGATAGTCTAGATGCTTTTGTCCTTAGTGATCTTTTAAACGAATATTACTTACGATACGTGGGCGTTGTTCCACGTGCCTTTCGGTGGACTTAAGGTCTTTTGTGGTTTGGGTCTAGGTCTTGGGTTTCTATGGTCCTGGTCTTTGGTTTATGGTCCGGTCTTGTCCTTTGGTTCATGGTCTGGTCTTATAGTGTGGGTGGATCGTCATTGTCCTGGCTGACGACATTGTCTTTGGCTTTGACATTTTCCGCCCTGGAACATTACCATCCTGCGAACAAAATTACCGCCGGCATTACACAGCGGGTGGGAACATGAGGGCGGCAGTTTCCTGCAGCACAGTCCTGGTGGTGTGATGCCGCGCGCATGTCCCATTTTTTGCAAACCCATCCATGCGGACATCGTGGGGCCATATTCCTGGCCCGACTTTGTGCTTATCGTAAAAACCCGGAACAACATCTTTTTATATACTTGTTTTCCTCTTTGCTGCGGCGTGCTCTCGGCGTTCTTGTTTCAACTGATCCTCCTCGCCTGATCCAAATCTGCTTGCATCTCAATACTTATCCCCGCTTTCGACCCGCTTGACTCCCTTTTTTGGCTTCACTCGGTCGCCTCGGTTCCTTAACCATTCAAGTCGAACCTTCGCTTTCTTTCCGGTCAAGATCTCCACTCTGACAGTTGTTTTCTTTGCTCCCGCAGCTTGCCTTTGTCTCGTCCTTTGCGGCCAGTCTGCTTTCTTGCTTCTCTAGCGGTTTGACAGCGGTCAGCGGCCCTTCCTCGTTTGGGCAGCTAATCCTCTTTTGCCAGTGAACTCTTCAACATTTTGCCCTTGCTAGATGGCAAGAGCCACAACTCGTTCGGCCAAATGCCGGACTTCAGGCCCTCGAAGGCTTTGTTTCTCAAATGACAGGTACTCGTTTTCTCCGCAAAATGCGGCGCCGGCACCTTACGTCCATCATCTACCCTCGTGCGAGACCAAGGTCAACTGGCCTCGAGCTTGCCGCCAAGGATGGTCATGACTGAGCCCACGGCGCGGGCTCCGGCCGGCAAACCAAACAAAAAAGTACCATCCAGAGAAGATGTAGCGACTTAACTTTGCCCTCTCATAGCCCGTTGCAAGCGCAGGAAACTCGCGGACTTGGAGTGGTTGATTGCTCGCCGACGGCGTACACTCGTGTCTGTATTTTCTCAAGGGAAATCGCTTTGGCACTTAGAAAGTTGCATGACCACCCCAATTTGTCACGAGTCCACCACGTTTTCAGCCTAGAGCGTTTTGCTGGTGGTGGAACTTTGATGGACTACTATTTGACTCCAGAGGCGACTTTGTTTGGCAACATCATCGGAACAACTCACATTCTTTCTTGACAGGCGCCCACACTAGCGGCAAGCAGCTTATGATGAAAAACTGCATGCTCCAATTGATTGAACGCAGTGGAGTTTGTTGCTCTGCGTGGCGTCTACCACTGCGACTTGAAGCCCGAAAACGGTTCATGGTCCGCTAATGATCCTCTGTATCGGCGGCGTCCCCTGACCCGGACGACACGGGTTACGCGGCCCATCATCCGATTAAACCAGGAACTTCACGTCCAGTCTCATTAGACCTTTGGCTTGGCCATGATCGTCAGACTTGATCTGCTGGCAATGCTTGCCCGCGGTTCGAGCTATCTACATGGCACCGGAGCGGATTGTCAAACCTTCAACACCAGCAAGCTCGTACGGTCGCACAATTGACATGGAGAAGCAGTTTGTCGGCGACGAGATCGTTCAGAGCTGGAGCTGAAGCGCACAGTGGTACTTTGGCCGACGTTGGCGGGGAGACGTGTGGCTGCTTGGCGTTTATATTTATCAATACATCACATGTGCAAACGGAAACCCGTGGCCCATAGCTAACATCATACGACCGGCACGAGGTTTGTTTTTCCAACTACATTTTGCATAACGAAGAGCATTCTCCAGACCATTCTTGCCCATTCTGGTAGCAGAGTTCAATGCTGTGTCTCAACGAGATATTCTGCCTTAACCCTAACGAGCGCATTTCGTTGGCAGGGAATCTTGCGCCAGCTGGATTGATGGCGGTGGATTTTTTACCATGACGGCGCCTCTTTCAAAACGAGCAAATTGGTGCCACGCCGCCGACGGGAACCGGAATCTGCGGCCCAGACTCGCCTAAGGAACATTAATGGCACGGGAATAGGCCACAACCACGGGCTGGTGTGCTAAGGTCAATATAGGAACGGGATACGAAGGGGCATGTGCTGTAGGTCTGGATTTTATTTTATTGGCTTGTACACAGCAGTGCTTGCACAACTCAGGGCAGAAGCATATTCCTGCCATTATTAATGAAGACATGACAGATAGATTTGAGTGTAGAAGGAATGAAGCCGTTAAACGCATTGAACCTATGTGTTGATACTATGTACTGATTGTGTTGCTATTGTAGTAAAATGTATACGTATTCAGCAAATATAGTGTCTTTCGCCAATAAGTCACTTTGAAATAATGTAGATGTCTTGAAATCTTTCGATCGACAATGATGATAAGCATCGAGGAAAGGACTATTTAATGCTTTTTCCTTGTTTTTGTATTGTGATAACAATTGAAAATTTGCAAAAGACATACGTATCCATTAGCCTTTTGCAATAAGCACTTTTCTTAAATTCCACAACTTGGTCAAACAAAGGGAAAGTGACTTAATACTCGATAACGGAAGAATTGACAAAGTCTATGTATGCTATTTCAGAAAGGCGATTACTGACACAATGTGATACCCGCCTCCAGTCTATAACGTTATCAAGAGCGGTTCGAAATTGGAAAAAAAATCAAGGCTTTTCAGTACCACAATGTCTTTCTGCTGAAGCTCGAAAAGCCGTTAAATCTGACGTTTTTCTAGACAAGAACAGTATTCTATTCTCCGTAGCAATAGGACATGCCACAAGATCCCAAATGTCCATAAGACCCTTTAGGACTAATGCGAACACAAATTCCAATCGTGCTAATTAATGAATTAAGCTCTCAAGATATTGTCGGACTGACGTAAATTAGTCATGGTCCTTAACTTTTCCCATTTGAATTTCTGTAATAGCGAACACGATTTTTTCGATTCTCCCGTGAATGATCTCGTAAAGGGCGTTATGTCATTGTAGTCAAAAAAAGTCCTTCTTTGACAGTCCTTGATGATGTCTTTGTGCCTGCAAATAGTCCACAGAGCCGTGTTGGCCAATTCAATTTCTGTGGGACCCTGTCAATGCTCGCAAGTGGCAAACCACTTGCAAACGTGGCTGGCCGAAGAACAGAATTGCCGCAATTGCCAACGATTCCTTTTCTCCGGCCGATCAAATGAGATAATTTTTCCCCGGCCCGAAATCAAATAAGATTCTTGCAGATGTGTTCAAAGTCACGCAATTTCCAGAGTTGCAAGAGAGCTAATTTTGCATTAGCCCGGGAGCAGATATACTAACCCAACATGATATGAATTAACCCACAGAGCAGATAGATACTAACCCGACCCGCAGCCAACACATCTAAAGCTGTTCCTGGCCGCCTCAGTGCATTGGTCTATTGAACAATTCGGTCCGTGTGCTTCCAGATGCCGTCGGTTGGCATGCCGGCAAAGCAACTCCTTGGGCAAGTCCTTCCACGTTCCCCAGTGGCTCATTATTCGTGGAAAAGCTTCAGAATCGGCTCTCGGGTACTCACCGCTCGTGTCTTGTAGTCGAACCCAGCCCAAGTGGCCCAGACGACAGACGTCCACTGCCATGTACGTATATGGATTCAACGAAACTTTCGCTGGTGGGCAAAGGCTTGGCTGCCCACAATGGGGTCGTCGTTTTGAGCTGACGATAATTGTAGGGCACACGAACGTTCAAGAGACGCTGGGTCGGGCGAGGCGTGGCCGATAGTTACTCCAGGGCGCAGTTGAAGCGAAAAAGCATTGGAAGTGAAAGGTGTCGTCAAAGTCTCTCAAGGTGTTGAGCTTGAAACTTCAGCGGGGTCTTCCTTGTACTGCTTGACCAATGTCCTTCCAGCGCTTCAGAGAGGCCCGTCGTAGTGCTGGTCGAGCAAAACGGAGGGGTCAAGTTCTGGCACATGGTGGGAGGAATACACCTTCTTGGCCCAAAAACGGTACTGCCCCAAAGGCGTATGACGACTGCGGGAAAATCCCACACGGGCTGCCCATTGGATGGCGGCACCTTTGATTGTTGCGGTAGTACGTCGTTGCCCTCCTGGCCCAAGTTAGTTTGCGGTGATGGAGGGCCTCCCAAAAGAGAAGCCAATGAGGGAAAATGCCGTCTTCGATCGAAGACGGCCAGCTGCGGACGGATGTGCTCGTTGATCTAAGTAGCGCAAGTCGTTCGTGTCACACAAGCCGCAGAACAGACTGGCGGCGAACCGTGATGGTGTGGTTGGCGCAGCCATCGGGCATTCAAGACCATTCCGTCGAAAAAATTGTAGGGCTCGGCGGTGATTTTCGTTCAAAAAAGACCGGATGTACGACTCGTACGACCCGAACCCGCTGAGCCCGGTGCAACGCAATCACGAGCGGACGGTCCGTATGATCCCCAACAACAGTTGCTCCTTTTTTTGGCGGGTCCAAGTACTCTGTTCGGGGCGGAAGCGGTTTTTTCTGTGATTCCGGGCAGAATTGCCCATGTGTTCCGGCCGTCGCCCACGGTCGGCACACAACAAAACGTAGTCCGATGGTGAATGTTGATTGGCCCTTCCACCGGTCGTAGGGCATGCTGTCGGTGCCCCACTTTGTATGTTTTTTCTCTTTCCACCATTGATTCACCGCGTCTCTTGTAGTGGATTACAGTCGGACCGTGTCGAATTTGTGGAGGCGCCCGTGTAGGCCGTCTGGAGCATGGCCACTGGACAAGAGCGGATGAACAAAGATAAGAGGCGCCGACTTGGCTAGTTTCTGGAACGGCTCCAGAGACAAGATCAGGAAAGCTTTTGGACTCTGCCGTTGTTTTGGAGAAGGAAAACAGGCTTTTTGTTGGGCACGTGGGTGTGGAGAACGGATTTGGAAGATAGCCACGGGACCATGAAAAAGAAATTATTTGGGCGTGTTTTTGGAATTTAAAAGTTGAAAAGAAGATTGTAGTAGAAAAGAAGATTTGGTGATAATGTGCCTCGGCTTAATTATTTTGCGCCGAAAGTACGGAAAAGTGTGAATGGTCCATAAGTCCTCGAGATAACAGTGTACAGTTTTATTTCAGATTAATTGACCAAAACGACTCAAATATTAAAACAACCAACATGAATTAGACCAATTTAAGGGGTTAAGAAATTTTGGTCAAAAGACTGAATATAATAACGAGAGGATGGATTGTTGCTTTGAGCTAAATGATTGAGTTTTAATAGAAAAACACGACAAAGATGCATCGGCAATGTTTGCAACGATTAATGTCTCCTGAAATTTCCGTTTGGTAAGAATGATATAGTGTAAAGGGCTGGATTAACCCTAGAACAAGGATTGTTTCCCCTTTTCCATGATTTGATTGGCATTGTCCGGCTATCGATGACTTGCTGCCAGCCCCTATATTAGATAAACTGAATCAGACGAATATGATATAGACTTTGAATGATAAATTGTGATAGCATTTAATCCATGCATGATATCTATCATATCATACCTACACTCATTTGCCCCAACATAGGGGTGAAGGGTTGTGCTTTGGAACTTGCGGAAGCCCATTATAGCTTAGTTTTGTAGTCTTAATAGTTCTCATAATCAGACGATTAGTCAAATTATCTAGTCAAGAGTATTAAGAAATAATAAATATTCACTGTCTCAGTTTCCAATTGAATTAGTGTTTCCGGTCGTCCATACGAGGGAAACCTGAGGTCCCACATTTCCGACCATGGTCAGTTTCAGATAAGGCTCCCTATTTACTGATAAGCTTCGCCGTATGAAGGTAAGCCTCCCCTATTTACTCCACCCCGAAGCCAGGAACAAAGAAGTTTGCCACTTTATTAATATTCAACACTTTATTGCAGAACATAAGATTTGTATTAAGTGCAAATAGTGTTAGCTCTGTGTACAACCCTTTCGTTATAGCTGATCAGTAGATCAATCCAGAGTCTTTCATGTCAGTTAAGAAAGGAAGATGGATTGGACAAGATAAGTAGCTTGTATTTAGAGTGTGATAAAACGAGATGGGGGGATCCTTAGGGAAATCCATCCTTGAGTAAGATAGGTGATCATAAGTATACTACGGCTTAGAAAGGGTTCCGAAAGAAGTGCCTTCCACAACTTACAAATGAGGGAGAAAACAAGGATCTAGTACATAGTGAGTAATTCTCAAAGAAAGTGAATGAACCAATAAATGGGTCAAATAAATAAATGACTCAATAAATTGGGTCAATAAATGAGTAAATCAGTAAATGAGTTTAATTCATAAAAATGAGTCAATCAAAATGAGTCAATAAAGGGGTCGATCAAATAAATGGATCAATAGATGAGTCAACCGGGACAATTAGATGAATATATAAACCACCACTTTCACCACCGCTTTTGGTGATATTGTAGATTATTATTATCTTTAATATCAAAATGAACTTTCCCCTTTGCTTATTATATTTCTTTTATGTTTTATTCAATAAAGCGTATATTCGCCTCCCACTTTTCGACAAACGGCGAATTTAGTCAGAATCATCCTACAACTTCTAAGAATGCCTTTCAATTATGTCATCTACTTACAACAATGTGTCTTTAACGACGGCACCCGAATTTCAGATTAAGCGAGTTGACGGTAAAACCCCTAATTGGACTTTGGATTAAGAATGATACATTACTAATCGTGATTGCATTAACAAAAGTCTACAACTAATTACACGATAAAAACTGATTTTGAGGCGATTCTAGAAACAGTACAGCTGTTGAGGAAACCTCAGAAACCTTCAGACGTAAGCTACACCTCTGCTTTCTGGTCCAATCGGTCATTATGAATGGGGGTCACTGGTTGACATTGATACACGGTAACACCAACTCTTCACAGATTGGTCAATGGAGAATCCCTGTCTTAATGTCCAAACACTGTCATTGGGATAGTGGTAGTTTCTGTGGTAGTGATGATTTTAACCATGGTTAAATGGTTAATACTACAAACTCACATTTGGAAATGAATTATGGCAAAAATCATCCTAGATTCTACAGTAAAATCTCGTATTCTGGGGTTGGCCACATTGATAACTTGCAGAAATGGTGATAAATCACATCCTGTGTTTTTGTCAATAATAAGATTTAGCAGACAACAAAAGGCTGTTGGGTAACTTACGGGACGTCCTCCTTTAAATTATAGCGAAGCCCATACCTGCGTTTTTTTTTCAAATGCAACCTCAGTTTTTCACATTAGTCTGCTCCCGTCTTATTTAATACATGGTCCCCGTCCACTTTAAAGAATGGGTCTGTAGTAGTCCGCTTAATATCACTAAAGATCAAAGCGCATCAAGCCATCATAATAACTGGAAGTCCGATGGGGTAACCGCAATAAGAATTCCCACAAGGAGAAATTGCCTGATGTGTTCGGGCCATGCGTTTCACAACTCAATGCATGTTTAAATACATACGACTCCCACAAATGGATCTATGCTCAAATACATCTGGCCCGATATTTGAGAAAGCTTCATCACATGTGATTAGCTTTCCCGCTATTTACCACGTCTTGAGAAGCCTGCTTCGTTTTGTAGTTGGATGTCAGGAACCAAGAAGCTCACACTTAATAGATAACATTTTAAACCCAGAACCTAAAAATTGGATACTGGAACCACCACCACTGGCTCATTTTAAGCCTTTTAGACTGGTAGTAAGTAAATCTTCCTTCGACTATTGGCAAAAACTAAAACACTTCCATCTTCTTGGGCATTTTATATTGGCAATTATTTTGGATATTGTTGATTGGTTTGATAAGAACATCAGATGGCTCCTCATCTCGTGGATGAAGGAACACTCTACGGTGTAGCATTGGCTCTCTCCCTTAAGTTGAATAATCACAAAAACGAGAAAGCACATAAAACAACAGATAGTTTGATGTACCCATCAAAAATCACGTTTCCCAGATTTGATGTTGGGGTCTAGCAGAATATATTTTGCTGAAATTGAAGATTCGAATGCACAAAGCAATTTTATCGCCTTATGGGTATGCTATAAATTCCTTCTGAAATAACTCCAAGATTTGAGGGCAACTTGGAATGGTGCCAGAATATTGCCATACTACAATAGTCAAATTCAGAATATCTTAGATCCACAGAATAATAAGAAGAAAACGACGTGTAAGAACACTACCCTTTCTAAGAGTATCCAGGCATTCTCATTAACTACTTGTATGCTCAAACACCATACATCTACAGACCGAAATGTACATTGACAGAATGTGCATCTTGACCAATGCTAAAGAATCAAAAGCTTCAGACACCAGTCTGATGGCCAGCCTTCATTATTTACTTGTGAGATTTTCTTCAAACTCGGTTCATGGTTTTCCTGGCGTCAAACACGGTTCCTGCTGAGCCAAGCCAGGGCCTCTTTGGCATCTTCTTATAAGGCAAAACCCACGTGTGCTCCGAAAAAGCCCAACGTGGGCAACACGCAAGACGCCACATTATGCCCAAACAATTTGGCCGAATCATCGTTGATGTGTAAGTGTTGCAAACTTCAAGTACCAGAGAATGCGGATGGCCGTGGACCAGTCGCCCTTCCCTGCCAAGCTCTTCCTCGACCTCGGTCAAAAGATTCGGCCGTTGGCACTGTCTCTGCCGCCCACAGGCGCCTTGGTGGCGGCTTTTTTTCGAACGGCGTGTCGAATTCACAAAGGCAGCTTCTTGTTGGGGGGCAAATTTTCTTGCCGGCGGGCAAATGGGTCTGGTCTGGCCTTGACGTTGCCAGAGAGACAACTTGGTTGATTTGGGCTTTGAAGCTAATCGGGGAACGGACATTGTAGAAAAGAAAGGTTGTAAGGGAAGGTGTTGGTTATTGGTGATTTTGGTGCGCGAAAATACAAGAATGAGTGGTTGAGTAGGAAGAGGAATAGAATAAGAAATTGAGAAACGGAGAGTAATGAGAATAGAGAACTGAAAATGGAGAACGGAAAGTAGAGATTATCAGAGTGACAAATAGAAAGCGAAAGAGACAAATAGAAAAAAAAAAGCGAATGAAGAACAAGTAAAGCCCAATACGAAAATATTCCGACGCCGCAAACAGAATACAAGGACCATATTGTAATTACTGAACATCAAGAACGACTGAAAAGTATTTATTGCCCGAATCGCATTTTGCACCACAAATTAAAGAGACGGTCCTTTAAACGAAGTGAAATTTATTAGCCATAGCATTGATGGGTCCCGTTCCATAAGATAGAGGCTAATGTAGATGAGAGGGGATCGAAGCAAGAAACCATAAGTTATGGGCTAAAAAGCTACAGCTGATAAAAGTGACATAAATAATCTTATGTAGTTAAATGAAATAGAGTTTTTTCTAACTTTCAATCGAGTTTATTCCAACAAAAGTCTAAACATCGGAAGCTTTCAATCATAAGAAAGATCCTCTCGAGCTTCACATTCCTTGGTCCAACTAAATAGATCTTGTCCATGATCACACATTATTCACAAGATGTTCAGTTTCGACTAGCACTACCGTCGGACAATAGAAATCGTAGGAAAGCCGTCAAGTCAGGTACATCTACTGCAAATGTAGAAGTCCCCCTCCATTACTATTACAACCAACCAGTCTCCTATCGAACCTCCTGAATTCCATATTCCTTGAATTCTCCCATTCTAATTCTTAGGAGAAAAAACTTGTCGTACCCAACCATTGTGAATCTGAACTTCCACGTCGCCGTCCTTCCGGCTCTCTTCCAGGCCTTTTCCAAGATTTCTCCTCCGAGATATCAATTGGTCCTCCACCCAGGGCTCAATCTTGTGCTCAGCAGCAAAGCACAATTAAGCATGTACCTGGATTTCCTCCCGGAGGACCCAATGGCAGAGCCCTGAATGGTAGAGTTGTTGAAAAGCAACTTCATAAGGCTCGACAATTCAATGTTTTTCCGCACCTACAGGTGGAGCCGTGGATAAAGACCAAACTTTCCCCGGGGAACAAGCATCGACAAAAAGCTTGTCCCAAGGAAGAATCCGGAGAAACGATCTTCCCGTAATTCACAATGAGATCCAAGGTGTCGGCATACTTTTTCGATGAAATCTTCATCGGCAGTAGCAGCAAAAGGGGTACTGCACCAAGTTGCTTGGCCACCTCCCTTCTTCTGAGTCGGTTCTGGAGATGGCAGTGAACTTCAGCTACTCAAGAGCCTATGGCGATAAAGAATTGGTCATGTGGCCGATTCCGGCCAATGCAAACAACACCCACCTTGCTTTTCTTTGTTCCCTTGCCAACATTGGTGTGGAAGAAGAGGCGAGAAATCCAGTGATACCCCCGAACACACAAGTGGAAGCGTGCCAATTGCTCCGGTTCTTGAGCAGGTGCTGGAATGTTGAAGACAAACTGCGAGTTTGACTCTAATGTGAGAAGCTTTACCTCCGAATTGGTCTTGAAGCCGGTCTCTTTGTTCACAAGGCAAACTAACCAAAGGTTAGGTGCCCAACGTGGTTTTTGTCCTGCAATTGCTCTGGAGGTTCTTTTTGCAATTGCCTAATACACGTGTTGTCACAGTCACATTGGGCGACACTAACCCAAACATCTTGTCGCCCACTTTAATGCCTTCTTTGGCTTTTGGTCCGACTTTCAACCACTTTACACAATTGATTTCGTGTCCAATCAGCCACAGGAGCATATGGACCGACCCCCCAATCACCATTGGCAGCATGGATATCAGATCCATCAGGAACACCACAGCAGGCCCTTCGATCTTCAATGGTTCTCACATCGTAGTCTCTGAATTCTTGGGGCTTGTACTCGAAAGATTTGGGGTGCAACCAGTCGTCAAAGTCGACCGACGCCCCAACTTGCTTTGAAAGTTTCTGGGTAGACCATTGTGTTTGAATTGGAATTTGTTACAAGTTGAATCCGGTGATAGAAAAAAAACAGCTGGCCAAGCGTCTATTTATACGATTTCGTACGGTTGGATGACATGGCCTTATCGCTGAAACTGTGTCCTTTTTGGGAGAAACTCCGCAACGTCCCCAATTGATGCGTGTTCTGCAGACAATGCGGGGTCTGCAACGGGCGGACTTTTCCTCTTGCTGATTATTTCCGCTGTTCCTCTTGCATAAGCCTTGCTTGGCTGCGTGGAAGTTATATATCCACTCCCACATTTATGCACATACCCCGGCTACATTTAGTAAGCCATTTTGAATCAAAACAGACCAATCTAGCATGACGTGAAATACTTCCTTTAGGCATTTGTTTACGCTAGGAACCTTTGCATACTTTTAATTTACACCTTTTGGAAATGGTCCGGATAAAAACACTTGGAAAATGGCAATTAAATACATCGAGTCCTCTGACTTACACACTCATGCCGGACGGATTTTAAAAAATGTGGCAAAGGGTCCAGGGTCCTCCGTTTTTAGAGATCTCGAAATGTAATAACTTAGTGGCAAATTGTGTAACTCCATACATTGTTCTCGGAATAATCCGCGGGATGCAATTGTAGATCTCGCATCCCACGAAGATTAGGTTATTCCCAGTTTTGGGCTGGACCTGTATTGATTCCTTTTCTGGCATTCTGACTACGTAGTTTCGTGAATGAAATAATGAATCGCAGCAGAGTCCAAACATTTACCCTCAATCCGCTCTTTTTCATAAGCCTTTATGTACATGCCCAATCAGTGAGGCGAACCGAATCTATGGAGGTAATCGTAGAGTAAAATCTTCGAGTATCCTAAATGCAGAAGTTGAATAACCTGCTGTAAATCATATTGATCAGCTGAGTGTGTTTTGACCTCGGGCAGAATTTAAAGACAGTTGGGCTTTCAAGAAAGCCCTGGAGTCTAATTTGGAGAATTTTCATGCTTCTTTGAATCAGTGAATACTGAGTTCTGGCGATTGACTAAAACATTAGACTCTTGCAGCACTAGTTCATGCCAGCAAACTTTAACTGATACTATTCTATGTTTTCCTCAAATATATCTCAATCACTTTCCTGGCTCCACATATTGATCCTTGAACATGGCCATCAATACTCTTCTATGCATCGCCTCTATTGTCTATAAATATCCTAATTATCTCTTAGAAGCACTTGTCGTAGTTGACCCATTGGTGAATCATGAATCTCACATCACCCACTCCTCGGCTCCCCATCATTCCATGCTGTAGCAAGGTTTTCCTCCGACATGTTCAATGTGTCCCCTCCGGGGACCCATGGCTCGATCTATTGCTCGCCCGGCAGCAAAGTGTAAGCATGTACTGGCATCTCCTCTGGGGAGTACCAAGAAGCGAGCCTTGGATGGAAGTGTTTTGTTGGCCAACAACTGGAATGGAGTCAACTCGAGCTTTTTCTGTGGCTGGAGGAGCAGTGATGAAAACAAACTTTCCACGGGCTCTGAGCATCGGACAAGATCTTGTACCATGGAAGAACCAGAATAGGAGCTTCCGGTTGTTTGACAATAAGATCCACAAGGTGTCGGCGATACTTGGAAAAGTCTTCATCAGCTGTGGCGGCATAGTGGTCAGCGCCGAGTTTCCTTGGCCCATTTTCCTTCTTGGAGTCTGTTTCTAGAAATGGCAGTGACCTTCAGCACCAAGAGCCTTGGCAAAGAGAATGGTCATGTGGCCAATACCGCCAATGGCCCAACAACACCGACTCTGGTTTTTCCTTTTCCAACGTTTGTTTTGGAGAAGAAGGTGCAAAAACGCAGTGATACCCAACCACACAAAAGTGGAGCAAGGCATGTTCGGTCTTGAGCAGGTCCCTGGGATCCTTGAACACGAAACTGCGAGTTGACTCTGATGGTGAGAAGCATTGCCTCCCAATGGTAGTTGAGAAGCCGGTTTCCTTGTTGTTGGCAAAGTATGTTCCAAACATGGTTTTCTCTTTCTGGCAGTTTGGCTCACTCTTGCTTCAAAACAGGCAGCATCAGGTGTTGTCGCAGTCAACATTGGGGCTCCCACAACGTAAACCCAACTCTGTGGGGCAGCCCACATTTGAGACCTTCCTTTGGGCTTTTGGACCAACTTTCAACCACTCTACCAATTAATCTTCATGTCCAAATACAGCAAACATGAGCGATATGGACGGCACCCAGTTGCCAGCTGGCGAGCGTGAAGATACCGAGCACACAGACAACCACCAGGCTTCAATCTCCGATGTCGAACATCACTAATCTCTGAACTCCCTTGCGGCTTGTACTCGGAATCTTCTTTGGGTTTTTTCCAGTCCTACGTATGTCGACAACACCAATTGGCTTCGAAAGTTTCCTGGGGTAGGCCATTTTGATTTGTTTCTGCCGAGCTATTCTCCCGGGATTCTTGCTTTAATATATGATTTCAGGCTGTTGTTCGGTTGCACACAATCCGGGGATCTTGAATATTCCATGTTTAGCCGACGTGCTTCCATTGCCTGCCATGTTGTAAGGAAAAACAGAAACACTTTTTTCGGGAAAACGGATTTGGTAAGATTCGGGTGCATTTCAGCTCCAGGTATTGATTTGGCCTGTTGTTCCTTCTTGATACTTTTTTTTTTTCCATATCCTAACTTTCGTCTTGGCCCCAGACGGATTCAAAAAAACTCGTGGAAAAACCGTTGGAATGACGTTTTGCCTGCATACAAGATGCGATGCCCATGTTGCTGCTTGTAGTGGCGTCGGCGTTTTCTTGAGCCGACGTGTTGTTTGTTCCAGGCTTATTAAGCAGAAGGTGAAATGTCTTGCAAGAATGTTCTGGCATGGTGCGGATTTAATCCCTATTGGGACTCGATTGCTCCTAGCTCCGAGAAAACCCTTACTGCAGAAAAGTCGGCTATTGGGCCCATTCTCATCTAGCCAGCTTTCATGACATTCGTCATTGATCTAAAATATCTTCTCTTTCATCATCCAACAATAATAGAGTTGAAAGCTGAATCAAATGGAATGAGATCTCTGGCAATGATATTTTCAATTTCTTTCCGGCGAACAGCATCTGTTCAAGTTTATTAAATTGGGCGGTTCTGAAGAAGAATGTACTGCTTTCCAACCAGAGAAAACTCTGTTATAGAAACAGAAATGTGGTATATCAACCTTGGTATGAGGCTGCTCAACAGTTTCATCTGCTCTGGTTAGGTGGTGGACTGACACCTTCATGGATGGAATGAGTCTTTCAAAAGAACAGCGAATGCTCATGGAATCAGGTGGTCACCTTAAACGTAGAAGCGGAGATATAAAGTATATTTATCCAGAAGGTGGCAGCACCTCGCGATGGATCTATCAATCTTACTATGCCGGGTTAACCGTTGGCCTATTCAAGTCATAATTTGAGGAGTAAGGGTCATGTCTGCAAGTTTGCTCATATCACTTTAAGCGGTGCTCACCAGCCAACAAAGGTATTTTGTATCGGCAACAAAGCTGCACTGGGCCAAAGGAACTTGTACATTATTGAAATCGACCATGTGGATGGTAACCCACCTCTCCACAAAAATCTGTTGATATTATCTTCCGTCCAGACGCTACCAATGACTTCTCAATCAGTTTGCAGGCTTCCAACAAGTACGGACTCATTTACATTTTGTCCAAATACGGTTTCATTCACTTGCATGACATTGAATCCGGCTCCAACTTGCTTGTCAACCGGATCACAGCCGATCCCGTTTTCACCGCGGCTCCATACAACGATAAAACTGGTATTATTACCATCAATACATTTAGTTTCTAGAGTAAATACAGAATTAAAGCACATGGCGATGTCCAGCATACAGTCAACCCCAAATAGAATTCGCATGCACGTTGATGGAAATTCGCACCTCAAGAAACTGAAAGTCGCCAATTCGAAAAATATAAATTCGCCTTTCGGAATAATGTTCGTCCTCCGAGAAATCAAAATTCGCACTAAAGAAAACCAATATTCGCATGGCCAAAATTCAGAATTCGGTACTTCTAGAATCAACAATTCGTACACACGGAAACTATAATTCGTAATCAGATGGTTCTCAAATCGCCCAAATTTCCCTTCACTACGTAGGTTAAGTTTCTGTTTTTGAAGTTTTAATCAATTATCAAAACTAGGTTGTTCACCTGAATCAATTTTGATCGCCTAACCACTGAATTCTCATGCATTACACTTAAATGAATTCTTGTGTACCCATTGTAGATCTATAAAATATACATTGCAATTACGCTCAAATGTAGTAAAGCGGATTTCTAAATCACCCTATCACGAATTTGCTTTTTTGTCCTATGACTAGTGTTCTAATCTGTAGCGAATTCACGTTTCTATGTATGCCAATTTTGATTTCTTGAACCGCGAAATGGCTTTTCTCGAGGGCGAACTTCATTTCTTCTGACGGGCAGAATTCTTTGCCCAGGCGCCAATTTTGGTTTCTGGTGGAGCGAGATTCGATCGACGTGCCTGCGATTTCTATTTGGGATTGACTGTACAAGTGGGGGCATAATGACAAGCAAAGAACTGAAAGCCGCATAAGGCTGTTTTGGGAGAATGTAAGAAGTAGCTTTAAGTTCTCTTTCATGCTAAAATTACTATTCAACGTGTCGTCTGTTGAAAAGTAGCACAGCATACAATAAGGTTATTCCAGAATAATCTATCGTTAGCTAATGCTACGAAGCCAACTAGGCAAACTGCGCATTCTCGTAATTTAATCTTAGGTGCAGATTACTATGTGAGTCTAGTTGTGGTTCATACCACTTGAGGAAGACAATATGCCATCCACCTCGGGAGAAATGCGGTGAATTTATAAATGCTGACCTCTTGGAGCACTCAATAGTAATTTAGATGAGGCAATTGTCAGAGAGCGTACTATCAAAATCAGTGTAAACAGCGGAATGAAAGATATGTTTCGATGACTTAATTCAGAAGCACGTTCAAGTGGCATATTCAGTGGCAAAATGTTTTAATGGATCCCACAAGTGGCAAATAATATTTACGAGAGGCCAACTACGAGGTATATAAAGGCGACGTAACCCTTGTGGATGTATGCAAATACATTGAAAATGTCCATCCATGAAGGTATGCATTACTCCATAGTTACATAGCGGTGTCTTTGTACTAACATCTAGAAGACCAAAATGTAGAAAGTGACCAATGCTCAACTTACAGTTGTGACTCTGATGCTACGACGTTTAGTGAAAACCTCGCCATCGTGGTTAGTTTGATGAAGTATAGATTGATTTTCGGAGTCAGAGCAAAAATGGATAAAATGGAAAAGGTGGAGGTTAAGGGACTTACCCGAAGGAACTGAGTGTTCCCATATGCAACGAAAAATTTGCTAACAAGGTTGATCCAGTTGTGCTCAAGGAATGCGTACCAGAATGCACGGCTGAAGTTCACAGTTATGTCGATTGGGATTGTTACGAATCTAAGCTTTTGGAAGGACTTGACGATTTGAAGAAGTTTGACTTGAACCAAGACAGCGAGGAAGCTGAGGAGAATGGAAAGAAGAATGATAGAGAAGATGAACTGCAAGTCAATGATAGTGAGAATGAAAGTGGAGAAAACAGGTAGTTGTAAGTTAATAGATGAATAGAGGCACAAACTGTTCCCGCTGAATACCACACATTAGATAAATGACCTAAACTTCATCTAAAGAGTCAAGAAAATAAATATAGTAGTTATTGTAATCACATGGGGAAATGACCAAGGTATGTGACTGCGAATGACACTTTCCATGAAAGTTTGCATAAATGAGAGACAATTGTAAACTGACCCAGTATGCCTCCATCTTTCAATCTATATTTTCATACAAGGTAACCCCCAATACATTAGTTAAAACATTGTTCAAGCCTAATTATGAGTTCATCCCGAATATTTTTGATTGAAAATGATGATTGAGTCACGGGCATGTGCGTGCACAATGGTGTAGAATCGTAAACCCGATAAGAAAATTCTTGAGAAAGCCAGCCAGTTTCAGTTCATTGTTCACATATTAGCTTAAGTTTAATTCCAAAAATTGTGAAAGGCTAACTTCAAAGGTGAAGCAGGACCATTATCCAACAATTTACGTATCAAAGTGCTGGTGAAACGCACCTGCACAGCGTTCGTATTTTAGCCATAGTGCAGATTACAACTATGTAGAAAGCGTTTCAGTTCCTGCTTTGAAAATATGACCAGCTATTCAACATAAGTAGTAAAAATAAATGAACTCCTCAAAGAATTTATTGCATATGCGAAAATCAACAACGAGTTTAGAGAAGGGCCATTGGCAATTTTCTGAGATCCTGCATCGTCAGTGTTGATGTAAAAATGACTGACAAATAATGTAGATTGACACTTGTTTCAGCGCCACACATGAGTGAGTCTTCAGTGGCGAATAAGTGCATGGGAAATACTCCCGGTGGCAAATAAAGTCTGTGAAGCCAATAAATACCAAGGTATATAAATGCAATGGCTCGCACACTTTGACACCATCAAAATGTCCGACTCCGAAGGTATGTGTAATACATAGAGCCATGATGTTTACGAAATACTAAAAAAAAAGATTACTTCACAGAGAGCGACACGGAATATTATCCATGCAGCGATAACGAAGAGGAAGTCCCTTGGGGAGGTCAGATAAGAATATGTGCTTCCACAAAGGATTGGAAGGACGTATTCAAAGAGAGGTGGAAGACGATCTTTGATGTGAGGGATGGCAAGTATTGGCTGAAGTATGTTTATGAGCGGACTGATGATGGCTCTTTGGGAGCTGAGAAGGATATACCCGAAGGAGAACAGTGCACACTATGCAATAAGGCAATTACTGGTCGTTGGGCTAGAATGTGTGAATCAGGATGCACAGGTGAGGTTCACCCATTGTATATGTTAGATGTGCAAAGATGATTGTTACTAGAATGCCCATTGGAAATGCTGCGAATCTCAGTCTAATAAATACGTCCCGGAAATGGAAGAATTTAAAGAGCTTGAAGTCTACAGCTATGCCGAAGAAAAAGAGATTGCACTTCGAGTCTTTAGAAAAGGTGAATGTCAAATCGCTCCCAGAAAGTGAAGAATGTGCACTATGCCACAGAAGATTCAGTGATCGGGAGAATCCAGAGGTGCTCAAACCCTGTGGGCTGGATTGCAGCAGAAAGCTTCATGGATATGTTGATACAAAATGCTATCAATACTGGTTAGATAGATCTGTATTGATTTGTGCTTTATCACGTTACATAACCGGTATGACTTGTTATGGCTGCGCGGACGATGATATTGATGAGGACTTTTTGAAGTTTAAAGTCATCGAAGTAAAAAATGATGAGATTGAAAAGGACTTAATGCGCAGTGGCTCACAAGATAAGTTCACATCTTTGAAACCAAACACCATATGTTACATATGTCTATTGAGAAAACCTAAAGCTTAGCGTTTAATAATACACTATTGAAGAGGAGACTTACAGAACATCGTTATATTTTAGTTGTTAGTATTTTATGCCCATCAGTTAATCTCCGGATTAGTTTGCCAAGATGTATCCATATGACCCTCTGAGAACATATATGATTCACTCTATGCTTCAGGAAGAATAATTCTTGTAGATCACAAAAATATAAAAAAATTATCTATTTTCTATTCCCTAGAATTATACCCATCTGATGTATCAATTCAAACTAAGTGCTACTTTGCAATGTTCAGCCCATTTTCCTCTCCTAGAAATACTTACTCAGGTACTTCGCTCTCCGACTTGTTCTTGAGTGACTCCTGGATTTTGATATCAGATCTACCAACAAGAGGAAGTTGTGTATAGAGATGAACGTACTGCCGACGCAGCTTTCAAGTGTTGGTCTTGTGTGCAAGGGCCCTTTTTGATTTACCTTCTGATGCCATGCGTCACCTCGCAAAAACAAGAAAGAGGTTACGAAGCCTGCTGAAACCCGTAGCCTACGTAGACTGTAGAAAGAATAAATAACCGATTTGCCAAAAACTGTTTGGAAGATTTTGTTTGCCTCATCGCTTGCAACATTTTCATCAACCGTATTGTAGCAAAAGGAGAATTCAATGTGTTTGCCAGATGAACGGCTGAAATTCAAAGTCGCGAGCGTATGAGGATCGAATAAGTGTCACATGATAGGGTTCAGGTAGTTGTAGCAACTGGGGTTGGAGAATAAGCTGTTCACATTGAATATGAGTAAAATAGTGCATTACTAGACGGATTGGGTTTCCTCAAACGAAATAGATCCAATGGTTTTCGAAAGATCCCAAGGCGCTTTGCTTCTCACAGTCGTTATTTTTGAGATGCAGATCAATAATTCTATGTGCTACATTTACGCATCGAATAAAAACGTCATGATGACTCTTATACAAGATCATCGCGTATTCCCACACTCAAAATCGCAAATCAACAAGGCAACTATTACCGAAACTGCATTCTATGAATTTTGGAACCATTTAATTGGAAGGCCAACGTACAGGATTTTAAGATTGACACATTTCCGAGACGTCAATGCATCGAATGCATAATGTCTCTTAGTTTTACTTCATATTGAGTACTTACATGAAGCCAAAGCAACTATTGCCGAAGCTGAATATTCAGTCATAACCACACTTTTCAATAGAAAGTAAGATAGCAAGATTAGCATGCGTTATAAGCTTTGTCCAGAGGTCTTCGTCATCTTCAACTTAGGCCAACCTGATCAAACTTCAACTCTGCTAAGACAAAAGCATATAAAAATGTCGGAAATCATTATACGAAGTACAACGAAACAAAATTAGTATTCTCTGCAGATTGAAATGACAGTATGCGGTGACAAAATAGCCGCTTTCAAGACGCGCATCCACGGAAGAATATCGGCCATCTCTGAACGATGAAAACGAAATATATAATGAGCCTTTTTCGTCATTTGAGTAGTGATTTCATTTTAAATCATCAAGATGAGTACACTGAATTGGCCAAATACATATTTCGAGCCTGGTGTGACCACAACATTCACTACTATCGAAGACAGCACTACCTTTGAGATGATCTACCCTTGTCAAGGCCACCAAAACTGGTGTATGTGCTAAAGTTTTGAAGTCCTCAGGCTCTTCTCCGAGAGGAGGTGGATTCTTGGGATTTCTAATCTTCTTGTTGATGCTTTTGTCCACCGTCTTAGCTGATACCCTCAATGGTGTACAGCTTGTCAATGCTACTAGTCTCGGTTCTGCCATCGATCAGATTTCTGAAGCCGTTTCTTCTGGAGCCAGCGGAGATGCGTTCATTGTTTCCGTGGATGGTCAATTGACCGGTATTTCCAACTTTACTATCGATAACTCTGCCAACATTACTAAAAGATGGAATGCAGGTAATGCTCCATTGGTGCGTCTTGGACACAACATCAAGTGGCTCAGCACGGGACTTGGTGGAGTCAATGGTATCCAGCATCATGCGTTCACCAAAATGGTGACAGCAGCGAACCAATGGTGGTCACTTTTGAGCAGGCAACATCGTACGCTGCCAGCTGGAACTCAGGTTTCGATGTGAGCTTTGGCGAAAGTTTTTCTTTGAGTGTTGGTTTGACCATCACTAAGACTAATCTGGTTAGTGAGACAGTAACTGATACAGTTCCAGCTTACAGCTATGGGCAGATGTGGCAGCAACAGCTTATGGTATGGCAGGACCAACAGCTGCAGCACTGCCATAAGTATAACTACGGTAAGCACGGTATCAAATGCGGTGCTTGGGGTCCATATGTTAGAGTGCAACTTTCCAGTTAAAAAATGGTGAAAGTTTTGGGTGGAGTACGGGATGGAACAATATGGATTTCAACTCTTGCGGTGGGGGAACCTAGAAGAATGGATTGTTCCATCATCTCAGACATATAGATGTAAATAGATGTTCATAGATTGATACTTCGATAATTCTGCTGACCTTGAAGCCACAGTTCGAATTCGGAGAAGTATCTTATTCTCTCTCCAGAGAAGAAATGATGTGGGAATGCAACAAGATGTAAACGACTGGTGCTTCTTTCGTATGAAGCTTTTTGAGCATACAATAAATTCATTGCTATATTTCTGTGAATTATTATTCAAGCAGCTATGTATGCTTTATGACACAGTTTCTTCACTATTGTAACTGTTAATTGCAGTTCTTCTCTCTCCGTGGGAACTTATGGGTAGGATTTGCTTGCCTTATGTTGGCTACTTTTATTTAACATCGTCGGAGCTATATGACCAACAAGCATCGAGGAATTCTTGTTTCCTTCTCACAAGACCGAGTATTGCATCTAGCTCGATCTGGGTTTCGAAGGGCAGCCTCGTACCCTCGCCGAAACTCATCTTGGTAGGTACGGAATCCAACCCGTATCAACCAAATACGTATAAGTGACTGTAATGTCATCCGTAGACCCATTTTCGATGAATCACGCTGACAGAGGTCATATTCCCATCTTTTTCGCCATTGCTAACGATATCAAGATAGTCGCTAGCTTGACAGGAACGAATAGACTCCTTAATCTGCGAATCGGATAAGAAAGCGTCCCAGATCATTGATTTAGATGATCTCTTCAGATACGGAAAAGCCTCCTTATATAGTGCGCAGAATGGATACAGTCTTATCTAATGTATAGAAATGAGTTCAAATGCGGGAGAAGTTTCAGAGAGCTAGAATTCTGAGAAACGTTTGCGTATAGAACACTAGCAGTTATTTCAGTGACTAAACCACGTGTGTTATTCTGATCAATCGCAGAATAACAATTTCGAAACTCCTTGGTTCGGGACGCCCAAACGAGAAGTCGGGTGTTTATAGAGATGCATGGGATTATATTTTCTACGCCAAAGATTACATTAAGTCACACAATCAGTTAGAAGCTGAAATTTACCGAGATCGACGATATTCGATGATGGTCCCAAATGAATGACAGATAATTAAGCTCTTTTAGTCATTTCCGTGTCCCTTGGTTTAGTCTTGCAAACGAACTCTTGCCACGTAACGAAGGTGCTCGGAATTTATAAACACACAAGTTACTGCTCCTGATTCGAATACTGTACCTCGATCATGCGATATTTCTTCTCTGTGATATTACATTAATGTGAAGCCGTCCTATCATGAGGTTTTGAGACCTACGAATACGACTGACACATGCTGATAAGCAGTCGTACATGGAACAGTGTGCAGTAGGATCAATCCAATGTACACCCTTATCTTCTCCAAATCACGAATAATCCATTCTGGAAAGTAAGTAATGCTATGGTCGTGTGGGGTAAGAGTACCTTGGAACATAAAGGGTATAACGTGAATCCATGAAGTGTCCCTCGATTTGTCTTGTGAGAGTAGTCTAGTGTCAAGAGGATTGGAATGGCTCTGGCAACTCGGAAAGAAGGTTTATTGCGCAGAATAGACATAGTAGCTGAAAGTTTTAGTATCATTTGGTTTAATTACTCGCAACTCGGAATTTTTTTATCCATTTTCAAAAAGCACAAAAAATGTAGGAATGCGAACAAAATGTGAATGACACTTGCAAATTTATTAATAAAAAGTTTCATTCTTAGAAAGACAAGAACGAACTTCAAATCCGAAGGCTAACGAGTAGGTACAGAGAAATCGAAGTGATGACTCACAGCTAAAAAACATTGTAGTATTTAAATCAAAGAAGTAATAATTGATAGCAAACAGTAGTGATGGATATTGGCTATTGGGGAAATATTGGGTGAATGAAAGACTATTCGTAAACTTGCCGCAAATTTTTTATTATTCAAGGAAAAGAAAGCAAGGCCAGGAAGAAACAGACTATATGTTTTTTATAGTATACGGCGTCCCAAAAAGTGTAAAGACTGTATATTGGAAAATTGGTCGATCATCCACATTTTTGCACACAAGCGAAAAATGAAAGTGCTTGCATCAATTCAAGCTAATTCTATTGGTCAATTACCCTTGGAGCATAAGTGTATGACGATTCAGGAAATCCGGCAAAAGTTTCCGCTTTTGCTAGATACTGATGATATGCCCATGTGTGAATGTGGTGAATGAAAATTGTGGGTGAGAATGTAAGTGTGGGTGAAATTGTGGGTTATGAAAGTGTGGCTAAGTTGAGATGATATTTTTTAATCAATTTTTCATTGAGTGCTAAGAATACACCAGCTCAAAAAAAAAAAGATAGACCAATGCTGGCCTTCTTGATTTTAAAAAAATGGTGTCCATGTGGGCTTAACCCAATTAGCCAGATCATTTACTCTCACAATAGGAGAAAGGGACAGATGAAGATATTAGTCGTTATGCAGATTCTGAACGCTTTTGTTTGCTTGTGTGGTTGCGTAAAGCCATTGATCGCGTGGCTCTAGAAAATCCAGGCGGGCATACCTTCAAATTTCAAGTTTAATTTTTCCGTCCAGATTGCTCGTTCTTACTCCATGTTTTCGGACTTTCAGCTACATTCGGAAAAGGCATGAGAAGTCAGGACAGAAGTCAGGACAAAGAAGTCACGATGAAGAAAGAAAGGTAGGTCCGGTATCTTTCCCACTGTATTTTTTCCAAAGTAAATGCACTCTGATTAGCCTCTTTTGGCGATATCTTCTGCAGGAGATAGCTTCATTCTTAGATTACCGATAAGAAAACGCCAGAAGCACTCACGTGATGTAATTGTGGATCCGTTTTACCCATGTGTAACGTTCTAGCTAGGTCAAGCAGAATCCACACAAGTGGCAGATTAGAGATGCAGATTCTACACAAGTTCTAGACAAGAGAAGAAGAATGCACTGGAAACCATCAGAATCATGGACGAAAAATCAAGCACCCCGGTAATAAAAAGACCAGCAAAAAAAAAGTCCAAAAAGAGTCGACTTGCCGTAACATCAGGTCTAATTCTTGCCCTTGTGAGGCTGAAGTGTCACTTTTTTCTTTAAGGAGGTGGTGCTATCTCACAGAGGTTTTGACGTGCATCTTCGCGCAGCTCATAACTTCGACCACACCCAGGGAAAGAAAAATGCAAAAAGTACAGGCCATACATGAGGTACGCTATTGGTATGCAGATGAACAAACATGGCACTTGTTGGTCAGCCCCGCTTTCACACAAATGGTTGAGCAGAAAAAATCTCATCTCACTGAATTGTGGCGCTGCCGCTTGAATATTCTTGTGTGGCCCTGAGGTTGAATGGCTTTTTGACTTTTGGGAAGCACAACGGTATTTTGTGCATGCGCAATATGCATGTATGCATGCAGAAACTGGTTGCAAATTTGCGTTGAGCAAATTTCCATTATTTTCATAGTGCGGCATTCTCACGTCCCGCGGGTATTGCGCCGCATGTGCATTCCGGCGCTCATAACCAGTGCAAAAGTGTACCAGTCGAACAGAAAAGAGAGGGCGGTTTTACTGATAAGGTCTTGGGCAGACTCATGTGCCGAAATAGGCGCAATGTGGCGGACTCATGTGGTCACAACCATTTATAAATGCCAAAACGCCGCCATTGCTTAATGTTTTTTATCCTTGCAGTTCCCCGCACACATGTCTTTGATCGAAGAGAAGAACATCGTTTACGAAAAGCAAACCAGCATAGAGTCCGAACTCTTTCGAGAAGTCCGGGGCCATTTCCAATGATGGCTTGGAAGACTTGGCCTCGTCCGATGAGGGCAGAGAGCCAACAGAAGAAGAAATGAAGAAATTGAGACATGTTTCGGAGAAGATCACAATAAGCTGTTGGCTTGTGGCCATTGTCGAGTTGGCTGAACGGTTTTCCTACTACGGTTTGTCGACTCCGTTCCAAGAACTACATGCAAAACTCCCCCGACGACAAGCCAAAGGGTGTTTTGAACTTGAAGAGTCAGGGTGCTACAGCCTTGTCATACTTTTGGCAATTCTGGTGTTATGTGACTCCTGTGTTCGGTGCCTGGATTGCCGACACCTACTACGGAAAGTTCAAGACCATCTGTATCTTCAGTGTAGTTTACATCATTGGTATTTTCATTTTGTTCATCACTTCGTTGCCCTCTGTGGCCAGCAAGAATACCTCTTTGGGAGGTTTTGTTTCTGCCTTGATTATCATTGGTATTGGTGCTGGTGGTGTCAAGGCCAATGTGTCTCCATTGATTGCCGACCAGGTTCCAAAGACAAAGCCTGTGATCCGTGTCTTGAAGAGCGGTGAAAGAGTCGTTCAAGACCCTAACATCACCATCCAAAACGTGTTCATGTTTTTTTACCTTATGATCAACATTGGTTCTTTGTCTGTGATTGCTACCAGTGAATTGGAGGCTCACGTCGGCTTCTGGGCTGCATACTTGTTGCCTCTCTGTTTCTTTGTCATTACCTTGCTTGCTTTGTACCTTGGAAGACACCAATACGTCAAGGTACCAGTTTCCGAAAAGGTGATTGCCAGGTCTTTCCAATGTACTTGGGTGGCCATCAAGAACAAATTTAACTACGATGCTGCAAAGTCGAATGCCAGCGAGAAAGAGTACCCATGGACTGACAAGTTTGTTGAAGAAGTCAGAAGATCCGTATACGCCTGTAAGGTGTTTGCCTTTTTCCCATTCTACTGGATTGTGTACGGCCAGATGATGAACAATTTCGTTACCCAGGCTGGTCAAATGGAATTGCACGGCTTGCCAAACGATATCTTGGGGTGTTTCGATCCCATCACCATCATTGTGTTCATTCCAATCTGTGAAAGATTCGTCTACCCATTCATTAGTAGATTCACTCCTTTCAGAGCCATCACCAAGATCTTCTGGGGTTTCATGTTTGGTGCTGCTTCCATGGTTTATGCTTCTGTTTTGCAACACTACATTTACAAAGCTGGCCCATGTTACGACAACCCTAAGGGCTGTGCCCCCGAATACGCCACTGTGCCTAACCGTGTGCATGTGGCCATCCAAACTCCAGCATACTTTTTGATTGCTATGTCTGAGATTTTTGGCCTCCATCACCGGTTTGGAATATGCCTACACCAAAGCGCCAACCAGCATGAAATCCTTCATCATGTCGTTGTTCTTGCTTACGAACGCTGTAGGATCCGCCCTCGGTATTGCACTTTCGCCAACATCCACCTACCCCAAGTTTGTGTGGGCGTTCGCCGGTTTGGCTATTGCATGTTTCATTGCTGGTTTGTTGTTCTGGGTCATTTTCAAGCATTACAATGACAAGGAAGATGAATTGAACAACATTGACCTCATGGATGACGATCTTCATCTTGAGCCTGTGGGTTCTCTCCAGGCTTCTACAAAGGGTTTCACTTAGTGGTATATAAACGATAATGAAAGTTAATTAGCAACAAAACAGTAGTCCCGGGGATCTGATGCCATTGTCATCGTGCCTTACTTTGCTTTATCTGAATCTTGTGACGTTTTGCGCTTTCTTTTTGTTGGGGCAAACGTTCATGTATGCACGGTCTGGCAAACGGTCATACGGCGCGAGAGAACGGCATTTGTGCATGGACGGTACATGTGAGATGCAGCATGTGCATAATCGATGCAGGTTGCCATGTTAGAATGTTTCAAAACACTTTCAAAGTAGAGCAGAGCGACTTGTAGCTGGTACCCTATTGCAGATGGCATTGGAAGGCTCCTCTAAAGCTTTTCGTTTTTTTTTTTCCTAAGGAAAACACCCAATGTTGTGATATTCTCTATGTGCCGCTCTGAATTACCCAACTGGGCGTAGACAAAAGAAAAGTGAGGTCATCTCCAGAAAGCAAGACTTGTGCAGGATAGCATATGCTTGATGTGTTGTTTAGCGGCGAAACGTAGAGCCGTTGAGAAAGAAAAAATAAATAAAAAAGAACGCCGTATCTGCATTGGCGCTTCACTAACGTGATGAGCTGTTTTGCCGTGTTTGATGCTTTGCCTTCTGATTATTCCTCGTCTTCTGATTCGCACTCTGGATTTATCGGATTTCACGTCTGGAATTCCGAAAAACATAGCCTACAGGGCAGTATTATTTTGACTGAAGTATAATTGATGAAGTATCATTAATGAGTTAATGATTATTGACGCGATAAAAATGAGGTAGTGAGAAATGGAATATTTAATGATGATTAACAAAAGGATTAATAAAGAACTAATGATCAAATGATTCAATCACCAGCCTTATACGCGAAGAAGTTGAAAGCATTATTTTTCGCACGTATATTGTCGGCGCCGATGCACATTCAAGGTCGGCTCTTCGGTACAATTTTCTCCTCAATCTGACGGTTTAAAAATAACTCTATTAAGACTAAAATATCCATAGACGGAATCGTGGTGAGCGTTTGTGGGGTTTTAGGATGTTATGCTTGAAAGTGGGGACAATACGGTTGGAGCTTCTGTCAAAGCCCAGCAAGCCGGAGATTGTCGAGTATTCAGAAATGTTGATATTTGCGTCATACAGTTGTAGCTAGGGTGATGGGGAAATGAGGGGGAATTAACAAGTGTAGTTTCAAGTGGCCCAATTCCCGATTCTCGAAGAAACCTAACAATGAATACTGTATTCAGTGCCGTGTTCTATATTTAACGATTCGGTGGCATCGGCCAGACATGTAATGCTGAAATAGTCTGTAAATGCATCAGGTAACATTCACAGCCAACATACTCCAAACATAACGCACAAGTCAAATGATAACTTAGAGCTGAGGGAGGTACTGATGTTCTTTTGGGAGGTACTGATGTTCTTTAGGGAGGTACTGATGTTCTTTAGGGAGGTACTGATGTTCTTTAGGAGGTACTGATGTTCTTTAGGGAGGTACTGATGTTCTTTTGGGAGGTACTGATGTTCTTTTGGGAGGTACTGATGTTCTTTAGGGAGGTACTGATGTTCTTTAGGGAGGTACTGATGTTCTTTAGGGAGGTACTGATGTTCTTTAAGGGAGGTACTGATGTTCTTTAGGGAGGTACTGATGTTATTTAGGGAGGTACTGATGTTCTTTTAAGGGAGGTACTGATGTTCTTTAGGGAGGTACTGATGTTCTTTAGGGAGGTACTGATGTTCTTTAGGGAGGTACTGATGTTCTTTAGGGAGGTACTGATGTTCTTTAGGGAGGTACTGATGTTCTTTAGGGAGGATACTGATGTTCTTTAGGGAGGTACTGATGTTCTTTAGGGAGGTACTGATGTTTCTTTAGGAGGTACTGATGTTCTTTAGGGAGGTACTGATGTTCTTTAGGGAGGTACTGATGTTCTTTAGGGAGGTAAGATGTTCTTTAGGGAGGTACTGATGTTCTTTAGGGAGGTACTGATGTTCTTTAGGGAGGTACGAACATCAGTACCTCCCTAAAGAACATCAGTACCTCCCTAAAGAACATCAGTACCTCCCTAAAGAACATCAGTACCTCCCTAAAGAACATCAGTACCTCCCTAAAGAACATCAGTACCTCCCTAAAGAACATCAGTACCTCCCTAAAGAACATCAGTACCTCCCTAAAGAACATCAGTACCTCCCTAAAGAACATCAGTACCTCCCTAAAGAACATCAGTACCTCCCTAAAGAACATCAGTACCTCCCTAAAGAACATCAGTACCTCCCTAAAGAACATCAGTACCTCCCTAAAGAACATCAGTACCTCCCTAAAGAACATCAGTACCTCCCTAAAGAACATCAGTACCTCCCTAAAGAACATCAGTACCTCCCTTAAAGAACATCAGTACCTCCCTAAAGAACATCAGTACCTCCCTAAAGAACATCAGTACCTCCCTTAAAGAACATCAGTACCTCCCTAAAGAACATCAGTACCTCCCTAAAGAACATCAGTACCTCCCTAAAGAACATCAGTACCTCCCAAAAGAACATCAGTACCTCCCAAAAGAACATCAGTACCTCCCTAAAGAACATCAGTATACCTCCTAAAGAACATCAGTACCTCCCTAAAGAACATCAGTACCTCCCTAAAGAACATCAGTACCTCCCTAAAGAACATCAGTACCTCCCTCAGCTCTAAGTTATCATTTGACTTGTGCGTTATGTTTGGAGTATGTTGGCTGTGAATGTTACCTGATGCATTTACAGACTATTTCAGCATTACATGTCTGGCCGATGCCACCGAATCGTTAAATATAGAACACGGCACTGAATACAGTATTCATTGTTAGGTTTCTTCGAGAATCGGGAATTGGGCCACTTGAAACTACACTTGTTAATTCCCCCTCATTTCCCCATCACCCTAGCTACAACTGTATGACGCAAATATCAACATTTCTGAATACTCGACAATCTCCGGCTTGCTGGGCTTTGACAGAAGCTCCAACCGTATTGTCCCCACTTTCAAGCATAACATCCTAAAACCCCACAAACGCTCACCACGATTCCGTCTATGGATATTTTAGTCTTAATAGAGTTATTTTTAAACCGTCAGATTGAGGAGAAAATTGTACCGAAGAGCCGACCTTGAATGTGCATCGGCGCCGACAATATACGTGCGAAAAATAATGCTTTCAACTTCTTCGCGTATAAGGCTGGTGATTGAATCATTTGATCATTAGTTCTTTATTAATCCTTTTGTTAATCATCATTAAATATTCCATTTCTCACTACCTCATTTTTATCGCGTCAATAATCATTAACTCATTAATGATACTTCATCAATTATACTTCAGTCAAAATAATACTGCCCTGTAGGCTATGTTTTTCGGAATTCCAGACGTGAAATCCGATAAATCCAGAGTGCGAATCAGAAGACGAGGAATAATCAGAAGGCAAAGCATCAAACACGGCAAAACAGCTCATCACGTTAGTGAAGCGCCAATGCAGATACGGCGTTCTTTTTTATTTATTTTTTCTTTCTCAACGGCTCTACGTTTCGCCGCTAAACAACACATCAAGCATATGCTATCCTGCACAAGTCTTGCTTTCTGGAGATGACCTCACTTTTCTTTTGTCTACGCCCAGTTGGGTAATTCAGAGCGGCACATAGAGAATATCACAACATTGGGTGTTTTCCTTAGGAAAAAAAAAAACGAAAAGCTTTAGAGGAGCCTTCCAATGCCATCTGCAATAGGGTACCAGCTACAAGTCGCTCTGCTCTACTTTGAAAGTGTTTTGAAACATTCTACATGGCAACCTGCATCGATTATGCACATGCTGCATCTCACATGTACCGTCCATGCACAAATGCCGTTCTCTCGCGCCGCATGACCGTTGCCAGACCGTGCATACATGAACGTTGCCCCAACAAAAAGAAAGCGCAAAACGTCACAAGATTCAGATAAAGCAAAGTAAGGCACGATGACAATGGCATCAGATCCCCGGGACTACTGTTTTGTTGCTAATTAACTTTCATTATCGTTTATATACCACTAAGTGAAACCCTTTGTAGAAGCCTGGAGAGAACCCACAGGCTCAAGATGAAGATCGTCATCCATGAGGTCAATGTTGTTCAATTCATCTTCCTTGTCATTGTAATGCTTGAAAATGACCCAGAACAACAAACCAGCAATGAAACATGCAATAGCCAAACCGGCGAACGCCCACACAAACTTGGGGTTGGTGGATGTTGGCGAAAGTGCAATACCGAGGGCGGATCCTACAGCGTTCGTAAGCAAGAACAACGACATGATGAAGGATTTCATGCTGGTTGGCGCTTTGGTGTAGGCATATTCCAAACCGGTGATGGAGGCCAAAATCTCAGACATAGCAATCAAAAAGTATGCTGGAGTTTGGATGGCCACATGCACACGGTTAGGCACAGTGGCGTATTCGGGGGCACAGCCCTTAGGGTTGTCGTAACATGGGCCAGCTTTGTAAATGTAGTGTTGCAAAACAGAAGCATAAACCATGGAAGCAGCACCAAACATGAAACCCCAGAAGATCTTGGTGATGGCTCTGAAAGGAGTGAATCTTCTAATGAATGGGTAGACGAATCTTTCACAGATTGGAATGAACACAATGATGGTGATGGGATCGATACACCCCAAGATATCGTTTGGCAAGCCGTGCAATTCCATTTGACCAGCCTGGGTAACGAAATTGTTCATCATCTGGCCGTACACAATCCAGTAGAATGGGAAAAAGGCAAACACCTTACAGGCGTATACGGATCTTCTGACTTCTTCAACAAACTTGTCAGTCCATGGGTACTCTTTCTCGCTGGCATTCGACTTTGCAGCATCGTAGTTAAATTTGTTCTTGATGGCCACCCAAGTACATTGGAAAGACCTGGCAATCACCTTTTCGGAAACTGGTACCTTGACGTATTGGTGTCTTCCAAGGTACAAAGCAAGCAAGGTAATGACAAAGAAACAGAGAGGCAACAAGTATGCAGCCCAGAAGCCGACGTGAGCCTCCAATTCACTGGTAGCAATCACAGACAAAGAACCAATGTTGATCATAAGGTAAAAAAACATGAACACGTTTTGGATGGTGATGTTAGGGTCTTGAACGACTCTTTCACCGCTCTTCAAGACACGGATCACAGGCTTTGTCTTTGGAACCTGGTCGGCAATCAATGGAGACACATTGGCCTTGACACCACCAGCACCAATACCAATGATAATCAAGGCAGAAACAAAACCTCCCAAAGAGGTATTCTTGCTGGCCACAGAGGGCAACGAAGTGATGAACAAAATGAAAATACCAATGATGTAAACTACACTGAAGATACAGATGGTCTTGAACTTTCCGTAGTAGGTGTCGGCAATCCAGGCACCGAACACAGGAGTCACATAACACCAGAATTGCCAAAAGTATGACAAGGCTGTAGCACCCTGACTCTTCAAGTTCAAAACACCCTTTGGCTTGTCGTCGGGGGAGTTTTGCATGTAGTTCTGGAACGGAGTCGACAAACCGTAGTAGGAAAACCGTTCAGCCAACTCGACAATGGCCACAAGCCAACAGCTTATTGGGATCTTCTCCGAAACATGTCTCAATTTCTTCATTTCTTCTTCTGTTGGCTCTCTGCCCTCATCGGACGAGGCCAAGTCTTCCAAGCCATCATTGGAAATGGCCCCGGACTTCTCGAAAGAGTCGGACTCTATGCTGGTTTGCTTTTCGTAAACGATGTTCTTCTCTTCGATCAAAGACATGTGTGCGGGGAACTGCAAGGATAAAAAACATTAAGCAATGGCGGCGTTTTGGCATTTATAAATGGTTGTGACCACATGAGTCCGCCACAGTGCGCCTATTTCGGCACTTTAGTCTGCCCAAGACCTTATCAGTAAAACCGCCCTCTCTTTTCTGTTCGACTGGTACACCTGTTGCACTGGTTATGAGCGCCGGAATGCACATGCGGCGCAATACCCGCGGACGTGAGAATGCCGCACTATGAAAATAATGGAACTTTGCTCAACGCAAATTTGCAACCAGTTTCTGCATGCATACATGCATATTGCGCATGCACAAAATACCGTTGTGCTTCCCAAAAGTCAAAAAGCCATTCAACCTCAGGGCCACACAAGAATATTCAAGCGGCAGCGCCACAATTCAGTGAGATGAGATTTTTTCTGCTCAACCATTTGTGTGAAAGCGGGGCTGACCAACAAGTGCCATGTTTGTTCTTCTGCATACCAATAGCGTACCTCATGTATGGCCTGTACTTTTTGCATTTTTCTTTCCCTGGGTGTGTCGAAGTTATGAGCTGCGCGAAGATGCACGTCAAAACCTCTGTGAGATAGCACCACCTCCTTAAAGAAAAAAGTGACACTTCAGCCTCACAAGGGCAAGAATTAGACCTGATGTTACGGCAAGTCGACTCTTTTTGGACTTTTTTTTGCTGGTCTTTTTATTACCGGGGTGCTTGATTTTTCGTCCATGATTCTGATGGTTTCCAGTGCATTCTTCTTCTCTTGTCTAGAACTTGTGTAGATTCTGCATCTCTAATCTGCCACTTGTGTGGATTCTGCTTGACCTAGCTAGAACGTTACACATGGGTAAAACGGATCCACAATTACATCACGTGAGTGCTTCTGGCGTTTTCTTATCGGTAATCTAAGATGAAGCTATCTCCTGCAGAAGATATCGCCAAAAGAGGCTAATCAGAGTGCATTTACTTTGGAAAAAATACAGTGGGAAAGATACCGGACCTACCTTTCTTTCTTCATCGTGACTTCTTTGTCCTGACTTCTGTCCTGACTTCTCATGCCTTTTCCGAATGTAGCTGAAAGTCCGAAAACATGGAGTAAGAACGAGCAATCTGGACGGAAAAATTAAACTTGAAATTTGAAGGTATGCCCGCCTGGATTTTCTAGAGCCACGCGATCAATGGCTTTACGCAACCACACAAGCAAACAAAAGCGTTCAGAATCTGCATAACGACTAATATCTTCATCTGTCCCTTTCTCCTATTGTGAGAGTAAATGATCTGGCTAATTGGGTTAGCCCACATGGACACCATTTTTTAAAATCAAGAAGGCCAGCATTGGTCTATCTTTTTTTTTTTGAGCTGGTGTATTCTTAGCACTCAATGAAAAATTGATTAAAAAATATCATCTCAACTTAGCCACACTTTCATAACCCACAATTTCACCCACACTTACATTCTCACCCACAATTTTCATTCACCACATTCACACATGGGCATATCATCAGTATCTAGCAAAAGCGGAAACTTTTGCCGGATTTCCTGAATCGTCATACACTTATGCTCCAAGGGTAATTGACCAGTTGAATTAGCTTGAATTGATGCAAGCACTTTCATTTTTCGCTTGTGTGCAAAAATGTGGATGATCGACCAATTTTCCAATATACAGTCTTTACACTTTTTGGGACGCCGTATACTATAAAACATATAGTCTGTTTCTTCCTGGCCTTGCTTTCTTTTCCTTGAATAATAAAAATTTGCGGCAAGTTTACGAATAGTCTTTCATTCACCCAATATTTCCCCAATAGCCAATATCCATCACTACTGTTGCTATCAATTATTACTTCTTTGATTTAAATACTACGAATGTTTTTTAGCTGTGTGTCATCACTTCGATTTCTCTGTACCTACTCGTTAGCCTTCGGATTTGAAGTTCGTTCTTGTCTTTCTAAGAATGAAACTTTTTATTAATAAATTTGCAGTGTCATTCACATTTTGTTCGCATTCCTACATTTTTTGTGCTTTTTGAAAATGGATAAAAAAATTCCGAGTTGCGAGTAATTAAACCAAATGATACTAAAACTTTCAGCTACTATGTCTATTCTGCGCAATAAACCTTCTTTCCGAGTTGCCAGAGCCATTCCAATCCTCTTGACACTAGACTACTCTCACAAGACAAATCGAGGGACACTTCATGGATTCACGTTATACCCTTTATGTTCCAAGGTACTCTTACCCCACACGACCATAGCATTACTTACTTTCCAGAATGGATTATTCGTGATTTGGAGAAGATAAGGGTGTACATTGGATTGATCCTACTGCACACTGTTCCATGTACGACTGCTTATCAGCATGTGTCAGTCGTATTCGTAGGTCTCAAAACCTCATGATAGGACGGCTTCACATTAATGTAATATCACAGAGAAGAAATATCGCATGATAGAGGTACAGTATTCGAATCAGGAGCAGTAACTTGTGTGTTTATAAATTCCGAGCACCTTCGTTACGTGGCAAGAGTTCGTTTGCAAGACTAAACCAAGGGACACGGAAATGACTAAAAGAGCTTAATTATCTGTCATTCATTTGGGACCATCATCGAATATCGTCGATTCTCGGTAAATTTCAGCTTCTAACTGATTGTGTGACTTAATGTAATCTTTGGCGTAGAAAATATAATCCCATGCATCTCTATATACACCCGACTTCTCGTTTGGGCGTCCCGAACCAAGGAGTTTCGAAATTGTTATTCTGCGATTGATCAGAATAACACACGTGGTTTAGTCACTGAAATAACTGCTAGTGTTCTATACGCAAACGTTTCTCAGAATTCTAGCTCTCTGAACTTCTCCGCATTTGAACTCATTTCTATACATTAGATAAGACTGTATCCATTCTGCGCACTATATAAGGAGGCTTTTCCGTATCTGAAGAGATCATCTAAATCAATGATCTGGGACGCTTTCTTATCCGATTCGCAGATTAAGGAGTCTATTCGTTCCTGTCAAGCTAGCGACTATCTTGATATCGTTAGCAATGGCGAAAAAGATGGGAATATGACCTCTGTCAGCGTGATTCATCGAAATGGGTCTACGGATGACATTACAGTCACTTATACGTATTTGGTTGATACGGTTGGATTCCGTACCTACCAAGAAGAGTTTCGGCGAGGGTACGAGGCTGCCCTTCGAAACCCAGATCGAGCTAGATGCAATACTCGGTCTTGTGAGAAGGAAACATGAATTCCTCGATGCTTGTTGGTCATATAGCTCCGACGATGTTAAATAAAAGTAGCCAACATAAGGCAAGCAAATCCTACCCATAAGTTCCCACGGAGAGAGAAGAACTGCAATTAACAGTTACAATAGTGAAGAAACTGTGTCATAAAGCAAACATAGCTGCTTGAATAATAATTCACAGAAATATAGCAATGAATTTATTGTATGCTCAAAAAGCTTCATACGAAAGAAGCACCAGTCGTTTACATCTTGTTGCATTCCCACATCATTTCTTCTCTGGAGAGAGAATAAGATACTTCTCCGAATTCGAACTGTGGCTTCAAGGTCAGCAGAATTATCGAAGTATCAATCTATGAACATCTATTTACATCTATATGTCTGAGATGATGGAACAATCCATTCTTCTAGGTTCCCCCACCGCAAGAGTTGAAATCCATATTGTTCCATCCCGTACTCCACCCAAAACTTTCACCATTTTTAACTGGAAAGTTGCCTCTAACATATGGACCCCAAGCACCGCATTTGATACCGTGCTTACCGTAGTTATACTTATGGCAGTGCTGCAGCTGTTGGTCCTGCCATACCATAAGCTGTTGCTGCCACATCTGCCCATAGCTGTAAGCTGGAACTGTATCAGTTACTGTCTCACTAACCAGATTAGTCTTAGTGATGGTCAAACCAACACTCAAAGAAAAACTTTCGCCAAAGCTCACATCGAAACCTGAGTTCCAGCTGGCAGCGTACGATGTTGCCTGCTCAAAAGTGACCACCATTGGTTCGCTGCTGTCACCATTTTGGTGAACGCATGATGCTGGATACCATTGACTCCACCAAGTCCCGTGCTGAGCCACTTGATGTTGTGTCCAAGACGCACCCAATGGAGCATTACCTGCATTCCATCTTTTAGTAATGTTGGCAGAGTTATCGATAGTAAAGTTGGAAATACCGGTCAATTGACCATCCACGGAAACAATGAACGCATCTCCGCTGGCTCCAGAAGAAACGGCTTCAGAAATCTGATCGATGGCAGAACCGAGACTAGTAGCATTGACAAGCTGTACACCATTGAGGGTATCAGCTAAGACGGTGGACAAAAGCATCAACAAGAAGATTAGAAATCCCAAGAATCCACCTCCTCTCGGAGAAGAGCCTGAGGACTTCAAAACTTTAGCACATACACCAGTTTTGGTGGCCTGACAAGGGTAGATCATCTCAAAGGTAGTGCTGTCTTCGATAGTAGTGAATGTTGTGGTCACACCAGGCTCGAAATATGTAATTGGCCAATTCAGTGTACTCATCTTGATGATTTAAAATGAAATCACTACTCAAATGACGAAAAAGGCTCATTATATATTTCGTTTTTCTCGTTCAGAGATGGCCGATATTCTTCCGTGGATGCGCGTCTTGAAAGCGGCTATTTTGTCACCGCATACTGTCATTTCAATCTGCAGAGAATACTAATTTTGTTTCGTTGTACTTCGTATAATGATTTCCGACATTTTTATATGCTTTTGTCTTAGCAGAGTTGAAGTTTGATCAGGTTGGCCTAAGTTGAAGATGACGAAGACCTCTGGACAAAGCTTATACGCATGCTAATCTTGCTATCTTACTTTCTATTGAAAAGTGTGGTTATGACTGAATATTCAGCTTCGGCAATAGTTGCTTTGGCTTCATGTAAGTACTCAATATGAAGTAAAACTAAGAGACATTATGCATTCGATGCATTGACGTCTCGGAAATGTGTCAATCTTAAAATCCTGTACGTGGCCTTCCAATTAAATGGTTCCAAAATTCATAGAATGCAGTTTCGGTAATAGTTGCCTTGTTGATTTGCGATTTTGAGTGTGGGAATACGCGATGATCTTGTATAAGAGTCATCATGACGTTTTTATTCGATGCGTAAATGTAGCACATAGAATTATTGATCTGCATCTCAAAAATAACGACTGTGAGAAGCAAAGCGCCTTGGGATCTTTCGAAAACCATTGGATCTATTTCGTTTGAGGAAACCCAATCCGTCTAGTAATGCACTATTTTACTCATATTCAATGTGAACAGCTTATTCTCCAACCCCAGTTGCTACAACTACCTGAACCTATCATGTGACACTTATTCGATCCTCATACGCTCGCGACTTTGAATTTCAGCCGTTCATCTGGCAAACACATTGAATTCTCCTTTTGCTACAATACGGTTGATGAAAATGTTGCAAGCGATGAGGCAAACAAAATCTTCCAAACAGTTTGGCAAATCCGTTATTTATTCTTTCTACAGTCTACGTAGGCTACGGGTTTCAGCAGGCTTCGTAACCTCTTTCTTGTTTTTGCGAGGTGACGCATGCATCAGAAGGTAAATCAAAAAGGGCCCTTGCACACAAGACCAACTCTTGAAAGCTGCGTCGGCAGTACGTTCATCTCTATACACAACTTCCTCTTGTTGGTAGATCTGATATCAAATCCAGGAGTCACTCAAGAACAAGTCGGTGAGCGAAGTACCTGAGTAAGTATTTCTAGGAGAGGAAAATGGGCTGAACATTGCAAAGTAGCACTTAGTTTGAATTGATACATCAGATGGGTATAATTCTAGGGAATAGAAAATAGATAATTTTTTATATTTTTGTGATCTACAAGAATTATTCTTCCTGAAGCATAGAGTGAATCATATATGTTCTCAGAGGGTCATATGATACATCTTGGCAAACTAATCCGGAGATTAACTGATGGGCATAAAATACTAACAACTAAAATATAACGATGTTCTGTAAGTCTCCTCTTCAATAGTGTATATTAAACGCTAAGCTTTAGGTTTTCTCAATAGACATATGTAACATATGGTGTTTGGTTTCAAAGATGTGAACTTATCTTGTGAGCCACTGCGCTTATGTCCTTTTCAATCTCATCATTTTTTACTTCGATGACTTTAAACTTCAAAAAGTCCTCATCAATATCATCGTCCGCGCAGCCATAACAAGTCATACCGGTTATGTAACGTGATAAAGCACAAATCAATACAGATCTATCTAACCAGTATTGATAGCATTTTGTATCAACATATCCATGAAGCTTTCTGCTGCAATCCAGCCCACAGGGTTTGAGCACCTCTGGATTCTCCCGATCACTGAATCTTCTGTGGCATAGTGCACATTCTTCACTTTCTGGGAGCGATTTGACATTCACCTTTTCTAAAGACTCGAAGTGCAATCTCTTTTCTTCGGCATAGCTGTAGACTTCAAGCTCTTTAAATTCTTCCATTTCCGGGACGTATTTATTAGACTGAGATTCGCAGCATTTCCAATGGGCATACGAGTAACAATCATCTTTGCACATCTAACATATACAATGGGTGAACCTCACCTGTGCATCCTGATTCACACATTCTAGCCCAACGACCAGTAATTGCCTTATTGCATAGTGTGCACTGTTCTCCTTCGGGTATATCCTTCTCAGCTCCCAAAGAGCCATCATCAGTCCGCTCATAAACATACTTCAGCCAATACATGCCATCCCTCACATCAAAGATCGTCTTCCACCTCTCTTTGAATACGTCCTTCCAATCCTTTGTGGAAGCACATATTCTTATCTGACCTCCCCAAGGGACTTCCTCTTCGTTATCGCTGCATGGATAATATTCCGTGTCGCTCTCTGTGAAGTAATCTTTTTTTTTAGTATTTCGTAAACATCATGGCTCTATGTATTACACATACCTTCGGAGTCGGACATTTGATGGTGTCAAAGTGTGCGAGCCATTGCATTTATATACCTTGGTATTTATTGGCTTCACAGACTTTATTTGCCACCGGGAGTATTTCCCATGCACTTATTCGCCACTGAAGACTCACTCATGTGTGGCGCTGAAACAAGTGTCAATCTACATTATTTGTCAGTCATTTTTACATCAACACTGACGATGCAGGATCTCTGAAAATTGCCAATGGCCCTTCTCTAAACTCGTTGTTGATTTTCGCATATGCAATAAATTCTTTGAGGAGTTCATTTATTTTTACTACTATGTTGAATAGCTGGTCATATTTTCAAAGCAGGAACTGAAACGCTTTCTACATAGTTGTAATCTGCACTATGGCTAAAATACGAACGCTGTGCAGGTGCGTTTCACCAGCACTTTGATACGTAAATTGTTGGATAATGGTCCTGCTTCACCTTTGAAGTTAGCCTTTCACAATTTTTGGAATTATACTTAAGCTAATATGTGAACAATGAACTGAAACTGGCTGGCTTTCTCAAGAATTTTCTTATCGGGTTTACGATTCTACACCATTGTGCACGCACATGCCCGTGACTCAATCATCATTTTCAATCAAAAATATTCGGGATGAACTCATAATTAGGCTTGAACAATGTTTAACTAATGTATTGGGGTTACCTTGTATGAAAATATAGATTGAAAGATGGAGGCATACTGGGTCAGTTTACAATTGTCTCTCATTTATGCAAACTTTCATGGAAAGTGTCATTCGCAGTCACATACCTTGGTCATTTCCCCATGTGATTACCATAACTACTATATTTATTTTCTTGACTCTTTTGATGAAGTTTAGGTCATTTATCTAATGTGTGGTATTCAGCGGGAACAGTTTGTGCCTCTATTCATCTATTAACTTACAACTACCTGTTTTCTCCACTTTCATTCTCACTATCATTGACTTGCAGTTCATCTTCTCTATCATTCTTCTTTCCATTCTCCTCAGCTTCCTCGCTGTCTTGGTTCAAGTCAAACTTCTTCAAATCGTCAAGTCCTTCCAAAAGCTTAGATTCGTAACAATCCCAATCGACATAACTGTGAACTTCAGCCGTGCATTCTGGTACGCATTCCTTGAGCACAACTGGATCAACCTTGTTAGCAAATTTTTCGTTGCATATGGAACACTCAGTTCCTTCGGGTAAGTCCTTAACCTCCACCTTTTCCATTTTATCCATTTTTGCTCTGACTCCGAAAATCAATCTATACTTCATCAAACTTACCACGATGGCGAGGTTTTCACTAAACGTCGTAGCATCAGAGTCACAACTGTAAGTTGAGCATTGGTCACTTTCTACATTTTGGTCTTCTAGATGTTAGTACAAAGACACCGCTATGTAACTATGGAGTAATGCATACCTTCATGGATGGACATTTTCAATGTATTTGCATACATCCACAAGGGTTACGTCGCCTTTATATACCTCGTAGTTGGCCTCTCGTAAATATTATTTGCCACTTGTGGGATCCATTAAACATTTTGCCACTGAATATGCCACTTGAACGTGCTTCTGAATTAAGTCATCGAAACATATCTTTCATTCCGCTGTTTACACTGATTTTGATAGTACGCTCTCTGACAATTGCCTCATCTAAATTACTATTGAGTGCTCCAAGAGGTCAGCATTTATAAATTCACCGCATTTCTCCCGAGGTGGATGGCATATTGTCTTCCTCAAGTGGTATGAACCACAACTAGACTCACATAGTAATCTGCACCTAAGATTAAATTACGAGAATGCGCAGTTTGCCTAGTTGGCTTCGTAGCTTTAGCTAACGATAGATTATTCTGGAATAACCTTATTGTATGCTGTGCTACTTTCAACAGACGACACGTTGAATAGTAATTTTAGCATGAAAGAGAACTTAAAGCTACTTCTTACATTCTCCCAAAACAGCCTTATGCGGCTTTCAGTTCTTTGCTTGTCATTATGCCCCCACTTGTACAGTCAATCCCAAATAGAAATCGCAGGCACGTCGATCGAATCTCGCTCCACCAGAAACCAAAATTGGCGCCTGGGCAAAGAATTCTGCCCGTCAGAGAAATGAAGTTCGCCCTCGAGAAAAGCCATTTCGCGGTTCAAGAAATCAAAATTGGCATACATAGAAACGTGAATTCGCTACAGATTAGAACACTAGTCATAGGACAAAAAAGCAAATTCGTGATAGGGTGATTTAGAAATCCGCTTTACTACATTTGAGCGTAATTGCAATGTATATTTTATAGATCTACAATGGGTACACAAGAATTCATTTAAGTGTAATGCATGAGAATTCAGTGTTAGGCGATCAAAATTGATTCAGGTGAACAACCTAGTTTTGATAATTGATTAAAACTTCAAAAACAGAAACTTAACCTACGTAGTGAAGGGAAATTTGGGCGATTTGAGAACCATCTGATTACGAATTATAGTTTCCGTGTGTACGAATTGTTGATTCTAGAAGTACGAATTCTGAATTTTGGCCATGCGAATATTGGTTTTCTTTAGTGCGAATTTTGATTTCTCGGAGGACGAACATTATTCCGAAAGGCGAATTTATATTTTTCGATTGGCGACTTTCAGTTTCTTGAGGTGCGAATTTCCATCAACGTGCATGCGAATTCTATTTGGGGTTGACTGTATGCTGGACATCGCCATGTGCTTTAATTCTGTATTTACTCTAGAAACTAAATGTATTGATGGTAATAATACCAGTTTTATCGTTGTATGGAGCCGCGGTGAAAACGGGATCGGCTGTGATCCGGTTGACAAGCAAGTTGGAGCCGGATTCAATGTCATGCAAGTGAATGAAACCGTATTTGGTCAAAATGTAAATGAGTCCGTACTTGTTGGAAGCCTGCAAACTGATTGAGAAGTCATTGGTAGCGTCTGGACGGAAGATAATATCAACAGATTTTTGTGGAGAGGTGGGTTACCATCCACATGGTCGATTTCAATAATGTACAAGTTCCTTTGGCCCAGTGCAGCTTTGTTGCCGATACAAAATACCTTTGTTGGCTGGTGAGCACCGCTTAAAGTGATATGAGCAAACTTGCAGACATGACCCTTACTCTCAAATTATGACTTGAATAGGCCAACGGTTAACCCGGCATAGTAAGATTGATAGATCCATCGCGAGGTGCTGCCACCTTCTGGATAAATATACTTTATAGCTCCGCTTCTACGTTTAAGGTGACCACCTGATTCCATGAGCATTCGCTGTTCTTTTGAAAGACTCATTCCATCCATGAAGGTGTCAGTCCACCACCTAACCAGAGCAGATGAAACTGTTGAGCAGCCTCATACCAAGGTTGATATACCACATTTCTGTTTCTATAACAGAGTTTTCTCTGGTTGGAAAGCAGTACATTCTTCTTCAGAACCGCCCAATTTAATAAACTTGAACAGATGCTGTTCGCCGGAAAGAAATTGAAAATATCATTGCCAGAGATCTCATTCCATTTGATTCAGCTTTCAACTCTATTATTGTTGATGATGAAAGAGAAGATATTTTAGATCAATGACGAATGTCATGAAAGCTGGCTAGATGAGAATGGGCCCAATAGCCGACTTTTCTGCAGTAAGGGTTTTCTCGGAGCTAGGAGCAATCGAGTCCCAATAGGGATTAAATCCGCACCATGCCAGAACATTCTTGCAAGACATTTCACCTTCTGCTTAATAAGCCTGGAACAAACAACACGTCGGCTCAAGAAAACGCCGACGCCACTACATGCAGCAACATGGGCATCGCATCTTGTATGCAGGCAAAACGTCATTCCAACGGTTTTTCCACGAGTTTTTTTGAATCCGTCTGGGGCCAAGACGTAGTTAGGAAATGGAAAAAAGTATCAAGAGAACAACAGGCCAAATCAAACTGAGCTGAATGCACCCGAATCTTCAAATCGTTTCCCGAAAAAGTGTTCTGTTTCCTACAACATGGCCGGCAATGAGCACGTCGGCTAAACATGGAAGATTCAAGATCCCCGGATTGTGTGCACGAACAACAGCCTGAAATCATATTTAAAGCAAGAATCCCGGGAGAATAGCTCGGCAGAACAAATCAAAATGGCCTACCCAGAAACTTTCGAAGCAATTGGTGTTGTCGACTACGACGACTGGAAAAACCCAAAGAGATTCGAGTACAAGCCGCAAGAGTTCAGAGATTATGATGTCGACATCGAGATTGATGCCTGTGGTGTCTGTGGCTCGGATCTTCACGCTGCCAGCGGCAACTGGGGCCGTCCATATGCTCCTGTTGCTGTTGGACATGAGATTATTGGTAGAGTGGTGAAAGTTGGTCCAAAAGCCAAAGAAGGTCTCAAAGTGGGCGACAGAGTTGGTGTGGGAGCCCAATGTGACTGCGACAACACCTGTGCTGCCTGTTTGAGCAAGAGTGAGCCAAACTGCAGAAACCATGTTGGAACATACTTTGGCCACAACAAGGAAACCGGCTTCAATACCATTGGAGGCAATGCTTCTCACATCAGAGTCAACTCGCAGTTTGTGTTCAAGATCCCAGACCTGCTCAAGACCGAACATGCTGCTCCACTTTTGTGTGGTGGTATCACTGGTTTTGCACCTCTTCTCCAAAACAACGTTGGAAAAGGAACCAGAGTCGGTGTTGTTGGCATTGGCGGTATTGGCCACATGACCATTCTCTTTGCCAAGGCTCTTGGTGCTGAAGTCACTGCCATTTCTAGAACAGACTCCAAGAAGGAAATGGCCAAGAAACTCGGCGCTGACCACTATGCTGCCACAGCTGATGAAGACTTTTCCAAGTATGCCGACACCTTGGATCTTATTGTCAACACCGGAAGCTCCTTTTCTGGTTCTTCCATGGACAAGATCTTGTCGATGCTCAGAGCCCGTGGAAAGTTTGTTTTCATCACTGCTCCTCCAGCCACAGAAAAGCTCGAGTTGACTCCATTCCAGTTGTTGGCCAACAACACTTCCATCCAAGGCTCGCTTCTTGGTACTCCAGAGGAGATCCAGTACATGCTTAACTTTGCTGCCGAGCACAAGATCGAGCCATGGGTCGAGACCATTGACATGTCGGAGGAAAACCTTGCTACAGCATGGAAGAGAGCCGAGGAGGGTGATGTGAGATTCAGATTCACCATGGTCAACTACGACAAGTGCTTCAAGAGATAATTAGGATATTTATAGACAATAGAGGCGATGCATAGAAGAGTATTGATGGCCATGTTCAAGGATCAATATGGGCCAGGAAAGTGATTGAGATATATTGAGAAAACATAGAATAGTATCAGTAAAGTTTGCTGGCATGAATAGTGCTGCAAGAGTCTAATGTTTTAGTCAATCGCCAGAACTCAGTATTCACTGATTCAAGAAGCATGAAAATTCTCCAAATAGACCCAGGTTCTTGAAAGCCAACTGTCTTTAATTCTGCCCGAGGTCAAAACACTCAGCTGATCAAAATGATACAGCAGGTTATTCAACTTCTGCATTTAGGATACTCGAAGATTACTCTACGATTACCTCCATAGATTGATCGCCTCACTGATTGGCATGTACAAAGCTTATGAAAGAGCGATTGAGGGTAAATGTTTGACTCTGCTGCGATTCATTATTTCATTCACGAACTACGTAGTCAAATGCCAGAAAAGGAATCAATACAGTCCAGCCCAAAACTGGAAACCAATCTTGTGGATGAGATCTACAAGTGCATCCCGCGGATATTCCGGAAAAGATGGAGTTACACAATTTGCCACTAAGTATTACATTTCGAGACTCAAAAACGGAGGACCCTGGACCCTTTGCCACATTTTTAAATCCGTCGGCATGTGTGTGTAAGTCAGAGGACTCGATGTATTTAATTGCCATTTTCCAAGTGTTTATCGACCATTTCAAAAGGTGTAAATTAAAAGTATGCAAAGTCCTAGCGTAAACAAATGCCTAAAGGAAGTATTTCACGTCATCTAGATTGGTCTGTTTTGATTCAAAATGGCTACTAAATGTAGCCGGGGTATGTGCATAAATGTGGGGTGGATATATACTTCCACGCAGCAAGCAAGCTTATGCAAGGAACAGCGGAAATAATCCGCAAGAGGAAAAGTCCGCCCGTTGCAGACCCGCATTGTCTGCAGAACACGCATCAATTGGACGTTGCGGAGTTTCTCCCAAAAAGGACACAGTTTCAGCGATAAGGCCATGTCATCCAACCGTACGAAATCGTATAAATAGACGCTTGCCTGCTGTTTTTTTCTACACCGATTCAACTTTAACAAATTCAATTCAAACACAATGGTCTACCCAGAAACTTTCAAAGCAGTTGGCGTCGTCGACTTTGACGACTGGTTGCACCCCAAATCTTTCGAGTACAAGCCCCAAGAATTCAGAGACTACGATGTGGACATTGAAATCGAGGCCTGTGGTGTCTGTGGATCTGATATCCATGCTGCCAATGGTGATTGGGGTCGTCCATATGCTCCTGTGGCTGTTGGACACGAAATCATTGGTAAAGTGGTGAAAGTCGGACCAAAAGCCAAAGAAGGCATTAAAGTGGGCGACAGAGTGGGTGTGGGCGCCCAATGTGACTGTGACAACACGTGTATTGCATGCAAAAAGAACCTCCAGAGCAATTGCAGAAACCACGTGGGCACCTACTTTGGTGTGAACAAAGAGACCGGCTTCAAGACCATCGGAGGTAATGCTTCTCACATTAGAGTCAACTCGCAGTTTGTCTTCAACATTCCAGACCTGCTCAAGACGGAGCATGCCGCTCCACTTTTGTGTGGTGGTATCACTGGTTTCTCGCCTCTTCTTCAACACAATGTTGGCAAGGGAACCAAGGTGGGTGTTGTTGGCATTGGCGGAATCGGCCACATGACCATTCTTTTCGCCAAGGCTCTTGGTGCTGAAGTCACTGCCATCTCCAGAACCGACTCGAAGAAGGAGGTGGCCAAGCAACTTGGTGCAGACCACTTTGCTGCTACTGCCGATGAAGATTTCATCGAAAAGTATGCCGACACCTTGGATCTCATTGTGAATACGGGAAGTTCGTTCTCCGGATCTTCCTTGGACAAGCTTTTGTCGATGCTTGTTCCCCGGGGAAAGTTTGTCTTTATCACGGCTCCACCTGTGGGCGAAAACATTGAATTGTCGCCTATGAAGTTGCTTTTCAACAACTCTTCCATTCAGGGCTCTGCCATTGGGTCTCCGGAGGAAATCCAGTACATGCTTAATTTTGCTGCTGAGCACAAGATTGAGCCCTGGGTGGAGACAATTGATATCTCGGAGGAGAATCTTGGAAAGGCCTGGAAGAGAGCCGAAGACGGCGACGTGAAGTTCAGATTCACAATGGTTGGGTACGACAAGTTTTTCAAGAATTAGAATGGGAAATCAAGAATATGGAATCAGGAGGTTCGATAGGAGACTGGTGTATAGTAATGGAGGGGACTTACATTTGCAGTAGATGTACCTGACTTGACGGCTTTCTACTATTTTATTGTCGACGGTAGTGCTGTCGAAACTGAACATCTTGTGAATAATGTGTGATCATGACAAGATCTATTTAGTTGGACCAAGATGAAGCTCGAGAGGATCTTTCTTATGATTGAAAGCTCCGATGTTTAGACTTTTGTTGGAATAAACTCTTGTAAGTTAGAACAAACTCTATCATTTAACTACATAAGATATTTATGTCACTTTATCAGCTGTAGCTTTTAGCCCATAACTTAGGTTCTTGCTTCGATCCCTCTCATCTACATTAGCCTCTATCTTATGGAACACCCATCATGCATGGATAAATTTCACTTCGTTTAAAGACCGTCTCTTTAATTTGTGGTGCAAATGCATTCGGGCAAAAATACTTTCAGTCGTCTTGATGTCAGTATTACAATTGGTCCTTTATTCTGTTGCGGCGTCGAATTTTCGTATTGGCTTTACTTGTCTTCATTCGCTTTTTTTTTTCTATTTGTCTCATTCGCTTTCTATTTGTCTCTGTTAATCTCTACTCCGTTCTCCATTTTCATTTCTCTATTCTCTACTCTCCGTTTCTCATTTCTTATTCTATTCTCTTCCTACTCACCACTCATTCTTGTATTTTCGCGCACCAAAATCACCAATAACCAACACCTTCTTACACCTTTCTTTCTTCATGTCCGTTCCCGATAGCTTCAAAGCCCAAATCAACCAAGGTGTTCCTGGCAACGTCAAGGCCAGACCAGACCCATTGCCCGCCGGCAAGAAAATTGCCCCCAACAAGAAGCTGCCTTGTGAATTCGACACGCCGTTCGAAAAAGCCGCCACCAAGGCGCCTGTGGGCGGCAGAGACAGTGCCACGGCCGAATCTTTTGCCGAGGTCGAGAAGAGCTTGGCAGAAGGCGACTGGTCCACGGCCATCCGCATTCTCTGGTACTTGAAGTTGAACACTTACATCAACGAGGATTCGGCCAATGTTTGGGCATATGTGGCGTTTGCGTTTGCCCACTTGGGCTTTTCGGAGCACGTGGGTTTTGCCTTTAAGAAGATGCAAGAGGCTGGCTTGGCTCAGACCGTGTTGACGCCAGAAACCATGACCGAGTTGAAGAAAATCTCCAAGTAAATAATGAAGGCTGGCCATCAGACTGGTGTCTGAAGCTTTGATTCTTTAGCATTGGTCAAATGCACATTCTGTCAATGTACATTTCGTCTGTAGATGTATGGTGTTTGAGCATACAAGTAGTTAAGAGAATGCCTGGATACTCTTAGAAAGGTAGTGTCTACACGTTTTCTTCTTATTATTCTGTGGATCTAAGATATTCTGAATTTGACTATTGTAGTAGGCAATATCTGGCACCATTCAAGTTGCCCTCAATCTTGAGTTATTTCAGAAGGAATTTATAGCATACCCATAAGGCGATAAATGCTTTGTGCATCGAATCTTCAATTTCAGCAAAATATTTCTGCAGACCCAACATCAATCTGGAAACGTGATTTTGAGGTACATCAAACTATCTGTTGTTATGTGCTTTCTCGTTTTGATTATTCAACTTAAAGAGCCAAAGCTACACCGTAGAGTGTTCCTTCATCCACGAGATGAGGAGCCTGCTGATGTTCTTATCAAACCAATCAATATCCAAATAATTGCCAATATAAAATGCCCAAGAAGATGGAAGTGTTTTAGTTTTGCCAAAGTGAAGAGATTTACTTCTACCAGTCTAAAAGGCTTAGAATGGCCAGTGGTGGTGGTTCCAGTATCCAATTTTTAGGTTCTGGGTTAATGTATATTTAAGTGTGAGCTTCTTGGTTCCTGACATCCAACTACAAACGAAGCAGGCTTCTCAAGACGTGGTAAATAGGGGAAAGCTATCACATGTGATGAAGCTTCTCAAATATCGGGCCAGATGTATTTGAGCATAGATCCATTTGTGGGAGTCGATGTTTAAACATGCTTTGAGTGTAAACCAGGCCCGAAACTCAGCAATTTCTCCTTGTGGGAATTCTTTGCGGTTCACATCGGACTTCCAGTTTATGATGGCTTGATGCTTGATCTTTCGGATATTGCGACTACTACAGACCCATCTTTAAAGTGGACGGGGACCAGTTTATAAGACGGAGCAGACTAATGTGAAAAACTGGTTGCATTTGAAAAACGCAGGTATGGCTTCGCTATAATTTAAAGGAGGACGTCCGTAAGTTACCCAACAGCCTTTGAGTCTGCTAAATCTTATTTTGACAAAAACACAGGAGTGATTATCACCATTTCTGCAGTTATCATGTGGCCAACCCCAGAATACGGATTTCTGTAGATCTAGGATGATTTTGCCATATCATTCCAAATGTGAGTGTAGTATTTACCATTTACATGGTTAAATCCACTACCACAACTACCACTATCCCAATGACAGTGTATGGACATTAAGACAGGATTCCCATTGACAATCTGTGAAGAGTTGGTGTTACCGGTATCAATGTCAACCAGTGACCCCCATTCATAATGACCGAATGGACCAGAAGCAGAGGTGTAGCTTACGTCTGAGGTTTCTGAGGTTTCCTCAAAGCTGTCTGTTTCTAGAATCGCCTCAAAATCAGTTTGTATCGTGTAATTAGTTGAGACTTTGTTAATGCAATCAGATAGTAATGTATCATTCTTATCCAAGTCAATAGGGTTACCGTCAACTCGCTTAATCTGAAATTCGGTGCCGTCGTAAAGACACATTGTGTAAGTAGATGACATATTTGAAAGGCATTCTTGAAGTTGTAGGATGATTCTGACAAATTCGCCGTTGTCGAAAAGTGGGAGCGATATAGCTTTATGAATAAAACATAAAGATAATAATAAGCAAAGAAAGTTCATTTTGATATTAAAGATAATAATAATCTACAATATCACCAAAAGCGGTGGTGAGTGGTGGTTCATATATTCATCTAATTGTCGGTTGACTCATCTATTGATCCATTTATTGATCGACCCCTTTATTGACTCATTTTGATTGACTCATTTTGATTAACTCATTTACTGATTTACTCATTTATTGACCCATTTATTGAGTCATTTATTTATTGACCCATTTATTGAGTCATTCACTTTCTGAGAATTACTCACTATGTACTGATCCTTGTTCTCCTCAATTGTAAGTTGGGAAGGCACTTCTTTCGGAACCCTTTCTAACAGTATATATGATCACCTATCTTACTCAAGGATGGATTCCCTAAGGATCCCCATCTCGTTTTATCACATCTAAATACAAGCTACTTATCTTGTCCAATCCATCTTCCTTTCTTACTGACTTGAAAGACTCTGGATTGATCTCTGATCAGCTATAAGAAAGGGTGTACACAGAGCTAACACTATTGCACTTATACAAATCTATGTTCTGCAATAAAGTGTGAATATATAAGTGCAAACTTCTCTGTTCCTGGCTTCGGCGTGGTAAATAGGGGAGGCTTACCTCATACGGCGAAGCTTATCAGTAAATAGGGAGCCTTATCTGAACTGACCATGGTCGGAAAGTGGGACCTCAGGTTCCCTCGTATGGACGACGGAACACTAATCAATTGGAAACTGAGTGAATATTTATTATTTCTTAATACTCTGACTAATAATTTGACTAATCGTCTGATTATGAGAACTATTAAGACTACAAACTAAGCTATAATGGGCTTCCGCAAGTTCCAAAGCCCTTCACCCCTATGTTGGGGCAATGAGTAGGTATGATATGATAGATATCATCATGGATTAATGCTATCACAATTTATCATTCAAAGTCTATATCATATTCGTCTGATCAGTTTATCTAATAGGGGCGGCAGCAAGTCATCGAAGCCGGACAATGCCATCAAATCATGGAAAGAAACAATCCTTCTAGGGTTAATCCAGCCTTTACACTTATCATTCTTACCAAACGAAATTTCAGAGACATTAATCGTGCAACATGCCGATGCATCTTTGTCTGTTTTCTATAAACTCAATCATTTAGCTCAAAGCAACAATCCATCCTCTCGTTATATTTCAGTCTTTTGACCAAAATTTCTTAACCCCTTAATGGTCTATTCATGTTGGTTGTTTTAATATTTGTCGTTTGGTCAATTAATCTGAATAAAACTGTACACTGTATCTGAGACTTATGGCCATTCACACTTTTCCGTACTTTCGCGCAAATAATTAAGCCGAGGCACATTATCACCAAATCTTCTTTTCTACTACATCTTCTTTTCAACTTTTAAATTCCAAACACCCCAAATATTTTCTTTTTCATGGTCCGTGGCTTCTTCCAATCCGTTCTCCACACCCACGTGCCCACAAAGCCTGTTTCCTTCTCCAAAAACGGCGAGTCCAAAAGCTTTCCTGATCTTGTCTCTGGAGCCGTTCCAGAACTAGCCAGCGGCGCCTCTTTCTTTGTTCATCCGCTCTTGTCCAGTGGCCATGCCCAGACGGCCTACACGGCGCTCCACAAATTCGACACGGTCGACTGTATCCACTACAAGAGACGCGTGATCAATGTGGAAGAGAAAACATACAAAGTGGGCACCGACAGCATGCCCTACGACCGGTGGAAGGGCCAATCAACATTCACCATCGACTACGTTGTTGGTGCCGACGTGGGCGACGCCGAACACATGCAATTCTGCCCGGAATCACAGAAAAAACCGCTTCCGCCCCGAACAGAGTACTTGGACCCGCAAAAGGAGCAACAGTTGTTGGACAACGACCGTCCGCTCGTGATTGCGTTGCACGGGCTCAGCGGCGGGTCGTACGAGTCGTACATCCGGTCTTTTTTGAACGAAATCACCGCCGAGCCCTACAATTTCGACGGAATGGTCTTGAATGCCCGAGGCTGCGCCAACCACACCATCACGTCGCCGCAGTTGTTCTGCGGCTTGTGGACGAACGACTTGCGCTACTTGATCAACGAGCACATCCGTCCGCGCTGGCCGTCGAAGCGGATTTTCCTCATTGGCTTCTCTTTGGGAGGCTCCATCACCGCAAACTACTTGGGCCAGGAGGGCAACGACGTCTACCGCAACATCAAAGGTGCCGCCATCATGGGCAGCCCGTGGGATTTCCCGCAGTCGTCATACGCTTTGGTGGAGTCGTTTTTGGGCCAGAAGGTGTATTCTCCCACCATGTGCCAGAACTTGCTCCGTTTGCTCGACCAGCACTACGACGGCCTCTTGAAGCTGGAGGACATTGTCAAGCAGTACAAGGAAGACCCGCTGAAGTTCAAGCTCAACACCTTGAGAGACTTTGACGACACCTTCACTTCCAAGCTTTTCGGCTTCAACTGCGCCCTGGAGTACTATCGCCACGCCTCGCCCGACCAGCGTCTCTTGAACGTTCGTGTGCCTACAATTATCGTCAGCTCAAAAGACGACCCCATTGTGGGCAGCAAAGCCTTGCCCACCAGCGAAGTTTCGTTGAATCCATATACGTACATGGCAGTGACGTCTGTCGGCGGCCACTTGGGCTGGTTCGACTACAGACACGAGCGGTGGTACCCGAAGCCGATTCTGAAGCTTTTCCACGAAATGAGCCACTGGGACGTGGACGACTTGCCCAAGGAGTGCTTGCCGCATGCCACAGACGGCATCTGGAAGCACGACCGAATTGTTCAATAGACCAATGCACTGGCCGGCCAGGAACAGCTTTAGATGTGTTGTCTGCGGGTCGGTTAGTTCTATCTGCTCTGTGGGTTAATTCATATCTGTGGGTTAGTATATCTGCTCCGGGCTAATGCATATAGCTCTCTGCATCTCTGGAAATTGCGTGACTTTGAACACATCTGCAAGATCTTATTTGATCGGCCGGGGAAAAATATCTCATTTGATCGGCCGGAGAAAGGAACGTTGGCAATTGCGGCAATTCTGTTCTTCGGCCTGCCACGTTTGCAAGTGGTGCCACTTGCGCATTGACAGGGTCCACAGAAATTGAATGGCCAACACGGCTCTGTGACTATTTGCAGGCACAAAGACATCATCAAGGACTGTCAAAGAAGGACTTTTTTTGACTACAATGACATAACGCCCTTTACGAGTCATTCACGGGAGAATCGAAAAATCGTGTTCGTTACAGAAATTCAAATGAAAGTAGGACCATGACTAATTACGTCAGTCGACAATATCTTGAGAGCTTAATTCATTAATTAGCACGATTGGAATTTGTGTTCGCTTAGTCCTAAAGGTCTTATGGACATTTGGAATCTTGTGGCATGTCCTTGCTACGGGAATAGAATACTGTTCTTGTCTAGAAACGTCAGATTTAACGGCTTTTCGAGCTTCAGCAGAGACATTGTGGTACTGAAAAGCCTTGATTTTTTTTCCAATTTCGAACCGCTTGATAACGTTATAGACTGGAGGCGGGTATCCATTGTGTCAGTAATCGCCTTTCTGAAATAGCATACATAGACTTTGTCAATCTTCGTATCGAGTATTAAGTCACTTTTCCTTGTTTGACCAAGTTGTGAATTAAGAAAAGTGCTTATTGCAAAGGCTTATGATACGTATGTCTTGCAATTTTCAATTGTTATCACAATACAAAACAAGAAAAGCATTAAATAGTCTTTCCTCGATGCTTTCATCATTGTCGATCGAAAGATTTCAAGACATCTACATTATTTCAAAGTGACTTATTGGCGAAAGACACTATTTTGCTGAATACGTATAATTTTACTCAATAGCAACACATTCAGTACAAGTATCATCACATAGGTTCAATGCGTTAACGCTTCATCCTTCTACACTCAATCTTCGTCATGTCTTCATTAATAATGGCAGAATATGCTTCTGCCCTGAGTTGTGCAAGCACGCTGTGTACAAGCCAATAAATAAAATCCAGCCCTACAGCATGCCCCTCGTATCCCGTTCCTATATACCTAGCACACCAGCCCGTGGTGGCCTTTTCCCGTGCCCTTAATGTCCTTAGGCGAGCTGGGCCGCAGATTCGGTTCCGTCGGCGGCGTGCACAATTGCTCGTTGAAAGAGGCGCCGTCATGGTAAAAATCCACCGCCACAATCCGCTGGCGCAAGTCCGCCAACGAAATGCGCTCGTTAGGGTTAAGGCAGAATATCTCGTTGAGCACAGCATTGAACTGCTTCAGAATGGGCAAGATGGTCTGGAGAATGCTCTTGTTATGCAAAATGTAGTTGGAAAAAACCTCGTGCCGGTCGTTGATGTTAGCTATGGGCCACGGGTTCCGTGCACATGTGATGTTGATAAATAAAACGCCAAGCAGCCACACGTCTCCCGCCAACGTCGGCAAGTACCGTGCGCTCAGCTCCAGCTCTGCACGCTCGTCGCCGACAAACTGCTCCATGTCAATGAGCGACCGTACGAGCTTGCTGGTGTTGAAGTTGACAATCCGCTCCGGTGCCATGTAGAAGCTCGAACCGCGGCAAGCATTGCAGCAGATCAAGTCTGACGTCATGGCCAAGCCAAAGTCTATGAGACTGACGTGAAGTTCCTGGTAATCGATGATGGGCCGCGAACCCGTGTCGTCCGGGTCGGGACGCCGATACAGAGGATCATAGCGGACCATGACGTTTTCGGGCTTCAAGTCGCAGTGGTAGACGCCACGCAGAGCACAAAACTCCACTGCGTCAATCAATTGGAGCATGCAGTTTTTCATCATAAGCTGCTTGCCGTGGTGGCGCGTCAAGAAGATGTGGTTGTCGATGATGTTGCCAAACAAGTCGCCCTGAGCAAAGTAGTCCATCAAAGTCACCACAGCAAAACGCTCTAGGCTGAAAACGTGGTGGATCGTGACAACATTGGGGTGGTCATGCACTTTCAAGTGCAAAGCGATTTCCTTGAGAAACAGACACGAGACGCCGTCGCGAGCAATCAACCCCAAGTCGAGTTCCTGCGCTTGCAACGGGCTATGAGAGGCAAAGTAGTCGTACATCTTCTCTTGGATGTACTTTTTGTTGTTTGCCGCCGAGCCCGCGCCGTGGGGCTCAGTCATGACCATCTTGGCGGCAAGCTCGAGGCCAGTGACTTGGTCTCGCACGAGGTAGATGAGGCCGTAGGTGCCGGCGCCGATTTTGCGGAGAAAAGAGTACCTGTCATTGAGAACAAAGCCTTCGAGGCTGAAGTCCGGCTTTGGCCGAACGTTGTGGCTCTTGCCATCTAGCAAGGGCAAAATGTGAAGAGTCATGGCAAAAGAGGATTAGCTGCCCAAACGAGGAAGGGCCGCTGACCGCTGTCAAACGCTAGAGAGCAGAAAGCAGAGGCCGCAAGACGAGACAAGGCAAGCTGCCGGGAGCAAAGAAAACAACTGTCAGAGTGGAGATCTTGACCGGAAAGAAGCGAAGGTTCGACTTGAATGTAGGACCGAGCGACCGAGTGAAGCAAAGGGAGTCAAGCGGGTCGAAAGCGGGGATAAGATTGAGATGCAAGCAGATTGGATCAGGAGGATCAGTTGAAACAAGAACGCGAGAGCACGCCGCAGCAAAGAAACAAGTATATAAAAAGATGTTGTTCCGGGTTTTTACGATAAGCACAGTCGGGCCAGAAATGGCCCCACGATGTCGCATGATGGGTGCAAAATGGACATGCGCGCGGCATCACACCACCAGGCTGTGTGCAGGAAACAGCCGCCCTCATGTTCCACCGCTGTGTATGCCGGCGGTATTTTGTCGCCGGAGGTAATGTTCCAGGGCCGAAAATGTCAAAGCCAAAGACAATGTCGTCAGCCAGGACAATGACGATCCCCACACTATAAGACCAGACCATGAACCAAAGACAAGACCGGACCATAAACCAAAGACCAGACCATAAAACCCAAGACCAGACCCAAACCACAAAAGACCTTAAGTCCACCGAAAGGCACGTGACAACGCCCACGTATCGTAGTAATATCGTTAAAGATCACTAAGACAAAAGCATCTAGACTATCAAGACGACTACTGTGGCCGTCCAGGATATTCACTCTGGCTTTGTTTTAGGCGAATCCAGATTGAGACACGACCTAGCATTATTCAAATAGGCCAGGAACCGAGTCTATTGTATCTTTGAACTATTGTCTTGTTGAAGTTGATTGGTGTTTGGATATTTTCGCGTTCTGTTTTTGCCGCCAGCTCCTTCAACTGTCTTCTTTCCTTGTCTTGACATGTCTTTGTCTTGACTGATTGTTTTGGCACTTGTATGGATTGGCTTTTCTGATTGATTCTTTCCTTTTCCTACTTATATTATTCCAATTGTTTAACCACACATTTTTTCTTTACAACCCTTTATTTCTTCATCCTTTTTTACAACTATTCCTTATTTCTCCTCATCCTCTTCTTTTACAACTCATACTTCTTTTTCTTTCTTCTCTTTTCTCCTTCTCTTTTCTTTCCTTCTCTTTTTCTCCATCTCTTTTCTTCCATTCTCTTTTCTTTCCTTCTTCTTCTTCTCTTTCCTTCTCTTTTCTTCCTTCTCTTTTCTTTCCTTTCCTTCTTCTTCTTTCCTTCTTCTCTTCTTTGGCAGCCAATCTTCTTACATGCAGGACGGAACAACGGCTAAGATCGGCACGCTCTTTGCTTCCGCCACTAATGGCAAATTCTCGGCAATAGGCTCGCGCACGTGATCGGCCCGTGCCTGTCGGTTAGCCCACTCTCTTCTACACCCGGATCGATAATGTACCGTGACGACATTTGCCCCTTTATCTCATCTGCCACTGGCGCTTGCAACATTGGCCAGTCTTCACTACATCCACTGGAATTCCGCCTGCTGGCAATTCACGTGCGCGTCCGGCAGATAAGATGCGGGTGTCGACTTAGGCGACCTGGCTTCTGGCCTGCCGACATTGTTGGGGGCGGGGTGTGACGACAAGGTCCCACAAACCTCCATTTCTGAGCCCTGCGACGTACCCCACACCCAATAACTTAGTATTATGGCGTGATATGCAAATGTCGGAGAAGCACTGGCCGTGGCAATGATGTCACCAAACCCAATGTTGGCCTTGCTTCCCGTGAACCTCCTTGCGACACTGGCCAACGCTAATGCCGAAATGTCGCTACATGACCAAATGTCTAATGACCGCCGGCACCTCTGCCGAGCTTTGCTCGTGTGCACTTACGGCGGAACCAATTTCCGCTTCGAGCCCCAAGGCGGGTAACTACCACACAACAGCCTGCAGACAATGCCGCGCGCCTAATTTACCTTTTACCTCCGCGGAAAATACTCGAGGGAAACACCCGTACATCCCGCGCGCTTTACTAATAGGAGAAGCATCGGTTCTTTTTTCAAGCTTTTTCTTCTTTAACGAGAATGGTGCTCATTCACTTTACCGCCCCTTGACTATGGGCGAGTGGAGGGGAAAGAGCATCTAGATTGATGCTATCGATTTACGTCTCATACTAAACTGTCTATTTGATGGCAGGTTTGGATTCTGCGTTGTCGACACAAACTTTCATTGAGGCGTGGTTTGGTGCCCGTAGACTAAAGCAATATTACAATTTTAATTTTGCACGCTTCGCAATTTTACAAAATGAGCCGGTAAAGCACACTGAATGGGTATTCATTGCAGTGGGATTCTATAAGAATATGTAAGAGGGCATAAATCGTTGAAATGGGCTGCTGCGTGGCAAGAAACGCCAGAACGCAGCAACCAGGCGGATATGTTGATGCACATCCGAATCTAGTTGATGTTGTAGCTTTACATCATGCAATCGTGAAGGAATTCCGAAGCGCCTCAATACTATATTGAGTAACCGCCCCACTTATTCATGAGGCAGCGCAAACGAAAAACACCGGCTTTCAAGAACCTTGAGGCTGGGACTCAAGGATGCCTCTCTTGGCCTTTGACTAGCAACCGGATCTAAGTACGTTTTGTGGACCGAATTTTTCAAAACCGACAATTGGAACCGCGAGTTGAGTTGCTCTTCAATTTGCAAGAGCTTGGTATCAATCTGGCTAAGAGCCGAATCGCGCTGTAAACTCAAGTTCTCAAGATCATGAGAGGAGCACCATCCAGAACTACTCAAACACTCTTTTGTAGCCTCGTATGCTGACATCACTGAAGCCTTGTGCTGGTTCAAAAATTGCAGATATTCAATCAATTCATCTGATGTCTGCAAGTTATTGATGCATCGATCAGCAAACGAAGAATCGGTGTTTGAGCACAAGCTATCGAAAAAAGATTGTTCCACTGCCAGCAAATGCACCTTTGTAGAACTCAAATTATCAGAGAGCATTATTACTGGCAGAGGAAGCGAGGGTGTTGACGAAGTAACATTAGATAAACCTCTGCTGCGATTCTTGGGGGCAATCAGACTCATACTGCAATTGTAGTTAGGCAATTGCGTTTGCTCCTGAGGCGTAGTGCTCGTCGAGGAGATATTATGGACAATGTTCGACGACATTACTTGCGAGCTGAATGTACTGCTGGACAGGCTGTTTGAAGACAGGACTGTTCCATCTAAAGATACCGGGTCTGTCTGCAATGGAGTTAAGTGAGGACGCAACACAGGATGGTCCAGAGAGCCCAGAAGTGTAGTCGCTGCGAGCTGGGCGCTAGCAGTCAATGCAGAAGCGGCAGCAATCGTATTGTTAACACCCAGCGATAGGCTCGATGCCAGCAGCGAGCGGGTGGGCACATGCGATTTTGACAAAGAGAGCTTGCGGATTCCATTGCGCAAGCGCTTGAGAGGTGACGTTTGTGTTGGGCTGGGTTGAGGATGTTGCGACAGAGGCTGAGTTTCTAGCTGTGTCTGGGATTGCGAAAGATCATGAATTTGGTTTTGCGTTTGCGTTTGCATTTGCATTTGCGTTTGCGTTTGCTGCAGCGTCTGCGCTGGCGCAAGCGCAAATGGGTCTGCAAGAGGCGCATGGTTGAGCGCCTGCGCATCCAAAAGTCCGTCCAAGTGCAGCGAGAAAACGTCGTTCAGCACAGCCTGCGAGTGCAGCGGCGCAAGCACACTGCGGCCATCTTCTGGCGGCGTGGCAGAGCGCAGCAGCGTCTGCGAGCTTGGACTGGCGCCAGTCAGCGACTGGGCGACCAAAGATGCGGGGTTTTCGTCCGGGAGCGGGGGCAAAAGCGCTTCTGTGTCGTTGTGGAAGAAATCTAGAGCAAACGCAGATGGCTGCAAATGACGGCTGCTCGATTGCGACCGCAGCTCCGGTTCTTCTAGAACTATACCTAGGCCATTCATTGGATGTGAAGTGAGGTCTGCGTTTGTGTCATGGAAATGCTGTAAAAAAGATAAAAAGGGATAACCGCCACTATTTTTTTTCTTGCCAAGTTAACAATATGGACAAGGAGGGGGGCAAATAATCGAGTAGGATGGGGATCTCAGTAATGTGGTGCTGGAATATCAGATGCGAATGGACAAAGAAGCAGAATAGTTGAAGCGACCTTGAACAAAACAGTGGAGTGAAAATCAAAAGCTTTTTGAATAAAAAAAAATAAAAAGGGAAAAGGGACTAGCAGAAAAACGGAGGGGAAAAAAGATGTTGGTGATTGGTGTGAAAAGGTTTGGGAGAGATTACCGTGAAAGGTGCTAGGAGGGATTTGATGTGGTCCGGTATGTGGGGCAGTTCTGCAGTATTGAAAAAAATCTCGATGCGAGGCCGCATCTGCAGGCGCGCCTTAGCACTGCGTGCATACTGTACAGGAAGATATGGCATAATGTCGGGCTTCAGCGAGGTGCGCGCCAATACGGGCTGCGAGTCCAATAGTGGGCGGGCGCGAAAAAGGCGCGTCACGTTAGACCTGACATCCGTGCAATTATTGTCTTGTTTGCGCCTACATACGGTCCATAGCGATATCTGTTGTCTGTGGTGACGAATGTGTTACTGGTTACAGAGACATTTCCTTCTGTTCGACGCCAGGTGCTGGGCCGCAGAAAGAAGAGAGTGACAAAAACCCAAGGCGCGGCGGTCTAGACTATTGTTTGCGACATGCACGCCGTGCGGCTCTGGCTGCGCGCAAACCGTTATGCAGCTAATCAAGTATGTGCGTTAGGCCTTGGTGTCATGATAGGAGACGTTGTGAGCCGCTCGTTCATTGCGACATTGTCGGCAACCAACCAACCTCTCCCATGTCGCAGTGTCGTGTTCTGGCCCTCACCTTCTATGGGGAAAGCGCCTTCTTTTCTTCTGGCCTTTTCTCGGTCACTTTGTGAACTTTCGCCTCCTCTGTTTTTTTGCAGGCCTTTTTATCAAAACTTTTTTGCAAAAAAGTTTTTTTCTTTTCTCGAATCTTATCCTTTCGCTCTCATCCCCGATTTCATGCATCTTTCCGAGTCCTGAAGCTTATTTCGCTTCTCCGCTTTCTTCTTTCTCTACTGTGGAGGTGTTGTATTTGTTGTATCAGTTATGTTGGCGTCTATTTATTTGTTTCGCGGCCCCTTTCAGGTTGGTTGGGCTCGTTTCCATTTTTGGCATCTGGCCCGGTTTTGTGGCCGGGTTGTTCTTTTCTCTTACATGGGCTGCTTACTCAGTGTGGGGGTTACACGCACTTACCGGCGCCTACTAGCCCCTTCGATCGTGAGGTGATTCTATTGTTCCGAGGCCAAGCGCTTGTCGCGCTTTTAAACTATTGTTTACCACGGGCATTTGGCTGTGCATACGGGGGAGGATCTTGTAATGCATGGTGCGCCATTACGGTGTGCAGAACATGCGCGTGGCTCCCTGTATGCAAGGATGCGACATGGGCGACATTTGCCGAAAGGGACTCTGCATCACTTTGCCCGCACCGGGCGTTTTGGGCGGGCACACTTTTTCCTTCTTCGCCACCGCGCGCACACACAGCGCCACTTGTGCCTTCTAGCGAGCCTGGGCCTCATAACCTTCGCAACGTCTTCGGTCTTTGCTGTTTCCACTCCGAGCGCTCAGCATGCGTCGGCCCACAAATGGAGAAAAATGTCTGTTCACCTCTCTTTCTGGTGCCCCATGCAGCAGACAAGGCTCATTGCCGCGCCATGCTGCGGCATTATCAGGGCGGGCATTGCATTCTCGAAATGCTGCGACTGATAACGCAACTTATCTACGGGCCATAACAATCGCGAACTTCTAAATCTTGGGCGATCTCGCGCGTGGCATAACAATCATGCCTGTCTCACATGGAGACGTTTCGACTTGGCTTAGGACCGATCTGGCCTCCTCTCCCGCTGTCTTTTCAATTCTGGACTTGTGGCTGACAAATCATTGCCAGGGGACAAGAGCACAACCAAAATCAAAGAGGTAGGCGACAAAGAGGTACAAAGAAACAAAGACGAAGCAAGAAACATGTGCAACAGCATCACAAGAGTGCCGTGCAGCAAATTCATTCATCACAAAGATAAATTGCAGTTTACTGCTGGCTTGTATTCATATGGCCGCTAAGGTTATCAAGAAGGTCCCTTGGCCCAGTTGGTTAAGGCGTGGTGCTAATAACGCCAAGATCAGCAGTTCGATCCTGCTAGGGACCACTTCTTCTCGGGCGTGTGGCGTAGTTGGTAGCGCGTTCCCTTAGCATGGGAAAGGTCTCCGGTTCGACTCCGGACTCGTCCATTTTTTTAACTTTCCGCCATCTCGTCGCCCTATCTTTTACTCTTGCTGATCCCTACGGTTTATGAATGCTTACTTGATGTATATTGACTTGCCGGCAGTCAGTATTTATGTCGCGCATTCTTATTGCGCTCAATGGCTCCTAGTTGAGCGGAAGTTTTATCCAATTTCTTCTGAAACTGCAGCCAGAATCGGCTCTCTTCAACGATCATGGTCTCAACCTGTTTCAATGCAACCAACGTCTTGACAACAAGAACGTGAAAGCGTCTTGCCATTTCCACCATTTGCGTCTCTTTGGAAGCGAGGCTTGCGACATTGAGCTGCTCCACTACCGTACTGGGGATGTCGGGAAACTGCATCGCCTGCAACTCTGCGACGTGTCTTAGCGTTTCTGCAAGCTGTGCGTACCTCATGGAAACCAATTCCTGCTTGCGAGCTGCAGCATGCACTGCTTCTTCCTGCTCCTTTTCTTCCTGCGCCTTCTTTCCCTGCTTTTCTTGCTTTGGCTCAATGTCTCGGCCCCCAAGCTCGCGCTCAATGTCATCAAGTGTTCGGAGTTCCGGGTTAATCCTGTAAAGGTGTCGAAGCTTTTCTTGCAACTGGGCGATTTCTTCCACCAAGGGCAGCTCGCCGTCGCCCACTTGAAGCTCCACCAATGTGGCCCGCTCGGAAAGAAAGTTCATGGTGCGACTTTGTCTCTGTGCGCGTGGAACGCCGCGCGCATCTGCACAACGGTTACGCACTTCAGTTGAGATTATTAACACATTATTCATATGATGGCCTAAGGCCGCTATAGACTGGGCCGGCAACAACTGAGTTATTTTTCTTTTTTTCTTTTTTTCTTTTTCTTTCTTTTTCTTCATGTTTCTCTCCAGTGGTCCCAACTCTGTTCTATTATGCTTCATTCTTTTGCGTTACTCTTCCTCGCTGCTACTCATATCGTCGTTTCTGCCACCGCCATAAAGTTCGCGCAAGCTCATGGGCTTGCGTCCAGCCGAGCGCGAGGCAATGTCTGCCGCTCTTTTCGGCTCGTCTTCGCTCACTTGCACGACAATGGGCGCAAAATCGGACTGTTCCGACTCCGACTCCAAAACCTCCTGTAGTTGGTTCTCGAGGTCTTCAAAGTCGTCGTCCATGTCGCCCTGTGCGGCATGTTCATTAGGGGGACTCGATGTGTCGAGATCTTCAAAATCAGACACGCTGATAATGTCGTTGGATGCAGCAGGCGGTCTTTTCGACGCCGGTTTGGGTATGTTGCGGCGTGGCCCTGACGCAAGGCCCTGCGCGTCGCCTTTCTTACTGTCTCTCCTCAACAATGACCCGGATGTTGTGCTGCCTCCTTTCTTTCTTTCTCTCTCAGCATCTTTGTGTTTCTGTTGCCTTTCATTTGGATTATCTCTTTGAGCATCTGATGTTCGACCACTGCGCATGTCTTTCAGCAGACCGAACTCTGCTTTGACCGACTGATTTTTGCGAAGCGCCTCCGCTGCCGCTTGTCCCGTAGCCGCTTGTCCCTTTTTTGCAGCCACACCAGTATTGGTCGCCACATTTGCAGCCAGGCTATTCACATGATTTGCCGCCAGACCGGCCGTGCTCCTATTTGCAGCAGCCACGCTCTTATTTGCAGCGGCTGAATTCCTATTTGCAGCGGCTGTGTTCCTATTTCCAGCCAGACCGCTGGACGTCTCCGTGATGCCCGTACGTCTGCCTGCCCCAGTTGGCGCGCCTGCGCCCTTGAGCGGGGCGGCGCCCTGAACGGGCTTCGGCGTTCCCCGCCCTTCCGAGCTCGCCTTCTTCGCACCGCGCTCTTCTTCGGCTGCCACGCCCAGCAAATCCGGAAAGTCGAGGCTCTGCGAGGCGCTGGCCCGCCAGCCGGCAATGGTGCTGCGCCACTTTTCTGCATTGCGCGACTTGTTCACCCGCACAGTGTTCAGAAGACGCCGCAATTGGGCTCTGCCGTCGCTCACAGTAAGATAGAAGGAGTCTGCGCCGTTCGAAGCCGGCCGCTGCCGCTGCGGCTGGCCCTCGAATATGATCGGAAGCAGCTTGATGCCCGGCCGCTCCGTCACCGCTGCCTCCACCACACACACGCGGTCCGTCTGGAAGAGACTCATGGCCCTGGTCTGGTCCATCGAGTCGGGAATGAATCCGTACCGGAGTGCCAACAGCGAGTCGTCCTCATCTCCCAACACCAGCAAGTCAATGTCGTACTCGCCGTCGGGAATGTTCATTGCCAAAAAGGGTATTTCTCTCTGCCGATCCTACCGCCAATACTATTCGAGCACGAGACTGAGGTCCTGGTGGGTCGGGTGTACAGGGCTGAGGAATCACACCAGAAAAGAAAGCGGCGCTACTTTGGGCTGGTAGTGTACCTGCGGCGCGCGCCGTTATCGTCTGCCGTCTGAAGGTCTGGCCCATAACTTTCGTTCCAGGCGAGCGACGGGATGCTAAGAAAATGGTCGAAGCTCATACTTGGTAACTCGCTGCCGTTTGCAGTTGTGAATGTTTTGGGCAAACCATTTTTTCGGCTCATGTCTATCCGTCGTTGAACAGGCAAATGCTACTGTGCAGTCCTCTTCTCCATCAACACTCTATTGCGTCTACAAACCCCACACAATTTTCAGTCACCCAGCACATGTCTGACGAACCTTCGCTGCTGTCGGACGAACTGCCGTCGGTTTCGGTTCTCCATCCCAAGGTACTCCTTCTTTCTGCCGGTCTCACGGGAGCTGCAGCTGCGTCGTACTTCTTGTATGGCCGCTACGTTCGCCGAGTGAAGACGTATCTTGATCTCACCCCAGCTATACTAGATGGCCAGCGCAAACTCTACGGAAAAGTTACTCGTGTCGGAGATGGCGACAACTTTCGTTTTTTCCACACTCCAGGTGGTGTTTTACTCGGCTGGGGCTGGCTCCGCAAAATTCCCGACACACGCTCTGGACTCAAAGACCAAACGTTGATGGTACGTCTCTGTGGTGTGGATGCCCCGGAACGCTCTCATTTTGGCAAGCCGGCACAACCTTTTTCTGAAGAAGCACTTCAGTGGCTCCAGCTGTATGTGGGCGGCCGCAGTGTGACCATCACGCCTTACTCCATTGATCAGTATAAGCGTGTTGTCGCTCGTGCTCAGGTGTGGCGATGGACAGGAAAGCGCGATGTAAGCGCTGAGATGCTACGGAACGGGCTTGGCGTAGTATACGAAGCAAACTCGGGCGCTGAGTTTGGCGAAAACGAAGGATGGTATCGGCGGCTTGAAGAGAAGGCTAAGCGCCGCCGGCGAGGCATGTGGAGCTTGGGGCTGAAGTTGGTTACGCCTGGAAACTTCAAGCGCCAGTGAGGAATGAAAGCGTCCTCAGAGACTTGACTTTCAGGTCCCTCAAGAACCATACCCGGCTGTGCATTAAAGTCAACTACACGTGGTAAGCATTCTAGAGATTAAACCGCTTTCATTTTGCATATTTTGATTCTTATCCTGTTTGGGCGTCTTTTCTATATGGGATGCTTTCACCACTTTTCATGAAACTACGTGTCGGTGCCAGTTATACTGACACGCTAGTTTATTTTCTGGTTCCGAGCCGTCCCTTTCTATCGTCAGGCTGAACCCTCATCAACTGTATGTGTTTGTGAATATCCTCGTGCTCTTTATTGGCATTCTTCCTTTCCTTATTGCATAGATATCTTCTATTGGTCATACGATTCCCAGCCTACGTGTTCTTGTTCTACCCGTTGCCAAACCTTCTGTTCACCTACATGCATCGTCAATTCGTACTCTTTTCTCTGAACTACCTGGCTCATACAAAAATATAAAAGTCTTCCGCTACTGGAGCAATGCGCTTCCCTCGGCACTCAAGCTTTCAGCATGTTCCTTGGTGTCTGCCTCTGCGTAGACCCGAACCGCATCCTCGGTTCCCGAAGCTCTGACAAACATTCTGCCCTGTGGATACTTGGCCACCAAAGCGTCGATTTTCGCTTGCATTCCTGCTGGCTCCACCAAAGTTCTTTCGGCGTTGGTGGTTTTAAAAACCGTGCGGTCTGGAACAACCACCTTCACCAATCTGTTGGGCAAGTCGGTGTATTCCTTGTCCCATTGCGCCGGGCTCAACTGCAAGTAGTCGAGCGCAATCAAAACCGCTAACAAGTCCGATATGGCGTCACCCACCGTCTGGTTGATTAACCGTGTGAACTCCTGAAGCATGGCAATAGCGTCTGCCTCCTCATCCGAAGCGGCAGAGTAGCCAAATATTTTCTTCTCCGCCTCCGGCGAGAAAATCACTGTACCGTGGCCATTAGCTTCAAAGTATACACCGACGTCGTACTTCTCTGCCTCGTGGTGCAAGTGTTTGACACCAGTGGACGTGCAGCGGACCGGCACTTTCAAGACATCTTCGACGTATTTGGTGGCCGAACCGTTAGCATAGGCCGTTTGCACAACGGCAATCTCGAGTTTCAACTTGGACGTGTCGATTTTCGCCAACAATCTCTGCAAAAACATTGCAAGCAAGGTGGCGATCTTGTCACCGTCCAACAAGCGGAAGGCGCCGTCCTCTGCCTGGTAGTAGTGGACCAATCTGTCTGCGTCGCCGTCAAAGGAGCCGTACAATTTCCCGTGCTCAAGAGAAACGCCCTTGGGCGCTTTCTGGTTTGTCTTGACGAAATCGGCGCCACATTCGAAGTTGAGAAGCTCCGGCTGGTCATAGGCGTTGTTCACGAGAGCGAAGACCACGTCGTCGCCAAGGTGCTGGCCGAGCTCTTTGATCTTGGCTGCGCCCACGCCGTTGGCCGAGTCGACCGTGACTTCAATCTTTTTTCCTCCTCTGTGCATTTTCTGGAACGCCGTGGCCATCTTGCCATAGTAGCCTGCCTCCAGGCACTCTCCAAACGCCTTGTCATTCGACGTTCTCGTGATGTAATGCAACTGCGGGGTGGTGAACAAGCCAAAATCTTGAACGCTGGCGTCCGGAACAGACTCGATGCCATCGATGGTCGCTTGAGACAATCTTGGCGACGACTCACGCGAGTCACGCGCAACAACGACCCGGGCAGGAACACTGAGGTCAATTTGAAGCTCAGCAACAAGCGCCTCGATGCGGCCCACCAACTGGTCGTGGCTGGCGTTGGCCAAAGCCGTGGCATGGGCTTCCCAGGAGCTTTCCAACATGCTTCCCAACGGATCCACCACTTTGACTCCGTTGTCGGCGGGCGGGTTGTGCGAGGCGGTGATCATTACGCCGACGGTCTTGCCGCCCAAGTGCTTCGAGCGCAAGGCGGCGAGAATTCCCACAGTAAAGTTAACGTAGTCCAAAAGCTCTGCTTTCATGCGGAAACCTGCAGTGCCGTAGGTAAAAGCGGCATTTGCGGGTCTGGCACGGCGGGCTGCCTTGGCATTGACTTTGTCTGCTAGCATTGGAGTGGAAGGATGTTGATCTGGTGTCTGATGTTGATCTGGTGTCTCAGATGTTGATGACCTGTTAGTGTTGATGTTTGCACCTTTCATATCCGGATGCGAAAAAATAGACCAGATCTGGCTATTAATAGGAACCCGGCGAAGAAGGTCAGAACGATTCCGCCAAGCGTGACTTGGTATGAAATTTTCGACATTCTTTTCGTCTATTAACAAAGGAGTGGCCTGATAAAGCGCACTTACGAAAACAAGTTCACAAGATGGCGAAGCCAAAGGACATGCTATAAATCTAATTGAGACGCATTAAGCTTGATAAATCCATTGCAGTGGATGCTAAGGCGTTAACTATACAGCTTTGATGATGTCGAATACTAAGAAGACTTCGAAGTTATACGTTAAGAGCAGTTGAGGAGTCTGCTAAAATGAAAGTTGATGATGTCTATTCATTTCATGACCTAAGATCGTCCTCTTCTAGTAGATCCTATGGCAATTCGAGTCAGATAATTCTGCAACATGAAGTGGTTGATTCTATTGATCGATGCGTTCACCCAAGTCTCGCGACTCCCCTTCCTTTGACTCCTATAAATGAATGAAATTGATATCATCTCAAAAGTCAGAGCAATCAGAGTCAAGTCCTTCAAAATTTCTTGAGTCTTAGAACTTAGATCTGTTTCTTTGTGCAATGTTCCACGGCCTTCCTGATTGGAAGGGTGTATGCGCGCACTTAGTTGCAGTCGCACAAGAATTCCAAAGCACCAATGCAAAAGCCTAGCAAATTTGCAAACTCGTCATTTCACAAAGAATCACGGCCTGAGGCGCCTTTACCAGAAACCAAACCAAAGCCAGGTCCACAGGATGAGTTTTTCTCCGAGTTAGTACAAACCGGAAAACCCAACTGGAAGAAGGCCCCCGCTGCCGTGAAGAACCGCTACAACGGCATTTTCTTGATTCTCTTTTCCATTCCGATTCTCTTGCTCCCGGGCTGGGAGTTGTACCGCCGGATCAACGGGAAGTCAACGAAAAAAGTGCAAGAAGGTGAGGTTATAGAGGGCCGCACGGTCCGCAAGTTTGACGAAGCCGAGAAGTGGCAAGTGGAACGGAACAGCATCATGTACAAGATTTTTGGCAAGGATTTTTTCCTTGACGGTTTCACCAGCAAAACCATGCACGAAAACGAGGGCAAGAAGAGCTGATTTGGAGCGATTACCGCCAAGCCTTCCTCGCTTCTTTGACCTGGCGCGGGAGATTAATGTCGTCGAAACGGGAACCGATAGACGTTTCGGGGCGTTCAGGCGACGTGGAGGGCAAAGTGATACCGGGAGATTTGAGTTGCGAAGGCTTTAAGCGGGGCGATTTGGCGTACGTGCCTGGCGAATAGAGTCTCTCTGCGGATTTGACTACCGGATTTTCGGCTGACAGTGTCAATTTGGAAGATCGGCCAGTGCTCAAGTCCGGCGTTCGGAGCCCACGGAGCGACATCTGGTCGGCGGACTTCTGCAAAGACGACGAGCGCTCTGCGGAGTGTTTGGTGAGATGGGACATGTTGAAGACGACAGGGCTGCGCAAACGCGGCGAGTCGGACCGGGATTCCGAAGTTTGTTTGGGTGTGTGTGTATTTCCCTGCGTTCTGGCGAAATAAACACTGGATGAGATGGGCTGATGCTGGCGATGCGTGTAGGCAAGTGGGTGTATTTTTTCTTGATGACGGGGAGGCCGAGCGATGCGTAGTTTGACACTATGAGGGGAATACGAGAGGGTAGGTACGAGGGTAGATGTTTTCGGTTGGTTTCGTGGCTGTGAAAGAAATGCGTGACGGGAATATAACGCTTGTCAGATTTGTCAGGGTAGTCAGAACTGTCAGGATTGTCAGAATTGTTATTGATGTCAGAGTTGTCAACGTTGTCAGAGTTGTAATTGCCGTCAGAGTGGTCAAATCTGTAAGAGCTGTCGGACTTGTTTACATACATGTCAGTATTGTCAGTCTCGTGTATCGTTCCTTGTATCTTGACTTTCATACTGATGTTCGTACCAGCCGCTTCATTTTCGTCCAAACTCTTCTTTTCTGTACCACTCTTCTCTTCCAAAGCACTGCTGTCCATTCCGGATCTTTGAATTCTGTTCTTTCTGGAGCTCTTCTGGATGAGAAAGCCAGGTTCCAATAGCACACCGCTCGGCTCCAATAGGGCACCATCCACATCCTCGGTTTCCCGTGGCTGGAGATTCAAAAGCGGGCCCGGCACAATGTCCAAGTCGACGATTCGGTCCGTTTTGACACTGATAGGAACCGACGGCGACGGATCGACGTCAAGGCCAAGGTCCAAGCCGGGCAACGGCGACGCCACCAGCGGCAGGAGAGCAGACCCTTCTGATCTGCCGCCAGAAGATCCCAAGCCTGATTTTGCGGAGCCTCCAGCAGATCCCAAACCTGAAGATCCTAGACCTGATTGTCCTGCTTTTCCTGACTTTGCCGACTCGGGATTTCCCACGCCAGGCGACGCCAGCGCCACGCGCGACACAGAGGGCGCACGCGCAAATCCGGGCGCGGCGGCCAGCGCTACGCGAAACGGCCGGAGCGGCGCGCGCGAAACCCGCGCGCTCACGGCGCGCCACGGCACGAGCATGGCGTTGAACGCCGGCGCCACCGTCTCGCTGCGCACCGCGCCCGCCGCATGCGCCGCCTGAACCAACGCCACTGCGGCAGCGCAAAGACGATACAACGCGGCGGCAGGCTCTTTTTCGCCGTCGTCGAGCAAGGCGCCAATCTCGCCGCAGCGGCGCCCAACGTCCTCGGCCACGTGCAAACAGACGTTTTCCCAGCGCTGCACCACCAAGGACAAGTCGAGCTGGGCGGCGCGCGCCTCGAGGCCCAGCCACCGGGCGGAAAGCCGCGTCTGGCGCGCCGAAAGCAGCGCGGCGGCGCCTGGAAAAAACAGCGCCGCGTCGTGGGCCACTGCGCGAACCCGCTGCGCCACGAGCTCCATCAGCACGCCTAGTGGGGCGAGTCTAGCCCGCATTCGCGCGAGACAGGCGTAGAGGTGTTGTTCAGCGGGCGAAAACGCCGGCGACTGCCAGTCGCCGCCGCAGGCCACGATTTGCTCCATCAGTGGGAGCGGGAACGTTTCCGTGTGGCCAAAGACCGGGTCTGTTTCGAGCGCCGCCACTTCTGCCTCCACTGCGGGGAGAACCGTGTGGGCGACTTCGGTCCATGCGGCGGCGACGGCGGCGCGGGCGGCCGCTTCGGCTAGGCAAGCCAATGTGGTAGATCTGGATGGAGTGGAAGAGGCTGTTGCTGGACGAGCAGTTTGCGTGGATCCGCTTAATGTAAGCGATGTGTGTGATGTAGGTCTGTCTGTTGATCTGTTGATTGATCCATCGGTTGATCTGTCTGATCTGTCTGATCTGTCTCCTAACCTTGGTCTGCCCGATGATCTGCCGGATGCTGAACTTTCTCGATTTGGTCTCTCTCTGTTTTCCCTGCCGCTCTCTCTCTCTCTTTCCTCCACCATTCTCGCCGTGTCGGCCAAGCCGAGCCGGCCCTCGCCAAACCACTCAATGGCTCTTTCGGCGGCCGCTCCGCGGCTGGTTTCGGCCGCCTCGAACGCTGCCTCGAGCAAAGCCGCAAGCTCCGCCAACGCAGCGGCCCTCGCGCCATCGTCTGGCTTGGCCCGCACGCGTGCCAAAATGGCCGAAAGCGGTTCGGCAAAGGCCGCCAGCGCCGTTTTTTGCAGCCCTTCTCCTTTTTTGTTCAGGCTATTTGCCGCCGTCTGTCGCGTATGTGGAGATATGGTGACGGGCAAAGCAATTGACGGGGCCAAAGTAGGCCGGGTGTTTGATGTTGATGTTGATGTGGCGGTGTGTGCAGGTCTGGCGGTTAAGGTCAGGGTCCATGTGTCAACGAAGAATGAAGAAGAAGGAAAGGAAAGAATAAAAAGGAAGATAAAAGGAAAAGGAAAAGGAAAGAGTAGGAAAGAAGAGTGGATAATGAAGTATAAGAATATCAAACAGCCCGAATTAAAGATAGAGATTTAGTAAAGGTGAGAATGGTAGGAGAGAAAGGTAGAATCAGGCAAGGCGAATGATGCAAGCTAGCTAGGAAGCAATGTCTTCAGAAAACAAAATCAGAAATTGAAATCACTAGAGCAGAAAACGTAAAAGTGAATAGAAAAGTGAGGAAGAAAGTAGTAATGATACGAAAGGAAAAAGGTGAGTGAGAAAAAACAGAAAATTTAATGTAGAAGTAGAATTAAAAAATAACAGTAAAATCAAAGTTGAAAGGGGAAGAGAAATAGAACTACAATAAATTAGAAGTTAGAGAAAATGAGTGTTGATAGAGAAGCGATAATTAGACGAAGAAGAGTTCAGTCATTAAAATGAAGGTAGTCCAAAACAGTGGAGAAAAGTAGAAAAGAGAAGCTTCTAGTGAAATCAATGACAATATTTAGTAAGTGTGTTCGGTTCTTCAAGTCCGAATGTTCGCTTTCAAGGACAAGGCTAAGCCCAAAATGTGGACTTGTGCAAACTGGTAAAATGGATGCAAGTATACATAGTTAGGAAGATGAGGACTCGCTATCAACACAATTCATGAATGCTTTCAATCAAAAGACATCAGTCTGTTCTGCTTCGAGGTGGATAGTGATTACGATACCATTCTCATCACGTAATTGCCTATAATTTATTCGTTTTCTACTTGCATTCAAAGCCACTGACCTGTGTTTTCAAGCGCTTCCAGTGAAACCTAAAACGATAATTTTAGATCGAAAGAGGTTAGAATTTTTGTCAGCAACTGATGTCTTCAAAATCAGATTATTTATTGCCATATGCACTGCTCCTATGATAAAGAAAGTAGTTGATTTTGTGCGTGGTTGCAGCCACAAAAATGAAGTAGCACAAATTGAAACCCGTACACCAGTACGATTCAAGACCCGTACATCTGTACTAAATCCGTACACCAACCTACGAAAAACCCATACATACGGGAATGCACACCCGTACACCATTGATTAATATCCCTACATCCTCATACTTAAGCCTCTGGCCACCACCAATGACGCTGATAAATAAAAGAATATAATAGATATATGATGATTAAATAAATTAGCGATAGTAAATGTTCATGAAGCTATGGATATTTTAGCTACTACACTTATATATGCTGTTATATATGTAGGTGCATAATTATATACAGCTACACTTCAACGATGTAAAAGTGCCATACCCAACTTAAATAATAATGCAATTAATAATCACGGTTATAGATATTTTCCTCTTGAAAACCATCCTAAAGTATCTTCGGAGACCCATCTTCGAAAACTAGTGATTTAGGAAAGAGAATTTTAGATAGGGTGCATATACATCACTACAGTTTCTTCTCAACGGTATCACTGAATGCATATACGGTTCACTACTGTATGCATCTGTTCACTACGTATGCATATGCTGTAGGCATACACATCTGACAACCTACTGTGCACACTAGCAGGATTCTCTATTGTATTCTTCGATGCCGGCGTTTTAACACCGACAGGTCAAGGCTCTCGCATTTCCGCGGACGCAACTCCATCTGCATGGCCGTTTTCTGTCATCATAGGATGCCAGGGCAGTGACGTGAATACCAGCACCTAACAATAGGTTGTCAACGACATGACAGCGCATAGCAACCGCATGTCTGTTGCCATCTCATCTCTATTAGATGAAGGACACTTCGTCTTGCTCTCATTATTAGATCACCTCTTTTCAATTCTACGTCACTTATTCAACGTCCAACTGACTCAGCAGAAGATCCTCACTTAAGCTCTCTGTCAGAAGTTTCAGGGACACCATTAGTCCTGACTTAGCAGTGAATGGATGAGCTGAAATACGGAATGGTGTCAACTTTATGCACGCTTTCTTGCTTGTAGATCGATAACCAAACCAGTGGAGCCTAAGGATGAGCTTGTATCTTCAGGAGGAAGTTGGGTGGGGTATCTTGAAATAACGCTTAGAATTGATAAATGATCCTTTGAGAAGAATCCATCTAGAGAGAAATAATGATCTTACTTGAATGTCATTTGAACTGGCCTTTCAAGATGAGCGTACGGCGATTACTGAAGTCAATAAACATGGCCAATATTAGAGGAGTGCTCAAGGCATTGCTAAGATATCGTTGGCGATAACCAAGTGCCGTTTATACGGCACCTTAGGAAACCTATATCCGATACATTCGGAAAGCTATATCCGTGGCATCTTCGGAACCCATATCCTAGTATTGCTACACATTTAAAATAATGAGTATTTTAGTGTAGCTTGTTCTCAATACCGGGAAGTAAGAGATAAGGTGTTGGGAAATTTTGAATATACGTATAGAGAATAAACTGGATGTTCTCAACAGCATACTAATGCATATGTCTCTATAAAAATACCCCACATTTTTCTCCTAAGTAGATAATAGAACACTGCTTTCACGATTTTCTCCCATTCAGATAACTAAATTTCTTTCACATGTTTCCAATTGCACTTACAGAGGATACACTCTCAACCTCTTCTATAAGACAGTCTGGAATGTCAGCTAGCGTGCTGAAGTATATTGTCCGCATGTTTCAGAGGTTATTAACCATTCCAATATTAAAGATATTAATCCCTTTGAGTTTAAGGATCAAGTTCTATTCCCGGAGTGATACTTCTGCTTAAAGAAAAACTTTCTGACGAATGTTCCTACGGGCCATGACTGTTGTACCTTATCTTTTGACGAGTATCGCCTCAGATTCTTTGGTCTGCAAACAATAATTGATACATTGGTTTTCTCGGATAAAATTATCTTTTACAAGTGTTTGGGAGAACTTCTTAAAGGTAAGCATTTTGAGGATCATTACGAGTGCTTCACTCGTAATTATATAGAATATGAGATTATTCCCAACATTCATGAGGAAAGCCTTGCAAGTAATTAGATACTTACAGAATGTCAGGACCAATTGAAGAAATAGGCAGTCCAAGGGAAATATGAACCTTTGTTGGATCATCTTCTTGCGTTTTCATAGAGTCCACAAACTTTCTGGAAACTTTTGATTCAAGGCTTTGCTTCGAAATTTAAAACAATGTATCCGAATCAAAAGAAGAAATTTATTCAATCTATTGCTGAAGCACAGAAGGTTCTGAAGGATTTTACAAAACATAATACAAGCTGGTACAATGATATGGAAGAAGAAAGGTCACCATGAAGTCCACTACAAGACCTGGTTTGAAGAAACACAATGATTGGATTTGGGCAACATGCCAAACAAATGTCAACGATAGGTATCTTTGAGAGGAAGCCTAAGAATAAAATCACTTACAGTGTTCTCTACGCACATTATTCTCAAGATCAACTTCAAGAGTATCATCTGACTACTGGCTTGTATGATCCAAGCTTATGATCCAAGGAATCATATCATCCAAGAAATCATGAAATTCACACTATGCTTCAGGTTAAAGAGGCTTATTAAATCTTCCTGGTCATTATGGATCACAAGATCAAACTATGGCTCACACTTAACCTTTCTACACACATGTATTCTCTAGACCCAATAATCTCTGGAAGTTAGTATCTAGTATTCTTTTCTAGTAAGCTACCTGTGTAAGGTCTCGCGGATATATGGGCCGTTGGTGCTCATATAATCCTCCTAATAGCTTGACAGAAAGACTAAAGGAATAAATGGGAATCAGTCATTGAAGAGGAAAACAAAAATCGTTCTCTTCTGAGCTAAGCTCACTGAATCAATATTGAAGTCAGCAGGGATATCCAAACTTGTAAGATCATTTAATACTCTCGTTTGGTTGAAATATCGCTTCACACAACTTTTCGATTCTTTCGTTGTGAAAAAAACCAGTAGACAAAAAAAAGCAACCTAAACCAAGCCTTGCTAAACATAAAGTGACCTTGTTGAAATTAATGATACAGCTGTTGGTACTGATAATAGTGAAGGGATTGTAACTGCTTAAGTCAACTCCTTACCCTATACCAACCTACCTTCTATATGGTAAGTATACTGTAAAGACTGATTGCATCAAGTAGTCTGTTGTAACAGATAACTCTTTTCTACTAGTTCTTCTCGTTTTCGTTGTTTTACACAATTTCCCTTTGGTGAAGTGCCTTTATTTTCTCGATTGGCTGATTCAACCGATTGGAATGAAGAGCCCAAAAAACAGTACTTTTATTAATGAATCAAAATCCGACTAACAAAAAGATTACAGATTTTTCCTATAGTCGTCACTTTTTTAGTCACAAAATTTCTTGTCTGATCTTCTGTCTCATCCTACTCCTACACTTCTTGCCTGCATCACATCTCATCTCATTTTCTCTCAACCTCTTCATGGCGAAGGCACCGAAAAAAAAATTCTCCGCCAGCCCTGCAGGCCCAACTGTGGCTGCCGACAAACACATGAACTCTGTGTTCAAGTTCAACACCAACCTCGGCCAGCACATTCTTAAAAACCCGCTTGTCGCACAAGGCATTGTGGACAAGGCGCAAATCAAACCCAGCGACATTGTGTTGGAGGTCGGTCCCGGAACAGGAAACTTGACCGTCCGCATCTTGGAGCAGGCCCGCAAAGTGGTGGCAGTGGAGATGGACCCGAGAATGGCGGCGGAGTTGACCAAAAGAGTCCATGGAACGCCGCAACAGAAGAAGTTGGAAATCCTCTTGGGCGACTTCATGAAGACGGACTTGCCGTACTTCGACGTGTGCATCTCCAACACGCCGTACCAGATCTCGTCGCCGTTGGTGTTCAAGCTTTTGAACCAGCCCAAACCGCCCCGGGTGTCCATTCTCATGTTCCAGCGAGAATTTGCATTGCGGCTTTTGGCCCGCCCGGGCGACGGCTTGTACTGTCGGTTGTCGGCCAACGTGCAGATGTGGGCCAACGTCACGCATATCATGAAGGTGGGCAAGAACAACTTCCGTCCGCCTCCACAGGTGGAGTCTTCGGTGGTGAGAATCGAGGTGAAACAGCCCAGACCCAACATCGACTTCAACGAGTGGGACGGCTTGCTCCGCATCTGCTTTGTCCGGAAAAACAAAACCATTGCCGCCGGTTTCAAGTCCAACAACGTGCTTGAGATTTTGGAGAAGAACTACAAGACGTTTTTGGCCACGCAAAACGACGACGCCATGAACGTCGATTCCCAGGCGGACATGACGGAAATTGTCAAGCAGAAAATCGACACCGTGTTGAAGGAGACGGGCTACGCCGACCACAGATCGGCCAAAATGGACCAGACAGATTTCTTGAAACTCTTGTACGCCTTCCACCAGGTGGGGATCCACTTTGCCTAGCCTAGATGTTGCTGGGTCACGATACTCTGTGGGGTTATATTGTATACTAATGGAAGCAGAATGTGGAGGTATCGTGTAGTAGAACCCGTTATGTTTTATCTGGAGTCACCAGATCATGAAACATGATATGGAGGAGAAACATATTGCGGATATCTCTCTTCGTAACCTTAAACAGCTGGGGAGTCGACTGGATTCGAGTATTCGAGTTAGATGTTATTTGAGATTCGGTTGTTCGAGTTAGCTGTTATTCGAGTTATCAAGCTAGGAGTTATTCGATTGCTATAGATTGTATATGCGTGCTCACTTGATCGTTCGACATTCGGGCTACTCGAGCTGATACTTTTTTAATGTACCGAGTTATTCGATCAGCATCCATTTTATTTAGTGCGTCTGATATTCGATTTACTCGATTTCGCCATCTGTTATTCGTTTATTGGATTGTCGATCTTCTCGCTTATATTCGATTTTCTTATTAGTCCATCTGCGCTGCTTTATTCGTTTATTCCATCTCTCGTTTTTTGGATTCAAATGATCTGCCCCATTTTATTCCATTTAGTCGATTTCAATAAATCCATCTGCTATCCAACATCAGATTTAGTCCTTGGTTCAATTATTTTAGTCATCTGCTATGCCATTCGTTCCACTAACCAATCGTTTGTTCAGTTATATTCGTTTACTCTTCATCACCCATTCAACTAATATTTCTCAATCAAATTACATACTCAAATTCCACATTAATTCTGTCTCTCCATCCTAGTCAGTCATAAATCAATGGTCTATGGCGTCTGGAATCCAACCTCTATATCATGGTGGGTGAGCACCATACTTGCACTTAACAACACAAGATCTTCATGGCTAACAGCATCATTGGATTCGAAATCGCAGACAGGAGAAAGAATTGAAAATGTCGAGTGTTTCCGCTCCTTTTTAAGCCGTACCAAGCAGTCGTTCACCAATGTTCCACATTTGTATCCGGTGGTGACTTCTTTGGAACCAGCCTTGAATAATTTCTTCACCGAATGTCCGACTAGCTTGTTATCTTTCTTCACTTTCTTCTCTGGAGTCAAATCATCGACAAGACTTTCCGACTCCGGCGGAAGTAAGTACAAATCACTTCTGACATGGCTTATGGACTCGTACCTACCACGAACGAAGCGGTATTTTTTTTCTCCGACGCTAATGTCTGCAAATGAACGTGTGTTGTGCAAGATCACAATCACTTCAGACGAATCGAACTTGAATGTGAATCTGGTATAGTTTCCAAACGTCCGCATGGAAACATCAGCAAAAAGCGTCTTATCCACATCGTCGTAAAGTCTGTCTCTCGATTCTGGCGAGGGAATTCCTCTATATATCTTCATGTATTTGGTATCGCCAAGTCCAAGTCCATAAACTCGTTTCAGTACTAGAAGAGGCAATCCTTTCGCCTGATTTTGGACTTCTTTGGCATGTAAGAAGTCTTGTTGCTGTTTTTTCGGAGACAATGCTTTGAATTCCTTATACATGTCAAAACCAACCTGTGAGGCAAAAGCCTTCAACGTAGAAGACATGGATTTGGCAATGACAAATTCACGCATGCATAACTGTGGGCCATCATTTTCTGGGAAAGTCTTTGAGCCATTTTCTAGGCCATTCTTTAGGCTATCATTTTTTGTCGGTTCCTTCACGTCTATGGTATCTTTCATGGAGATGACATTAGATAAGTATTATGAAGTACAGATCCTGTCAAACTGCAGTCTAAGAAAATAACCAGGGGTCATTTATGAAAATAAAGTTAAAGCATCTTTGGACCACAGATGTATAATACTTATGAATAAACAGAGACATATGATTACACAGAGAAAGGAAGCGAGGTCACAGGAATGAAAAGAATAGAGAAAAGTACATGGAAATTGAATGTGCCATAAAACTCCAGGGTCCATATCGTTTCATTCATACAGGTCAATGACTTTACCATTACTTTAATTCATCATGCTAATTTACCCAGTTCAATCATGGTAATTATCAGTATGAAAACATACAGAAATACCCAAGAGCTTTATATTTGGTCTTTGGCTCGTTGGATTTAGTACTGTCAATTAAATGCTCCGTCAATCGTCGGATTTAGTATTGTCAATTTAATGCTCAATCGTTTTTTGGGTTAGTTTCGATTTTTAGTGTCGTATTTTGACTCAAAAGTACTTCATTTCTTTGAACCTTGCAGAGGTGCATTATCCTATTGTGATACATTATGTTATTGTGTTCAAGATAAAAACTAGAACGAATTTTATCGCTTTGAATGATTTCGAGCACTTTTGCTCGATTTGGACATCTCTGTCACCTTCGGATACTATCACAATAACTGGTAAATCGTGTGAATGCCAAACTTCAGCTTCTGAGCCAAGTGATACCAGTAAACCATAGTCTGTTCCACCGCTCATTCATCTACATTCTTCTATCAATGCCTTGAAGCGTCAGCTTCATCAATTCTATACTCTATCTTCTTTTTGTTGTCTTTGAAGTATCCTTTTCCACCACTTCTCCCACTCCTCCAGACTCCTCAAGCTCTTCCTCTGTGACCCGCAAAACGTCTCTTCTCTCCCAGAATCTGTCTTCACACAAATCGAACGCCGCCTTTTTCAAGTACTTTCCACGGGCGTCTCTGTTGCTCGAAATGGACCACTCCAAGAACTGTGGGCCTGTCCGGATGTAAAAAGAACGCAATGTCTCGAATGGTTTTGGATGTGGAAGCCAAGGTCTTGGGTCGGGCACCTCATCTTCCTCCTCTTCTTCCTCTTCTTCTTCCTCTTCCTCTTCTGCTTCCTCCTCTGGCTCAACCTCTTCTTCCTCGTCCGAATCGTCTTCATCTTCATCATCGTCTTCATCTTCGTCAGAGTCCACAATCTCCTCGTCCAACGCAGACAAATCTTCCCACAAAACCTTGACGCCGTCCACCTTGTTCAAGTCGATCGCATACATGGAGTCCAACGTGAACTCGTGTTCGCCCCGCTCGAAAATGCCGCCGAATATGTAGAGCGTATCGTCAACCACACATGGGGTGGCATTGAACCGAGGATGCGGCAACTGATTGACCACGGGAAAGTCGGCCTTGTTTTCTTCCTGTTCTTCCTTCTCTTCGAGCTGGCGCAACCGCTCGATCTGGCTCACTTCCTCGGCCTCTTCCGTATCGTCGTTCAACTTCGCCTTGGCCAAAATCGAGTTCAAAATGTCCTCCAAGTCTTCGTCTCGCGTTTTCTCCTTCGCGGCCTCCTGCTTTCTCTTCTTGCGTGGCTTCAACGTAAGGTTGTACCACCGGTTCGTTTCCGTCTGGTACGTCATGAGCGTGTTGTAGAACTGCGACTCGAGCTTCTCCTCGCTCTCGTCGTAGTCGTACACACCTCCAAAGGAAATGCCTCTATTCTTGTGGAAAACCATCGAGCAACCGACTCGAGGCGAAGGCTGGAACCCCTGCTTCCGCCGGCGCTCGAACCGGATGCCCTTCGGGTCTGCCTTCATCTTGACCAACCACGTGTCGGTCAACACTTTCCCCTTCTGCACGCCTTTCTTCATTTTCGTTTTGGTGTATCCTCCATAGATCACAGCGCCTTCTGGATGCGGGATAAGAGAGTGGCCGGACCGGGCGTCGGGAATCGAGTGTGCCGGCGGGAACTCCGCCTGTGTCCACTTGTACGTGGAGATGTCAAAGAGCCACATGTCGCTTAGGTATGTGGTGGAGGCGCCCAAGTCCCGGAAACCGCCGTGCAACACAATGTAGTTTTTCCACACACACATGCGGTGGCCGGACCGAGCCGAGGGCCCTTTTTTCTGCTCCACCTTGTCCCACTCTTTGGTTTCCGCGTCAAGAATCCACGTATCTCCATAATGGTAGAAGGTGGCCTGTTTGGGCGAGGAAAACTCGCCGCCAAACATCAACACCACGCCCGACGGATGGGCACACATGGCATGGGACGACCGTGGCAAGGGGGCGTTTTTCGACGTGATTTTGCGCCAGGTGTTGTTTTCGATCGTGTAGGTGTACAAGTCATTGTAGAAACGAGATTTGGAGTCTTCGGTGGCTTCTCCGCCGAAAAGAATCAACTCTCGTTTTCCCTGGAGCGGGCTGGCCACCATCGCCGGATTGAGCCGCTTTGACGGTTTTTCACACACGTCAATCAGAACCGCCATGAGCTCTTCTTGTTCTTTGGCATATTGGGCCAAGATGGCGTCGATATCCTGGTCGTCTTCGTCATCGCCGAGCTTCTTGGCCAATTTTTTCTGTTTGCCTTCGGCCTTGGAGGCGTTTTTCTTTTGTTTTTCTGCCGCACGGGCCTTCTTGGCGTCTTTGCTTTTCTTGTCTTTCTTAGCCATGGAGATGAGTGCGAAAGAAAATGAGATTTGAGTAGGAAAATAATGATCAAATGAACTAGAAGAATAAAAATTCTTGAAATGCATTAGAAGAATTAAAATGAATTGAAATGAAAATAACTGAAATGGAAGAAATAAAAATGCAATCATGAGGAAATGAGACCAATGATAGTGATACATGTTGATTACTGCCAAATCAGTTTCCAGTTGCAGACATTCTCAGCAGGTTATTGAGAATGGTCACAAATCTGGAAGTTTAAATTCACCTGTAACTAGTTGTCAAGCAGACAGATTAGTGAAGGAGATTTTGAAGCTGATTATTAAGTTCGCCAGCTGTTTTCAAGCTGCCTTACGCAACTAATTTATACTATCAGGTAGGCACATCTAGAAATCGCAAGTACACCGATTATTTCAATGTCACTTCTTACCACTCTGTCCAGTGGATCCTTTCAAAGTATATCAAAAGACCTTAGTATTATGGAATAGCATTTTAGTTCATCTGAAAATGGTCGACATAACCAAGAATGTCTACGAATGTGTGTTTGAAATGTTCGCATGCTGAAATTACACATCTATGACAAGTTACAACATCTCGTGTCTTCTCAGCTAGCCATCAATCGAGAAAAAAATTACTGTCTTTAGGGGTGAATGTAGTGCCCAAAATGTCTCTACTTAACTCTATGTAACGTGAATGATCATTCTTACTATGATGGAATAGGCTCTAAAGTGAATCTACTCTCAGCTTAACCTGATATCTAGTAATTCCCGTCCTCTACACCTTCTGACAATCACCTTTATACTATGTAATGCCACTAATGCTCTTCCTGCGTGATCTCGGCATTGCCGTACCATGCATGAATCTAAACCGAAATTGTCTTCCAGATGTTCAAACCGTCACCACCCGTGGATACCAAGCAACCTGGGATCTGCTTGTGCCAACGCACATCCTTCACGTCGCGCTGCCAGTGCACAAACAAGAGCTGAGGTGGGATGTCGCTCAACTCCTGTGCCTCTTTCCGCTGCTGTGCAATTTCCTCGTCGTCTGCTTCCACAGCCAAGTCCCACAAGGTCACTGTGTTGTCCTCGGAAGACACAGCAATGATGGACTCGTCCAATGGGTTGAACGCAATCGACGTCACTGCAGACTTGTGGAAATCGTAGTGCGCCACTGGGGTAGGCGTGCTCTTGCCGTTGAAACTACGCAAGTCCCACACACCCCAAGTGCCGTCGTCGTGGCCCGACGCCAACAAGTGCGAGATCTTGTTGCTCCACGAGATCACATTGACATCAGAGGTGGAAGCCTCCACAGAAATAACAGGCTTGTGCTTCTTTGACCGTGTGTCCCAGATGCGAACGTAGCCGTCACATCCACCTGTAGCAAACACGGTGTTTTCGCTGGTGGACCATTGAATGTCTTCAATCAGCGAGTTGGATGCGAAGAAAGGAGTCTTGTCTGTGACCCAGCTGGATGTTGTGCGTGTGGTGAGATGAACACGTCCCAGACAGTCTCCCGACAAAAGAGAGCCTGTACTAAGCAATGGGGACCAGTCCAAACCGTAGCCCTCGACATTGCCGTGGACACGGACTGTGTGTGCTGGTCTGCGGGCTGTTTTTGGAATCACGTAGCCTGGTGTGTCGAACGCCTTCATCTGTGGCGCCAAGTCAAAGATGAGCACCTCACCGTTCTCCTGCAGCGCGGCGGTGAGATATTCGCCGGTCTCATGTGCGTGGGGCGATACACGGATTCTGTTGGTGGTTGTTCTCAAAGGGATGGACTCAGAGATCATGACTGGGTCCATGTCTTCGTCGTCGTCATCCTCGTCATTATCTTCTTCGTCTTCGTCTTTGACAAGAGTCTTGGCCAACGAGCTCAACTTCATGGTGAGCAATTCATTGTCCTTTGCCTTGGCAGCCTGGGTGGCTGTGGCGACGTACATCGATGCTGGATAGGTTCTTCTCTCGGATCCTAGGTTGTCGGGCAAAACGTCGAGCGTCAAACATGGCCACGGCATGTTCACGTTGTGCAACATTTCGTACACCGATGGGTCTGCCTCGAGCACTTCGTCTGGACCCAATGGCTTGGACCGGTGGGGCAAGTAGAGGGTGCCAGGCTGCTCCTCCTTTTCTTCCTTCTCGAGCTCGGCAATCTTGGCCTCGGCGTCCTCCGCGTCCATTTCAGCTTCGTCGTCATCAAGCTCGATGATCTCTTCGCTCTCGTAGTCGTCGCCGTAAGGATCTTCGAATTCGCCCATGTCGTGGTCGGCGACATCCTCGGAGGCGACATTTTCCGTGGGCACGGCGCCGCTTTCGGTCTTGGCGGCCGTTCTGGCCGACTGTGTAGCTTCGTCTTCAGCAGCTCTTTTCCCCATAGTTGGCGTGGAGATGAGATGAGAAAATTTGGCCAAGTACCCTTGTGTGTGCAGGCCGCGAAGACTGTCTGTTTTCCTGCATGGTGGACAAGAATTGGTTGCAAAGAAACCATAAGCGCTAAAGCAAAAACCATAAGCAAAACCATAAGCAAAAACATAAGCAAAAACATAAGCAAAAACATAAGCAAAAATAGGAAAAGCAATTACATAATGGCAAAATAAATCGATTAGTAGATCGTAAGGTGAGTAACCTTCCTAGATTCCAAATCTTCAGTAGTTTTGCTTTTGGAGTGAGATTTGAAGAAAAAATATGATTAGTTCTTGTTTTGAAAGTCATCCCATATCCACATAAACCCACCAAACAAAGATTAAACAAAGCCATATAAGGAAGATTTCCAATATTTACATTATTTTATATCAAAGTTTGTGTGGATTTGACCTAGCGTCAAATTATAAACTTGCTTTCAGACTTTCTTGGAGTGTACATTCGCATCGCGCGTATACTGTCGCAGATCTATCTAATCCAGCTGGTTGGTGATTCTATTCAATTACGAAGGGGATTTCTTCCTGATACTATTCGACTTTTACGTCTTTGCAGGAATTCGAAGCTTTCGTTTATTTTAAGTCGATTGACTCAACTGGATTTGAGCTCGAACAATCTCATCGTCCCTCTGCTGATTGTTTCTGCTTCAGTGTCTCATAGTGCTTTACTGTCCCATACTGTCTTCTACGACTACTCACTAGCAGAGGCTCAAGTGCTTTCATCAATCACAGGGTTCTCATACACTTGATTGTTTGCCGTCCTTCGTTCACTTTACCATGGAAAGGAAAGCATTTCTAGATCAGGAAGCACCGCCAGGATATGTTGCCGGAGTCGGCCGAGGAGCCACCGGATTTGTGACCAGCGCACAGTCAGCACGATTTGAATCTGCGTTTGGCGGCGAAAACACTGAAGTCCCCGATGATTCGGGCTTGCTTGCAGCAAACGACGATGACGAAGCTGATCGGATCTACCAGGAAATCAACAAGCGGCTTCTGCGGCCCAAGAAAGAGGAGAAATCGACGCCTGGCGTGGAAATCGAAACGGGCACCGGAGTCATCCGCCATGAGTTCTCCACATTAAAAGCCGGCTTGGCCTCGGTTTCTGCAGACGAATGGGCCGCCCTTCCGGAGGCAGCAGATATCACCCGCAAAAACAAACGCCAGCGTCTTCTTGACCAACAGAGCCAAAGGACATATGCTGCTCCAGACACTTTGATTGCGCTGCGGGCCCAAGTAGCGGAAATTGACAAGTGGGCCGAGCAAGAAACGGCGCCCGAAGACGTCGAGCGGCGGCGCGCGGTGCTTTCTTCCCTCAGGCGCACCGAGCCGCACCGCGCCAGCCTGTGGATAGCGTCGGCCAAACTTGAAGAAACGATGCTCAATTTCGGGCGCGCAAAGGCGCTCATTGCGGAGGGATGTCGGCGCGCGCCCCACAACGAGACTGTTTGGCTCGAAAGCGTGAGACTACATCGCAGCGAGCCAACAAAGGTGTGCAAGAACATAATCGCCGAAGCGTTGCGTGCCAACACATATTCGGAAAAGTTGTGGATGCAGGCGATGGACCTAGAAAACCCCCACGATGTGGTTTCTCGCAAAAAAATCGCCATGAAGGCCCTCGAGTATTTGCCAGAAAACTCAAAGCTTTGGCAGACGCTTGTGGACTTGGAAGACAGCAAAGAGGACAAGATCCGCCTTCTATCAAAAGCTACCGACCTCTGTTCTGATTGGAGTTTCTGGCTGGCCCTTGTCGGATTGTCAGATTACGGGGACGCACGGGCTGTTTTGAACCGGGCCAGGAAAAAGCTCACAAACGAGCCGAGAGTATGGGTTGCCGCTTTACAATTGGAGGAGAGAGAAAAGGCAGATGTCACGGTCAAACGTCTCAGTCTGATGTTGGCCAAAGGAATGAAGGAAGTGGGAGAAGATACTTGGGATGTTCGCAAATGGCTTGACGAGGCCTCTCAGGCAGAAAAAGACGGCTTTTTGAAATCCTGTGCGGCGATAGTCGAAAACGCCATGTCTCTTTTGTCTGAAGAGACTCGTCTCAACCAGATGATCCAATGGGCGGAAACTTATGCGTCTTCCCCAAAAACAGCAAGTTCTATTTACGAGAGCATCACGAAGTTTTATCCACATAATATTTCGAGCTGGACAGCATTGTTTGCGTCGCTAAAGAAAGAGGCAGAGATTTCTCGGAATCTGACTGAGCTCGAATTGTCGGCCGCAGCTGACAGGCGTGAAAACGAACAAACATCGTCCCAAACCCTGAAGGACTTGCAGCAGTTGTACAGTTACTACGAGAATGCGATTTCTCTAAACCCAGAGTTGGCCTTGTTCCGCTTGATGTACGCTAAAGACAAGTGGATTCTTGGTGAAGATGTGTCTGGCGCAAGAAACATTCTAGAGCTGGCATCACAACAACTTCCAACTAACGAAAAAATCTGGTTGGCTCGTGTGAAGCTCGAAGTCAGAAATCACGAATATGAGCAAGCATTCCGCCTTTCAAATAAGGCGCTCGACGCGATTAACACAGACCCGAGGTTATGGTACAAGCACATCCACTTGCTTCGGTTTTGCGTCTACAAGCAAATGGATTTTGTGTCTCTAGAAGATCTTTTGCAAAAAAGTTCAACTGCTCTAGATTTGTTTCCTGATAATTACAAGCTCTATCTCCAAAGATCACAGATTCTTCTTGACGTCGAAGATGTGAAAGGTGCTCGCGATATTCTCACTGTGGGGGCAAGAAAATGTACCCAAACAGCAGAAATACATGTGGCAATAGCAGAGCTCGATCTTGGACAGGGAATTCCAGCACGGGCACGGGCAAACCTCGATTCTGCACTTTTGGAAAACCCAAAAAGTGAAAAACTCTGGGAATGCAAAATCCGCTTGGAGCAAACTGAAAACGACATGATCACCGCTCGCCAGCTAGTCAGTAAAGCGTTGAAGGAACTTCCGTCCTCGCCGGTGATTTGGCTACAGCATTTGTCGATGATCCAGAAACTGTCACATCGGAAAAATGCTTTTTTAGATGCATTGAAACACACAAATAATGCCACTGAAGTTCTTTTGGGTATAGGAGTATTTTTCTGGTTAGAGGGCAAATTTTCGAAGGCAAAAGCGTGGTTTGACCGTGCCTTGACCGCAGACCGCAAGAACGGCGATGCTTGGGGATGGAATTACTGCTTCTTCACAAAAATGGGGCCTCCGCAAGAAATGGACCGCCTATTGGCAGAAGTAAAAGATGCCTTTGATGATATCAATGAAGGAAAGGCCTGGATTTCTGTCACCAAAGATAAAGCAAATTTAAACATTCTTCCCGGCGAGTGCTTGAAACTCGTGGCTGAAAAGCTTTTGCTGACCACGGCATGATAGACATGGCGTATTGAGAGAACAAAAATAGAAGGACGAGGAGAACAAAACTAGAGCAATAGACTATTGACAAAGGTTTTATGACGTATACAAGGTGCGCATGAAGAGTACAGATGCGTATTTTGTGATTTCCGAACGGAAACATGAAACATGATACAATAATATATTAATAGAGACAAGTGTTACTGATATGTACACTGTAAGAATTTCACATACATATACCCTCATAATATACCGACGTCAGCCCAACATTTTATAAAGTTGAGATTGACATACACAGCCAGACTGTGTCCCATTATCACGTAAACACAAGCTTCCTTCCATGCAAACGCAAATCCGAAGCGCAAAATAGATCTGAGCCATATAGATATACCAAAGAAGAAGATCCGTTAAAACATTAGGCGGGGCAGATGATGGCAATTCTTGTTTAATTAACTGTTTGCGTTCTATTGATCTCGAGGTTTATAATCCTCAAAGATTTTCAAGTTCAACGCACTCAAGAAACATGGAATTTGATGTTTATCGTTCACCCACTGGCTTACCAATTCTTCACACATTGTCTTGAACTCGTAGTTTCCATTGGCTTTAAGAGACTTGCTCTGCACATCCAATATGAGATATGGCGGACTATGCTCCTTATCCTTTTGAATCATGTACTTGGATACCAACTTGATTTTCGAGCAAAAGTCATTCAGATTGATTGGGCTTGGGATGAATTCAATTACATAGCCAAAAAACCTCGAGATGATGGCAAGAATCTCCTTGCTTTTCTCTGTGTAAACGTTTTTCAACCGATTAAGTTTTTTCGACAACTGGTCTATTTTCGCCTGCAAAATGTCCTTGTCGTTTTCTTGCCGTGCAAAAACAGACTTTGGCACGTAGTCAACATTGCCATTCTTCACATATTGGGTGATCAAATCTTCGTTTTCCTTCCTTAGGAGATCCAACGTTTCTTGTTTGACATACTGGTCTTTTGCAAATGGATTGAGTCTGAGCTCGAGAATGTTTCCCTTAGAGCTCACATTTCTTTCTTTGAGCGCGAGTCTTTTTCGAAGACTTTCAATTTCATCTTTGAGTCCCCTGATTGAAGCAGACAATTCAAGATTTTCGTTTCTCAAGTCCCGGACAGTTTGTAGGTCAGCGCTGTTTTCTGCGAATCTGGGTCGTTTTGAAGGTATGGTGATTTGTTTAGTGTTTTCCTTCTTTGTGAGTTCATCGATCTGGTTTTTGTAATCATCCACAAGTTTTTCCAAGTTGGAAAGGTACTGATTCGTTGCTTTTCTTTGCGCTTCCTGTTCTTGCAAAGAGTCAGGACTTGCTTCCGCCACACTTTTCCTGGAAGCTACGGTGTCCATGTCTTTGAGAGAATTGCGTAAAAACTCAATCTCTTTGCCGTTGAGAATCTTGATCTTTTTAAGCTCGGCAATCTCTGTCTCAGCGGCACTGTTTGCAGCTTTGAGCTGCTCGAGCTGTGGCTGGAGCTCTTGCTCAATTTGTGAGGTGAGAGCATTGTTTAGTTGTTCCAATTCTGTAACTTTGCTTTGAGTCTCGTTTAGTTTGTCAAATAGAACCAAATTTCGATTCTGCAACTGTTTGAAATTCAGAATAAAGCTAACAACGGTGCTTTCCTCGTCCGTATCCTGTTTCTCCACGCTCGAAGCGATGGCACCGAAATACTCATCGAATTTCGCCTGGAGTTTGACATTGTCGAGTTCGAGCAGAGCCGCTTTCTCTTCAAAAGCTTCCAAGACCTGGATCCTGGCCGCCATCGATGCGTTTTTCTGCTTCAAGAGCTCGACGCTCGTTTTGGTCTGGAGCAAAGAGTCCACTTTCGACTGAAGCAGATTGTTTGTGTTCTGCAAGGCCAGAAGTTTCAACTGCAACTCTTCCACCTGGCTGGCAGCTCTGTTGTTTTCGATCTGCGCCGAAAGCAGTTTCATCCGCTCCAAGAGGTCCTTGTTCAAGTCGGCCATTTGTTTGTTTTCCTGTTCTAGACCGCCGATTCTCTCTCTATACTGGTCGTTTGCGCTTAGTTCCCGGTTCAAGTCTGCCCGGACGTGCTCTAGTTTGCCTGAAACGCTGGTGTATTGTCGCTCGTACTTGTCTAGCTTCTTGCGCAAAGCGTCGTTTTCTTCTCGAAGCCTTTTGGTGTCTTTGGTCAAGTCCGTGGTGTTCCGTCCGGCAACATCCTTCTGGTTTTCTAGTTTCGACTTCAATTCGTTGCGCTGGTTATAGACGTAGTCAAAGTTGCTCTGGAGCCGAGCCAACTCGTCGTTTTTTTTCGCCAAAAGCTCTTCGTACCGCCCGATCGATGAATCTTTGTTCTGCTGGAGAAGCCTCTTTTCTGTTTTCAATGTGGAAACCTCATACTCCAAACGCGCCAACTTTTCTCGGAAAACGGGCGTTCCGGGGCTTTCGAGAAACGGTGACAGGCTTCCGTCTATCATGGTTGTTTATCAAAGTAGATGTTGGAAGGCTATATATGGTGTGTGCAGGTGGAAGTAGGTGACGAAGAAGGAAACGAAAAGAAAATAGAAAGAAAATAAAAAGAGGATAGAGCAATGAAGATATGGATGGAAAGAATAATACGTTAATGGCAGATGATAGAAAGTTTCTGAAACTCGGGCCCAAGTGGATACTTTTTCTTTAATATTAGATTGCGAACGGTATTCCATTCAAGCTCGATGGAATCTCGAGACAATTTCATTTTCGTTTGTTTTTCTGTATTTAATTAGTTCGGCTCAACTGGAGTGCCATCAAAATATATGGAATATTCCAGTGTCTGAAACGAACGGAAATGAAATAGTTTTGAAAAGGTAAGCTTCGCAATATAAGTGATGGACAAATGTTGTGGTGATTCAGTTCCTTCATTTCCTCTATGCTTTCTACAAATCGAGTCAGGAATCAAACAGATAGGTTAGTAAAACTTGGGTTTAACCACATAGACTTTTCTTGGATCTGATGCATAGGTATAGCAAAGAAAAAGCAGTTAGATAGTAATAATCCTCAACTAATGCTCAAATTAAAGGTTTTCTAAATAAGCTTCTCCCTCAAATGCTTTAAAGTAAACCAAATGCTGCTCTGTGTCAGGGTATATGTGTGACGTTCATTCCTTTTTATAGTCGCTTCTCTAAACACTTTGATCTCTCGTAATGTAAGGTTCATTCCACCAGTTACTTAAGGGCAAAGAAACAGCTAGAATGTGTGTTCTTTTGTCTTTTTTGTCTTAAGCTTCAGCTTTCTATTGAAAAGATAAGAATTTTGTACCTTCACTCTGATTTGCTTTGATTCAATACGATCATGAAGACTATTCCACGCAATTCACACACTTCACGCCTTTCAGTCAGTTGATTTTCCTATTCCCATTCTGCCACACTTAGAAACGATAGGACAAGGGAAAAGTTGAAGGCTAGACCAGAATGCTCTATCCTTATAGTTTCTGCTGTAGCCAAACTTTCCTGCTTGCCTAGCTAACAAATTGACTTGTTGTGATTTACTGGAACTTAAAACTTACATTCCTCTACTGATTTCGCTCATGTGTAGCTTTACCTAGATGGTATTCTCATACTCCTTCTGTTTGACAGTAAATAATTGATCTATTCTGCTTGCACTAATCAATACTCTTCAATTGAGTTTCTCGATTACATGAACCTCTTCCTTCTACATATTCCGATTAAGCGTTCACAGCAACTCATTCAAGCTCAAATCCTATCAACTTCCAATTCATTCAAGCTGTTTCTTCAATCATTGCATAGTTCTCGTATTCAGTCAATTCGACCAATTCTCATTCTCAATCAATTCGATCAATTCATTCTCTGTCAATTCTCAATTCTCATTCTCTGTCCATTCTATCTCATGCTCTCAATTCTTAATCAGCTTATTTACCAGTCTATTTACCAGTCTTATTTGTCAGTCTTATTTATCGTTCTTATTCACCAATTCTATCACCAATTTTTACCAATTCTATTTATCGATTCTTATGAAGTTTACCCATTCAACTCATTTCCAATTCTCTCTCCAATTCTCACTTACGTCAGTAATTCTCACTAATCGTTTATCTAGTATCAGTCTGCAAAGATCTAATCTGCCACACCACTTTAGACCACCACTTTAGACCACAGTGGCCTGGACCGAAAGCCATTAGATTTCCCAACGAACCAACCCGCCTAAAACGGAATTGCCCACGCCAATAATCAATTTTTTCTTCGGCTTCATACTAAGACCCTTGCCCCCACACCCGTGCACCACCCGCTATATACTCAGGTGACAGATCCCACACTTGTTCCGCAACATGTCTAAAATGTACGTATAACCGCCACCCTAGGCCTAGAATCCGCTAACACGCCAGCCCGCGGAACTTCAAGTTGCTCGAGGAGTTGGAAAAGGGCGAAAAAGGCTTGGGCGCCCAGTCCATCTCCTACGGCTTGACCAACCAAGACGACATCACCATGACGTACTGGAACGGCACCATTTTGGGCCCGCCCCACTCTGTCCACGAAAACAGAATCTACAGCTTGAACATTGTGTGTGATGAGCACTATCCGGACAAGCCGCCACGCGTGACTTTCGTGTCGAAGATCAATCTTCCGTGTGTCGACGGCGACGGCACGGTTTTGCCCGAGCAGTTTGATACCTTGAAGCACTGGAAGCGCTCGTACACGATGGAAACGGTGCTTTTGGAGTTGCGCAAGTGCATGGCTTCGGCGGCCAACAAGAAGTTGCCTCAGCCGCCCGAGGGCTCTGTGTATTAGGCAGATAGAGCTGCATGTGTACAAATAGTACAGCCTGAGCAATGGTAGTGAGGTGTAGCTGTAGAAGCGAAAGAAATTGAACGAGATGAAGATGAAGATGAAAGATCGACATTCAGATATGCAATAGGAACTACCGATATCACACTGTCAGAAGATGAGAGTAGCAGCAATGGAGAGAATAAGAGTATTCTCGAACCACTGGCATGAAGGGACCAAGGTATGGAGAGAATAGAAAGAATGCTCGATTATGGCCGGCTGGGAAATAAGAGACTGAGATTCGATACGATACAGAGAAAAGATGAAGAACCAATGACTGAGTAAATAGAATCGATAAATGGATAAATGGAATCATAAATGGAATCATAAAGGAATCATAAAGGAATCATAAAGGAATCATAAAGGAATCATAAAGGAATCATAAAGGAATCATAAAGGAATCATAAAGGAATCATAAAGGAATCATAAAGGAATCATAAAGGAATCATAAAGGAATCATAAATGGACAGTAAAGTGGCAGTATGACAATATGACTGGACAGAGAAATCCAGAATGCTCTGACACTACTGACTCACAAACTACTACTGGTACTCGAATCACGGAAATCAGAACGTCACCATACTGAGTACTCTAATGTCAGAATGCTGCTACATTAACCACCGCTGCTAGTGTAATAGGTACAAGAATAAATGCTTGATTATGTGTTTCTCTGTTGACTGAAACAGGAGGAAGTCCCATGTAGTCTCATCTGGGACTCTAGTCACCACTGGTCGAGTATGGCAGGTCGCTGTCAAGCCCCATCGGTAACTGGCATTCATTGGCCTTCACGGTCGGATACTTTGATTCCATTCATCAACGTGAAAGACTATCATCAAAGACTGTTCAGTCAACCGTTCAGTCACAGACAGTTCAGTCACAGACAGTTCAGTCAACAGACAGTTCAGTCAACAGTTCAGTCAACAGTTCAGTCAACAGTTCAATCAACAGTTCAGTCAACAGTTCAGTCAACAGTTCAGTCAACAGTTCAATCAGCTGTTCACTCGACTATTCAATCAACTATTCAACTGTTCAATCAACTGTTCAATCAAGTGTCAACTGTTCAATCAACTGTCAACATACGGACACTGCCGTATCATCCACCCAGCTCATTCTAGTCCTGCTTGCGCATCGTCGCATCCATCCATCGGACCAAGTCCTGCTCTGCCTCAAGAAAACGCTTGACTTCTTCGCCGTACTTGGCCCGCACAGGCTCATTGGTCTCGGCATCTGTGATCTCAATGTTGACCCACCGCAGCGCCTTTTCCTTTTTTCCGTTTACTCTTTTCACATACGGAACTAGACACCGCTGGAAAAGCCGCTTGAAGGGAATGCAAATGGTCTCTTGGACTGTGGAGGAGTCCGGCGAAACACGGAACGTACACTCGTTTTGGCAAATCGACTTGAGCGAGCAGTTGTATTCGGCGGGATTCCGTAGCTGTTTTTCGTATCGCCGCAGCACTTCTGCCCGGGAGAGAACGGGAGTAGGCGGACTCATGATGTTAAGTTAAGATTCGCACCGTTTGCAGAAAGGAATAGGAAATAGAAGAAAGCAGTATGAAAGAAGAATGAAAGAAATGAAAGAAGAATGAAAGAAATGAAAGAAATGAAAGAAGAATGAAAGAAGTGTGAAAGAATAATGGACAGTAGAAGACCAAGAAATTTCACGAACGAAAAAATAGAAATAAATAATGAGAACAGGAGATAGCTTGTACTTGTACTCGTATTGTGATTTTTAGTGCGGGAGTGCCTAAAAAGACCATACCGATTATGGCATTGATCTCTGTAACCTTGAGCCGTCAGCTATTAAAATGTGATCGTCTTTTTCATCGAGTATCATCTATCTCAGTCTGAAGTAGGAATCATGGATTCATTTCTTATTTCTGTAGTTCCATACTTACCAAGACATTTGAGTGTATTGATGCCTACAGTTACTGTCTCTTTCCTGCCTGGGGAATGGATTTCGAAATGAATCAGCTTCAGTTGCAATGCTAAGAAGAGTGAAATCTTTTGGAAAGCAAGTAGACCTATTCGACCTATACTCAATTCAGACCATCTTCCAAAAACACCATTTAACCATGTCTTGCAAGCTGAACAACAATGTTGCGCAGATCACCTGTGTTTTAGGCATGTCAAAATAGCTGTTGGCACTGGTCTACTCAATTCTTCAACAGGAACTTCGTGGTATGAATAAAACTTTCAAATGCACACATATTTCGAATTAATTAGCTTCCTACTAATAAGCTGAACCAGAATATGAATCAAGGTTATCTATTAAAACGTTTTGCTTTCTGCCAGTCTGATGCTGCTAAGCATATACTTTATTCTGTCATCTTGAGGCTCGATTCAAATCGGCTTAGCTTCATTCTAGCTTGGATATTCTCTAGCTTCTACAGTATCCCAAGGTCCAAACTGACGTTATAGGTGTATTAATAATTGTTACTTCCCAATCCGAAATCTTATGTTACTGCTCTCCAATGTTGATGATCGGTGATCGCCCATGTAAATTCATTCTTCGAGCTGGGGCTTATTGTTCCACTCATTCCCAACGTGACTCCATCACACAATCAGCACTTGACATCAATGCCCCGGCGCTTTTCTGCCTCGCGGAGTTCGAACATCACCTGAACGCCAACAAACAAAGTGGCCGAGGCAACAAGAAAGAAGCAGGCGCCCAGGAAAGTGCCAAACAACTCGTGAAGAAGCGCCACAGTGCCGTCGTGGCCCAAACAAAAGCCAAACAAGTTGGCAATCATCATCATCCAGATATTACACACCGCGCCCACCCCACACACGAATCTGTACCAGGGTTTTTCGGCAAAACGGCCAAAGTAGAGCGACGCAAAGATCTCCGGAAGAAGGAAAAGCACAATGAGCCAGCCCCACATCAAAAGCTTCAACTCGATGTCGTGCCAGACGGCGACAAAACTGAACACCATTAGCGTATTCACAATACGCAGAAAGCCCGTCAGCCGAGACCCGCCCATAGGTACATAGATATACCGCACCACCCAGCGGTTGAAGGAGCGGTGCCACGCCCGCCAAAACGCAAGCGCCAGGTAGTTGTTGTCCATGCAGCGGATCATGTTTTCCGGCGGATCGATGCCGTCCAACAAGCTCCAGAAACGGAAGAGCCGCCACGGGATGAGAAGCTTGAGCCAGATGATGTTGAGGTTGAACAAGCCAATCATCGAGAGCTGGAACGGCGTGTCGCCCTGCCACGCTTTGGTCTTGGAAACCGCCACCACGTACATGAAATGCAAAAGAAACTCCATCACCAAGATGCAAAAGAGGAGCCGCAAGCCGTAGACGGCTGTGCGCAGAAGATTGCGCGTGGACTGGAGCGGGAAGTAGTTGGACTGGTACATGTAGTCGTTGAATGTGATGATGGGCCCGCCGATGAACAACGGCGCATAAGTCAAGTAGGCGCAGTAGTTGGCAAAAGAGTAGTCTTGCAACGGAAGCAGCGGCGTGAGACGGCCGCGGTCGTCCAAGTCGGACGAGACTTCCCGCTCTTTCAGCTCGTCGCGCCGTTCCAAGTAGTCCAAGGCGAACGAGAGCATGCGGAGCAACGTGAAGTTGTAGAAGACGTCCCACCGCGGTATGAGGCCCGTGAACAGGAGCGGGAGCGGCCAGTGGCGGGCCCAGTCGTTGAAGAAGAGCGTCAGCACGCCGTACGTCCACAAACACGTCTTAGCCGCCCTTGTGTTGGCCACACGCGTCGCCAAAACGTACATCACCACCACATGGACTAGAATCCGCACCACGTTGAAGCCATGGAGCCCGAAAACGTAGAGGGCGCCGAAGACCGCGTCGAAAAGCGTCCGGCGGTGCTGGAACGCCGTGGCTAGGCCCCGCCGGAGCGCCACGTGCGCCGCCACCAACGCACACAAGACCCAGAAGTTATTTCTGAAAAACCGGTACTGCTGGTCCGAGTTGTCCACCTGGCGGCCAAACATCCAGCCGGGCGACAAGAGGTGCTGGAACTTGGGAAAGTTGGCGTTTGTTTCGTTCAGCGCGTCCATCGCCGTCTTGTACATGAGCGGGACCACAAGGACCACCACCAAAAGGTAAAACTTGAATTCAAGCGTGTGCCAGCGTGAAGCATGGGCGCGGGCCAAAATTTGTTTGCGGCGATTTTGGTCGGGCGGCGGAAAGAGCCGCGTGTCGAGGGTCTCGAGCGAGAAAAACCGGAGCACGGCGGCAAGGGCTTCCATATGATAAAGAAGAGTGGTGTGGTTGTGTGCCGGAAAAAAGTGGAGTTGGTGATGTGTAGGAGAAGTGAGAAGTGAGCTGGAGAAAATAAGAATGGGGAATGGAGAATGGAGAATCGGAAAATGGAGAAGAATTCGGAAAACGGAGGAAAATCGGAAAATGGAGGAAAATCGGAGATTGAACAAAGTGAAAACTTGGAAAAAGAAAAGCCAATGGGTAAATCATTAAGAAGTTGTTTGGGTGGAACCATTGGTACGTAGAACACCATTGTGCAGTACTGATAGCAAGAGACTGTTATATAATGGACTGAACACATTATTACTTGTTAAACTTTTCAAATTTGTCATGAAGAGCCTTAATTCGGATCTAGCAACCAGGTTCTCCATTTGCTTCTTAAAGCCTCTTTGTTAATAAACTTCAATCGGGTTTGAGAGGTTTGACGTTTTATATGAAGTAGAACTGATGAATCCAACAAGCCATTCAACATACAGAAAAAGCTCTAGGATTAGGTTCACCCGAAGATATACGTCGTCATTTCTTTCGTATACTGATAGTAACTCTTGGTGTTTTGGAATTCTTCTAAGGTTTTGCGTGTATTGGAACAAAACACAAACGTCATCTTAGTTCTAAACGCCGATAGGTAACAGACTTGCATGACTAAAAAAAAGTCATCGCAGAAAAATGCAAAAAAACATACCATCTCTCAGCCGCGTGAATATGCTTATCGAGTCTCATCATTTTGCTTTGAAATGCAAATCCGTTAATGTATGAATACGTCTAATGATTTGTCTATAACTGTTCATTGAACACTTTCAATTGTATGAAAATGGTACAGAAAACCATTAGCATTTTGCCAAGTGTAAGTGTACATATTAACTTCGCAATAACTGATGAGATGTGAGTTAGATCAGCCGACTTCAAAACATCTCAGAAACTAAGATTTAGAAAAGTAATTATGCTTACTTTTCTCTAACCAACCGCTAGTATTAATGGCCGAAGGTCATAATCGACATCATGTAGAACCTAAGAACTGCTGATGAACGAATAAAAAAGTTCTAAAGATGTGAGAAGGAATGCCTTAACAAAGCCTACACAGGTGAATTTTGCTCAAAATGAAGCGGTTGGAAAGTGGCAATCTCATTTTAGATTTAACATGGCCGGTTATGCAATTACAGATAGACGTGCATATGAAAATTTTGTACTTTCGTATATGGCGTCTTCAATCTTCCCTTGCATAATACACCCATTGAATAGATGTTCGTACGAAATTTTTTTGAATGAGTGGGTTTTTTTCCTCCAACCGCCTAATCTAATAATTATCCATACTTGTTTTCGAAATTGACACAATAATCCATTCCTTGGCGCACACATTTACGAGACGCATCTCTCAAAAACCATCCATGCGTGCATGATTCATTTGCCTGCCAGAAAAAGATAAAATGCTCGAGTATCCATAATCTTTCGTCTCTTTTCTTTATTTATGTTCATGCGTTGGGCAATTCTTCTTTCCATTGCCGCTGCCGCCGCCCAATCGGCTTTTGCGCCTTTGAACAAGACAGCCGATGTTGTTAACCAAACACATGGTGTTTCTATTGGCTCTCAGTCCGTGGAAGCACATTTCGGTCTTGGAACCCTGGTTTTACTCATTCCTCCTGTGATAAACGGAGTCAATGGAGAAAATGTCACGAGACCATACTTCAATGACTCGGACTACTACTTCATTTCTACGACAGACCATCCGATTTTTGGTGATGACAAAGTTGTGGTGAATGGATTCCAGCTTCAAAATTTCACTTTCGAAAATTACGACCCTGACTATGAGCATTCTGACGAGGTGTATGTTGGACTTTGTTTGTCTTTAGATGACGATGAAGAAATCTCCGTTCTTGACTCTTTGCAGAACTCAAGTTACATCACCTCGAGGTCTTTCTCTCTCTTCTCTAAGAGCGGTGTGCCCCAAAATCAATCTGATGTCTTATTTGGCGCCGTCGACCACGGCAAATACGAAGCTCCTTTGGTCAAATTCAAGCACCTTCCCGATTACGGTTACTCTGTTGATGGCTACTTCTATCCAACTCTTTTGATGGACGGCATTGCAGGCTACAACTTTCTGCTTTCAAGCCAGCTCCCTGTGCAAATTACGGAAAATAGTTGGAGCTTTCCACCTGACTACAGTGCCGTTTTCGAAAACTACTTCGAGTCCAGGTATGGCTTCAACATTACCTCTGACGAGGTTCCATGTCTGATTATGAACCTGACTGAGTATGTTTCCTTCTATTTTAGTGGAGTCGAGTACCGTGTGTTGGAGTCTGATCTTTTCGACTCTTTTGAATTAGAAGGGGCAACAATATGTTACTTCCCGGGTACTTGGGAAGGCTACTACGACCATTTTCAAGTCTCAAGAGCCATTTTCAAACACCATTACCTTGTGGTGGACTACGACAATGAAGAAATCGCCATTGCCCCTACTGCAACTAAGTCTAATCCTCAAACCATAGAGCAAATTGTCACTGGTATTCCTCTGGCCATCCCAGCCAAGTACTACAATGCATCAATTCCAGAATTTGACATGAAGGACGACCCACAATCAGTCCATCCAACATACTCTATGTACACAGGCAAACATATGGGTTTAAGTGCCACCGAGTCCTTTTATATGACTCACACGAGCTCTTCTTTGGACTCCATCACGTCGGCAACGGAAACCAAATTTGGCAATGGCACTAAGTCAAGTTCTTCTAAGGCAGGTGGAAATCTGCAGTCAGTTGGCAGTATCCTTGTTTTCATTTCTTGTGCACTTGGAGCTTTGATGATGTTTTGAAGTGTGTTTATAGACGCTTAATCATAATACTTTAATCTTTACGCTTCGGATTGTATGTGACTTACATAGGAAACTTCGCATTGTCTGTTAGAGAATGAACAATTGATGAAGCAAAGACGATGATGTGAATTAAAATGGAACAATGAGGAGACTTTAGTGGGCAAAATTGTTCTAGCCCAGGGGATTCACGAATACTTAAGCACAAACTTAAGTAGATCTATAAAATTATATGAGAAGTGGTGAGTTGTATCTATTCTATGCTGTGATGAAATTTCTTTTCAAAAAAGGCTTTATTTCAGTAGGGGGTTCGTTTCTTTACCACTGGGGTATGGTTCCAAACATTATCTAGGATGCCTGTTTCATCGAAAAAAAGCTTCTTCGGCAAACGCCGCCAAACGCCGCCAAACGCGAAAAAGAAGTAGCCTATCGATTCTCGTGGATATCTGATTCTGCATAAATCCTCGGTCAACATTTGCCGGCTTGCATGTCAGATAGACGTGCAGGGAAGAAGACTTATATTCGTATTAAGCAGTTTTAGTCTCTTCTCTTGCAGAAAGAACCAATGTGTCAACTTTGCTCAGAATCCTTCTTGAATGTTGCCTCTTCAACCATGACAAAATATCATCTACTTGTTAAATACTGACACTATTGTCTTTTTCTTGGCATACATATTTACGAAGACGCGGCTCTGAAAAATCGTCCATGCATGAACTAGATGGCCGAAACTAATTAAATGGCTTGCGTAGCCGGCATTTCTCATTTTTTTCCTTCTTTTCATTGTTTTCTTGTTCTTCTCATGCGTTGGGCAATTCTTCTTCCTATTGCCACTGCGGCTGCTCAATTCACTTATCGGTCTTTGAACAAGACTGAAGATGTTCTTGACCAAACCCCTGGTGTTTCCATTGGCTCTCAGTCCGTGGAAGTATATTTCGGTCTTGGACAACTGGCTTTACTCATTCCTCCAGTGATGAACGGAACTAATGGAGGAAAAGTCACGAGGCCATCCTTCAGTGACTCTGAAGACACTTACCATAATTCGTACACAGACGACCCGCTCTTTGGGAATGACAAAGTTGTAGTGAACGGATTTGAACTTCAGAATTTCACCTTCGAAGATTACAACTCTCTCCTTCAGAATGTCAATATGGTGTACGTTGGCCTTGCTTTGTCGAATAACGAGTTTGAAGAAATCTCTGTTCTTGACTCTTTGCAGAACTCCGGCTACATCAGCACGAGGTCTTTCTCTCTCTTCCCTAGAAGAAGCTCTCCACAAAATATGTCTGATGCCCTTTTTGGTGCTGTTGACCACGGCAGATACGAAGCACCTTTAATCAAATTCAAGAATCTTGGCACCTACACAGACTCTATGGATGACTTCTACTATCCAGCTCTTTTAATGGATGGTATGTCAGGTTACAAATTTCTGATTGCAACTCAGCACCCTGTGGAAATTACCGAAAATAAGTGGAACTTTCCTCGTGACTACCATGACGCTTTGGAAAACTATTTTCAGTCCAGGTACGGCTTCAGCATTTCCTCTACGGAGGTTCCGTGTCTGATTAAGGACCTGGTTGAGACTTTGTCCTTCTATTTCAGTGGAGTCGAGTACCGTATGCTGGAGGCTGATCTTTTCATCTCTATAGACTATGAAGGTTCAGAAGTGTGTGCTTTCTTGGGCATTACGGAAGACTACTCAGAGCTGTTCCAAATCGGAAGAGCTATGTTCAGAGATCATTATATGGTAGTGGACTACGACCATGCCGAAATTGCAATTGCCCCTACTGCAACAAAGTCCAACCCTGAAACCATAGAGCAAATCGTCACTGGAATTCCTCTGGCCATTCCAGCAAAGTACTACAATGAAACTACTCCAGAATATTATGGAACTGAAAGCGCAGTTCATGTTACATACTCTATGTACACAGGCAGCCAGGAAACGACTTCTTCCTCGACCCCAACGGGTACGAAATCTGGCGACAGCACAAAGTCCAGCTCTTCTAAGGCAGGTGGAAGCCAGAATGCCGGCGGAATGCTTGTTTTCATTTCTTGTGCTCTTGGAGCTTTGTTGATGTACTAAAAAGCTGATAATTATTCTTTAATCTTTGCGTTCATAGAGTGTATAAGTAGTAGAGAGAATCTCAGACTTTGTTAGTTTAGCCATAGACGGAGACACGACGTAATGGAAGTGAAGCAAAAATTGTTTGTTCCCATGAGAATTCCCACTATAGCTGTGTCTCTAAGGATTGTGTGTGGATGTATCTATTCTATGATGTGATGACTAAATATTGTTATTCGTATTAGGTTCAAAGTGTACTCATCTTCCGCAAATTCTAGATCTTACTCTGGTATATTTCTAAGTTACTCACTTTAAAAAAAAAAAGTCTTCAGTCGATATTTGAATGTCGATAATTTTCTCAGTCAACCGGTTATTTGTCAGATAGGCACACATACAAGAAGAACCATCCGGCAATTTCAATCTTCTCTTGAAGAGAGAACCAGACAGTAAACCGTTCAAATATCTTTGAATGTCGTCTCTGACAAAAATCTACATTTGATTGACATTATGGTCTTTTCTTGGCATACACATATACGAGACGCGGCATGAAAAATCGTCCATGCATGAACTCGATGGCCGAAACTAGATAAATTGTTTGCATATCCAGCATTTCTTTTCTGTTTTCTTTTTCTTTTTTTTTTTCTCTTTCATGAGAACAGGAATTCTTCTTTCTATAGCTGCTGTCGCTGCTCAATCGGCTCAGCAGAATAAGACTACAGATGTTTTCAACCAAACACAAGGTGTTTCTCTTGGCTCTCCACCTCTACTAGTGGTGACCCAATTCAGTTTCGAAAACGCAGATTTGATTATTCCCTTTTACATGAATACTACAGATGGAGACTATGTTTTCAGACCGGACATCCCTCCCAATGCATCTTGGGTATATGAGGGTGTGTACACATCTTACACAGACGACCCACTTTTTGGAGAAGATCGTGTTTTCATGAATGGATTTGAGCTCCAAAACTTCACTTTTCAAACTTTGGACTATCATGGAGATATGCCACCGCTTGTGAAAGTCGGTTTGGGACTTACTCACCAGCCGAATTTCATTGACATCTCCTTGATTCAGTCTTTGAAAGATTCGGGCTACATCAAATCCAGATCTTTTTCTCTCTTTCACAACACCAGTGCATCAGAGTATGAGGCTGACCAAGTCTTATTTGGTGCATTAGACCACGGAAAATATGATGGGCCAATGACCAAAGTCAAGGGCTATTCTAATATCACAGATGGGTCCGTCAATACTGTTCCAAGTATCCTAGTGGATGGCATTGCAGGCTACAACTTTCTGCTTACATCGCAGTCTATTGCATTCATTTCAGATAACAAATGGAGTTTTTGCACTAGACTACTATGCCAGCTTGAGCGACTATTTCATGGCTCGATACAATTATGATACCAATGACTTTGTCCCTTGCTCCATTTTGAATCTGACAGAGTACATTTCCTTCTACTTCAGTGGTGCCGAATACCGTATATTGGAGGGTAGGTTTTTTACTACTGTTGAGGAAAATAACACTACAGTTTGTGCGTTTGCAGTAGGCTCCGAATTGGACGATCTGTTTCGGCTCCATAGAGAGCTCTTTAAAAACCATTACCTTGTTGTGGATTACGACAACGAAGAAATTGGCATTGCCCAAGCGGCAACCAAACCGAAACCTCAAACTATAGAGGAAATGTCCACTGGTATTCCCCTGGCGACACCGGCAAAATACTTTAGCGATTCCAATTTGAGATATTCGACCGTTTCTCGAAACCACACAGCTCTTTACATTACGCAAACTGCACATCCAACTTATGCTATGTACACTGGTGAACGTTTGGGTCTCAGTGCCACTGAATCGTTTTATTTCACTTCTACCAGTTCTTCTGAGTCTCAGGATATCAAGACAGCAAAACCAAAAGAATCTACAAAAGTAGGAAACAATGGATCCAGTGATAAGAGTTCTTCATCTAAAGCAGATGGAAATGTGCAGAAAACGAGTGGTATTTTTGCTTTCATTGCATGCGGACTAGGAGCATTGATGATGTTTTAGAAGTATTGCATCAGCATGTTTGTACTTCTTCAGCCTTAAAGGATACATTTTGGAGACAGGTTACATCGTTTTTGTAAACAGCAAATTTTCAAAACAACTTTAATCAGGATGCCGAGGCTTAGTTTCTTCTTCAGTTATCCCATTTATATCATGTTTACATCCACTGATAAAGGGTACTTGATAGATTTTATCACAAAACTCTTTTCTCCAGACAACCACAATTTTGGTCTCCCGATACTTTCCGTACACTAATTCCTTTAATGTACCATTTCAAAAGTAAATACTAATCCTTCCTTTCGTTCCTCCAAGTATATGTGCCACAAACACCAGAAAGAAATGTGGTACACAATTGCTGCAAATACAAACCCGTACCTCCTGTCAAATTTACACCCGTACATCTTTATCTAAAAGACCAGTACCTCTCGAAAGGCCCGTGCACCATTCCATTAAAAACCCATACATTCCATTAAAATCCGTACACCAGATAGTTAAAAACCCATACACCAGTGATTTCAGCACCCGTACCTCTTGCCCAATATTATGTAATACATCCATACATCCCATACTGTGTGTGTTCTACTGTGCAGTCCCCTGGCATGGATTGATTACCAAGCATGTTTCTTCGTTGGAATTCACATATTCCCTGCTTCACAATAAGATGAGAAGTTAAAATGAAAGAGGGCTCTAAGCAAAGGTCAAAAATCATTTTGACTGCTGATGTTCTGGCGATAGTGCTCGCTGAAGTATGACAAAAAGGTACGATACAGTTATAGCGAAATTTTATCTTCATTTCTAGTTGCAGTTTCGCTTTTTTCTGGTTAAGATAAATAGTTCAAAGTTACCAAGATCAATTCTTGCTTACTGACTCTAAGTGTTTTCGCAATCGCATGTATCATCTCAATTAGGCCAGACGCAATCACATAGTCGAATGAACACACCAACCTGATCGATTGACATTCTATTCTCTCGTTTCTATTTCTTCCCGTCTCTGTTTGTTTTCGTCTTTTCTTTTCTTTTTCGTCTTTTTTTTGTTTTTTCATTTCTTCATTTTCTGTTCATTTTCTGCTGTTCCTACTTCTTCTCATCCGTCTGCATACTACATCACCAACTCTTCCTATCAATGTCTGACGACTTCAACAGAAGACCCAACCCAAAAGGCTGGGTTCCTCCAAAAGCCCCATATAATCCATATGATCCTACGGATGTCAGACCTCCGGAAGGATATCCGTCGGAATTCAAGTTGCCCGGCGATGCTCCAGAAGGGTTTTCGTCCATTCCTAAAAACCCAACACAGTACAAAAAGATCAACGAGACCATGAAGCGGCTCAACTACACGCCGAGACCGCAGTCCAGCCTTTTCCCGGGCCAGTACATGGTTTTGCGCAAAGTGGACACCAACCAAAGACTCAATACGGGAACCAGATGGTTCGGCACGTTTTTGACGTCGTCCATCATCGTGTACTTTACGTTTTTCTACCGCTGGAACGACGGCCGCGAGAATGTCATGTCGGAATTTTACCGCTACCGACTCCGGCTCAAAGAGAAGATCTCCGGTCTCACAGACCAAGAATATGACGACTTGTACCATCCCAAGCCGGCCAACATCGTGGTCAAAAACGTCAGAGATGCCGAGTACATTCCCGAGGATCTCCGTCGGACAAAGGAGGGCGAATTTGCTTTGAACAGGCCGTCGGAAAGACACATGCTCGAGGCACACCGGCTCCAACAGGAACAAGAGGAAAAGATGTTGCGGGAGTTGGACATGCACCGGCAATATGCGGCGGAGTTGGCCGGGGAGATGGCCAGCGAGAAGAAAAAGCGATTTTGGTTTTTCTAGGTAGGTATTTGATGATGGCGATGGATCATGGACGATTGTGTAATGAAAGGTGATATGAGAACCGATTCCGACGCCCATCTCTATCTTTTTAATATTCATCGTTGCAATTCATTTGTGTTTCGTCTCCTTTGCATCATTTCCTTCGCAACTTCCATCTTTCGTCGTTCTCGCTTTCCTACTCACTCGATTAAATAGCGTCGCACTTACAATTGTACATAGAATGGAGTATTTATCAGCGCCTCTCCTTTTGCAGATATACCACGAGTCCTTGGTCAAAGAAACCCATTGCTTGGAAGCCCGGTTGCTCAATTTATGCTGGGTGATCCAAACTTACGAAAACGTTTTGGCCCGGGCTCGGTTTTTCTTAAAGGCTCAACAACCACAAAACGAGTTGGAGCCGCAGCACTATGTACACCAGCTCAAGAACATGTATGTGAAAATGAAGCACCAAAACGATTTTCTTCTGGGCCGGATAACGCTGGCGAATAAAAAAAATGCAAAGTCATCCAGTCTCACTGAGGCGGAAGTCGAAGCGACAATAAACCAGTACAATTGCCTCTACGACGAGCTTAAAAAAATTGAAGAGCTATCTCAGGCAGTCAAAGAGGCCAGGAAGGCTGCAGAAGAAGCCCGGCGGATAAGAAGAGAGCGGAGCCGGAAAGCCTCAAAGGTAGTTTCGTGCAATCCGGAAAATCCCAATGTCCGCAGACAGATAAACTAGGCAAAGTTTGAAGATAATAATGATTGGATAGCTGTTATTCGTCCAATTTTTGTATGGAGAGCTTTCCAGATTCAGTAATGCACATCTTCCTTCGTAAGAAGTAGTAAAGCATGCCTAGACCAACCTAAATCTATTGAAGGAAGTTAGAGGCTTGTGACCTACACTATACTTCAGTTGGGATTGGTGGATATTTATCGTGTTTAAGGGCCAAGTTCTAACTCTAAGGTATCCACATGATGGCACTATGGAAATTCCATGTTAAGTTCACAAACTATATTGAGCTTCTTAAAACACAATTGAATCAATTGGCCATACAAGAACACCAATAAATTCAAAAAAGGTAGAGTTTTCTAGATTCAAGACCATAATGTACAAAGCAGGCCGCATGTGCCGCTTTACAAACCACTTGGCAGTTTATTATAGAAGATCCATGTGTGCCATAATATTCAGAGATGCCCTACAACACAATTAATTGGCATACTTTAAGTCTATTGTTTTCTTTCAAAAATAAAATCCCTCACCTCGCTCTCTCATATTTTTTTTTTTTTTTTTCATATTTCAGAATCCAAATCTAAGTCTCACTTTCTCCGTCCGTCTCTCCTCATTATAACGGTTCTGTCATTATCAAGGTTGTGCAAATTCGTCTGCCTTCAACACCTCTTACCGTAAATTGTGTGCGCGTTACCCGGAAACACTCCAGCATATAAAGGCGCAGACTTTTCCCTCATCTTTGTTCTCTAACGCAAATTCACAGACGTCCACAACGTTACAGCATCCCGTAGAGGCTGAACCCATTACGGCGTTCTGGCCCATGACCACTGGGGTATTGTTGTATTGGAGGGCGCAAGCTCTCCTCTTGCGGCGGACTGGAGAACAACTGGTTGATCTTGGGTGCGATATTCCATCGGTGAATACTTTGTATTTCTAAGGGACTGCCTTCGTGCGCCCGTATGGGGAGTGTTGCAATGATCAGCTATACATGTGTAAATTTCTCTACTGCTTTTGGTTAAATGTGTTTCTATGTTTCTGTTTGATTTCTATCATGTTTTCGACGTTGATCCTATGTTGATTTCTATGTTTTATACGATGTTTCATTGGTGTTTCTATGTTTGTGTGTCGTTCTATTCTCTGTTTCTGTCCGATCGTGTTGACTCCTCGTCATTGTCTACTATACTTTTGCCGTTGCTCTCTTTTTCTGTGTTCTGGTTATGGTTTTCTAAAGTCGCACTAACTTTGTGATTCTACAATCCGGCCCATTGAATCACAATCTAGTTCCACCAACGTTCTTTTCTGTGATACTTCGGACAGTATCAGTCCTACATTTCCTTTCTTTCAGTTTTGGATTTCTCAACTCATTGTCATTTTCATCCTTCTTCATCGTCTTGTCATATCCATCATCCATGCTCCATGAAGCTCTCTATTCTTCTACTATTGACGACTGCATTGGCACATGCCTCAAATACAACCCTCACATGTTCAGATATCCATCTCATACCGCTGGATGAACAATGTACTTTCGCTCGGGATCACTGCAGTTCGCCTGATTTCCACATTGGCGTATTCAACTACGTGGACTGGCATTACTGCTCGCCAATTCGACAGTTACTGGTACCCTTGGCACTCACTTCCCTTCTCATCAGCTTTGTGTCTCTCGGCACCACTGCCTCTGACTACTTGTGCCCTAATCTTTACTCCATCTCTAAGTTCTTGAGTTTGTCCGATAATTTGGCAGGTTTAACCCTCTTGGCCGTGGGAAACGGCTCGGCTGATGTTCTTAGCACTTACAAGGCCCTAAGTGTGGGCCTGGCCGGCTTGGCTGTTTCAGAGTTGGTGGGTGCCGCCCTTTTCATCCTAACAATTGTCGTGGGCTCTATCTGCATTGTGCGCCCGTTCAAAGTGCCCAAACAGCATTTCTTGCGGGACTCGGCCTTCTACTTGCTTGTTACGTGTATCCTTTTTATTGTGTTAGCATCGGGAGGCGTGTCGATATTTGCTTCCGTGTCACTTATGTTAGTTTACGTGTTGTATGTTCTAGTGGCCATATACTCGCATTCTTGGCTTGAGACGTCGGCTCGTAAAAAGGTCCAGGCGGCTCGAATCCGGTCCAATTACGATCAGGAAGCTGGCTTGGATCTAGCTTCGGAATATCCCGACAACTTGTCTTCTTTGCCCTCGATAGACGTCCTAGCTGCAACAGAGGAGGAAAACAACGAAGCATCCGAAGAATTCGACCGTTTTTTGCTGAACTATCCCCATAATCCAGCCGAGGAAAGAGTTCCTATCCAAACAGGTTCTTATGGCCTTCATGTTCTTCTTCGGGAGCTTGGAAAGCACTCTTCTCGCCTGATTTCTGCTCCTTCAACGAGCCCTATCCGTTTGGTGGCAGACCGCCCCTTAACTGCGCCAACTAACAAATCTGATCCACAAGAGGAGACAGAAGAAGCAGAAAGCGATAGAGGAAGAGATCCGGAACCAGAATCTGAACAACAGGAAGAACCAGAAATAGACGAATCCTACTTGGAGGAGAGACATGACAGCGCTGGATCGTTTCCATTCTTTCTCCTTCCAGCCTTCACAGCCGGATCATCACTCTCGACAATATTGCAAATTGTGTCTTATCCAGCGAACATTGTTCTCAAATTGACCACGCCAAACAGAGAAATGGCAATCGAGTATGGAGAGCACAGCGCCAGTTTTTCTAACGCCTTCACTTATCAGCCGTCTGGTCTGCAACCCGATAACCAATTCTCCGACTACGACTATCAGGCGGACACCAAGATCTTTAAGGTGCAGTTGCCACTAGCCACCCTTTTCGTTGCCTTTCTTTACTTCTACAGTGCGGCGTATTTTTGGTTTTACATGCCTGTGGCATTAGCCTTGGCAATTGCATTGGGACAGGCATTTCCTTCCGATGTGCCTCGCTTCGAAACACACATGTTGCGGTATCGGGCCATAAACTATGTGGGCTCTTTTGTCGGCTTTGTCCTTTCTGTGCTGTGGATCTCTATCTTTGCCACGGAAATCGTGGCTGTTCTCAAAGCGTTGTCTTTGATTTTCAGCATGAGCGAAACCATTTTGGGTGTTACGGTGTTTGCATTTGGAAATTCTATTGGGGACTTGGTTTCGAACCTCACCATAGCAAATATGGGAATGCCAGTGATGGCGTTTGGAGCATGTTTTGGAGGGCCATTGCTTTCGCTCTGTTCGTTGGGTCTCAGTTCTCTTTTGAACATGCCCGAAGAAGGGAAACTCCGTGTCGAGTTTACCACCACGCTCATACTCAACCTTTTGGCCTTGTTTTCTACATTGGTGTTTATTGTGGTGGCTGTGCCAAGAAACGGGTGGAAATTTGATCGTGCAATGGGCGTATGTTTGATTTCCATCTGGGCCGTTGCCGTGTCGGTCAGCATTCTTCTTGAGGTGGTGTAGCTGCATTATGGGACATTGGCATAGACATGAATGGAAATATGTGAGAATACCGATAGTATAGTCACAGATGGGATATAACATCATTAGTATTGTCAATTGCTGAATATGCCAATACGAAACACTACATGCACATTGGTTTGCTTAAAATCAGCTTTATATTTCCGCTTCCTATTTCCGCTTCTTGCGCTTCCTCCTCTTGTCTTCCGCTTCTTGTACTTCCGCTTCTTGTATCTACAATTCTTTCTGGGTCCAATACCAATTTATTATAAACAATATACCATCAGCCATGCTGGCCATTTCTCATGTAAACTTAAGTCTCGCTTAGTCAACTTCTTCAACAGTAGGGCCGCCTGCTCCGCCGTCTTGTCCGCCTGGGGCACCGCCTGGGGCGCCTCCTGGGAATCCGCCTGGAGCTCCACCTGGGAATCCTCCTGCGCCAGCTCCGGCTCCAGCCGCGCCGCCAGAGTAGGCCTTGGACATGATTGGGTTGGCCACCGACTCCAATTCCTTGTGCTTGTCATCGTACTCCTCCTTGGAGGCAGCGTTGGAGCTGTCCAACCACAGGATGGTTTCGTCAATGGCCTTGGTCAAGGTTTCTCTGTCAGCAGCGTCGATCTTGTCCTTCATCTCACCGTCGTTGATGCTGTTCTTCAACGAGTAGGCGTACGACTCCAAGGTGTTCTTGGACAGGATTCTGGCCGCTTCCTTCTCGTCCTCTTCCTTGAACTTCTCGGCTTCAGACACCATTCTCTCAATGTCCTCCTTGGACAATCTGCCCTTGTCGTTGGTGATGGTGATCTTCTGCGACTTACCGGTGCCCTTCTCCAAGGCCGAAACGTTCAAGATACCATTGGCATCAATGTCGAAAGTGACCTCGATTTGAGGAACTCCTCTAGGCGCTGGAGGAATGCCAGACAACTCGAACTTACCCAACAAGTTGTTGTCCTTTGTTCTGGCTCTTTCACCTTCGTACACCTGGATCAACACACCGGGCTGGTTGTCTTGGTACGTGGAGAAGGTCTCGGATTTCTTGGTTGGAATCGTGGCGTTTCTCTCAATCAACTTCGTCATGACTCCGCCTGCGGTTTCAATACCCAACGACAATGGAGCCACATCCAACAACAACAAGTCCTGGGTCTTGGAAGAGGTGTCGCCGGTCAAAATGGCGGCTTGCACGGCAGCACCATAAGCCACGGCCTCGTCCGGGTTGATGGACTTGTTGGGCTCCTTTCCGTTGAAAAAGTCCGAAACCAACTTCTGCACCTTTGGGATTCTGGTGGAACCACCAACAAGCACAATCTCGTCCACCTGGGACTTGTCCAACTTGGCGTCCTTCAACACCTTCTCCACAGGGTCCAAGGTTGATCTGAACAAGTCAGCGCACAACTCTTCGAATCTGGCTCTGGTGATGGAGGTGTAGAAGTCGATACCTTCGAACAAAGAGTCGATTTCAATCGAGGTCTGAGCAGACGACGACAAGGTTCTCTTTGCCCTCTCACAAGACGTTCTCAATCTTCTCAACGCTCTCTGGTTGGTGGACAAGTCCTTCTTGTTTTTCCTCTTGAACTCCTGGACAAAGTGGTTGACCAACCGGTGGTCGAAATCCTCTCCTCCCAAGTGAGTGTCACCGGCAGTGGCCTTCACCTCGAAAACACCTTCATCAATGGCCAAAAGCGACACATCGAACGTACCACCGCCCAAGTCGAAAATCAAAACGTGCTTTTCGCCTCTGGACTGGTCCTTCTTGTCCAAACCGTAGGCAATGGCTGCGGCAGTAGGCTCATTGATAATTCTCAAGACGTTCAAGCCGGCAATCAAACCTGCGTCCTTCGTAGCTTGTCTTTGCGAGTCGTTAAAGTACGCAGGCACTGTGACGACAGCGTCCTTGATAGTGCCGCCCAAAAAGTTCTCGGCGGTTTCCTTCATCTTGGTCAACACCATGGACGAGATTTCCTCGGGCGAAAACACCTTGGTCTCACCTTTGAACTCCACCTGGATCTGGGGCTTGCCACCCTTGTCAATCACCTTGAATGGGAAGTGCTTCTTGTCCTCCTGGACCTCGGCGTCGTCAAACTTGCGGCCTATAAGTCTCTTGGCGTCAAAGACTGTGTTGGATGGGTTCATGGCCGCCTGGTTTTTCGCCGCATCACCAATCAATCTTTCTGTGTCGGTAAATGCAACGTACGAAGGCGTCGTTCTGTTACCTTGGTCGTTGGCAATAATTTCCACTCTGTCGTTTGTGTAGTGGGCCACACATGAGTATGTGGTACCCAAGTCAATTCCAATAGCTTTAGACATATTTGAGCTTTTAGATGTTGGTGAGAAGAAAAGAAGAAATGGGCGGCAGGTGGGGCTACGCCAGCCTTATATACTATCGCCATGGGAGGAACGGAAAGTTCTAGTCGCTTCTGGCATCTCCACATTTCAATTGTTGCTTGCAGAACTTTCTAGACACTCCTGGAATCTTCGAGAAAACGCGGCCACAAGGGAGGTGGCCGCTTCCACATTGGGTAACTTCGAAAAAGAAATTACACTCTTCTTCTCTGGCGCCGTCTCCGTTTCGCCAAGTGCTCCTGATTTGGCATGTTCCAGTCTTTGGGTGCAAATTGTCGCTTTGGCTGAAAACCGGACAAGTCGGGGAGCGCGGGATCGGCACGTGCACAGTGGTGTGGTTTGTCCTGCATACAGATATTTTTCCTCCGATAGGAGAGAATCTTCTACAAGCGACTGGTTGCCGGGTGAGATGGCCTTAGGCGTTATGAGTGTGGGCCCAGTTGCTCCGACTGTTCCTGGTTCTCTCTGGGCTTCCATTTGGTGCCATGGTGGTTATATGCAGTCCGATAGCACTTGCAGTCTGATAAGACTAATTGAAGAATGACATGAAGATGTTGGTGGTAGTATGAAAGCCTTGAAAGTACATTTTGAGAAAATCGCAGACCAAAGAGCCGAAAAGAGAAAGGTAAATTAAAAAATACTGATGTACGCTTTTTACCCTGTAACCGTGTGGATAATCAGAGTAGTACAAGTAACGACTGGAGAAGGCATCAGCGACCATAAAGAAATTGTCAAATGAACAAAAATTGGCTAACTTTCGGGATCGAGTGCCATTTACATGGTGTCTTGTCCTGAATTAAAGACAGATGCGAGAAATTAGTCTTGAGATGAACTTACACTGGATAGTTCTCCATTGATGTGTTAGCTTCGCCGCATAATGCACGGTAAAAAACATTTACGCTGAAAATACTCATTAGGAAGATGATATATCCACTACTAAAGGCTGCCATCCACTGAAGGCTGCCATCCTCTCTCTCCATAAGAGCCTGGAAGAACGTCACCGTTTGCAAGAGCAGTTCAATTAACGAGTCCATCACTCGAACACATTGAACCAATGCTGGAAATGAGTAAAGTATTGTTAAACATAGTATTGAGGTCTGACCTTCCAGCTGATTACGACAACCTATCACATTAATGCTCAATTCACATGGAAAACAGAACTTAAGGTATCTACATCGATGGGCTTCCTGGAACGAAGACCTCTGATGTTCGTTAGGGAAGTCGGCCATTAATAGAACACTGCTTTGTTCAATGGCCTGGATATCAACAAAACTATTGTATGCAATAAGAATGTCATTCTGCAATGAAGACAGTTGAAAATCATTCTGCAAGAGAAAAGCTAAAAATCATTCTGCAATAAAAGAGCTAAAATCATTCTGCAATAAAAGACCTAAAAATCATTCTGCAATCAAGGCGATTCAAAAGAGAGTTAAAAGTCATTCTGCAATAAAACAGTAACAGACCATATTGCGCAGCTTCTTCTTGATGAAGAGCTAGGCTTCCGTAGAATTTTGAGAGTAAAGAAGGTGTAATCTAGTACGGCGAATATTCCATACTTAGGCATACGTACAAGCTACTGGAGGTGCGGTCAATGCGACATTCTACCCTCAACTAGTTTAGCTACTCGACTCTTGACTCTTTTTTTTTCTTTTTCCCTCTGTTTTCTTTTCCGTTTCTCCTCTTTCTTCTCTTCCCTTTCTTCCTTTCTCCTCTTCCTCTTCTTCCTTTCTCCTCTTCCCTTTCTCCCGTCTTTCCTCCACCAATTACCGTCCGTATCCGAGTCACATGGCCGCGCAAACTGACTCGGTTCCGCTCCTACACCCATGTAAAAGGATATAAACCTGCCCAACCAGCATCTGCCTTTTCTTTTCCCACACCCATGTTGAGAACCTTGGCCAAGCAAAGTTTGCGCGCTTCCCCCTTCAGATGCGCCGTGAGATTCAACTCCGTCAACTTCAAGTTGAACACCCAGAGTCACGTCTACAAGTACTTGGAAGAGGGCCCCAAGTTTGTCAAGTTCACGCCGGAGCACGAGTGGCTTGCGGTGTTCAAGGACGACACTGCGTTCATTGGAATCACCAACTACGCGTCTGAGGCGTTGGGCGACACCACGTTTGTCGAGTTGCCCGAGGTGGGCGTGTCGTATGAGGCAGGCGAGTCCATTGGGTCGGTGGAAAGTGTCAAGAGCGCCAGTGAGATCTACAGTCCGGTGAGCGGCGAGGTAATTGCCATCAACGACATTTTGGAAAGCAAGCCGCAGTTGATCAACGACGACCCTATGGGCGCCGGTTGGATTGCCCAGATCAAGTTGGCCGAGACCGCCGAGGTTGTGGAAGCCAAGGACGACTTGTTGGACAGCAAACAGTACGAGGCCTCGTTGGAGGAGCACTAGATGTGTAGTTTGCATTACAGGATACGAGCACGCTTTGTAGGTGCATATGAGATCGCCATGACTGACCATATAAGAGACCATAGGACCATATAAGAGACCGTACAGACCGTACAGACCATATAACTGACCATATAACTGACCATATAACTGACCATATAACAGAATCATCAGTACCATATAACAGAATCATAGAACTGTATCATAGAATTGAATCATCAGTACCATAGAACTGACCATATAACTGACCATAGAACTGACCATATAAGACACCATGTAACAGACCATATACAGACCATAGAACAGAATCAGAGATTATTAGTGTTGATGGAAATCAACGGCGACTGCATAATCCAATGCCATTTTGATTCTCTTGGACGTAAGGTGGAAGCATCTAGATTGAGGGATTTCGATTCTTCCTATTTTACATACCCATCGCTAATTCAATCGTTTAGGGTGGAGGATGCCACCAGTCAATTCCTCTTGGAACCCCAAGTTTTCGTAAGTTTCCTGAATGTTCCTCTTGTATAGTTAAGCACTTTTGGTGTTTTTTTTTTTTTTTGTTGATGTCGTTACGTTTCTTTGACTCTCTACTCACTGGCTTGTGTTCATTTTTGTTCTCTGCCACAATTTGTTATCGTACAGTTCATGAATAAACCTCTTCAGTATGCCATTCTCCTGTTTTTTAACTCATTGTACAATTGTGAAACCCCATACTTTTAGATTTCGATTTCGGTCCTTCCATTATTACAGGCTACATGGTGGCATACACCGGCCTATACGTGACATTTTTATGGCTTCACGATATTGTTGTATTCCACCCATTTGTAAAATCTTTCCATCATCCTAAGATCAGAAATGGTTCGTATGTATCACTATCTGACCTCTTACACAGAAAAAAGAGAAATTAAACTCTTCCGATTGTCTGAAGATTTGAGACATTTGGTTTAGGCGTTTTATTTTTCGGCTTGATGATATGCATCAGTGGGATGTGGCATTGAAAGTATCAATCTTTAAAGACCTGCTGGAATTATCTTTTGTATGTGACTCCCATTGAAGAAAGTGATTTTTTTCTTTTACTCGTCTAGAAGTGGATTGGAATTCAAAGCTTCAGCACTACCACCTGTTTAATCCCAATTCGTGTTCATCTACTTGATGCATGAAAGTTCTTTCTTACGTAACATAAGTCTTTGTAGCTTAGATACAAAGAAATCAGGAAAACACCTTCCTTTCTAGGTTTTCTACAAGAACATGCTCCAACTTTGGACTTATTCGTATTGCCTTTTCTTTCACGCTATTCCGAAGGTTTTAAATTTGAAATCCTTCCCGAAATGAGAATTGAAGGATTCGATTACTTACGTGTTTTTAACACCAAGGGGGTTTTCTTTTGCTCACTTCAAAATTAGTTACATTTATAACCAAGGTAATTTCAAATGGCAGAAAATCTCCTAGCTTGAATCGTGGTCCTTATTATGGTTCGACTGCATATAAGAACATAGCCGAAACAGGAAAATGCATATGTTGGATATTCCAAATAATGGGAGAAAAACAAAATCCCAATATAAAAAATACGTTTTCGGATCCAGATATGAAGCATAGTGATTTGCATTGATATAAGTAAAATAGAACCGGTAAAGAAGTATGATGGCACGTATGTGAAGCCTAGGCCCGGACTCAGGCATTGTTGAAGCAATAGGCCATAGTAAGGAACAAACGGAAGAACATCCTTCGGAGAATAAAGAAACTCACAAGAAAAACGGTGGAGTTTGATCCGGAGATAAGAGTCATCGCAAGATGGCCCTACACTTCCTCATCACAGCTTTCATTGAATACATACTAAGAAAAGTGCACGGCAATTGGCACGATAATCACAATCAACACGATAATGATGCCCAAGATGATGCACAAACGCATCTTCATGTCTTTCCACCACATGTCCTTGCGCACTCTGTTGGCACCACGGCGGAAACCCTGGGCGCTGATGGCAAGATTATCTGTTTTGTTCTCGATCGAGTCCAAGCGCTCGCCTCTTTCGGCAACCTTGTTGATGTTGTCTCTCATGATGCCGACGGTGTCATCGATTTGCTGCACATGTTAGTAAGGGTCCGGGGAAACAGGGTTGGAAAAACATACCGCCTGGATGGCCGCCGTTCTCGAGTTCGACTGGTCGCCAGTCGTCTGGTTAGGAATGTATGGGTCGTATGGGACACTGGAAGACATTGTGGATATTGAGTCGAAGAGATGGGAGTCGGTAATTGATTTGTATTTCAATGTCGCAGTGGGCAGTGCCTGCGCGCGTGACAAGGGAGTGCGCATGAGCGGCACACAAAACGCCATGAGTGTGAGGCATTACCCAGCCCGTTTTGCAGCCGCAGCCAAAAGTTCAAAAATTACCAATCTCGAGCGTTCCAATGGGGTCTATTTATATTGAGGTGGCTGCAAAAGGATTTACCAACAGGGATGGAAGAGGCACGGGTCTTTATGAAGGGAAGAGTAGCGAAGTGAAGCGATAAGTTGCATCTGATAGAGTTTCAAGATGAGTTCGTCACGATGGCATGTAAAGATAGAAGGAAGTAAGAAAAAGAAGGAAGAAGGAGAAAAAGAAGAAAGAAATAGAAGGAGGCACTTGTAGATGCTATTTGTATTTGAGTATTATAGGATCTATTGTGATTATAGTTCGGAGATACGTGACATGGAGGTAAGAGGTCTCGTCTTGTGTCAATAGGTAGGTGTATCTTTAACCTTCACAAAGAGAAGTGTCTTTATTCTGGTTTTCTTTTATTTTAGCTGGTGCTGGTACCTTTTTCATTTGGCTACAACGGCGAAAACTGTGCGAAAACTGCGAATACATTGGCCAGTATAGAAAATGCCAGTCAATATGAATATGGCAAAACTTGCTCAAGTGGACATCTGATTTGAGTAAAAAGAGAATTTCTTGCAACCGTCTCATCACCATTTTAGGACTAAAACTGGCTGACTGAAGACTCATAATGAGAACATTGATGACGTGCCGAGGAAAATATTATCAATATTGTTTGTCTCAACATATGCTTCATTTTTTTCAAACAAACAATCCAAGGAATGGTTGAATCTCAATGTTTTAAGGAAGAACCGTTCTTTCATTTTGCACAGTTTAGACGTGAAATGTATGATGGCTTGCTACACTTTCTTTGACCTAGAAAAAGGGGATTAATCCAACGAAGATTTGCTTTGAGCCACAACTTTCACCAAGATAATTTGGGCTCTGAACTCAAAACGGCGGAGACTATTCAAGTGGAAAATTGTTTGTGGAAGATTGTTCGTGGAAGATTGTTCGTGGAAGATTATTCAAATGAAGTATTGGATAGCTTCAAAGTCTCTACACATTTAAATCGGACCAATCGACCACTTTCAAACTAGTCTCCGTAATGATCTAAAAGAACCACAGTAATTCAAATCAGGACAACAGTCACCATTACAAGGCGTAAAATGGACTTTCTGTGGATCTGAGTCGTCTGTACTTTGGGACCTAGAAAATCACACAATGTGGAGGGACTTCCCCCAATAATCTCTACACATTTTCCCCGGTTCACTTCGGTCTTAGAATTAGTTGTTTCTTAGTTCGAATCTTTCCTGCTGTCTTGATGTTTAACTCCTCTCTTGCTGCTTAATAAGCAGAGGCCAATGCTTACGTAAGCAACGGTTACCTTCAAAACGCCGCCAACAGATGTTGCAGGCCCAAAAGTAAGCAATAGAGCAGTCCCAATACTGTCCCAGGGTGGCATCTCTCCGCATGTCTTGATTTGCATCCACATTCTCCCTTCGCACATGTGCGCAACTTTGCTCCCACTTGAGCCCTGATTACTAATACCTACAAGTATAAAAGGGCCCCGCTTGGCACCATGATTAATTGACATTTGCAATGGGCAAAGACTCAACAACAAAGGTTTTCTTGACCGGTGCCACTGGCTACATCGGAGGCGAAGTTCTTTACCAACTTCTCTCGAATGGGAATTTTGACGTTACTGCGCTAGTTCGGAGCGAGAAAAAGGCCGACATCCTCCGCCGCAGAACCAACGACAAGGTTAAAACCGTTTTGGGCTCGTTGGACGATTCTGTGATCATTTCCGCCGAGGTCGATCGTGCCGATGTGGTTATTAACACGGCCAATGTCGATCATGTTCCTAGTGCTCAGGTTATGGCCGAGACGCTAAAGAAGAAGACGAAAAAGACCGTCTTCATCCACACGTCCGGAACTTCGGTTATTGGCGACGACTTGGACTCTGAAAAGGGCCGCTCGGCGAAAATATACAGCGACATTGGCTCCATAAAAGAGATCAACCTGCTTGACGAAAGTCAGCCGCATCGGCCTGTGGACAAAATCGTTCTTAGTATTGAGGAGGAAAACCCCTTGGTCAAGACTGTGGTTGTTAGTCCTTCTACGATTTTCGGCAAAAGCAATGGCTACGACAACGTGTATTCTGTGCAAATTCCGTACTTGGCCCAGCTTTCCAAAGATCATGGGAAGGCCTTCACGGTTTATCTGGGTGATTACATTTGGTCGCACATTCACATTTCCGACTTGGGTGATTTGTACTTTTTGCTCCTTTCCAAGTTGTTGGCAGACCACCCAATTCCAACCGGCAAGGAAGGATACTACTTTGGCGCATATACCGACGACACTGGAAACTCTGACCTTTCGCCTATAGAGCACACATGGAGGGACGTTTCGGCGAAGATCGGCGAGCTTCTTCATGAAAAAGGTTTGGTTTCGTCGCCGGGACCTGAGCCGTTATCGCCCGACGCAATTGTATCTTTCTCAGGCAACGAGTTTGCGCCTTTCTATTGGGGCACCAACTCCAGAAGCAGAGGCGACAACGGTGTTCGGATCGGCTGGAAACCAAAGTACGCAGAGACAAAAGTGTTTTGGGACTCGATTTCTGACGATGTGGAGCATGCAGTTGGGAAATAAACACCAAGCCAGCTCAAGAGCAGTAATCATGTCTAGTGCAATTACATAAAAAACGTCAATTGGAGGTACATGTACGATATAGTAAAAAAGAAAGTAGATAGGTGACATGAATCGCCTAAACCAGATGGAACAATCCATGCATTAACATTTACAATTAACTAGTATTTAATATTGTAATGATTCTGGCTTTGACGGCACGACAATCATAGCAATTCAAAGGGTGAATCAGTTTATCAAGTCTTGTTTATTTGAACTGGATGAAAGAAAGCTGAAACGCCCGATATACGTATTTGTGAAAGTTTTCTGCCTCAGAACAAATATAGTAGAGCTTTAACGGGTTTATCATCTATGCATTTAATGCATTGTTTCCTCTATCAATATTTATATCATTGAGTATCCGTCCTGAAGTAGGAAGCATTCGTTTTGGAATGTCTTGTAATTTATCTGATGCTAAACTTGCCGATAAAGCTGGATCGTAAACCAATTTGATCGATTGTAGTATCAAGTCTGGATTCCGAGACGTAACTTTCTTTTGAACCAATTGCTTTCAGACCACCAACCGCACTAATTGCTTACACTTAGAAGATAAAATGCATTCCTTTAAGCTACAAGAAGTTCACACAGTATCATAGCAGCATCGGAGCAATGATACTTTTATGGAATAACAATGAGCTTATGACGCTCATACGTAGCAGCCAATCACAAAACTCTATGTATAATTTGGCCAAAATCAATTTCTGCCATACTTGACAATTATACACATTTTCAGTCAGGTCAGGTAGAAATTTGTTTGAAAAATAGAGTATTAATCACGCATGTGTGACTTTCATGCAACGATTGCATTCCCATGAAGCTTGAATTCGAACAACGCCAAAACCAAGACCAAAAATCCGAACCTTTTCTTAAATCCAAAAAGTAAAACCCACTTCGTATACTACAACAATAGCCGGTTACAGCTATCGTCTATTTATGAGGTCACGTGCACAATGTCAAACACATGGCTGGTGATTTCAAGATCAAAGAAAATTAAAAAAGCCGTCCAAATATGCGGAATAGCTGAGATAGAAGGCGAAGCAAAAAGACACACAGCCTGAGTCCCGGACTTTATTTTTTCCTGTAGCCTCTGTTGGCGAGATAAGGAATATCGAAGCCGCTTAACTATGGCCCGCCGTCGAGCGGCCTCTATACAGTACGAGCAAACATACAAGCACATACTGAAGGAGGGAAAGGCCATAAATGTCGTTTTCCGATTCCAGCCTCCGATTTCCGGAAAATGTCGCCTGCCAAGCACTTCTCTAAGTCAGTCATGCCAAATCGGCCATGGAAATCTCTGGGGCTGTATCAGCTCCGGCACCGCGACGAACTTTTTGGTACCCGCACGCCCCAATAGAATGATCTACTCCGCCACTTACCAGCCTCAGGACAGAAGCCAAAAATTAGAACAGGCGTCCGCATGCGGAAAGAGTCCCGAAACACAAGCGGAAAATGCCCCGCCCAAACAGCCGTGGAAAATAGCCGTACTCTGCAAACCCATACCTCCGGGTAATCTCGAGTGGCTGGCGCCGGCAAAAACAAGAGACCAAAAGCCAAAAAAAAATCGGCGCGGCTGCCTGCACACAATCACGCGCGCCTTTCGGCCTGGGGAGGCACAAAATGACACCGATTTCTTTTTTCCGTCTTTCTGGTTTTTCTTACCACTTCTATCTTTTGATACTACAATAAACACAATGGACGGTGGTATGTATTTCTAACGGCGACGGCTCCCCGTACGACCCGACTGCGCATGCGTCGGGATGTGTAGGGTGCTGTTTTTCGCCCGCTTCAACAAGTGGTTTTCGTGGTTCTTCGCCCAGCAAAAGATCGCCCACCCTTACTTGACGATATTAGCCGCCAGCCCCTCGAATCAATCGCCGTTTTGGCCTTGTGATGCCAGTGCGGGCCCGACAACGTGCTATCGACTGCCACTGGCGCCTGTTTGCCACCGTGTCTCGTTGGCTTTTGCTGGCGACATGTGTGCTGGGCCGCAGAGGTGATTCGACACACTGGCGCGGGGTTTTCGATTTTCGGAGCGTGCCGGATGGCTCAATTTGGCCAGCTTACGTGCTGCAGCAGTTTGTGCCCTTTTGGCGGCTGCAATTGCGGCCGTGGCGGTTGCCTGATCTAGTATGGCCAATGTCGTCGAGTTTCCGTGGGGTACGGGTGTTGTGGGTGTTGTTGCGCCCCCTTTTTGCCTGGCGCGCCTTTCCATGGAGAAATGGCACCGGCACGACCTTGTTACACTAACTCGATTCAATACTAACTCCCCTCTAGAAGAAGTTGCTGCATTGGTTATCGACAACGGTTCCGGTATGTGCAAAGCCGGTTTTGCCGGTGATGACGCCCCTCGTGCTGTTTTCCCATCGATCGTGGGTAGACCAAGACACCAGGGTATCATGGTTGGCATGGGCCAAAAGGACTCTTACGTCGGTGACGAAGCTCAGTCCAAGAGAGGTATCTTGACCTTGAGATACCCAATTGAGCACGGTATCGTGACCAACTGGGACGACATGGAAAAGATCTGGCACCACACTTTCTACAACGAATTGAGAGTTGCCCCAGAGGAACACCCCGTCTTGTTGACCGAGGCTCCAATGAACCCAAAGAACAACAGAGAGAAGATGACCCAGATTATGTTCGAAACTTTCAACGTTCCAGCTTTCTACGTCAACATTCAAGCTGTCTTGTCCTTGTACTCTTCTGGTAGAACCACCGGTATTGTTTTGGACTCTGGTGACGGTGTCACACACGTTGTCCCAATTTACGCTGGTTTCTCCTTGCCTCACGGTATCTTGAGATTGGACTTGGCCGGTAGAGACTTGACCGACTACTTGATGAAGATCTTGTCCGAGCGTGGTTACACTTTCACCACCACCGCTGAGAGAGAAATCGTCCGTGACATCAAGGAAAAGTTGTGTTACGTCGCTTTGGACTTTGAGCAAGAAATGCAAACTTCTTCTCAATCTTCTGCTATTGAGAAGTCCTACGAGTTGCCAGATGGACAAGTTATCACCATTGGTAACGAGAGATTCAGAGCTGCTGAGGCTTTGTTCCGTCCATCCGACTTGAGTTTGGAAGCTGCTGGTATTGACCAAACCACCTACAACTCTATCATCAAGTGTGACGTTGATGTGCGTAAGGACTTGTACGGTAACATTGTTATGTCTGGTGGTACTACTTTGTTCCCAGGTATCGCTGAGCGTATGCAAAAGGAAATTACTGCCTTGGCTCCATCTTCTATGAAGGTCAAGATCATTGCTCCACCAGAAAGAAAGTACTCTGTGTGGATTGGTGGTTCCATCTTGGCTTCTTTGTCCACTTTCCAACAAATGTGGATCTCGAAGCAAGAGTACGACGAGTCTGGACCATCCATCGTCCACCACAAGTGTTTCTAAGCTTGTGGCTCTTGCGAGTAAAAAAAACATTCGTTCTTTTTTTTATACTATTATTGAGATGTTTTGAAAGCAAATGTTTAAAATAAAGACGAATCTAGACGTTATCTGTAGATAAGTTGTAGGGTTTCGAGTATTTGTGGGTGTGAGCTGCGGTGGAAATCCTAGTATCCGTTATGGAAAGGTCTGTAATGAATTTTAAGCTAAAAAGCATGGGGAATCTGGAACTTTAATTATGTGAACGTGTCTGGGAATATGCATAGTCAATCTTGATAAGACAATCCAATAATATGCTGAACACGGATTTTAATAAGACAACGAAAGTTGAATTGGCAATTTCACATTGCTGAATTCTATTAAATTTCTCTTCCTCTTTTCCGGCATTTGAATCTTTTCATGAAACAGAGCAATCCCTGCCAATTCGATGGTACGTTACTTTCTCAAAGCAAACGTCTCATGATCTTAGAGAAAGAAAGATTTGATCGTAATTTTTTTGGAGAGAACTTTTACAAGTCTCAATCACCAAATGCTAGATGTCCAGACCTAAGTGGATCAGAAAGAAATGAACAATCAATAAAAATAATTTCAATTCAAGGTCCAATAATCACATCCCATTACTGTCCTAACTTAGGCTTCAGACCATCAATGTAGCCTGCCATACTACAGTCAGTGTCTATAATTTTTGATGGATGTATGCCATTTCTTAAAGTGCAAGTTAATCAAGTAGCTTTGTATACGTATTTGGTGATGTGACATCAATTTGTACATATACTCAAAGATCTGTTGGCTCTGCCCTCTAAGCTACTTAAGTTCAAGGGTGGGAGTCGCTCCTTTCAATCTTCCAAGAACGCACTCCGCCGCATAACGTGGAATCACATTGTCTTCGTGCAACATGGCGAAACTAGAAGTGGCGTCTTGACCGGCAAACTTCACGATGGATTCTTTTCCGCCCGGATGGTTGTCCAAAAACTTAGTCAAGTCCAAAACAACATTCTTGACGATGACCCAGCAATCGGACTCGGAATTGTGTTTGGCCACTTCTTCTGCGGTGAACTCTTTCTCCGGAATACTGAAGCTCTCCTTTTGCTCTGGCTTTTCTGACTTCTTTTCCAGCTTTGGGGCTTCAGGTACACTCGCTGACCCGCCAGTTGCTTCGTTGTCACCCATATCAATAACCACTTTTCTCGATTGCGGGTCAATGTGGAGATTGATCTGGCGCAAGCGCTGCACAGCCAAGTTTTTCAACAAAAAGCTGGCCGCCTGGTCTGCTGCCAACCGGCCGTACACCACACATGCCAAAAGAGACGAGCCCCCTAATCTATTGTGGCCATGTACTCCACCAGCCACTTCTCCCGCAGCATAAAGACCGTGGAACGGTTTCTCCGTTTCTCCGCCAGCGAAGATCACCTCTGAGCGGTCGTTGATCTTGACGCCGCCCATGGTGAAGTGGAGCACGCGTGTCACGTATGCCACATGGTACTTTGCGTCCGGGTCTATGACAAATGGCGTGGCTGGGAAAAACCGCTTACCGAATGGGTCATTGCCGGATTTGGCCGCCTCATTGTACTCAGCAAACGTTTTCTGGAGCTCCTCAAGGGGCACGCCTATCTCTTGGGCCAACTCTTGGCCCGAAACGGTACGCATCAACTTGCGCTGTTTGTAGTGGGAAACATGGAAACGCAAGCGCTCTTCAGCAGCCGAGCTGAGCACGAGTCGCAACGGGGCGAGGCCTTGGGCTTCCTGTTTCTGCATCTCGCCAGAGACGTAATCCCGTGTACCCAATTCGTCACAGAACCGCTGGCCCTTGGAATTGAGCATGACGCCACCTTCGCCACGGAGCGCTTCAGCCCCAAGGAATAAGAAACGGGGCTTTTTTCTCCCGGCAATGACGTCAGTGTCCTCGTAGTCAATGAGCCCAGTTGGGTGCACTTGCACTTTATCCATGTCTATGGCCACTCCAGCATTCTTCATGACGATTTTCTGGCCGTCACCCGTGGCGTGAGAGCCATTCGTCGAAGGGAGGTCGATGATATCTGGCCGGTAGCGGCGGAGCAACAGGTTTTTCGTGAAGTCTGCCGCGTAACCGCCCGTGGCCAAAATCACCGGGCCATGCACTGTTCCGCGCTCTTTCGTGTGGAGATTCTTGTACTTGACGCCAAGGACACAGGAGTGGTCGTTCTCGTCGACCTCCAAATCCACCACCTGGGTATTTTTCAAGATGGCAATGCGGCCAGGCTCGTTTTCGGCCAATGTCTCCAACGTTTCAAGCAAGCGGTAGGTGATGGCCATTCCGGGAAACTTGGCGTCTTTGCCGCGGTGTGTGCGGGGCTGCGAGTGGCCGCCAAGCCGTGACACCACGCTGAGGTCGAGCCCAAACTGCTCCTGGAGCCAGTGCACCGCATCTGCCGAGTGGTAGGTGAGCACCTTGATAAGCGCCGGGTTCGCGCGGTCTTTGGCGGTTGCCAAAGTGTCTGCGTAGAATTTCTCAACAGAGTCAGGGATTTGCAACTTCACCTGTGTCCGTGTGAGAGCTCCGTTTATGCCAGAAGTGGCTTTGCCGCTGTTTCCGGAAAGAAAGCCTTGCTTGTCCAAAAGAACGACATTGGCGCCTCGGAGATACGCTTCGTGGGCCGCAGAAAGGCCTGCGAGGCCGCCGCCAACAACAATGATCGGGTTGGGAGGAAACGCCATAGAGGAGAAAAAGACAATTCACAAAGAAAAACCGAAATTCGTGGCGATAAAAGTGTGGGGCAGAAGCGTCTTTATATATGATTGATAATGCGCGCACAATGATTTGCTGGTGCAGGATGCGGGGGATCCGGGGTGCGTCAATACTTTTCCGGCGGAGAAATTGGGGAGGAGTCGAGAGGAAAAAATATGAAATGACAATGAAATTGGAAATCTGAAGAGAAATTGACATGGAAAGAAAAGACAGAAAAAGAGGTTGTCGAGTGTGGAATTGCCATATGTAACAACAAGAGACAGATGTGATAAAGAACTTTGGCCGTTGTTCATATGGGTGGAAATTGGTTCGTACTGACAGTCACTCTAATGCATTTCTCAAGGGAAACGTAGTGCTTTTTACAAAGATCCTTATCAAGGACTTTATGTTATGTTTCGCATACAAAGGTCCTTATCATGGAGCTTATCTTATATCAGTCAAGTCCGGCTGACACAGCCACTTTTGTGTCATACGGAATCCTTGGGATCATTGACTCTCTATGCTGCACAAATACTTGCCTGAGTCGTTTTGTTTCTATCCTGTCATTGCTAATATGGTCTTGGTTGATGCAGATTGAGTATCGATATTTCTGCTCAGTATACTTGAATCTTTTAGTGTAAGAATCTGATAGACATCGCATACGCCTCATGTCTAAAAAAGATGTCTTGGTCGATTGGCGTTGTTCTGCTTCCAATGATTTATAGCCCGGCATTATGTGCTTTTTAGTGGCATTCGCTATATTTATGGTTTTTCTTCACAGTCATTGTGTTTGCTCGCTGAGAATACTCATTTCTACTCCTGTGAACTCCTAGATCTTTCAAGATACTTAGTCTCTTGTTTTATTGACTGAAATCTATAGCTCATTCGTAGACCTGGTGCAGATAGATATTTCGTATCCGGAGTTAGGTCAAGAAAATTTACTAGGCCCAGCTCATGCTTGTTCAATGACATCCACAGTTGATGCCGTCCGTGTATATACTCATTAGTGTTGAACATAATGTTGATGGTAGTTACTGAGCACTTCTCTTAGTCGTAATTGAGAATACGAGATAGAAACTATCCAAAAAAGAATCTCTTTAAAAAGAGAGGAACAGCTCAATATGTTACATTATGCTCTATTGGTATTGTTGCATTATGCGATGTGAACAGTGGCCATTTTATCTGTTGGTTGTCCCTCACAGACTTGAAAGAAAAGTTTATAACTGGGTCTAGAGTAAAGTCCAGAATAGGAAAATTGCACGCCGCCTATCACCAAGAGTATTTTAGGGCAGTGTATATCTCGAACCGCAAAATTGAATCTAAATAGTTCCAGCTTTCTCACACAATTACATGCTTCTGACAAAAGATGATGAACCTCACAAATACCAAGCAGGAAGCCTGTCTAGAGACTTCTATGTAATCGGTCCCAACAAATCCGTGATGTCATCTATTTTGCTGTAGCTGAGCAAAGTACAAAGGTTATGTCTTTCTTATGGGTCCATTGTCTCATCCAAGAGATTTAGTGAGCTGCTTCTCCGAAAGTATGTAATTGTTTTGGGCAACCAAAACCGGTACATTTCCTCTAACAGTTTCCATACTTTTGCTACTGAACAATATATCAAGATTACTTTCAGATCCCACCGTGATTGATTCGCGACATACAGGAGCATCTCTGCAAGAGAAGCCTGCGTCCTGCATGTGTTTCTGCGTCGCACCTCTTTTGCACCCAAAAGATTCCCAGGTTCGTTTCTCCTCCACCATCATGACTTCTTACCACTTGCGTAGAAAAATCTTTACTTTCCTCTTCTCCCGTCTTGCGAGGAACAAGAAGGAAAGTTCCGAGCTTCCTGCTGCAAGTTTGAGACGTCGCTGGCACTTCAGGTCTTCCGAAAAGAAATGCCCAGTTTATCCGGATGAGACACAAAGGCAATTTCGCCGTTCGTCTACCGTCCAGGATGAGATTATGCGGATGCACAGACTACAGAAGGAAAATAAAAAAGCCAATTGGACCTCTGTGGTAAAATGTTTTGGCAAGAAAGAACAAGAAGAAGTGGACTTGCCGTTGGTCCACAAATCCACTGGCCCCAATAGGGAAGAAAGAGAATTCAATCAAAAGATGAATGTGCTTTTGCAATTGTTGGGAAAGAAGTTGAGGGCTAAGTACGCTGTACCTCCTTCGACCGGAATTCTCTTTTTGCCTTTGCTTTACCACAAAGCAAAGGGCCCCTTGGATTCGTCTATGGCCATCTATGCGTATGTGGACTGTGAGTTCAATAAGCTTGCTTTCCACAGATTGAGATTCCCAAAAGTATTTCCTCTTTACAGATACCATTTGAGTGATCCTAAGATTGAGATGTTGCCAGATCATGCAATGGAAGCATCGCAAGCTGTTGCGTCTTCACTTGCAGTGGTGGGATGCCAGTCGCTCAAAATGGACAAAATGTCGCAGGCATCGAGTTTGCATTTCGTGGATGCAAAATCTGCCCCAGGCTTTGAGTTCAGCTTTGGGATTGACTGTTTCTTCCCCTTCAGAAAGAGATCTCACTTTGTCGTTGGCGCACTTTTTCCCTTTGGCAAAAAGTTCTCCCCAAGACCGAAAAGTGCCAATGTCCAGGCGTTTTTCTACTTCTTAGTATACTCCCAGCTCTTTATTATTGTGGCTCCATTCTGGGCTCCGGTCATTATTGCGTTTCCCATCTCGAGCCTCCGCTGGAGGAATTGTGAACTCGAGAATGGGGCAATTCCGAAAAATCGCCTCTTAAAGATTTCTCCAATGTATCTGGTCGAAACTCTTGGCGACTATTCAGACGAATCCTTCCTGCCTTTGGAGTTGTGTAGATTTCTGGAGTCACCTGCCTCGTCATGTTCGGAAAAGGAAACCGAGCAAGACATTGGAGCTTTTGAGTCTAACAGTGAAACAGAAGACGAGCATAAAGAACTTTTGGGTTCTGCTAAACACTTTTCCATCCAATCCTTTGAAGCTGAGCTTAGAGAAAACCAATGCACCTCTTTTGGTCAGCCTCTGCAGAAAGACTCTTTTGATGTGTCTCTGACCATTCTTGGAAGTGCTGTTGGGCATGAAAATTCAGTTGAGGCCCCAGAATCTTTTAAAGAAGAGAGAGAACAATTAAAATCTTCCCAGAGTTTAGCGGTTACTTTGGCTTTAGAGATATCCGACACTGAAACCGAGAAGGTCGTTCCTGCTGTCGAAGGTCAAAATGCTTTGGAAACCCCAGACATGTCCTCTTGCCAGGAATTGTCCGTGAAAGAAAGTATTGGGTTAGATATCTCTGATCTTGAAAGTAATGTACAAGAAGTTTCTAAAGAGGTTCAGTTGGAGAGGAATTTGCAGGATTTGCAGAATTCGGACTCTTTGCAATCTCTGGAGAAATTCTTTAAACACTTGGAAGAGCCTTTGGAATCTTTAGAATCTTTGGAGGAGATAGAGGCGACGGATCTTGTTGAATGGGCCAACGAAAACTACCCGCAGATTCCTGATCTTGTCCATGTTCCTCCCCATCCTCTATCCAAACGGAAAATTGCCTATGATTGCGAGGAAGACTTTATTCCCAAATACTCAGAAGTTGAGTCCGACATCAGTGACCTTCCACACTTGGACGAACAGTTCTGCCATGTTCTCGACTTTGAAAAGGACGAGCCGCCTGCTAATTTACCTCTCAATTCTTACGACAAGAATAAAAGGCCAGTGAAGAGTATTCTCATAAAGAGAGACATTGTCACTAACAGCCAAGAGCTTTGGGTAAAAGAAAAAGAGCCCGAAATTTCCGTACATCTTGCCGGTATCGAAATGATGATGGTGTGGGAGACCGGAAAGGAAAAGGTTTGGCTGTCGGTGTATTTCTGGAACGCATTTGCCAACCTCGTTGAAGTTTCAGAACACTGCCGCAACTCTTCGTTTCGACAGGCTCGCGGGATTCAAACAGATCTTTCTCAGTCTTACAATACTGCTCTTGGTCTTGTTAATGAGCTTGAGGTTTTACAAGAAACAGAAGCGCTTGATGAGATTTCAGCTAGAACTCGTATTGCTCAAGCCTGTGATGTTCTTAAGGTCTGCAAGAAGAAGCTTTTAGCTACTAAAACCAAAATTGACGATTTTAGAGAGCAGATGCCCCTGTCAATTTTAGCCCTCGTTCAATTGAAAGACAATGTTCTCTCCTACAGAAAACCTCTTTTGGCGCTTTATGACGTCTATTTGAAGCGAGGAATCAGAGAGGAACGCCTTACTGTGAAAGCTGCTGAAGAGAATACCGGAAAGCCCTCTTTTGTTCAAGAGTGCTTGTTGTTAGAACAAACTAGCATTCCCGACTTGGAAGACACTTTACTTGGATATTTGGCTCAGTTGGAAAGTGCTCAGGTTCTACTCAACTACATGGACGATATTCTCCTGCGAAGCTTCTGTCTGCTTGAAAAGAGACTTATGCCTGTTGGATGCTCAGGACAATAAAAAAAAAAGAATAAAAAAGAAAAGAAATGGATATAGCCGTCACAATTTTAGTGTCTCTCCAAAACTTGTAGATCACTATACTGTAACCAGATAAAACTGGAGCCAAATCTACACGTTAATTTTTTGTAACAAACGGATCTTATACAGTGATCAGACAAATACGCCCGTTTCAATACGCTAATACAAGAATGCTAGATAGATTTTACATCTGAAGATCTGCTGTTTCATGCTTGTTATTCTACTCTATATAAGCTCAGTAAGCCTGGAACCGACATCAATCACGATTCATATTGTTTCCTTACCGTCACAGGCCAGAAAAGGCAAATTCTGATGTCACAGATGCCCCAAAGCCTCTACACCAACTTTTTCCGGCCATCAGCTTCCTATTAGTGCGAGATGTACTGGAAAGCAAACGAGATGTCATCAAAGTCCGCCTCTGTTTGAAGAAGCGAGTCCTGGTTTGATTTCAAGGCAGCATGGTTCAAATGGTTCCATGTGGTGGCATCACCGTAAAGCATAGCCGGCGATTTGACAATTTGGCCCTTTTCCTTCGAACAGCGCTTGCAATTGTATGTGTCGTGAGTATCACATGTCGTATCCGGGCGGTACTGGAACAAGAGACGCAAGGCATCTCCACTGAAGATACGCTCTACGTCCTCTTTTGCATCCACAACGCACGAAGACAAGGAGAGTTTCATCGACTGTCTTTGGAAAATCTTTTCCTCGATCGTACCAGTGCACATGAATCTGTAGATGAAGCAATCCTTTTTCTGGCCATCTCGCCATACACGGGCCAAGGCCTGCTGGTCGGCAGCAGGATTCCAGTCTGGATCCATAAGAACCAAACGATTGGCACCAATCAAGTTGATACCACACCCACCGGCTTTGGACGATAAGAGGAAGATGAACTCGTTTCCTTCCGGATCGTTAAAGCGGTCGACGATTTTCTGGCGCTTGTTAATTGTCATTGTGCCATCGAGTCGAAGACTGCCGTAGCGTTTATAGCGGCACATTTTTTCAATCAAATCTAGTGTACGGGTATAATTGGAAATCACCACAATCTTGTCGTTCGTTTGGGTACGGATCTGATGAAGAAAGCGCTCCAAAATGGAGAACTTGGCCGAAAACCACGTCTGGATCTCCCGGCCACGTCCGCCAGCCTCCAGGCTCTGGTAATCTTCCGGAATCAACTTGCGAGATCCCTCAATGTCGTCCGGCAACGACAATAAATCTGGATGCGTGCAGAGTTTCTTGAGCATATCAATTGCTTTCAATGGCTGTGACGCAATCAACTTGGCGCTGTCGTCGCTGGAGATAAAGTGCTCGTAAAGTGCCCGCTGGAAGGGCGACAACCCGACGAATACGACGTATTCGTACTTCACCGGTAAGTACTTGGACAAAATATCGTTCGTACGCCGGATAATGAACTTTGACACTGCCTGAGAGAGTTCTGCAAGTTTCTGCTCTCCCTTTTTCACTTCGTCGTCAGTTGCGTCGGCGTCTCTCCCTCGCAAAATGGTATTCTCGTAGTTACGGCGAAATTCATTACGCGTGCCGAGATAGCCCGGATTGGCAAAAGTCAAGAGCGAAAAGTACTCGGACAAGTCGTTTTGGATAGGTGTACCACTCAAAATCACACGACGCTCACATCGGAGCGAATTGAGCGCCGTGAACGTAAGCAGGTCGCCGTTTTTGAGCCGGTGGCCTTCGTCTGCTAACATAAGCCCAACCTCGGTACCTGCAAGCTTGTCAGCGTTGCGCCGCAAAGTTTCGTACGAAATGATGAGCACGGGCCGCACGATATTGCGTCCGGATGCCGTGCACCATTGCTGGAGCGCCTGGCCCAAATCAGCAGACTTTGTGGACTTCCCGTCGACAGCCAAGGGCGTCAACGCGCCAGGGCCAAGCCACTTATCCATCTCGTTGGCCCAGTTCCGCACAAGCGACGACGGACAGACAATAATGCACTTGTCGATGGTGCGGCGGCCCAGCGGCCCTTGCCGAAGCAACGTCCACATGAGCGCAAGGCACTGGAGTGTTTTGCCTAAGCCCATTTCGTCTGCCATGATGCAGCCCTTGGCACGAGCGTCCACCAAGCCCGATGTGCATCGGTAAAGAAAACGGACACCAGCAACTTGGTGGGGACGAAGAACACGGGCGAGTTTGGGGTCAATGACCACGGGGACACGCGTTGACGGTGCGGCAGCGCGGATCCCAAGAATGTCCGCAAGCAGGCGGTGGCGGAAGCGCCTGCGTTTGACAGCGACAGAAGAAGAGGAAGAAGAGGGAGAAGAAGATGAAGAAGCGTCAGGACTGATTGTGCCGTCGTGGCTGAGCTCTGTGGAGTCGGAGTCGCTCTCGTAGTCGGACTCGCCTGGATCCGAGGATGCTTTGTCGCTTTCCTTTGAGTTCTCTTGTGCGGTGGTGTTTTTGGCTCCGCTGGTTTCGGTTTCGTTGCTTTTGGTTTCGTCCAGAGCTAGACGGCTTGCGTGCCACCCACTCTTGTCTACCACTGGCTCGGGCTCCACAGTTTCCTCGGTTTCGCCAGGGAAAACATCGACTGTCGGATCGTACAACACAATTGCATATTCGCTTGTCGGGTCATGGAGCGGCCGCGCAGGCAAGACCGCTTTGCGCCGCGTACCAAGAGGTGGCGGAGGGTCTCTCTCGGTTTCTGGAGCCTTCCCAGGCGCAAACGGAACGTGGAAATGTCGTTTGAGCAAAAGGCTATTGTCTTGCTGGGCGCGCGGAAGCAAGACTCCGCGGCGTTTGCGTGGCTCGTCGGGCTCGAGCGAGCCGTCTTCGGTGTATCGTTTGCCCTGGCGGGCCTTACGATCAGGGCGGGGTGCAGACTGGGCAAACGGCACCTTGAAAGGACGCGAGAGCCGCGTGTCCGCGTCTTTGATGCGGGGCGGCCGGTTTTCTTTGGCAACACCGGCGCCGGTGCCGAGCGGCGTCGTAAAGCCTGTGAGCGGTTTGCGGACGGCCATGGTGGTGTGTTTGTAGACGCGTTAAGACCAATGGTTGATAATACTGGTGCAGATCAGGAACCTAGTGGATATCTGGTTGACTGCGCAGTCTAAAGGCAACAATAGTGATTGAATTGGCTGAGTAGGGTAGTCTTGGCTGAACTAGCTTGTTGAAGGTCTGGGGAGATCTGGCTGAATAAGCTGGTTGAATTAACTTGGCTGAATTAGCTCGGTTGAATTAACTTGACTGAATTAGCTTGGTGGAATGGTCTTACTAGAAGAATCAGGCGACTGAAATCAATGAGATGCTATCGGACGTCGGCAAAAAATACTCCAGTAGAATGAAATAACGCCACCAAAAATGTATTTCTGAGTTGTTTAGAGTTGTTTGGTTCTGTAATAGACGCGCGCATCGATTTGGTTCTACACCAGATCAGGCTCATTCTACCCTCTTTCCTCTCCTCTCCTTTCTTCTCCTCTACTTTCCTCTACTTTCCTCTAATTTTCCTTTCTGCTCTACTTTCCCTTTCTGCTCTACTTCTGTTCTGTTTCTCCTCCATGGACGACATTCTTGCCAAGGCCAGCAGCCAGGCCATGTCGTTTGCCATCCGGTCGGGCATCTCGCTAGCGCTGGGGTTCGCCATCAAAACCGTGGCCCGCTTTCTCGACAAGATCCCGCCGGCCGAGAAAAAACGCATCGAGGCCGCCAACGCCCGGCTCCACCAGAAAACGAAAATCGTGGCCACTGCCATCGATTTGGTGCGGCTTGAGGCGGCGCGCGGCCATTCGGCGCTCGAGGCAACCGTGGACTTGGTCGCAGACTTGAGCGACCAGATTGCACGCTTCGACGAGAACATCGTGCGCCTCGTGGACGCCATGAACAACCTGAACCAAAAGGCCACGATCGTGCAGGTGGAGCGGGCCATCGGCGAGCTTTTGGCCGAGATCAACGACGCCATTCCGCTTCTCAATCTTTCGCTCGTGGCGTGCGGAGCCAACTTGGAGGCGGCGCGCGTGCCGCGCTTTTCGCCCGGGCGGCTTCTTCAGGCGGCGGCCCATCTCGAGGCGTGCGACCGCCACTTTGATGGCACGCGCGATGTTCCCGCGGGGCCTGCTTTTGACCTCACCATGTACACTGTCTTCTACCGGGCGAAGCTGGCAGAAAACGCCAAAGAGGCAAAACAGTCGGAAACAAAACAACTGGAGGCAAATCAGTCGGAAACCAAACAATTGGAAACAAAACTGTCGCCTGACCTGGAGTCTGTCGGCCTCACCTGGAAAGAAGAGTATGCGCGCGCATCCGTGCGCCTTGTGCGCCGCCGCGGAGACGCCCGCGCCTACGAAATCGTGGCGTCCGAAGACTTCGACGACGGCCGCTACCACGAGGACGAGCCTGCGCGCCAAAGAAACATCGCCGTGGCACACATCCGCCGCCAGTTTTTCAGCGCCAGCGGGCGCCTTTTGCGCCTCGAAGGATCCAACTCGCCTGTTTTGATTTTCAAGGTGGCCGCGGCGGCCGCCGCGGCCGGCGCGCCGCCCGAATACATCGCGTTCGGCGAGGCGCGCTTCGACTCGGACTCGGACTCGGACTCTGACTCCAGCGACTACGAAGATGCCCACGACACAGTCCGGGCAGAACGCAGCACGACATTGTCGCTTTTGCAGTACCTTGTGCGGCTAGCGGCGCTCCAGGAGAACGAGCAAATGTCTGTTTTGGACATCACAGACGAGAAACTCGCCCTCTATTTGCACGACGAAACCGACGGGTCGTTCTACCCGAAAACGTCGGCCGAGCGCGCGAGCGCAGCCGCCGCCGGCCGCGCGCAGAACAGCGCGCTCCAACTCGACTCGAACATTGCGCGCTTGAAGAACCTTTCGCTCGGGCGAGACTAGGCGCTAACTTTGGCCAGCAAAAGCTGCTGTCGCTGGATTGACCAGAACTCCATTGAACGTTCTAGAAGCAATACTACGGTGAATGTTGGCCAGAGAGGAAGATATATATCCTCCGAAGTTGGTTGTGCCATTGATTTTCTTGGCTTCTGAGAAGGCGTGACTGTGGCACGCTCTCATGTGAACATACAGAAATAGCTACGATGATAATCAGTGGGAATGGGTCATATGACTATTTCAGCTACAGCATGGTCAAAAGGAGCGCTGGATTCGCTTTTTCTGCGTATCGTCTACAAACACCCTCATCGTGTTTTCATTGATGGGCTTCTCTAAACTGAGCATGGATGTAGTTGCCCCGACTCCAATGCTAGCTTTTCTCCATAAAGGTTTATCAACCCGTGGATCTGCGCATCTTCAATTGGTTTTTGATTTGCCGTGAGATGTGTTAATATTGTCATGTCGTCAGCGTTGTCATTGACAAGTAAACTATGGAGTACCCGATGTTCTTACCACATACTTGTTCATACCAATTTGTTCCTTGTCACATTCAAGCTTATTCAGGCGAAATAGTGAAACCAGGCAATCTTTTGTGATGTATCTACATCGCCATCCATCATGAACCTAGAGTATTATCCATAAACTTTCTCGTTGCATAGCATTTTCTATCACAAAGAAATATTTCACATATTACAAAGAAGAGTTTGCAGTGGCATGTTGGATAGGTATGTCCATCCAGAATATATAAGGGATATCCATTAAACTATGCCCACACCGAAGGCGCGGGGAATCCATTTACCTAATAAATGTATTAGCTCAATGGTATCCAGTCCGTTCACATATGTATCTCTATTCTAATTCAATAATAATAAAAATTAGTAACCATCGCATGTTCAGATCAAATGCTAGCAGCATAACACATGCAAGGTTACTTTACATTCTAAGTCGTCGCTTTCGATTTCCAAAAAACAAATATTCAAGCGCACATACCACGATACCTCTGGCTAACAAACTCTACTTTTACCATTATGTGACTTTATTGATACAAAATACAGACGGTCGTTTAACATTCCCAAATCATGATTAGAGTGTCATAATCTGCGGCCTAATCTTGGATTGAACAAGCACTTGGCAAAAGTGCCAACAATATTTTCATCTTTTGTTTTCTTGACCAGGTTATAAGCAATCTTTGCATTTCCCGAGTCGTGTTCTATCACTTCATTTTCAAGTTGTAGAATACACCACTGTATCCACACTTGATCAATTAAGCAGCAGCCACCTTTTCAAAGAAAGGTTATGGGAGTAGCCTTGCACTAAGCGTACTCTTTTCCCATTAGGTAGTGGTCATCGACCACATCATGATGAATAGTGCTTGATTAAATATGTATGCATGAACACCTAAGCGTGCTTGACTGGGTTGACAAATTCCAGAAACATTGGAATTGAAGTTGCCTCCAGAAACTCGGCCAAGCTCAAGCCAGGATTATTCGCCAAGAGAGTATCCAACGTCTCGTCTCGCGGCTTGACCTTATGCTCCAAGTGATCCTCTTCATTCTTCACGTCTTCCTCCACCTGGCGGAGCCCAGTGTCGTTTTTGAATGCGCCCTGCTCGGACGAGGGCGAAAAGTGTCGCGGCGAGCCCTCGGTGTCAGACGACGTGACATGCGGCGCCACGGCATGTTCCTTAGCCAAGTGGCCATGGTTGTGGCTGTGGAGGAACTGCGTCCTGGAAAGCGAAGTTTTGCGTCGCGTTTGCAGTGGCTGTCGAGAAGGAAGCGACAGTTGTGGCGTGGTGGTACCCATGTGCATATTGCGCGAAAGCTCGTCATAATCATTGAGTACCGAAAACAGATGACCGTCCGTAGCACCCGACGAGTCATAGTACCCATTGAAGTCATCAGACGAGTTGTTTTCCATCGCCTGGTACGGCGGGAACGCCGTCGTGCTTGCCAGCTTGCTAATGCCAGGGTGGGTCAGCTCCAACAAGTTTTGTTTGCTGGTGTTGGAAGACGTCGATGTAATAGACAACAGGCTCTCTGGGCGGCGCGGGCGTGCGCCATGAGCATATGAGCTGAACGAGGCCGAGGCCTTTAACGGCCGGGGCTGGTATGGCGCCTGACTGGCGAGCGACGCAGAAGAAGCATGGGCATGGCTACTGAGTTGGCTGGTACTAGAATGGAGCGGAGTACTCTGGTAGTTGCCAGCATTTAATCCCAATTGGCTGGAGTTAGCCTGGTTAGAATGGACCTGGTTGGAACCAGTTGCATGCCCATTCAGGTTGAAGGTAAATTGGCTGGCCGTACCGTTAAGCTGCCCGTTCTGGCCGTTGGGACCATTGTGGCCAAGTTTGGTCTGGCTACCGTTGGCACTGTGGCTACCGTTGACCTGGCTAGTGCTGCCACTGAGTTGGATAGTGCTCCCGAGGAGGCCACCGGCCAGCCGGTCGTCAGGCAATGGCAGCAAGGGCAACGACTTGGAATTGTCAAACAGGCAGTTGCCCACGAGGGGAAAGAGTGGAAACATGTTTTCCATGAGATCCAACTCTGCATCGGAGGGCGGCTCTGGGAAGCTAGGGTCGCTCTGATGGTGCACGTAGCTGTGGTCCATGGACGCCAAGCCCTTGTCAGTCAAGTGTTCGGGTTTGGTGCCAAAAAAGTCCAACAAGCCCTGGTCGGTCTCAAACGGCATCACTACATCCTCGATGAGAAAGCCCAGGCCGGCAGCGGCGCGCTCGGCATCCGTTTCATCGTTGGGTCCAGACACCAGGGGCTTCTTTGGACGGGCCTTCTTGTCCTTGCTGGGACACGTGCAGTGGGAGTTTTTGTGGCACAAACACGATGCCAAATGCTGTCCGGGCGACTTGCCCTTTTTGCCACAGTTACAGCTCGAGTGGGTGTTTTTCAATTTGCGCTGCTCGCGACAGTGGGGACACTGCGACGCCGGGCGGCCCTTCGGCTTGATCATGGTCAAGGGTTTGTCCGTGTGTGTACATGAGCTGACACGGTGACCACGGATACAGCGCTCACATGCGTACTTGACGCCGTTCAAAAGCACCATGTTGCAAAAGCTAAAGGGGCTTCAACAGAAGATTCAGTGGCGAAAGAAGATGCGGTGAAAGCGGCAGCTCCTTGGAATCAAGAAACGATAATAGGACCTTGTAGTGACTGGCCTTGACAACAGTGGCAGAGCCGAAAACACTTGACTCGAAAAAAGGAGAGTAGTCAACAACGGCAGAGAAACCGGATTGGGACCGAATGGCTTGTCCAAGAAAAAAAAAACACCAATACGGAGGCGCTAGCGGGGAGTTCGCAAAACGAAAGCAGGCTAGGTCCGAGAAAAAGTCACCGTTGGCTGGCAAAGGGGCCAGACGGGTCAAATCAAATAGCGGGGCGCCCAAAAAACAGAGAGCAGAAAAAGCTCGGGGCCGAAAGTCAGCAGATGCAGAACGCGGAGTCGGAAATGCGGCCTGGCCCGAACGGAGAGAGCACGATGGAAAAAAATATGTGGTTTAAAGCCTTTAGGAAAGAGACTGGCGCTGGTGATGTCCAGAAAATTCTCGGGTGAGTCGTGCGGAGGCGAAAACAACCTGCTCGTTCGAGACCTGGCTCCTGCAGACAGTATAAGGGTCACATGTGCGGCTAAGAGGAACGGACGGCAAATGCTGTCACGCGGAAAAGCAGTTGGAAGGGCAGTGTGCCCTGGGAATATGGGTCACAGCAAAACATCCGTGCCTTTTATCCGTTTCGGGTTTCCGGCAAGATTGCCTTTTGCGGCACTTTGGTGCCACTGGGCCCTCCTGTCTTGCCCTTTTTTTTCTCTTCTGGGCTATCTGAGTCTACTTGCTTTGTTGTGCACACACGAGATCCGCCTGCTGTGGCTTAACCTAATGCGCATGGACTCCTGCAGCCAAACGCATAACGTCTCGCCTGTTTGGCAAACGGTTGAAAACTTCTTGAGACTTCAAAGATAGCCAGGATTTTGAGGGCTAGCTTTTGCAAGAGTTCTATCGTTTCATCTCAGAGCGTTTCTTGTATCTTCTAAATGGCAAACTAATTTGGCATTAGCTAAACCTATTAAAGTTACACCCAATCATAATGCTAAACTTAATGATATTATAGCTGCTCGCTCTTGGATTGGAAAATCGCACTTGTCACCCGATGTCACCCATTTCTTCTGAAAACAAGTCAGAGCTTCAATCAGTGCAAAGTCTCTGGAAGTTCAAGACGGCTTCCCACTAAGGCTGCATAAACGTCTTCGTGCTTGGTGTAATTTTTTCTCTCGATTGTAATCTCGACCTACACACCAGGTGCCGCTGCCAGATTCATTTGAGCATCATGGTTTTATCCCGACTGCTGATAGGCTAAGTGTTAGTAGAGGGCTTTCAAAACGAGTCAATTCAGCATGGCCTTTTGGCCCAAGTTTGCAAATTTATAAAAACAGAGTCACACAAATGTCTCAGTTTACTCTCACTTGTCTTATTCAGTACATGAATAACTAGATCTACAGTCATCCACAATCGTATAAAGTGTTTTGCCTCAAATGACCCCTTGAATGGATAATATTAGTATTCTTGTTATAACATTCTACTATTTGAGTTCGCTCACATCATTGACCATAAGAGCACTACGAATAATAAAATATCTTACGAAACTTTGTTAGTTTTGCTGGTCTTGGCGTGAGATCTTCTTCTTTTGACCTTCCTTACTCTTCAGTACAATACTTCGTAGAATTTCTCTTTCTGAGGGTCTCTTCTTATTTAATTTTCGAGAAGAATACTATTCGCAAGTTACAGTGCTGCCCAAAAATGTACTCTTGCATCGAAAAAATCGAGAAGGTTTAAAGTTTCTGTCTGGTTGGCTCCGACAATTTTCCATTATCTAAGTACTTGCAAGTCGTTCCAAGCATGTGTGGTTAGTAGAACCGTCCATAATATTTTCGGTTCATAGCTCGAATCTGAATGGCATCGTCGTGTTATACATTCCGGTGTCTCCATCCAAGTATTGCAGACTGCCTGTTCCAGCCTTATGGTGCCTACGCTTGATGAACTTTAGGGGCTCATACTCCATCAAAGAAAGAGAAGCTTGAACATGAAAAAGAGTGGTTACATCACTTTGAATTTTCTGTATTGAACAAAACAATACGATGGAGAAGATCTTGAAACAGTCACTAATTTCGGACAGGATACACCAGAGTAGTCACAGGATAAAAAAGACTATCCGTGACACCTTGTGAAGACATGTTGTTAGGCTCTAATTTATTCATGATTTCACACACCCACTGTCCCCATCTGTACGATTTTCTTCTTGTTTTCTTCACTCTTCGTGATTACACACACATCCTAGCTCAAAAGTCGTCACGATCTATAGCCCCGTCAACAAATGATTACATTCTGCTTCAGATGCATTTCGCCCCAAATCGAAAAAAAAAAAAAAAGAAAAAAAGTAATAGAGTCAGCTTCTTACTAGACTACGGCCACTCAAAAATTTTTCGATAAAAACGAGGAATACTCTAAAAAAAAGGTGAAAGCAGCCTCTCAGAGGGATGTACGAAACTAAAATTTTTCATTCATTACGAATAGCCTAAATTAAGTCTGAGTTGGCCTACCAACCTGGACTAGAGGGATGTAGGGTACATCAATGATACAAATGTATCAGTGCCCAATACATCATCAATAGGAGAAGCAGCTCTAATTTGCATAAGACCCTCTGAGTACGGTCTCCTTCAAAACCTGTTTCCATATTCACGAATGCAGAGTAAAATCTTGAAAATTAACTCAATTAGTAGAATTGTAGAGACCACGATTCTAATTACGGCTACAATGTGCAATCAAATAAGTCCACTCCAAACTTTTTTAGAAACGAGGAACAGAGCATTGAATTCGCCGTTTTTTGCTATCGCTCTGTTTCAAGCGGAGCAGGTTTTACACTACATTGTCACTTCTCTGTTCCAGACACTTTTCATATGGACACTTCTCTGCTCTACATTTTTCATACGGGCTACTGGTACGGAGTCAACTGTGATGTAATAAGGACGCCAAGTTCAATGAAATGTTTACCGAATCTCATCCAGCCACCGAAAGCTGTCCCAGTTCTATTCTTTTCTTCGTGTAGCTGGAAATTGCACGGGGCTCTTCTGATGTTTGAGCTACACTTTCAAAAGCCTCCGAGTTGCTTTTTTGCTTATTTATTTCTCATTTGAGTCGCCAATAATTTCATTCTAGTCACGCAGACGAAGAAAAGGTATTGTAAAACGAAGAGTTCATAGAAGTTATATCTTCAGTATGGAAAGTCTCATATAGTACATTCGTTGTTGACAATAGTTTCATCTCTTCAATTTTGGCATTGCTTTCGCTTACATCGCGGGCTCTCTTGCTCTCAAGCCGGCTAAAAATTATTTACTTTGAAGGAAACCTTCGTTCGAATTGCTATTTAAGCTTTAATCTTTTTTTCAAAAGGTTAGTTGGTTTTTCTGCATTCAGACCCAAGAACTTTCACCCTCTCGTCAATCCAATTGAGGATACTCTCTATGTCCTATGATACTTCGTTTTTTAAAGTAGATTCGAATGACTTCAATGCGTTTGAGATTTCGATCAGCCGTCGAAACAATGCAAGTAATTTTTCATGCAAGTATTTTTCTTCATGCGGGTGGCCGTTTCTAATTGGGGAATTGCTCAGTAATGAGGGAAAATGGTGTGTCAAACTGCCAATGTATCGCATCATCATCATAGAATTTCAGTCCGCATCTAAGCCTTGAAACTTTTTCGATGCCCAATCCGGTATTCTCTTTCTTAAAATGATCATATGTAGAGCTACATTAATCATTTCAGTATGCTAACGCTTTCTTAGGTCTATAAGTTTGTACGTTGGTTTGGATAATTAGCGTTACCCATGTAGTACTTGTTCAGGTCGCTAATGTCCTCCAGCATCTCGTAGAAGTTGGAATTCATTTCTTGGCGAGCAGATTGTGCGTAGTAGGAACCAATGTCTTCCAAAATGAAAATCAACATGGTTATCCACATCAACAAACCATCCAAGGTGTAGAGGTAAACTTCGTGGGAGATGATGTAACCATCGTTGCCTTGAAGATACTCAATCAAACGCACAATGGAACGGATGAAAATCAAAAGCGAGCATACACTAAGAGTCACAATGACCATTTGCCAGTTTCTTTTTCTGGAAGGGAAGGTTCTGAGACTCAACGAGAGCGGGGTTGGGTTTTTCTTAATTCTGATTTGGAAAATGGTCAAGGCAATGATGAAAAGACCGAAAAAGGCAATCTGGATGAACAAACCAACAATAATCAATTTTTCTCCCATATGAACCATGTCAAGACTACCGCCTGATTGCGCACCTCCACCGCCTCCTTGCAAAACGAAGGAGAGAACGTCACCCACCACGAAAATCTTCGTGAGCCAATTCACACGAATCACAGACTGGTGCTGGGCGTTCAACTGGACAATGATTCTGGCCAACGTCATGTAGATTGTAGCAGCAAACAAGGCAGGCGCAACCAACAACAAAATCGCCTGGATAATGTATGGGCCCAAAGCCTGCGTGTCGTTGTGGGACGCGGCTCTTCCAATGTAACCGATGACTTCAAAAAGCCCACCCAAGATGAACGGGATCATCGAACAAATGCGTCTTCTGGCACCAGTATTGGCTGGGGCCTTGACAAGCGCTCTGATGAACTGGACAGACATCACCAATGTGGCGACTATAAAGAGAATAACGGCGACAATGGCAAGGACTTTCGAAGGTGTGTACTGGTACGCCTTCCAAACGTAAGCGTTTGGGTCTGTTGTGTTATTGGTCATTGGTGATGAAAAAAAAAGTTGTCGCCTAGAGTCGGCGGAAGGCCGTCTAGATATCTTCTACGATCAAGGCGCATGTGTGCTCATCGGGGTCGGACATAAACGGTGGTAAGCGGATACGTGAACAACTCCTGGATATACTAGCACCGCAAGGCTGTGCAAACATAAACAACAAAACGCGGCTACCTCGAAAACTGCGCCACGAGCAGAAGCTTGAACGACTTCAGTGATGATGGCTTTATTTCTTCTTCCGGCTGTGCGGACCTTTTTTTGTTATCGTGACCTTCTTTTTTTAACCTTTTCTTTTATCATGGCCTTTTTTTTCTCATTATAACCTTTCTTTTTGTTATCATGAACCCTTCGTGTTACTTGTCCTGCCGTGTTGATACAGGAGAGAAGGCGTCTGTTGAGAATGATACATTCACTATGCAGTACCACAGAACAATTTCATGGTTATGGTTATCTTACAGAAGATGAAACTGCAGGGATACACATGGTACCCCGTAGTGTTTCAAGAAGGTTTCGCCTGTGTTCACACGGGTATATAACATCACTTGTTCTCTCGATTCCTCTGGATAGGCCATTGAATCACTGCACAAAGCATTGAAAAGCATCACGTCCTGCAGATACTTCGACACGGTTCCAATTCTACTACAGTTGCACAAGCGATAAGCTTAAAAGAGTAGGCGCCCTATAAATGGCACAGACCTTCCACCAATTGCCCGTTTTTATTTTTGGGCACAGTAAAGGAACATCACAAAGAAAGTATGCCGTCTCCGGTCACGTAATGGAAAGACTACAGCCGCATGAGAAATCAGCGGCTGTATGCAGACGGCCTCTTTGTTGAGAACAAATTACAATAATGTATATGCACACTATCGAAATTCTCGTTTCCTTAATTACTATTTTAGAAGATGGGTCTCCGAAGTGACTCGGGGATATAGCTTTCAAAAAATGCCGTGCCGTACCGTTCATACGGCACTTGTCAATGCCGTGAGCTCTTCTCTGCTACCGTGACAATGCCGTGTGCACTCCCCAGCTACCATAGAAGATGTTACGCCAATGCCATGGACAAGTCCTGGATTGGCTTCAGCAGACGCCGTACACTCATCTTGGACAGGGCCAGATCATATGACACTCAGGTAAGAAACATCTTTTCATCCAGGATGGATTCTTCTCGAAGGATCATTCCCATCCCGATATATCTCTGAATACACTTGCTTACTCAAATGTCCAACACCTCTACCTCCATTCAAGATTCCACTCTGACTGATCCCTCTTTTAGAAACTCTGGATTGATCTCTGATTTACCAGCAAGAAGCCAAGGAGTGCATAGAGCTGACGCTATTGCACAAAGGGTTTCACAAAACTGAGCACTGTGTATAGTTCAACAATTGCTAGACGGAGATTTGCAATTGTATAGGATTTCGGCAATTTCCTCAACAAGACAGTTGTCGAAAAACTCATCCGAGGTTATGCAAACTTTCCACCATGAAATTTAGCTCTTATAAAGAAAGCAGACTTTCACAAATGACATTGCACAAAGCTACCACACAAATTGTTTTTCTTTCCTCACTACACTGGTACAACAAATACGAACACTAAAATCTTGCATGCACAGAACTTAGATTTAAACACCGCCTGAAAAATCGTAAACCAAAACGCTCATATACACTGCTAGTTCCACCTTCCATCTAAATCTGCCCAATGACTCATATGCACTATTCTTTTACTGATCTTATGTGCCATGCACAAGATTTTCGTGATGAAACAGATTTGAAGTCGTGCGCATTGTATGCAGTCTGCGCGCCGCAGCTTCACACGGCTAAGGTGCATAGCGACAAATGTGGCTAGGAAAGCCCAAACCAGGCGCAGGCAAAGGGAGACTATTTCTTGGAAAAAGATCTTTACTTTTTGGAAACAGCCTTGACTGGGGACAGCTACGTCATCAATGGACGCGCCAGATTCTCTGCTGGCGCATCTATTGGAATCCTGCCAGTTTATTTTCTTGGTCCTGCACACAGCGCGTGTTCCAGGATTCCATCCCATTGCCTCCAAACTCGCGTGCTTGAGGTATATGTCGAGAGATTTCTCTATTTCTATTTCCATATTCCGATCGTGAGCGGATCAACATCTTGCCCTACTCTTTACAGTTTCTCTTTTCTTAGTCCTTTTGCCTATTTGGCTTTGGGCTTTAGTGGCTTTCGTAGTGAATACAAAGCGCGCGAACAGAAAAACTGCGCCAACCACAATCTATGTGGGTCCCATTGGGAACTTTCACTTCTCTCAATTGCTTAGAAAAAGAAAACATTTCGAATGGCACAAGTAAGGAAAAGAGCTAGAAGGACTTTGGTCTGCATGAACTGCCGTCGGAACAAAAGCAAATGCGACAGAAACCATCCGTGTTCGCGGTGTATCAAAAGTGGGTTACAAGCCTCATGCGTCTACGAAGATTCTCCGCCCTTCATCAGAGATTCTCCTCCAAACTCGGGATCCGTCACTTCCGATGGCAAAGACAGTGTGACCGTCGACAAAAGCATATTAGAGACTCTTTTGAGAAGAGTCGAGTCGGTCGAATCGAATTTGAGAACGCTGCCTGTCACGAGCTACAAAAGAAACAGTTTATCCCTGCTGCCCCAGCCGGGGCTTTCCAGTGATAAAAGCTTGGTTTTCAATTTGCGCAGAGCGCTCAATACAAATGCATTGGGAGAATTCAAATCCAACAGATGGAGGGGAATGTTGTGGCAGTTTGTCATGGTCTTCGGAGATCCCTCCTTCAACATAATGCGAGACTTTTCAGCACATACTGAGCCGCTACATTTCTCGTTCTTTTCCATTTACGACGACGATTTAACCTTGCTGGAAGTCCCACTAGATCAGCTCGACGACATGTCGCAAAAATATTTTGGCCAGTTTCACATCAGAAGACTCCTGCCTAACCCAATGCCGAGTGACATCACCGACTTGATGCATCAGATTTCTATCCAAAAAATTAATCCCGGAGTATGCTACAATCCGACCCTGACTTGGAGAAATCATTCATTACTTGATCAAATTAGGGAACTTATGCCTCCATATTTGCACACGAGAGAAATCGTCCGGCTCTTCTTCAAGTGGCAATTGCCAGGTTACCAGTTGTGTGTACCAAATATCATCTATTCCTCCTTGGAACGTATTTTCAATATTGACAACGACCTCCTTCGCGATAAAGTCACGATAACTTCCTCATCAGATGTGGCTGTTATAGCATGTGTGTTTCTAATGATTCGCATCACCACCTACTCACTAACAAATCCGTATAACGGTGTGTCGATACCTGATTTGAGTGGGCACAATCTAGGCTTTTTAGGGACAATTCGAAGTACGATTGACTTGGTTGAACTCGCAGAAAAACTTGTTCATGAGCTCGAGCCAAAGGTGGATGTGAACTTTCAGGTATTTCAAGCAGTTTCGCTTTTGTTTGTCTACCGTCTAATATGTCCTGAGGGTGATCTATTCAGGGAAACTGGTGATATAGGTGCATATTTTTCCGAAATTGTTTACTTGGCTAAAGCTCTCGGTTTCAATGAAGTCCAGGTTTGTTGTCAGGAAGCAAACAATATCAAGGAGTCTGAAAATGTTCCCGACTATTATAAACAGCGAACGTGGATGTTATTGCTCGTGTTAGACTGTTTCTTGACTTGCTTTTTTGGTACTAACTTAGCAATTCGTCATGATGAGTGTGATTTTTCTGTTATTTTCCAAAATGGTACCTATTGGAGCGAACAGGACGATATATCCCAGGTGCTTTTTAAGATGATGCCTCTTTGCAGACTTGCGCATGAAATATGTGAAAAGGTGTTCCAGCTCAGTTCTCTATGTCCCGTTTCCGAACTCATTGAGGATTTGAATAATCTTGAGACGCTCATTTTTGATACCTTTGGCGGGATAACCCGATTCTTTGAGAAAACAAGCTCATTACGCTTTCGTCGCAGGGCCACTTACATGAATCTTGCTGTTCTTTTTCTTTGCTTCTACCTGTGTCTCTGTTATTCACTATACGTTTATTTTGAGACTAACGGCAGTTTTGACTTAAGCTCCTTTTACAGTCGAAAATTCTTAAGGACGGTATTTGGTACCTTGGGCTTCGTTCAGAAAGGTTTGTTGATCACTTGTGAGACTTTTTTTGGGTATGCTTCCTGGCCGTATTTTTCACCAATTGTGTTAATAAGTAATAAGTTGCAACTTTTGGCGATTCTGGTGAGGATAAGGTTCGCATCCACATTGCGAGATCATGATTCAAAATACGACAATTATTCCAAAAAGTCCATAAAGGAGATTCTTTCAAAGCTTCTGGATTATGAAGAACAGAGTGTTGGGTTCGCAGCCTATTTCGGACAGTATCAGAACAATGCTTGGTGGAATTTCAAAAGTTTCCGATTTGGTCAACACACTATATCGAAGTTGGAGAATTCCGCACAATATTTGGCGTTGTGTTCTAAAGCACGGGTGCGATTTTCCCTGGAAGAAATCAGTCGCTGGGAAGAAGATTTACACGAAATAGATAAGCAGGCCAAGTTTTATCGTTCTGTCTTTCAGGCGGAGAAAACCAACATCGCATTACCCCGCTTCTCGGTTCTTGACATTTTTCATTTGGACAACTACTGGTATGGAGTCAATTGCGTGAGATTATATTTTAAGGATACGAAGTTCAACTCGATGTTTACCGAATCGCAGCCCGCAGGCGAAAAGCCATCTCAATTTTACTACGAGTCGGACGTTTTTGGGGAGTTTCCTTTTGTTTAAGGCGAGACTTGTTCCTGTTCTTGGGCATTAATTCAACCGCATATTAAGGGACATCAGCGAATCTTGGTTATAAATGGTCTTTTTTTATTATCTACATCTTAGGATGGACAGTTGTTGGATTTAGTTGACATTGGTGGTTTGAGACCCATATGTTGTGATTAACATAGTTTCTGGCACCTAACTTCATCTACAGATTTTTAATCAGGCTCAAGGTAATGTCTTTATTTGTACATAGCAAAAACTTGGCCGACATCTTGTCCTTCGGCCTTGCAGGGGCCCGACTGCTTGACCTTTTCGCCGGGGGGGCACGTGCATCGGTTGATGTATGTGCATTCTTGCATCAGGTGTGATTTTATGAAACGGCTTTCACAAAAGCACCTGGCTAATTTCATTTTCTCTATTGCTTTCTTAATTTAGGCGACTTCCTTGCTTCCATGTAACTCGTCACGTTGGTGGCTAACAATTGCGCATATGTACGTTGGTTAAAAACGAGAAAACTTTGGGCATTGTTAGTGATGTCACGAGCCGAAAAGAAATGGTCATTCCATTGTCCGAAGATGTGTGTCTGGCTTCTAAGCTATTTGTGGCATCGATCTTGCAGCTGAAACGTAGGCAGACATGTGCAAAGATACACGTTTTCGTTCTGTTCTGTTCTTCGATTGCTCTTCCTATTTGCTAAGCAAATCGTCAACATTGGAGCATGTGCATGACCGCTGCCATAAGCAGAGCTACATGGATTCACGTTCGTTAGTAAATGCATTGGTGCGTCTATAAACTTCGCTGAGATGAAAGGAAGGACATAAAATTAGGGTTGGTTCACCAATGGAGCACTAACCATGTTGTATTTGCTCAGGTCATTGATGTACTCCAGCATTTCATAAGAGTTGGAGTCGTCTTCTTGGCGAGCCGACTGGGCATAGTAGTAGCCGATGTCTTCCAAGTTGAAAATGATCATGTTGAACAACATCATCAAGCCATCCAAGGTGTAAAGGAAAACTTCGTGAGAAATGATGTAACCATGGTTACCTTGAAGGTACTCGATGACACGAACAATAGAACGGATGAAGATTAAAATCGAACACACAATAAGGGTGACGATAACCATCTGCCAGTTTCTCTTGCTGGATGGGAAATTCCTGAGGCTCAAGGAGTGCGAGGTTGGGTTTTTGTTGATTCTGACTTCGAAAATGGTCAAGGCAATGATGAAAAGACCGAAAAAGGCAATCTGGATGAACAAACCAACAATAATCAATCTTTCACCCAAGTGCAACTTATCGAGGGAACCACCAGATTGCACACCACCACCGGCAGCTTGCAAAAGAAAGGAAATGACATCACCGCACACGAAAATCTTCGTGAGATACTTGACAGGAACCACAGACTGGTGCTGGGCGTTCAACTGGACAATGATTCTGGCCAACGTCATGTAGATTGTAGCAGCAAACAAGGCAGGCGCAACCAACAACAAAATCGCCTGGATAATGTATGGGCCCAAAGCCTGTGTGTCGTTGTGGGAAACGGCTCTTCCAATGTAACCGATGATTTCAAAGAATCCACCCACTATGAACGGAATGATAGAGCAAATGCGTTTTCTGGTACCAGTATTGGCAGGAGCCTTAACAAGGGCTCTGATGAATTGGACACAAGTCATCAATGTAGCAAGGGCGAAAAGCACAAGGGCCACGATGGCAAGAACTCTCGAAGGGACGTACTGGTACGCCTTCCAAACGTAAACGTTTGGGTCTGTTGTGTTGTTAGAAGACATTGCTGGTGGAGAAAAAAAAAGTACTGAAAAATGAGAAGTTGATAAACTTTGCTTTAAATATCTGGTGCAGTGTGAGAGGCGCAGGTGAAGGCTCATTGGGTCTAAACGGACATAGTCGGCGATAGTCGGATATACCTGGAGATTGCTGGATTTACCAGGACATAGACGGTGAGGCTGTGCACGCGCGCCAAAACTGCGTCAAAGCCTGCTTCATCTCGCTGCGGTGCCATGACCAGATGCTTGAGAGACAGCTACAATGGGACGGTTTGATGGTTTCTTTTTTTTTTTTGTGTTATTTTGGCCTCAACCCATTCTCTTCTTTTCGCCTACGCGGTCAATTGAAGCACGCACAGCCTTGCAATATAGCAAGAGCCCACTGAGTGAGAGTGGGGGAGTGTGGACCTGCACACATACCCGAACGGCTCCACAATTTCACGATTGAATAGGAGATGCGATAAGCTTAATGGCCCGCTGCGGCTGTGGCCTTGGAAAAAGGCAACGTATTGTTTTTCCTGCTTAGCAACTACGGGGCAGATGGCTTGATCATCTGAAAGTTGGCACTTGACGTCAGGAAAAGTTTCAGCCGCATTCCTGATGATGACTTGGCTATGTGCAGTACAGGGTTTACCGGACCAACAGGCAACAAGGTTGGCTGAGAAGCAGAGCACAGAAGCTCTTCCACGGATGGTTAGCTTTCTGGCGGACTTTTCTTTTTACCTCTATTCACTTTCGCTTTTCTCTCTTTGCTTTCTCTTTCTCGTTTCTCTTTTGTTTTCTCTTTTGTTTTCTCTCTTCCTTCTTTCTTTTTTTTCTTTCTTTTTTTTTCTTTCGTTTCTTTTACTCGTTCTTTCAGCCGTTTCATGCAGCGCGATAATTCTCTGCCGTCGTTGGTTCGTTTTGTTGCAGGCGCAAGAAAAGGAGGCGCAGTGTACAGTGCGATTGGTTACATTTGCGCGCTGCGCGCAATGAGCTTTAATTTACTCGATGACGCAAACCATCGTCGATATTGTTTCCCGATTGGGGTGGCTCCTTTAATTTCCGTACACAAAAAATATGTGGAGGGCACGGGAGCACGTGGACATGAACTTTGCTTACAAGTAGGTGCGGTTTTCAAAAGTGAAATGTCTCTCTGTACTGTTCATGGCAATCAAGCCAAACACGTGTATCGAAGACACCATCGCAAAGCTTCTATACTTCCATCATTGTAGTCTGCCAGAACAGTGGGCACGAGGTTGTGCATAGTGTCGCGTTTCCATTTCGGTGCTGTGCGCCTCGATGATAAGATTGGCCTTGGAGCATGAAAATTTCCAAATAAGGCAAATGGCCAGAATGTATTCAGAAAAAAGAACGTCACATCTTCTTTCGCTCATCGTTCAGAATGTTACTCCCAATCGAAGCTCCACCGCCCTTTTGACAATTCGCTGGTTTATGCCTCTTTCCGACAAGACGTTTAAAAGTACGGCTTTTCGGCAATACTTAAAACCATGGCTTTTCGGCAATGCGTTTGCCAGTATGACGTTCAATTCTCATAAAATCAAGTTCTTTTGATCAGCTAGCTACAATGATACACCTGTCATTGCACAGGGTGATCATCACATCATGGATTTATCGCTTTCTACATCCTCTAAAATCTCACCTCCCTATCCAAACGCTCAGTTACTTCCCGCAGGCAAACCGTCTACTTCACCTTCTTCAAGAACAGTTGCATGCTTGTAATAATTCTATGACGATCATAATAATGAGGGTGAACTATAAAACCGTGTAGGTTCTGAATATAATTGGTTCTGTATATTTGAGTGCGAACTTCTTGGTTCCTGGCTTCCAACTACAACGGGAAGCCAGCATTCTTATAGACGTAGTAAATAGGGGTATGAGTCTTATCTCATACGGCGAAGCTTATCAGTAATCGGACGAAATAAGGCCGTGTGGCTTATCTAGAGGGTACCATGACCGGAAGTTGGGATACCCCAGGTTCTCTGATATGGTCGACCTTACAAACTGCAAGTAATTATGATAAATGCGAAAAAAAAAAAAAAAAAAAATTAGGCTAGTAAGCGGAGTACTTCGTTTGCACTTTCGAATTCTGTTCATAGTCCACTGTACAACTGAGCGGTATTGATGAATGGCTATCGAATTCGTGCCATAGCCTTCATCTCAAAGTTACGTTGGGTCCACTAACTCTCGTCCATTCACATTCGCAGAAGTGGCTCGTTTCTCCGCACCCGTGCCTCCCATGTTGGGGTACTTATCCGCGCCTTATTTTTCTGCTGCTGTGAGTGGCTGGTTGTGTGCAGGCAACCCCACACTGGCTTATCTGGTGCAAATTCTCCGTGACAAGAATGGTTAGTTTCCCTCACATTCTTTCCAGATGCTTTCGTACGAAGAGGTTGGAAAACACAATCAGAAATCAGACTGCTGGGTCATTGTGCATGGAAAGGTCTATGACGTCACTTCTTTCCTTGACCAGCATCCTGGTGGATCTGCCATTATCTTGAAATACGCTGGCAAAGATGCCACCAAGGCCTTTGACCCGATCCATCCGAGCGACACCTTAACCAAATACTTGCCACAAGAATTCCACCTTGGGCCTGTGGATCCGAAAACAAAACGGAAAAAGCCCGCGGGATCTGCCAATGCTAAAGAGTCTGCCAATGCTAAAGAGTCTGCAAAGGCTAGAGGGCCTGTTACGGAAAGTACTTCTGTTGTCGATGAGTACGATGTCGAATACGATGAACAAGAAAACAAGTTGCCACTTCCGGTTTCTGCCGCAGCGAACGAAGACGTGGCTTCAGATAACGAATCTGAATTTGATGATGACGACGACGACCCACCAAGTGAGGAGGAATTGCAAAGACGAACGATGGTTTCGTTGAAGCCAGACCTTGGCCAGATCTACAATTTGCACGACTTTGAGTTTGTTGCACGTGAAACAATGGAAAGAACAGCCTGGGCATATTACTCTTCTGGTGCAGACGACGAAATAGCCTTGCGGAATAATCACTTAGCGTACCAGAAGGTGTTCTTCAAGCCAAAAGTGCTTGTCGATGTGTCGCTGATTGACTTGTCCACGACAATGTTGGGAACTGCCACGTCTGTCCCATTTTACATCACCGCCACTGCTTTAGGAAAATTGGGCCATCCAGACGGAGAAAAAGTTCTCACCAGAGCTGCTGCCAGGCAAAATGTGATCCAGATGATTCCCACATTGGCGTCGTGCTCGTTCGACGAGATTGTGGACCAGGCAGATGGCAAGCAAACCCAGTGGTTCCAGCTTTATGTCAATTCAGACAGGCAAGTAACGGAAGAGTTGGTCCGCCATGCCGAGAAACGCGGCATTAAAGGTCTTTTCATCACGGTGGATGCTCCCCAATTAGGCAGAAGAGAAAAGGACATGAGACTGAAAAACGTCGAGGACTTGAGTCACGTTCAAGGCGACGGAGAGGACGTGGACCGTAGTCACGGTGCCGCACGGGCCATTTCTTCCTTTATCGACACCTCGCTCAACTGGGAAGATCTCAAGTGGTTCCGCTCCATCACCAAGATGCCCATTATTCTCAAGGGTGTGCAGTCTGTGGAAGATACATTGAAAGCGATAGACTTCGGAGTAGATGGAGTTGTGCTCTCTAACCACGGTGGCAGGCAGCTTGACTCGGTGAAAGCACCAATTGAGATTTTGGCTGAGCTTAACCCAATCTTGAAGAAGCGTGGATTGCTTGGAAAGTTGGAAATCTTCATTGACGGCGGTGTCAGAAGAGGAAGTGACGTGCTTAAGGCAATTGCCCTTGGTGCAAAAGGTGTCGGAATCGGCAGGCCGTTCTTGTATGCCATGTCCACTTACGGCGATGACGGCGTGTTCAAAGCTGTGCAAGTGTTGAAGGACGAGATGGTGATGAACATGAGATTACTCGGTGCCCCATCCATCGCCCACTTGGACGATTCCTATGTAGACACTGCGGATCTCCATCGCCAATTACCGGAAGACAAATTGTTCTCTAACGTTTACCAGCCTCTTGAAAACCCGGCATTCAAGCTGAAATTATGATTTAGATAGCCGAGTTTTTCTTAGACCATATGTGTGTAACAGACAGAGAATGCTTGTACAAATGTTTAGTAATTGTTCATTCGACAGAAAGTACGGATCGAATGATCAGAGTTGTATAGTTTCCATTGAATGGGCAAGTTCCAGATCTTTAAACCGATTGAAATATTTAAATTACCCACTAGGTGAAAATAAAGTACGGGCGCACTAAAAAATTTGGACTGCTCACATTTTATTACACGGGCTCTTCGAATAGTGCTTAGCCCACAAGACAATCAAAAGACCTTGGGAACTTCTCGTACATCCTTCGCCTGGAAGCTTTTCTTTTTGCTCAGAATCGTCCATTTTGAATGACCTGCGGATAGGACATCAACTACTGGACCCTATGAATGCCACATTTGTACTTGCGTAATACAGAGCTTCACAATATCGTCGCCTGAATACTTTATGAATACTTATTCATATTGGCCTAAAAACAGAGTTTTTTCTGTCACCATCCATTTTGTCCATCGAACTATTGCTACACTACAATATACTGTTTGGGGAAATGTCACGTGCTCGTCTCGCTCGTTGATCCAGACCCCAAATTATGAAACGACAAAAGACGGCATAGCGTTACATATGCGTTTTGTTCCTGTACATAGCCTAGTTTGTTCAAATGGCCCATAGCGCGTTTTTCAATCAACAGCGTCTCTTGCAGTTCCCGGCAACTTTCCCATTGCTTCTACGGTGATATATCTGTGCCCTCACACACCTTTACGCGTCTTAATTATTTTTGTGGAACCTTTTTTCTTCCAGCAGCAAAAGAACAGAAAAAGGCCCGGCTTCTGGCTGCCCTGTGCACGTGACAAGAGCGCGCGGTGTCCAACTTTTGAATGGTGAAAATCAATTCTGTTAATGTACACATACACGGTTCTTTTCTCGTTGTGATCTGGTTATAATTTTGCTCCAAACTCCATCACTTTTGTCCTGCTTTGGTTCTTTGACTAAGCCTGACAACTCGCGATATTTGGCGCGTCTTTTGGAATCCTTCCTCACAAACTAGTGTGACCGGTTCGAGAGATCAGCGTATTATTTAAAATCAACGGGGTTTCTTCACGCACAACTCAATCCCGTTTGAGATAATTCTGTTCGTGTTCATTCACGTATACCCATTTGCCTGAGTGCTAATATATCACGATGGGACACCCATATGATGCTGGAACGTATGTGTCAATTTTTTTATTTTTCCTTTTATGATCCCGCGTACTAACTATCAGCCGTTGTTGGTATCCCGACCAGAGTGTCGGCTGGATCGCTGTCGCTGTCAAGTCCAATACTGAGAAAGACGGGAAACATGTTTTGGAGCTCGTATCGGAGTCGGATGAGTCTGAAGTTTTCACCGTGGAAGTCAAGAACTTGGAAGAAGACAATACGGAATTGCCGCCTTTGAGGAATCCGCCCATTTTGGAAGCCGCAGAAGATTTGACGTCGTTGTCTTACTTGAATGAGCCCGCAGTTTTGCATGCCATCAAGTTGCGTTACTCCCAGTTAAACATCTACACTTACTCTGGTATCGTTTTGATCGCCACCAACCCTTTCCAAAAAGTGGACCAACTTTATTCTCAGGATATCATTCAAGCCTACGCTGGAAAACGAAGAGGCGAGTTGGATCCCCATCTTTTTGCAATCGCTGAAGATGCATACCGCTGTATGAAATTGGACGGCCAGAACCAAACCATTGTTGTCAGTGGTGAGTCGGGTGCTGGAAAAACAGTGAGTGCAAAGTACATCATGAGATACTTTGCTTCAGTCGAAGAAGACTCCGATTCCGTTAACAAATTGGGTAAGGATCACAAGGCTGAAATGTCGGATGTCGAAAGACAGATTTTGGCAACAAATCCCATCACCGAAGCATTCGGTAATGCTAAGACGATCAGAAACGACAATTCTTCAAGATTCGGTAAGTACTTGGAGATTTTGTTCGACAAAGAGACTTCCATTATCGGAGCTAGAGTGAGAACGTATTTGTTGGAAAGATCCAGATTAGTCTTTCAACCTACCAACGAAAGAAACTATCACATTTTCTACCAATTATTAGCTGGAATGCCTGAGGATCAAAAATCAGCGCTAGGACTCACCACGGCGGAAGATTACCAATACACTAATCAAGGTAACGCTATTATGATTCCAGGCGTTGATGATGCACAAGATTTTGCTCTCACAAATGAATCTTTGGCTTTGATTGGTATTGATGAGTCTATGCAAAGTCAGATATACAAGATCTTAGCCGCTTTGTTGCACATCGGTAACATTGAGATCGCTGCGACGAGGAATGATGCCCATTTATCCTCTGATGAACCAAATTTGGTTAAAGCATGCGATTTGTTGGGAATTGACTCGGTTGCATTTGCCAAGTGGTGTGTCAAGAAACAAATCACAACTAGATCTGAAAAGATCATTAGTAATTTGAATCATAAACTGGCGTTGGTGGCAAGAGACTCTTTTGCGAAATACATCTATTCTGCACTTTTTGATTGGTTGGTCGATTACATCAATACCGATTTGTGTCCTCCTGAAGTTGCTGCGAAAGCAAAGTCATTTATCGGAGTTTTGGACATCTACGGTTTTGAGCATTTCGAAAAGAACTCGTTCGAACAATTCTGTATCAACTATGCCAACGAAAAGTTGCAACAAGAATTCAACCAACATGTCTTTAAGTTGGAGCAAGAGGAATATGTTCGGGAAGAAATTGAATGGTCCTTCATTGATTTCGCTGACAACCAACCATGCATTAACTTAATTGAAAACAGGCTAGGCATATTGTCTCTTTTGGATGAAGAGTCTAGATTACCAGCCGGTAGCGATCAATCGTGGATAGAAAAGATGTATCAAACGCTTGACAAACCGCCCACAAATAAAGTTTTCAAGAAGCCAAGATTTGGTCAAACAAAATTCATTGTCAGCCATTACGCGCTTGATGTCACATACGACATCGATGGTTTTATTGAAAAGAACCGTGACACTGTTGGCGAGGGCCACTTGGAAGTGTTGAAGAACACCGAAAATGAGATGTTACAAAGCGTCTTATCTATCATTGAAAAGAATGCATCTGCGGTTGAATCATCATCCGCTGTTTCGGGAAAGAAGTCAATTGCTTCCAAAAAACCTACGTTAGGGTCAATGTTCAAGAACTCTTTAATTGAGCTTATGAAGACTATTAACTCTACGAATGCGCATTACATTAGATGTATAAAGCCAAACGAACAAAAGAAGGCTTGGGAGTTTGACTCGATGATGGTGTTGTCTCAATTGAGAGCTTGTGGTGTTTTGGAGACTATCAGGATCTCTTGTGCTGGTTTCCCATCTCGTTGGACTTATGCGGAATTTGCAGACCGTTATCATATTTTGGTCCCAAGTGACGAATGGATCCAGGTCATGAGTGGTGAAACTTCAGAAGAAGAGATTTCCGGTCTATGTAAAAACATCCTTGATCGAAACATTGAGGACAAGCAAAAGTACCAACTCGGTAACACAAAGATTTTCTTCAAAGCTGGAATGTTGGCGCACTTTGAAAAATTGCGCTCCGATAAGCTTCACCAATCTGCTGTTATGCTTCAGAAGAACTTGAGAAGAGTTTATTACCGCAAAAAATACTTGGAAACCCGAGAATCACACATCAGACTACAAGCCTTATTGCGTGGCTATATTACCAGATCTGCTATCCAAAGAGAGAAGGAAAGTTATGCAGCAACAAAGGTCCAGACCGCCATCAGGGGTTACTTGGCTAGACGCCAATTTATTGATACCCGTAACTCCATTCTTACTTTGCAAAGAGCTATCAAAGGCTTTCAAGCAAGAAAGAGCTTCAACGAGTTGCGTTTGCAGAAATCGGCTATCGTTTTGCAGAAGTCTTATAGAGGCTTGGTTGTGAGACGTGATTTCCAGAGTCAGAAGAAATCTGCTGTTGTCATTCAATCGTGGATTAGAAGAAAGCTTGCCCGTCAGGAATTGAATACCTTAAGGGTTGAAGCAAAGTCTGTAAACCACTTGAAGGAAGTTTCTTATAAGCTTGAGAACAAGGTTATTGAGCTTACACAATCTTTAACAGGTAAAATCCAAGATAATAAGAGATTGATGGCGGAAATTGCTGGACTTAAAGAGTTATTGTCTCAATCTAGTTCTGCAGCTGAAACTCTCAAAACCAGAGAAGCTGAATTCAGTCAGCAGCTCAACACTAACAACTCGGAGCATCATAAAGAGATTGAATTATTGAACAAAGAATTGGACTCTATGAAGAGTGAGTATCAAGCAGCTGAAGCCCGTATTGAGCAATTGACCAAGGAGCAAGCAGAGTTGAGACAAGAGGTTCAGAAGAATATTGAAGAACTCAATAAGGCTAAGGATGATCTCGTGAAGCGAGACACGATCGAAGTGGACTTGAAGTCTCACATTGAACAACTCAAATCTGAGATTCAAAATTTGCAAACTCAACAAAAGAGCATTCAAAATGCTAAACTCAGAAGTGTTAGCAGCAAACGCCACAGTAGTGCTGCTGGTTGGGGTAATTCCTCCAACTTCGAGCAACAACAAAGACCTGTGTCTGTCATTGCGGTGTCTAATGACGAGTTTACAGATGTTGATGATATTAATGATGAGCTTTTCAGGTTATTGAGAGACTCGAGACAATTACATAGAGAGATTGTTGACGGCTTATTAAAGGGCTTGAAGATTCCACCTGCTGGCGTGGCAACAGATTTGACCAGAAAAGAGGTTTTGTTCCCTGCTAGAATCATCATCATTATCTTGTCGGATATGTGGAGACTTGGTTTGACCAAAGAAAGTGAAGAGTTCTTAGGAGAGGTCTTGTCTGCCATCCAACAGATTGTTTCTACATTGAAGGATGATGACATCATTCCTAATGGTGCATTCTGGTTGTCCAATACTCATGAATTGTACTCTTTCGTCTCTTATGCCCAACAAACAATCATCGCCAACGACAGTTTGTCCCATGACATGAGCCAACAAGAGTTTGACGAATACTTGAAACTAGTTGCAGTGGTCAAGGAAGATTTCGAATCACTTTCCTACAACATCTATAACATGTGGATGAAAAAGATGGAGAAGGATTTAGAAAAGAAGGCTGTTTCTGCTGTCGTTATTTCGCAATCCCTTCCAGGATTCATGGCCCCAGAAAGCTCTCCGTTCTTGGCAAAGGTATTCTCACCTGGTGTTCAGTACAAGATGGACGATATTTTGTCATTTTTCAATTCTGTTTACTGGTCAATGAAGTCCTACTTCATCGAGAGTGAAGTTATGAATGAAGTGATCGTGGAGTTGTTGAGATTTGTTGACGCCTTGTGTTTCAACGACCTCATCATGAGAAGAAATTTCTTGTCCTGGAAGCGTGGTTTGCAACTTAATTATAATGTCACCAGACTTGAAGAATGGTGCAAGGGTCATGACATACAAGAGGGATCAGCGTACTTGAACCATTTGCTTCAAGCTGCCAAGTTACTACAGTTGCGCAAGAACACCACTGAGGATATTGATATCATCTATGAGATTTGCTTTGCTTTGAAGCCCATTCAAATCCAAAAGTTGATCTCACAGTACTATGTGGCAGAGTACGAGACACCTATTGCACCTGATGTTTTGCAAGTTGTTGCGGATAAGGTGAAGGAGACCGACGGTTCGAATGACGACTTGTTTGAAATTGTTGCTACTGATGGCCATTTCAATGACCCTTTCAGAAATGTCAGCTTAAGACCTTTTTCACGCGTTGAAGCATACGTTCCTGCTTGGTTGAGCTTGCCAATAATAAGAAAGATTGTTGAGTTGGTTGCAAAGAATGCATCTGCTCAAGAAGCTAGGATGACGGAGACCGAAGATGCTGAAGAGCTTGGCAACGGCAATGGTGTTTCCGTGGAAGCCTAATTAGTATTCTGTACTCAGTCTTTATGTGTGTTTATACATACTCTATTGATAATACCATCGTACAGATACAATCACTACAAATGTCCTTTGTCACTGATAAGTCGTAGATGTTTTGTCTATTTGTTTGCTTGCTTTGCCGCTTCTTCCACTGTTTTGGTCTTCATTTGCAAGGCATGTAATCCTTTCGTTTTGAATTCATCATCTAGAAGCTGATAAATGATGCGGTGTCTCGCAGGCATGTTTTTGCCAACAAAACTGTCACTCACAATCTCCAAACGGAAATGTGACTCTTTCACATTCGACGCTGTTTGCATGGCCTGATGATGGCTATGTTTATGGGAGTCATTAGCCACTTTTAAGAAAGTTGGAGATAATGCAGTTGTAACTTTCTCAATAATAGACTCTTCAATAGGACCTGTGATTTCCGACGACCTGAATATCACTGGAGAGGTAGAGGAAGACGACATTCTTTTGATACCCTGACTTGTAGCCCTGCCTAAAATCCGAAGCATCGAAGTTGATACACCAAGTACAGATTTCTCAGGTAGAATACGCAGGACTGTCTTACACATTCGACGAATGAAATGTGACTACAGATATTAAGAATGAACTGAAACAGACGTCTCGGTCATTTGAAGTACTATGATTACTGTCGTATTGCGCTATTAGGTTAACCTATAAAAGGATTCGCAATGCATTCACTGGGTAAAATGTGGCGTGAACTCTTTCGAAGCTTCTGGCATCGTTGATAAGGTTTATCTTGTTCTGAATTTCTGTTTCTGACCTCTCTGCTCCAACTTTGTTTGTCTTTTACTCTTTCCTTGTGTTGGTGCTGCCTCTTGCGCAACGGGGGTTGTTGCAGACCTGTTTCCAAAGAATGACTTGGCCAAGGACAAAACCTTGTATCCGATAAACCCTGGAACAGCCAAGAACAACATCCATACCTTGTTAGAGCCAAAGAGGAGCATCAACACATCACAGATCCACGTAATGTAAATGCAATCAAACATATACTCGAACAAGCCTGGACCCTTGATATCGTTCCCGCTGCGAACGAGCCTAGAAATACCAGAGCCAGCCTCCTTAGCATAGACGGGACGGCCACTTTTCTCTATTATAAACTGGCAGACAAAGGAAGGGATCGAGAAGAAAAAGTACTTCCATTTACTTGACGGACGATGGAGCACATATAATCCAAGTAAGCAAGCGAAGTTTATGGCCAAGGAGATCAGATGTAACTCTTTTAGAGTCTGTGCATTGGAAGCTGCTGTTTTTTTGCTGCTCAGTGACGCCATGGTGGAGGAAAGTACAGTTGGTATGTTGTTTCGACGTCTTGTATGGATTACAATCGCGCGACATGGCAAGGCTAATCGAAGATCGAGCTACGTTGCGTCATGAGCACAGTTGAATGTAATATATTGACACATACATAAGAGCGGTTGCTTCCGTCTCAGATTTAGTTTTAAGAGAATAATCTTGTGTCTATTCTGTCTTCTTTTGTACACTTCTCGTGGGCACTTTGATTGGGGAAATGTACTTCGCAACAAATTGCTTGAACGTCGTTCGGTAGAAGACCAGAAGTTGTGGAGGCAACATTGGATTCGAAAGAAAACCAGCTGCTTTTGCATCAAGCTGCTGCACAACTAACTTCATGGTTTGGTTCTCATTGTATCTCAACTTGACGAAAACAATAACTGCCACTATGCTCAACACATGAACAGCTGCGAACACTTGATCTCTGAAGAGGTTGATAACAAGGCGAGGAATCTGCCAAACAATGTTCACGATCATCATTACTTCACTCGTTGCTGCAAGGTATAAACTTTGCTGGGTAAAATTCGTCGTTAACAAGGTAATTCTCGAACTGATCGCTGCTTGAGTCGCGATAGGGATAGGCAACGATTCCAATAAATGTGACTGCAAGTATGTTGCCACATGGAAGAACAGGAATATGATGTAAGAGTACGGAGTACCGGCCAAAGTCCCGATTTTGAATGATACCAACCAGAGGATTAACGCGAACAAGAAATACTGGACATTCTCATCTCTCAAGAGCTGTGATCTAGAGCCAGCACTTGACGGAAAGTGGACTTGCTTGATAACAATTCCGTACGAAATCAATTGGAAGAAAAACGTGTACCTGTAGTACGACAAGGCTTTCGCTGGACTAAAGAGTCCAAAAATAAAAGACCCCGCAAAGTTGACCAAGCTAAGCACATGAGCTAGAAACCAGTAGAGTTGAGGAGTTTTGCTCAAGGACTTCACTGTCGCAATTAAAGATTTGGGACGTTGCGCTGTTTTCGGTGGCATTGGTAGGTGGCGTCTATAAACACTATCAGTTATCTAAGTCGTATCTCTTTTAAAACTTCAATGCAGGTGGACTGTGTATAATTTTAATACTTTCGAACACACTTCGATGGACTTCGATCAATGACTTGTCATGTTGACTGGAAACAAGCGGTGCTTTCGCCATTAAATAGACTAGAGAAAAAAAGCTAACAAAAATAGAAGAACAGAACGAGGAAGTGAAGTAAAAATCAAGCCGAAACAACTACACTTAGCAAGCTAAAACCCACACTTTATGCTGTGTTTTGACTCCTGCTGGTCTCTAGCGAGGATCATGTAGCCGATCTCGAAATTCTGGGGCATTTATTTTTTGTGTGACTTTTGCTGTACCGAGAGGTACTTGTCACCATATTTGTAACTCCGCGCAATTCGGGTGCTCTCACGAAAAACTAACAAGTTGCTCCTCAAAGTTTAAGTCCAGACCAATATGGACTTCTGTTTCTTTTTAATTGGATGTATGTAACTTTGTGTTTCATGTTCACGCCCATTTTTTTCGTCATTTGACTAACGCATAGTTAAGGAATTCAACAAGCCTTTACCTGAAGGAGGTAACATTGCCTGTTACTGTGGAAGGTGCCACAACCAGTCAGCATATGCTGTGAGAACAATTAGTTGTGTCACCTTATTCTTCATTCCAGTGTTGCCTTATTACTTTTCCAAGCGCTTGAAGTGTGGCATATGTAACACTTCTGGAGACTTAGACAGCGAAGGTCTTCTGAGATTAAAGCAAGGTCAACCTATCGCTATAGGTGGTTGATTGGGGTCTGGATTCAAGTGTCCATGAGGTGTGCTGTTACATTTAGTATTTAAAAAATGGATGTTTTTAGCTTGAGCCACGAACAAGCTCCAATATGTAATGGTCTTATAAATGTCTAAGGTTCTCCCAGAAGATAGGATCATAATCTCGCAATCAGGTGTCCTTTCAACATACTTGACTCTAGCAGTTGGCTCTTTTCCGTACTTCTTCTCCATGTGTGTTTGCGTCTTTGATGATCTCTTTCTCGTCCATGGTCAAAAGACTTCTTTCTTTAACTACAACCTTCCCGTTGATAACAACAGTATCAACGTCAGCACCTGTCGCAATGTAGACAACCATTGACACTGGATCACGCATAGGCTGTGCGTAAAGCTTATCTGTTAAGTTGATGGTAATAAAGTCAGCTTTTTTACCGACTTCTAAAGAACCAATTTCGTGATCTTTACCCAAAGCCTTCGCTGCTATGATAGTGGACATCTGGATGACTTTTTTAGCAGGAACTAATAAAGGATCACCGTGAAGTGCCTTAGGGAGGATAGAGGCCAACTTCATTTCTTGCAAAAGATCCATGACATTGTTGCAAGGGCAGCCATCACATCCAAGACCGACCGGAATGTCTGCTTCCAAAAGTTCCTTCACACGAGCAATGCCGCTTCCTAGCTTGGCGTTTGAGGTGGGGCAGTGAGCTACAGAAGCTCCAGTACCCTTCAATATTGCAATGTCTGTGTCATCCAAGTGCACCATATGGGCAAGAACTGTGCGTGGTGCAAGTAAACCAAGGTCTTTACAATAAGACATGGGGGAATGACCTTTTGAAGCAAAGAACTCCCGGTCGGCTTTAACTTCAGCGCAATGCATTGTCACACCAATGTCGTTTTCCCTGGCAATCTTCACCATTTCACGATACAATTCTTCAGAAACACCGCCTGGTGTCCTGGCGCCGAACCAAACTTCAACTCTTCCATCTCCTGTACCGTTGTACTTGTTGAAACAGTTTACTGCGTTTGATAAAGACCTTTCATCCTCTACGAGACCAGGATGCATTGTGATTCCCTCCTGAGTGGCATAACGTGGCTGATCCATTACCACCTTTCCCAAACAACCTCTAATTCCAGATTCAGTCACCGCTTTAACTGCACCTTCGAAGCCATACCTCTCGGCAAATAGAGATTCCACGAACGTGGTAGTTCCCGACTTCAACATTTCTGCAATGGTTAAACGAGAAGCAACGTACCCGTCTTCTTCCGTGAAGCAGCCTTGCATTCTCCAAATACGGTCACAGAGCCACTCTATCAAGGCTAAATCGTCCGCTGCTGTTCTCAAAAGAGATTGGGCCAAGTGGACATGCAAGGAGATAAGACCAGGCATCACAATTTGGCCCTTCAAGTCACATTGGGCCTCCTCTGGAAAGTCCAGAACAACCTGATCCACTGGACCAATGGCAACGATTCTGTCCTTTTTGACAGCTATGGCACCATTTTTGATGACATCAAATTTCTCATTCACCGTGATAATGTTTGCGTTGACGTAGATCATTGCTTCTAGATTTCCCAGCAAATGTGGAAAACCACATCAGTTTATATAGCCATCTCCGATAACGCGGGTATTTTGATCAGATATGCGAATTCGGAATTGTCCGAAGGGTAACTTGCTGGGTTTAGTGTTGCAGCGTCAGCAATCTAAAGGGGACTTCTCTGTTGTCTTCATTCCTGTTTACACTTATTCGATGGCCAGCGACTCAATTGAATCCCTATTCGGTCTTCCAGAACGAAATAATTCCCTAAAGCAAACCATTTCACTGAAGCAATCTAATTCTCGCAGAGATAAGAAAGTGTCCCAAAAGTGGATCTAATAGTGTCCCAAAAACGAGGCTAATAGTGTCCCAAAAACGAGTTTAAAAATGTCCGAAAAATGAGACTAAAGGTGTCCTAAAAGAAAAAGATAAAATTTTTAATAGTCAATCCCGGTCATCTTAATGCCGTTAATTTTAGCTATCGAAATTACTTGCGTATTTCCAAGGCATTTGGAGAAGTACTTTTTTTGCACACAGAATGTTTCGGTTGACTCGTGCATTGTTCTTAACAAACAATTCCAAGCGGGGTAAACAGGAATCGAAATAATTTACACCAAAAACCATAACTCATCAGCGAAAGCTAGACATGAAGAATAGAAAAATGTTCACTGTATTCAATCTGTCTCTGACTATTAAAGAGGTGCTTCAAATCCCAGAGAATTCTGGTTCTATGATGACGGCAAGCCTACTCTTGATGGTTTAAGTACGTTGAAAGTTAGTTTGAAGTTTTATGCACTCGAATGAAATGAATCGTTTGATTAGTTGAATCAAAAGGTAAGACACTGTATGTATTAGATACATGAACAGCCAGAAAAATCTTGATACTATATACTCTCTAGAAATTAATAAGCTTCATTGTGGCATAGCCAATAGTCACAATGATGCAATACGCAATGACGGAACTAGGAACTCCTCTAGTAATGAAAGTTCCAACAGTAAGGTACGGCTTTCCAAATTCGTCCGTCATACAGATAGCCGTAACGTTTGGAAATCCAGAAGTTGGCAATCCCATTGCAGCAGAGCACAATAATGCGCTTGCCATGATAAGCAACCTTGGATGAGGGTCATCCATTTTATTACCGATCTCTGCGACCAAGGGAACAACGATCAAGGCCGCCACAGTGTGACTGACAAAAGTTGCCATAATTAAGATGAGGAGACCAAATGTTAACGTTACACCAAAGAGTGAAAAGTCTTCCACCTCGCGTTGGATTTGGATGGCAATAGTTGAAAGCAATCCAGAAGAAGCTACAGCCTTTCCCAAAGCAGTTCCTCCCATCGCTAAAACAACAATGTTCCATGGATAATTATTGAAATCTTCAGTTGTCAACAACCCTGTCCCAAAGAACAAAATGAGAGGTATCAAGGCAATGATACCCATCTCACCGAAGACTCCTTCCAAGCGTGATGCGAAACACCACAACAAAATTGTTGAAATAGACACACCAACTATGAACCACTGGATCTTTGTGAACTTGTCATTACCTGTTCTGAAGGGCACGAGTTGTGTTTTCTTGGAATTACAATCAAACGTGATAAGCAAAAACACCCAAATTAATAGTAAGGAAAGGATACAGACAGGGAGTGCAATCACGAACCACTGTCCCCATGATGGAGCGGGATCCATTGAACCGATCGCGATCATATTCTGAGGTGATGCAATTGGGGACGCCATGCCACCGACGTTAGATGCAAGAGCAATTCCAAGGATCAAGGCATTAATGAACTTAGATCCCTTCGGTAAAGTACGAAGTAATGGTTGAATGAGGGAAAAACAAAGAACCGGTGCTGCAACATTGGAAACCCACATGGATGCAAATAATGCAATGCTCATAATCGTCAATAAAACCACAGGTGGCCGTGTACCTGCCTTAGCAAGGATCCACGTGGATATTACCTTAGCAATGTTGTACTTTGTTAATGAAGCTGCCAATGTGAAGCCACCAAGAAGAAGTAAAATCACAGAGTTCCACATAGTTGAGAGGATAAACTTGGAAGACTCTACTGAGTCCATAGGTGTGCCGTCAACGTTCTTGAGAACTCCAAGCATCACGATCATCATTGGAATTAAAAGGGAAGTCACAAAGAGTGGAATTGTTTCCGTAGCCCATAACAAAGAGGCACACACAAGCAACGCAAAACAATTCTTTTGAGCAATATCATCAAAAGGAGAAAAGTTGAGTAAAAGAAGCGTTACTCCCACAATCAAGCATAGCTTAACAATTGTTGGATTCTGGAATGAGATATTGAAAGAAGAAATGGAAGAGTTAGCCTTCTCGTTTGATGATGGTCCCTCAGAGGCCTTAGAATTGGCAGCTTGAGATTTCCTCTCCATACCTATCATATCTCTCCACACAGTGTTTCTTTCCCAGACGACATGATCCCTCAAGTGAATAGAAAGTTCTGCTTTGGCAGCTTCTAAATCATTCCCATGGTTGCAAATGATAGCATAGATTTCAATTAGTGAATTAATTTTTTCGTCTAGTTTTTCCATAGTAGATTTTTTGAACACATAAGTTCTTTCTGGTAATTGAGACAAGTATTCATCTTTCAAGTTCGTATCTAACAGTTTGTCAAATTTCTTCAATGCTTTCTTAAAACCGGTTTGGTTTAATTCAACATAGCTTTTGAGCTCCGAAATGGTGGTGTACATATTGATGATTCTTTTTCTCAAAAGAACCCGAGTTTCGGAAAGAAGAATGAGTTGTGGAGGAAGTCGAACAGAAGACTCAAGCTGATCCCACGCTTGTGATTTTTGGCTTCTTAAAGGATATTCACTCGACTTAGTTTTCCTCAAGGCATCACTATTCAGCTCTGTGTTGTGTACGTTGTCACCTTCCTCATAATCATCATCCTGAGTGTATTCTGTTTCTGGATCAGTAACAAAAGTGGTGAGCTCTCCAGAAGCATCAGACGCCCTCTTGCGCCGTGGGGCGGTTGAGTTCAGCTTATAGTGGCGCAAATCGAATCCAAGCAAATCTCGCTGTTCATTGTTACCAACATTTTCGACATCATTCTCGAAGACATCAATATCCCTCATAAGATCATCTATGTCCTGAAAAACAAAAGCCTCTTGAGACTGGTAAAACTCATTTATCTTCTTCAACTCCGCATCCAATGCTGCAACAAAAACAACAGAAGGATCTTTCGAAGAAGACGATTCGTTGGAAATTAGATGTGATGATTCTAAATCATCTTTTTGACGTCTTAATGATTCTCTTTGTAATGAGTATATTAATTTCTTGAGCGTCGTATATGAAATATACTTTGATGACCACTCTGGAACGGCATTAAACTGCAACGAATGTGAGAACTTCATTATGTCCTCCGATTCTTTTTCTCAGCAAAGAGACAGAGATAAAGAGTACGTTGCTGATAGAGGATTGAGATCGACTTTCCCTATACTGGTTAGTACACGTCAGTTCAATGATAATTTTTGAAGGCATCAAGGAAAAGATAATACCATTCGTTCAAAAAGAATTATTTCAATAAAGCTTTTGACTATGTATCCTGACTTTTTAGGTAACACATGTGGTTCGACCTAACTATTTCTACGGGTGTGAAAATACCTACGGGATCCACGAGACGAGCCGCTCCAAATTATTTTCGTTCATTCATCTCTCCAAGACCTCTATGGCAACTTTCGGTTATTTAATATGCGGAAATGGGACCGGATAATGATGTTGGAAATCAATGTGTAGCGCTGGAATAGACTGGCGAATGACGTGCGATAAGAAAAGGAGGCGCGCGGGTATGTACGGTGTTCGAAACACTTTTTCATGAGTATTCTTGAGGACTTACGTTTTCTTATAACACGAACCAACATCGAAGACCTGCTAAATAGAGTGCCTTCCGTTTACCTTACAGCAAATTCCAAGAAAGCTTTCCTCTTTAGTTCAACTGATAGATACATTTTATACCTGTCAATTGCCGTTCTTGGAACCTTGTTCTACATTCTCTATCCATCACTTCCGACTGCAAAAAACCAAAATATCATGTTCTCGAAAAGACCCGATAAACATACGACTGGCTTAATTAATTTGAGAAATGATTGTTTCGCCAACTCTTCCGTACAAGCCTATTCCGCCCTACCTGGTTTGACGGAGTACCTTAACAAATTTATCGGAACTTATCGGGATACAATTAAACAAATTGACTCTCTTGGTATTGATTTGGATACAGTTATCACATCGGATGACTTGGAAGTCGGCTCTCATTCAAGATTCAAGTTCAAAGAAGAAGGTGATGGCCCGGCAAAGCCAAAAGACCACTTCAAGATTAACCTCCACATAGCATTGGCAAAAATTATGAAAAAGCTCCAAGCTACCCAATTAACATCGAGGACCATCTCTGTATGGACGTTTTTACATGAGTTGGAAAGGATTTATAGTGCAAAGATATCTAGGTCGCAACATGACGCCCATGAATTGACTCAACTCATCAACGAAACATTGGAGACTGAAAATCTTCTCTGTATAAGAATCTTGAAAAAAGTCAAAGATTCTTGCTCTTCCAACACAGCAATGTCAGAAGCATTGGCTCTGCTCGAATTTCCAGACTTTCCCTTCAACGGATTAACATTGTCGCAAATGAAGTGTTTGAGCTGCTCTCACGTTTCAAAGCCAAATATCACTCCCTTTTTGATGTTAACACTTCATCCTCCTCAGGAAACAAGTACAGATTTGGAGACACTATTGGATGATAATGAGTCAGAAACTATAAATGGTTATCAGTGTTTGAAATGCAGGTTACTCAGAATCGTGGAAAACGAGAAGGAGTACAGAACTCGAGGTAATAAAAATCCTCTTAATGAGCAGGAGTTTATTAATAAACTCCAAGAATTGAATGAGAATGACGGCTTGTTTATTAATGAGGATTTGCCTGCTGACTTGGAGAATTACGTCAAGGGATACAATAAGATGGGGTTGGATATTTCCAATGTCACTTCAAGTGTTTTCCGCAAAACGCAGATATTGAAGCCTCCAAAAGTTTTCGGAATTCACTTGTCTCGCTCGGCTTTCAATGGAGTGACAATTAGTAGAAATCCCTGCCGTGTGTCCTTCAATGATAAGCTATCTTTATCTATTGATGATGAACATTTAGCCACATTGCAAAAGTTTCAAGAATATGCTTTGAACGGGGAATTATCTAAGTCATCCATGAGAGTGCTTACTACGGATGTAAATGATATGGAAGATGAGAACGTGCAAAGAGAAGACATTGATGAGCTCGGTGAAGATGATGAGAAAAGCGATTTAGATGATTCCACGAATACCGAAGATGAACTGACAGACCTGGATGATACTGATACAGGCACAGTTTACTCGGAGCTGACTGTCCCTCCTTCTTTGGATACAGCGGCTACAGCCCCAGGCTCTGATACAGTTGATGGAATGCCATACACAAAAGACCAGACAATGAGCCTTTTAAAGCACTTTCACAATTTCAAGTTTCATGATAACAATGTTTACAAATACAGGCTCAAGGCTGTTATACGGCATCAAGGCTCCCATACGCAAGGACATTATGAATGTTACAAACGAAAACCTCTCTTTGTTAAAGATAACGAGGGAAGTATCATAAAACTTTCTCCTGAAATTGATGATGACTACATTCAAGAAGTTGAAGATATTTTAACCAAGCCCGTTGGAGGCACGACTCTGAAACCTAGGTCACTGTCATCTTCTAGCGATGCTCTGTGGTCCAGTGAAGAGTCTAACAAGGGCAACTTCCGACGTAAGTTATCCATGATGATAGGCCGCCGACCTTCAATAGTTCAAGCGGACCCGGAGGAAGCAAACGTGCACGAGATTATAGACTCTGGATTAACAACACCTGCAGAAGTTTTGGTAGATGGAGGAGACTACTTTCATTTGAATGCTCGGGATGTTAAAGAACAACTCAACAATATGTCTGCTTCTGAGCATCAAACTTCTAGAGTGAAGATGAAGAAAATCCCTTCCATAATTAAATTTCCATTCTGGAGAATTGGAGATGCACAGGTATCCGAAGTTTCTCGCTCTGCTGTATTATTTGAAACTTCTAGTGTCTACATGCTCTATTACGAGCGTATAGATCGCAAACAAATCAAGCGCTAATAGTCACGTGCTTGCACATTTTATGTCTAGTCTTCTCATTCTATAGCAGAATATGTTTCCAAGTCCGAATTCTTCTCAGCGTGTAAACTCGAGTAACAATTCTTTGAAGATTCCCCAACGCTCAACTGGTTCCCGTCGGAAAGTTGTTTTAGAACCGGGTTTTTCCCCACTAGATTGGGCTAGTTTAACCTCCAAGACTCCCAAGCATCAATTACGGGGAGTCCAGCCAAATACGCCACCCCCACAATATGTCCGAGTACAGAAATCTGAACTAAAAAAGCATTCAAGCCAAGGTGACTGCTGGACGTCCATAAATGGGAAAGTATTCAATATTACGCCCTATATTAATTTTCACCCAGGCGGTGTCGATGAAATAATGAAATGTGCTGGAAGGGATGGCACATCCTTATTTAACAAGTACCACAGTTGGGTAAACGCAGATCGATTATTAGAAAGTTGTATGGTCGGTATTTTGGATACTTAGAAAATGTTTAATAATGTTCAGCTTTCCCAACAATAACTTTATCAAGTGTTTTATCATGACTCTCTGTAGGTATGCTTTCTTCCAACTGTTCCTGTAAGCTCAAACCTACTAAGTACGGAAGCTGACCGAATCTGGCTTCGTACGCATTCAAAAATTCGTCGTAGTAACCAGCACCATGACCAAGCCTTTTTCCTGCCTTCGAAAACGCGAGGCCCGGGACAACAAGGAAGTCCAAACCATCTCGATCCATTACATCCTCTCCTGAGTCTGGTTCTCGGAGATTATACTTCCCTTTTGGTTGCAACGCTCTCACTTCGTCCATAGTCGAAACGCTTAGTAATTTCATATGTCTTGATCTGCGGGATTCTTCCACTTGATTTACACATTTGGGCAAATAGACTTTCTTGTCGTTTTCAAAGCAATGTTCTATAAGGGGCATCGTATCTACTTCAACCTGCGGCATGCTCATGTAGAGCCCAATTGAGCGTGCTTCCTGAAACTTTGGATTCTTCATAATGGTATCAAAAATATATCTGGATTGTGCCTTCACACTTTCTTCCTTAACGTTGTTTAATTTTCCTTGAATATACGTTCTTAAACATTTCTTGGCCAACTTTTGAGACATTGCACGGTGTTACAAGATATGAGAACAAAGTTAAGTTCGCGATTTTTCACTCATTTGTCTCTTCGTTCCATAATTCAAAAACATGAGCATTATAACTTTCATGGTGATTTGCAAGAGGAAGACGCAAACAGAGAATTACCGCTTGAAATCATTTACACCTGACGCTGCCAAGTCTATGCGAGCAAAACAGCAGCGTAAGTAGTAATTCATTCTGAATGTGTATTATCAGAATGAAAGAGGCCTCCTAATAGGAATTTGCTAACAATTTCAAAGAGTAACGGGTATTTACAAAGATGATCAATAAAATGAATTAAGCTAATTTAATTACCTTCTCGTCAAATCTAACTGATTTTCTTCTTTCCCCATTATAATCAAGAGGAACCTGCAATTCAAGCTCTTTTCCTTCCAATTCTTTGGATGCGCTGTCTAACATTGCTTTGACATCTGCCTTATCCTTCAACGATTTGGAACTACTCGATTTCCGTTTTTTTTGCAACTCGAAATCAGATTTGCATTTTTGACATTTGCAGATAAAACCCCAATTAACGCGAAGCTCTCTTTGTCTCTGTTGAACCGTATGAGAAGGATTGACATATGTTGTAGTCAACTCCTCACCTGTCCTGATATCTCTTGCAGCAAATACCTTCAATTTTTCGTATTTCTTCGCGGATAAGACAACCTTAGTATTCGGATCACAATTATGGTTCAAATGCGACTGTAATAGAAAGATACATGAATCCACATTATTGATATTATAAGTGCCCATCATGAACATGAACTCATCATACAGAAGGTTCTTCTCCTGACAACTACGCGGAAACACGTCGCAAAATAACTCGTACCCCTTTTTCCACAATTGTTCTTGCTGTTCCTCGACGAATAATGCACCCCCTTGCATTGAATCAAAAGCACCAGCTGAGGAATTTAATGCTTTATATCGGATCCTCTGATCGACCCTAGCCATCGCTTTGAATTGATCGCCCTTGACGTTACTCTTATCAAGCAATATGTCTGCAAATATTAATGTAATTGCATACAATGCATTCCATTGTTCCTTTATAGCAAATTCAACCAAGGAATGAAAAGCCTCAGCATCGAATTGTTTAATGCTAGACCGTCCAACATGCTTTAGTGCGGAATGCTGGGTTTGATTAACGCGCTTGCAATAAGAGGAGCACCAAGTTTCAGGACAAGAACTGCAATCTATGCCCCTCAAAACTGACAATCCAGCTTTTGATCTCGAAGCATCATTGGAGATTTTGCCACAAAAAGAGCACGCTTTACCATTTGTGATCAATTCAGCGTGAGCCAACAGAGGAATCAAGAAAAGTGGAGCCTCTTCCCAAATTAATTCGCCTTCCTTGATTTCTGTCTTAGCAAATAAACCCTTTCCACGCTTGGATGTCATCTGGAGTGCTAACTTGTCTGGAACCACAACATGAGGCGTCTTTAATGAAGTAATGTCTTTCGCGTACGTATATTGTTCAACGTTAGCAGTAGGCATGAGTCCGAATTTTTTTAGAAGCGCCCGTACTCTTTTCTCCGAGAGGGACCAATTAGGATGTTTTTCCTTGACGATGCTGTGAAGTTTTGGCACGCCAAGGGATTCAGTCGATGGATCTTCCTTCCATATGGCAATTACAGCATCAACGACTTGCCTTTCATGGGGTGTGATTGGCTGTGGCGGTTCGGGACATTTATCATTGATTTCCACGACTTCTATGCGTTTCTCTAACTGATCTACGTTCTCGGACATATCTTGAACTTTTTTTTTTCGTTTTTCAGATCTTTGACGATGTACCTGTACACGTGATCCACGAAGACTATGACAATCGTAGTACTAGAAAAGAGCCCACTTACTGGCTTGCGACTCACATGCCAATTTCGTGGCTCTTCCCGTTTCCTTAACAACGGATTTTCCTTCAACCACAACCTTTCCGTTCTCATTTTCGATTACACTCTTCAAAACGAGAGAATCATTCGAATTGCGGCTTTCCACTCTCGTTTTAACGACAAAAAACTGATTAGCAAACAGTGGCAGTTTGTATGAAATGCCTAAAGAATCGATCATGTAATCATCTTTCAAACTTGACTGAGTGGATGCTGAAAGAGAAGCGCATCTCTTGAAACACTCGTTCAAAAGAGTAGCAATAATGCCACCATGCACAATAAATGGATACCCGCAAAGTTTATATCCCATATGAACGATTGTGACAGTCTCATTCGTCATACGATTATGAAATATGACAGGTTTCACTAAGATACCCCCAGGATGTGCTAAGGTATGATTCGTAAAATCTGGTGATAAATACTCGGCTTGTCCTTTCACAAGTTTGCCTTCAGCTCCCTCTAAGACATTGCGATCCAAATTTTCCCAAGAGTTGAGCTTTATCCAGTCACCCGACTTCTTGCCATGTGCCAATTGTTGATATATGGGAAGAGTTTTCAACTTGTAATCCAACTGAATCGACAAGAGTTCGCTGTCATCATCAACTTGTGTGTATTCGGAATACTTCTGAAGCAATACTTCACTATATGCCAAGTATGAACCCCCAAGGAAGAAAACACCACATGCTTTCCAATTGAAGAAGGGCTTTTTGATATTCACGAGTTTATCGAAAGGAAATTCATTAGCATGCCTAGTTGCAAATGTTCTCGGGAAGTTCCCAAATATTCTTCTAGTGAAAACTAACCTATTCATTTGGGTAACAAGTCTAAACTTAGGTAAATTGTTACATCGAAACCCTGGTAAGTACACGCCAATGAGTATGTATTGTAGCTCTGGTTGCGGGGAGCCTTATCCAAAAGAGCTTTACAATATGTCATAAAAAATTTCCTATGAATTTGAACGTTAATAAGCTTCATAAGCACCAGTTTGCGAATGGCACATCTTCTCAACCAAGACTTTCTTGGGAGAGTGATTTCGGCATTCATTTAGATTTTATTTACATGAGGCATCTGGTGAGGACTTCATACAGTTAGTGCTTGCAAGTAATCCTGATAATCTTCAGGGAACTTCGAGATCTTTCATGAAAAAGCGAGTCGCTGTTGGAGGGATTAGCAACGATAATGCTAACAGAGATCTATGTGAAGACATCGCACAGGTAAGGGGTCTAGAATATGTCTTGCTGATGATGCATGCTTCAGGGTTTTTTGCCAGTGCAGTATTTGGAAATATTGCGGAGCAGCGACAATGAATTATCATGTCGGCCACTCCGAAGACTATGATCAGCTTGGATCAGAGAACGCAATTCATGGGGAATGGTGTTTGAATACATATGGGGTATTGATAATTACTGCAACAATAACAAAGATTCCCCACAATGCCTCACTGATAGATGTTAGTAGACTTCCGTGTACACCCATTATTAATATATATATATATAAATATAAATGAAAATGAAATGAGAACCCCATCAAATTTGAAAGGGGAGTCACCTTTGTCTGAACTTGAGTAAAACAATTTTTGCTACAACAAATAGATACAGATGCCAGAACAAATTCGTGGCCGAATGTTAGGTTGATGCACTTCAAACTCATCGAATCTTCACACCCGATAGGATGCTATGCATCGTTAATAAATTGGCATCCTGCAAGAATGATTGAGGCGCCCCTTCGCAGCAGCGCAAATTCTGCATTCCAATTAGCGAAACAACTATGAAAGCAATAAACAGAAGACCCAAAAATACGCAATTGACATCTGAACCAAAACCTAACCATTAACATTGGCAAGAATAATCAGTGAAATTAATAACGTGAACATAACATTCTCTTAAATCATTATTACTCAAATCCTAGAACACAAATTACACAAAATAACATCAATGCCATGATTAGATAAATTTCTGGAATTTCGAAAACAAAATGCCAAACATAACATAAAAGTTACCAATGAACAATATATAATTTTTGTAATACGGGTTTCTATTAAATTATCAATCAAGGCTATCATTTCCCATATTGACCTCACTAACTGAAAATCATATCATAAACTTAGAATAGAATGCTTGCAATTGAAACAATCTCACCATGAACCTATACTAACCTACAACTAAAAAGCTCAACAGACCTTGTCACCTCACAATCATATTTTACCAGTTCAGAATTTGCAACTCGCAAACAACACAAAGGAAAAAGATTACGACTAAAATCTTGATTTACAAAGTGGAGATTATAATGCACATACAGACTATCATAATGAACTAAAAATGAAGAGCCAATATTCATAAAACATGGCTTCGAAATACTCATAATTAGTATTAAATTATATTTTATTATAGCTACGCATCTCTCTGAAAATCTAATAATACATATATAACTATTTGATACATGCAATACTAACTAGAATATCGTCTCAAATAAAAATCTTGTTCTCTTCATGAGACAGTTACTCATATCAACCTTGATATCAGCGAAACGATGACCGGTTTTCCATATCAAATATCATCCGAATGACATTTATAGCTCTTATCAGAATAGCCGTAAAAATACTTTACCCTCATCAACAAATAAGACTAATCAGATTCACTATAAATTTTTTGTTTGCACAAAAATAATTAATTAAATTAAACCGACATACTTCATGTTTGAGCAATTTCATATTTCAAGAACTAACATAGTCTTGCGATCAAATATCAACAAATTAATAAACCCTTCCCATTACTCATAAAATACAACTTGATGCTTCTTGACAACCTTAGGACAAGTTTACTTATATGTTTTTACTTAGGACTTTGATTACCAATTTGAACGGTTCGATGAAAAATGGAAATAAATAGGTAAGAAATGGAAGCAAATGATCTATCTCTGCTCAAACAATAAAATAGTATTCTGAGTTGGATGAATTGGCTAAATAATAAGTATTCTTAGTGCCTTGTATAGCAATTGCAAATATTTCATCCCCACGTAATTTGAGAACAAATGGTTAAAAAGGGAGGTAGTTCTATGTAAGCAAATTATCTAATGTTTGCAAACTAATCTATGAAATTATAGATCATTACTTACGAACTTTAGAACCGTAAAGAAGCATGACTCGGCTCGAAGTAAAAAATGCAATAAGTGTGTAAGAGCACTGTAATTTTGTTCAAGAAACCATGCGAAAATATATGAACTATACATAAAATCATTTGAATTAAGTGAACTATTGAATTTTGTATTATCAGAGAGAATTAATACTGTATGGCCATTATAAATCACATTGTGTTGTATGTATTTCATATGTTTGACATCATGATTTAAACAGATGCAACTTTTGTCGACCAATAATCATGATTAACTTGTAGTTAGTTTAAGAGCTGTAGATATTTGTTAAGTTTTAAACATATACTTACAAATGGATTATTGAAGAACAGAACTTTTAGTAAATATATATTTCTAGATTTTTATATATCCAGTTACACTGTACTATTCGAGAATTTTCTCATTCAAGTCTTCGATTTTTGAGTTGTCGAACAGATTAATTTAGAGGGGAGGGGTTAATGTGGTGTATTGTTATCAATTCATAGTACCGAACAACCATATACATTACCCAATGAATGCATAGAACTTTTGGTTGAGCCCATAAACTCTGAGGTTTTGAATAATGAAAGTGAAAAAGTATATTTACTTCCTCAGACGTATTGGAATTATTCGGTAAAGTTTGCATAATTTCATTACGTATGTAAGTACAAATTTAGGTTATTGTAACTATTAAAAAAATCTATTCGAGTGTGACTATTATTTTATTTTAATCATGCTTTATTAACATTGTATTACCACTTCGATTGCACTAAAAAGAAAATAAGATAGATATTTAGTAACATTTTGGCCTATTCGAATTAAACTTCTTAGTACAGAACCGCATTCGAAGTTGTAAATAAGAAATTTGCGAAATCAGCACAAATAGCGATACTTAATATTCTTTCGTTTTAGAAAAGGAGGTGAAGAATCTAGTTAATGAGTACTTGAGAGTTACTTATTGTTCAGTAATCTTCAGATTCCTTTATTTTTTCGTAGAGAAGTTTAATTATGTGTATAAAGGGAAGATTGAATTTAATTAGCTAGAACCTGGTGCTTTTGAGTATTCATCAGTTTTTGAGTAAGTTGGTAATATTAGGATGCTGTAAATTCTATGTTCTTCACTTTTATTATTTAGTCTGTAAAACTAAATCTAAGCAATTTTAGAAGAGAAAATCCTATTTTACTTTATAAATGTAATCCTCTGGTTCCCGAAGAATAGAATATAAGTTTGTTGAGAATCCCCTTTAGATACAAAAGTGGATGTTTAAGTTTGTGATTGTGACACTTCGTTCGTCTCATGGTTGATTATTTTTGTTTTCTGTTTGAACTATGTCGTGGATTGAGAATAGTGTGTCCATTAGTTGAAAATACAGAGGTCGATTGTATTGCTTTTTATAGGGGAGACTTTAATTCATCTATCCGACCGTAGTTGTTGAAAATTACGAGAGAAAATTTGAGTCTGCACCATAAACTATTGGACAGAAGACTACAAGGAGGTCTCGCTGACAATACATACGTTGCGCTGCCATGCATATATCATTTTCGTTCGATTGGCAGTTAAAAGCCATTAGCTGCTTTCGAGTCAGTCATGTAAAGAGCCCCCTCTAGTCATATCAGAAAGACACAAATAATTCGTATTTGCAATCTTCCTGTTTCGTGTTTTGTGCTTTAATTAGGCATTTGAAAGTTTCAAGCTATATGCGAATTCGTAAGCTTATCTTGAGGAATTGACTGCACTGCAGATTTACGATATGGGGGAAGTGTGACACCCACCTCCATTCTGGTTCGGGAATACATTCTCCGACCTTAGTCACGACCCTGTTTTGCTAGCGTCTTTCTCCTATTCGTGTGATTTCGTTCATGAAATAGCTGAATAAAGTATCATCCTTTCGTATGTACGATTAAATAACACTTATAATAAGGCATCCCGTGTAAAACTTTCACATCTAGTGCTGAGAAGTTATTTCGCAAATTTTCACTCAACCGTCAAAAACAAACAAAATCGTATTTTCAATATAATATAATAGAACTCATACGAGAATACAGAGAGCTTTTAATTGAGATTAAGCATTGCTGGTGTGTAAACACATAATGATGTGTATTATGATGTGTGTGGCCACAAATGTATGTGGGATTCTTGGCACGTGACCAACATCACAAACTGCGGCCCGTTTTAAGTCCGAAAGGGAAGTTCAGGATCAAACTATATGCCATAGGTCTACTAATGCTATGAGTGCTTTCTCTGATGTGAAAGCAGATAAACGGTTTAGTATCTCAAGCTCTGCCGCAAATTTCCTAACCTCTTCCATTCAATCAGCAACTGATCTCATATCTCGTTCCAGGAAGAATTCAGATCCCTTGAGAACTCGAAATATTTCCATAGACGATGACCCTATGCGGAAAAAGATACTTAAATTACGACAGAATGACGTCTCTGATGACAGTGCGAATGATTTTTGCATTAATGATGATAATGAGAATGATGGTGACAACGAGATTGATGACGGTAATGAGAATGATACTGATGATGATATTTCAACTGACAGGAGGCGTCATTTGAGCAGAACACTTGTTCAAAATAAAATGGATATCGGTTATCTTGATGTAGGTGTTGATGATTATATTTATGAAAACGACGTCAAGGAATCTATAGAGAACATGGCTTCGTTTGAGGTTCCTTCTGTCTTTTTGAAGCAGGGCATGTTACTTCTCAAGATTTCTCATAAATCAAAAAAGCGGATTTTATTCAAAGTGGACCCTTCCAATTTCAAATTCGTTTATAAGCAAACTTCTAAATCAAAGACATACGAGTTTTTGGTGGATGACATAAGGAGCATCATGGCAAGAGAAATTGCCAACATATACCGTGAAGAGTTTGGAATTTCTAAGGAGTTTGAAAGAAGGTGGATTACTGTTGTGTTTTTCAATCATCACAAAAATAAGTTAAAAACTCTCAATCTCATAGCAGACACTAGTCGTGATCTCAAAAAACTACTTTTCGTGATCGAGGGATTCAAGAAACTCAAAGACAACATCTCCGAAACTCTTTTAGTGAATTTAGGAGACTTAGATGAGGTGAAAAAGACAATTGTTAGCGGAAAAGCGGAAAGTACAATCAAGCAGCCAAAAAAGCAACTTAGTCTTTCTGACGTACTAAAGTTTAGTAAAAGACTAAATGTCAACGTCAATACTGATTTCTTAGAAAGCCTATATCATTCAGTTCGGAGTGATAACAAAACAGGAATCGATTTTAAAGAGTTCAAGAACTTTGTTAAGTTGCTCAAGAAGAGAGAAGACATTTCTCCAATATGGAAATCATTAACAAAAGGAAAGGAGTACATGTACTTAGAGGATTTCATTTCATTCGTTACGGAAATTCAGGGAGAATGCTATGACTTAGAAAAAGCTTCAAGAATTTTCAGAAGATTTTCGTCAAATGAAGATCTGTCGGCATGGCAAGAAGAAGATTGGACAGCCTTCTTATTGTCGAAGCATTCAAATCCACTTATCGAAGAACATATGGACGACTCTTACTTCAAACACCCGTTAAACGAATACTATATTCTCTCATCACATAACACCTACTTAATCGGAAGACAAGTTGCTGGGGATTCTTCTGTTGAGGGGTACATGAAAGCACTTCATAAGGGCTGTAGGTGCTTGGAAATTGATATCTGGAACAATCAAGGCGATCCTGAGGCTGAGCCTATTGTCAATCACGGTCGAACTTTCACTAACGGTATTTCGCTACCTAGCGTCTTGAGAGCTATCAAGAAGTATGCTTTTGTTGCATCCCCTTTTCCAGTGATTTTAAGCCTCGAAATTCATTGCTCTAATACGGCTCAATTGAAAGTCGTTAAATTGTTACAAGAGATACTAGGGGACGCCTTGGTACAAGAACCAATCAACTCAGAAAGTACTCTTCCCAACCCTGACAAACTACAATATCGATTTCTCGTGAAAGTCAAAAAGTCAACACCGTTTTCTGCAATTGGTGTAGATGAGACCGGGAAACTCGTGAGCAGTTCCACAACAGCATCATTTAGCGAGAGTAATGATAACTTTTCCAGTAAAAGCTCCTTGAAACTCAGAAGAAAGAGTACAAACAACATCATCGATACCCTAAGCGATCTAGGAATATATGTCCAAGGTACAAAGTTTCGCAATTTCTCGCTTCCTGAATCGAAGACGTTTAATCACTGTTTCTCTCTTAGTGAAAAATCTGCCAACTCTATGATTAAAGATGATGGAAAAAGAAATGCTCTTGACAAGCATAACCGGAAGTTTTTAATGAGAGTCTATCCTTCAAAGATTCGATTGAAGTCATCGAACTTCATTCCCATGAATTATTGGGCCCATGGGGTACAAATGGTAGCTACTAACTGGCAGACCTATGATTTGGGACAGCAATTGAACGAATCATTCTTTGCTGGATCTTATGGTTATGTCTTGAAGCCTCATTATTTGCGTCATGCGTTATTGAAGTCGACCATGAGAAGGACAGATATTTACGGCGCACAGAAAATCAGGTTCTGTATTGACATAATCAGTGCTCAACAGTTGCCTAAACCTACGAATTCCGCAGCGATAAATCCTTTTATTATAGTTGAAATTATTGGGGCTAATTCAGTTACATGGGATCGTAGTTCTACTGTTGGAGCTACGCCGATTGTGGCTGGAAATGGTCATAATCCTTGTTGGAACCTGAGATATGCAGGGGTGGCAGAGTCTGACCATCATTTCATGTTCTTGCGCATTACGGTTCATTCTTCTACATCAGCAACAACCGTAGATGACACGAAGGAGATATGCACACTTTTAGTCAAGTTTTCTAGTATGAAACAAGGCTATCGATATTATCCCCTTAATGATCCATGTGGAGAAAGGTTGCTCTACTCCACTATATTTATGAAGGTGAATTGGTGTACTGTGAAGTAAAAAACCCTTACATCTCAAAATAAAAAGATCTTGAAAATCCGCGATGAGCTAAATGTTTCCCGAAGTGGCACCTTGAAGCATGGGAAAAATAACTGTAAGCGAAACAAGGGAGAAACAGCGTCATAATCCTTTGCATAGGGATATAACTACCACAGGTGGAAATTTGAGGGAGGTTCCAAGACGTTCGAATCAAAAAGTGTCGGCTTCCAATGAAGATGAAGGATTTCTTGATGCCGCAACTTCAAGAAAGATCTTACAACTTGCGAAGGAGCAGCAAGAAGAACTAGAGAATGAAGAAGAGAGTGAAAGCGTCAAAGAAAGCGGCTTTGCACAAACATTGAGAGAGCAAATTGGCCAAGAGGAGGATGAAGAAGAGGAAGAAGACGACGAAGAAGAGTTTTCCGACTTCGAGGCGGATGTATATGAGGAGGAAGAATTACAAGTTGATGCGCAAGACCAAGAACTTTTTGAAAGATATTTCAAAGGTGACAACGCAGGAAACTCCTTCAACTTAGCTGACAAAATTCTTGCCAAAATTCATGAGAGAGAAATCATGAGAAGTGGTGAAAATGCTGCAGAAAAGTCTTCTGATGCTGTATTACTACCACCGAAAGTTATAGCGGCGTACGAGAAGATCGGTCAAATTTTGTCCACTTACACTCATGGCAAACTCCCGAAATTATTCAAGGTATTACCTACTTTGAAGAATTGGGAAGATGTATTGTTCGTCACGAACCCAGAAGGATGGACACCGCATGCCACATATGAGGCTACGAAGCTATTTGTCTCCAACTTGCAAGCTAATGAGGCACAAAAGTTCATCGAAAATGTGTTATTGGAAAAATTCCGGGTGTCAATAGAGGACAGCGAAAACCATTCTTTAGATTACCATATCTACAGAGCCATCAAAAAGTCCTTGTACAAGCCTGGTGCGTTTTTCAAGGGATTCTTGCTTCCACTTGTCGATGGACATTGTTCTGTCAGAGAAGCTACCATCACTGCTTCTGTCCTCTCCAAAGTTTCTGTCCCAGCTTTGCACTCTTCTGTGGCATTGACCCAATTGCTTCATAGAGATTTTACGCCTGCTACTACCGTGTTCATCAGGGTATTGATTGAGAAAAAGTACGCTTTGCCATACCAAACTTTAGATGAACTTGTGTTTTATTTCATGCGGTTCAGAAAAGCAGCACAGGAAGAAGCTATGGGAGAAGAAGTCGTTCAGAACTTGCCACCATTACCTGTTGTATGGCATAAAGCATTTTTAGCATTCGCACAGAGATATAAAAATGATATCACTGATGACCAGAGAGATTTCTTGTTGGAAACAGTGAGACAAAGATTTCATCATGCCATTGGGCCAGAGATTAGAAGAGAACTCCTTGCAGGTAAGCCAAGGATGGAAGATCCTAACGTGAAGGAGACGAAAATGGAAGACGCTTTTTAATGCATGTTTTAAATTTTCAATATAAGTAATTGCATATACTAAACTAATGAGTGTGAGATTCAGATGTCCTCTTTCTGGCGTCATCACATAATTTTTCAAAGTCAACAGAAAGTGCGTAATAGCTTTGAACTGAACCAATTATCGTTAACGCCACCGTGGAGCCGATCCATAAACCATGTAAAGTACCTTTCCATGGTGAGTAAAAAGACAAATAAATAGACAAGGGGATGCCAACAACATAATATGATACAAGATTAACGATTCCCCCAATTTTTGTTTGACCTTGTCCCCGCAAACAACCAGCTGAATTAGCGTTCATGGCATCAGAAATTTGCATAAGGGCGACTAGCCACATCACTTGTTTTATAAGGGCTATGACTCTTTCGTCGTTAGTAAACAAGTTTGCGATTGGGCCCTGGAAAAGATACAAGGCTAAGAAGTTGAAAATGGAAATACACAATCCAAACAGCAAAGCAACTTTTGTTGTCTTTTTCGCAGCTTCTCCTAACCCAGCTCCTAAAAAGTTTGCAATTCTAGTCGACGATGCGATTCCAATAGCGAACGGAACTTGATAAGTAAGGGATGCCATTGTTGATCCCACAGATTGAGCAGCTAATTCCAATGTACCTAAATATGATGCCATTAAAGTCAAAATTTCGAATGCTAAGAACTCAGCTTCAAGCATAATCAAGCCGGGAACAGCTAAAGATACTAATTTTTTCCAGCCCTTGAAGGCTTTACGGATATCAAGACCATTCCAGCAGACCAAAGGATGAAGTGCAGCAGGAGTGCTTTCAGCCTCAACGAAATAGACAGTCGAGATTAGCAACCCAAGAAACATGAGCCAATAGTTTATAGCCACAGCGATAGGTGCACCAAGGTAACCAAACTTTTTCACAAAAAGGACATTCATAATGAGATTCGAAGGTGCCGCAAAAAGTAAAACATATGTAGAAATGTGGTAAACTCCTTGAGACTGCAAAAATCGCTTACCACATTCAAACAAGATGTATGCTGGAATTCCTGGACTGAGATATTTCAAGTATGCAGCAGCCAACTTCGCGGTTGCTTTATCCGGCAATAAAAGGGTTATCAAGTCGTACCCAAAAAAGATCCAAATGAATAAAACAGGGAGCATGATCACAAAGATCAATGCAATGCACTTTTGCATATAGTCTCCTACCAAATGGTACTTTTTGGCTCCAAAAGCCTGAGGACATAATGTATCTAAAGCAGTGGCGATTCCCTGAATAGTAGCATATCCCGTAATGTTAGCGGTCATTGAGCCCATTGAAACTGCAGCCAATTCCACGGCACCCAAATGGCCCACAGTGAAAACTGAAACAGTTGACAAAGAGTTTTGAAGAAGAAAGGTCATGACCAAAGGAACTGAGGATTTGATCAAAGATATCAACTCGATAGTTGCAGTAGTGTCATGAATTCTCTTCGAAGTGATTGCTCCCTCGAAGACAGAGGCCACTTCCTCATCGTCGTTTTCGTTCACGGCAATATTGTTCACTTTGAGAAAATCTCTTTCTTCTTGAATGATTTCATGGGCAACACTGGATCTACGCCTGTTATTGTGACGGGAGGCGCCCAACAACGGTCTGTTTTCATTGTGGCTAATCGTACTCTCCACATCATCGTCCCTAGTATGAACGAAATCTTTGGGAAGGAACAAACCTTGTTTCCCCACTGATCCGTAAACCACAGAGGCTCTCCTTTCAGTATTTGAGTGAGTGAACTGGTGGGTTCTCTGTGCTGGGTCTGACATTTGGTCGAAGAGGTGTAGAAAGTCAAAATTATTCGCACCATCGTGCAAATATTGCATCATAGTCTCCTCTTCCAATGTGCAAGACGTGTTACAGATATGCGAATGTAAAGTATAACACCTTATCTAACCTTAAGTGCTTTGTATGAATATTAATTGCTACACCGATCATCTCAGGCTATCCTGGACTTATGGACAGAGAAAAAGATTACTGGGCTAGGAGCCTATTCGATGGAGAAATCAATGGCATACAGTGGGGAACACTCTGCGCTTATCGTAAATGTATACTTTAGCGAAGAGGTTGCGTACTTGATTTTTACATGGGGCTTGTAGTTTATAACAAAGCTACATGCTTTGTTGACAATGACTCCTTTATTGGATGGTTACCAATTGAATTGTATGTGACTCACTCAGTGGGTGTGAGATATTGATGTCGAGATAAGCTTGAATTGGTATATACAGTCTATGCAGCTTTATATACACGGTGGTAGAACGTACACTTGCCTATTGAGGAAGAAACGTGAAGGTACAGAACAATTTATGGTTTATATACAGTCTCGAAGAAGTGTCTTTTTTTAACTGCGACTACCGCCCATATCAGTAATTATAGAAGAGAATGCCAATAACCATTCTACTTTTTCATTCGTTTGATGGCCATTTATCGCGATTTACTAACACCGAGGGCTAAGTGCACTGCAGCATATATCACAGTGGTCTTTGGCAATGGCCATACCTATCTCTCAATCATAGCATGATGCCACATGGTCTTAGCTAAACTTCAAAGATTAGGTACTATAAAGAATTTACGTATTTCTGGTCAATTCTCACAAGCGCCGGAAAGGTACGTTCTATTGTAAGGCTTTCCTGCTGAAGCATATCCATTGGTCAGTATACCTCGGAAAGAAACCAATTGTAAGGACAACTGTTGACCTCGTCAATTATTCCGTAACAGAGTGAATAATACCTAACACCAGTATAATTTAGTATAGTTCATGAAGTACTTCGCGGCTAAAATCTGAAAGGGGAGTCATAAAATCGTTACAACAAACAGTGAAAGTTTCAATGATAATCTCGTTTGTTTCTCATGGACTTTACCACGATTGAAGACAATTATTTGTTGGTGTATCAGATATCCTTATCACATCCCAACTGCTTTCATGATGATGAATGACTCCCGTTCTTATCTGATGCTAATGCGGCATGCATGTTGTGATAAGCTAATCCAATGAACTTTAATATGCAAAATGGAGGGGTTGAAGCTGGGTCAGAAATGATCCTTATTGCAGTTCGTTGATATTCAACAAAAGTTGTGCTAAACATCTCTTCGTAGCAACGTCATCCTGCAATATGGAAGAGAACGTCCCATCTCGCAAGGGCTCCGGCAATATCGTAGCCAAAGCTTTCCTGGCTTCCAAGTTATCTGATAAGCGCATGTAGCACCTAACGACATGCTTTAGCAAACGTCCAGAGCTGCTTGCAGGATGATGCTGTAATTGGCGGTTCTGAGACTGGTCATTTTGAGGCTGTTGATTCTGTTCCGTAACTGACCTTAATTGTTCGATCATTTTAGATAAAACGGATGCGACAGTATGGAACCTTTCATATGTTGTGCAGATATATGACAAACCTTGGTCATCCAAAAGAATCTTTTGCAAAATAAAAATCGCCACAGTCTTGGAAAGCTCTGATGAGATTTCCATGATATTTAAGCAAAGGGGGACAATTTCTGTAGTCAACAAAAAATTGATCACCTCGGGAGTGTCATTCTTAACTAATGCACCAATCACACCTAAGCTTGTGAGTCTCAAGTATTCAAAGGAGCGCTGTCTAGCATTCGTGGACAAGAATGGGTATAGGTACAAAGGCAAGTTTGCATTGAGAAATGAGGCTCGGGTTTGCACATTTGAAGCAACACATTGAAGTAACGCAAGGGCATTGCACACACGGTTCGAAACTGACGCTGTCAAAACGGGAGGGTTCAAAAAAGGGTATACTGATATGATTTCTTCTAATAAAACAGTCATAACACCGAAAGAGTTCCATAACACCAACGCCAAATCATCGTATTGCTCGCGTTTCTTACCCAACTCAAGTAACGCCCGTTCCCTGTTACTACCAGTGACTAGTTCTGAAATCCACTGGTAAATCTGCTTGTCATTTAATGCATTGTTCGGATGGTCGCCTCCTGTAATAGCCTGTTCCAGAATCTGGTTGTTCGTTTGCCCTGATTGGACAGTGGTACCGTACATAGTATGGATTGATATTTGGTTGGTTAACAAAATGAAAGTAATGTTCTCAACATTCGTGCGAAACACGATTTTACACCCAAATGTCAAAAAAGATAAACGACCCCGGTGAGGATCGAACTCACGATCTCAAGATTAACAGTCTTACGCCTTAGCCAGCTTGGCCACGGAGTCGTTCTTGTTGAGTTGTTTTGCATATGTATATATATTAGGGCTATAATTGTTGCAATTGCTGTGTGTGTCTTCTTTCTCCAAAAACGAGCAGCCAGATTATATTTCCCTTCTCTTTGTCGCACATAAAAAGATAAATGCTCCAAATGTGAATTGGGGGCTTTCCTGTATATTGCTTGTCACATGCAACCGATTTGTCAGCTGTTCTATCTTCCATTCGATTAGTAAAACACGAATATACGTCCCTCTTTCAACAATGACGCTTACACTGTTTGAAACCGTATTCAATGTTCCTTTGGAATGTCAATCTTGTGTTGATTCGGTCGACGCTGCTCTCAAGCGCTTGAAGGATATTGAAAGTTTCAATGTGGATTTGAAATCCGAAACTGTGACAGTGATGGGAAACTTGCCCCCTTCCGAAATAGTTAAAGCTATTCAAGCCACTGGAAAGGATGCGATTATCCGTGGTACGGGAAAACCAAATTCGGCTGCTGTATGCATCTTGGAATCTTTCGACCCAAAGGACAAGCTTCAACCAGTTAAAGGATTGGCTAGAATTGTTGCCGTCAGTGATCTGGACGTTTACGTTGATTTAACAGTCAATGGCCTTCCAAAGGGAACGTATTATCCTCTGATTAGGAAATCAGGAAACTTAAGTTTGGGTGCTCTTTCCACTGGAGGACTTTTCCATGCGTTCGCACCAATTGAAGTGGATCAGCCATCTGATTTAACTACTACTATCAATTCATTGGGTGCCTTCAATAGCGATAAGCTGCTTTTCTCCGGCCAGTCTTTCCTCCATGCAAATTTAAAAGTGCAAGATCTAATTGGCAGGAGCATGATTTTGTCGAAGCTCAAAGACGACATCAGTAAGGACGCTCTTTGTGGGGTTATTGCTAGAAGTGCAGGTGCATGGGAAAACGATAAATCTGTTTGCAGTTGCACTGGAAAAACCGTGTGGCAAGAAAGAGTCGATGCAGTCCAGAGAGGAGTAACTTCCTAGAGAATGTACCCGATGCCTAGTTTTGGTCGAATGAATTATGAGTTTCTGAGTATTCACGTGAGTTGTGTAGGTAGCGTTTTCGATTTCTTTTTTTTTTTTTTTTCTAAGCGCAATGGTTACCGATTTTCATCTTTGAGTAATCCTCATACCGGAAGGTAAATCGAGACATACACCAGCTCGATTACAGTTTCAGCCATCTCATTAACGCCAGCCAAATCTGTTAGAAAGTCTTTGTTTTTGAGTCTGTGTCCTTTGTATTAAACTGAAATGTCCCAACCATCCCTTTCAGGAAAGTATGTTGAAATTCAAAATGCTTTCAGAGATCAGGTTGACATGATCAAATATAAGCGAACAGTACAGATCAAGCTTTCGTCTTTCCCATCAAGTGTTTCCCTATCAGACATATTTGAGGCACTCAATGAAATATGCCATCATCTAGGCGCACCATCGCGCCTCGAAAGAATCATATTGGCCGGAAACGAATTGACAACACTTCCTCAAGAGTTCCTATTGATTAGTGGTCCATCTTTGAGGTACCTAGATCTTCACAATAATGCATTCACTAATTTGCCATCGATATTAGCCAGCGCATGTCCAAACTTAGAGGGGTTAGATGTTTCAGGAAACTACTTGACGCTGCTACCTCGCTCAGTGCTACAAAACTTACCTGAACTCAAAGTCCTTCTGTTGAAAAGAAATAACTTTTCATTTTTGAGCCCGTTTCTCGGAGAGATGATCAATTTGGAAGCGATTAACGCTTCTGAAAATCCACTTATCATGCCTTCTATTGAAGTTATGAAGAATATGCCTGGAGGTACAAACGATTTAAAGGCATATTTACTTTCTCATAGTACAATTTTGGAACAGCAAATTCAACATCAATTACTGCAACTGCAAAAACAAGCGCCCTCTACTCCAAATGTCTCTCGCACCCGATCCTTTTCTGATACCAGATCTAAATCTCTGAAAGCAAGTCGCAGAATGGGATTTATCGTAAACAGTTCGAAAGCCACTCCCGATGAAGCCAATGGATCTTCAACAACATCTGAATCTACACCCAGCAAGCCTGAACGTAAGTTGCTGTTACCCACGTATGATAAGAACGATTTCATCTCATTCCTGCAGCCTCAAGCTGATATGTCATTTACATCCACATATACACTTTCGACAGCATCAAATTCTCGATCAGTGTCTCCTTCAAGCAACTCTACTGTGACTAACAGCAGGCCTGCGAGTCGTAGTAGAAGCAGGTCTAACACTTTGAGAGAAATTGACTCCGTGCTTGAGAGTAATGATTTAGCAGATTCAAATCAAAAATCCGGAGCATATTTTAGGCGCTTGTCAACATTGCAGGAACGTCCGGGTGATGAGGCATTCAGAGCATCTCAAGAAGAATTGGTGGAAAAGGACGACTCTACGAAAAGTACTTCAAAAGAGGTTGGAATTGATGTTTCACCAACCAAGCCAATATTAAAGAAATCATCAAACATATCTCAACATCAATCGTCCCCAGCTAATGTGAATTTACAGCTGCTGGTTTCAGGCATCGACCATTCACAATGCTCTCATGACTTGAGTACCGCTTTAAAAGTCGCAAGAAAAATGCTTTTTTCATTCAGTGAAGTACATTTATCGGTCAAGAGGTTTACTGGATTTTGTTCCGATAGAAAGGTTTCTATGAAAGTGGTACCTTTGCTCCATACTACGAAGGGAAACATTGACTTTCTTGTTGAAACTTTGGAAGCTGCGGAAGATAAAGGTGAAAATCAGGCTTCAATTATGGATGCTGTTCAGACATGTATTATATCATTCAAGCAAATATTCAGCTTGATCAGTGAAAACTTTGCAACGTTTGTTGCAAAGATTGATGTTTGCTTCGTGAGGATGGTCTACTTAACTCTTTTCGGCTCTTTCAATGAAATGCAAAATGCGTTCAAACTATTGCTTAAAACTTCGACTCCACAAAAAATTCCCTTGGCACGCAATCTCTCATCTTTAGCGTTGGATGGAAAGTCTAGAATCCTCCAACCGACTTTTGATGAAGGTGCCAACCCCAATCAAGATGCTGTTTCGAATAATCCTAACGCCGATAGCAGTATAAGCCCTACAGAGATTGATGAAAAATTATACCAAGCAATTGCGTTGGCAACTAAAAATGCCCAAATTGTTTTCGGACAGCTAACAAAGTCTATAAACAAGAGTGCGATTGCTTCGGCGAATACAAATTCGACGCAGATGAATCTGACTGTATCAGCGAAATTCAAAGAGTTAACAAGCGTATGTTTATCCTCCATGGATATTACTAAGAGGCTCATTACCAAGCTTTCAACGATTAGATCCAATCAGACGCAGCAGAATCGAAAATTGTTTTGGGATGACATTAACCTTTTTTTGAAGGCAATCATCCAAACTTTCTCCTCTGTTAAAGCGATCATGAAAGACGTGCCTATTTTGAATGAAGTACGTCAATCGATGGCTCACTTGACCAAAACCACCAAGGATTTGACTCTTTTGTTGGAAGTGTCTTCGTACAAATCAATGTCGGATGCTCTGGTACCACTTCCAGTAAACTCACTGGTTAATTTGAATGGCATCCTTCTGCCATCAACTGCCACAAGTACGAATTCCGCGTCTACTGTCAATCTCTCGCAAATGGGTACTACAGCAGTGAGAACCCCGCTTGTGGCAACTGTAGGATCTGCAGCAGCCCTGGCAATTCTCCCTCGTTCGGATTCACATACGGCAATGGCAAATTCCAATAACACGGTTCCCATGTCAATCAACATTCCTCCTCTGGTGGCTTCGGATGTGCTCAATACAGGCTTACATACTGCTCCTGTGCAATCTATGGAGCAGTTCTATGCAAAGAACGTGAATCCGTTTGACTAGAAGATATGTTTGTCGCATTTAAATAGAATCGCGTTTGTAACGCATGCGCTATGCTCATTTTATAAATTCGCTCCATCACAATGGATCATTTAAATAGCTTCTCAAATTCAGCGAATCATAAAGACAGCGGAATGTATTCAAGTAATGGTTCTCTTGATGTTGAAGCGGTGATTAGCCAATTGCGAAAAGGGTCTTTGACTTACTCTAAAGTTTGGGAACTCAGCGCCTCTCTCTGTTTGAAAACCCACTTCATAGAGCCTCCATGTTTGTTACCTCTTGATTTCTGCAAAACTTCTCCAGTCCGGCCAATTACCGAATTGGGTTCACTTTTGAAGAAGTCATGTCCGTCAATCGAGCTCTATAAAGAGTTCCGTTCGCTAAGAATTGAGTACACCGAGAATTCTCCTCTGGCGACAAAAGTAATGAATGCTTTCGCCACTAGCCGCACAAACAGCCCAAAAGTTATGAGCAGAAAAGAGCTCGAGCAGGAAAACGATAACTTTCAAGGAAAAAAACTGATCGTAATCCCGAAACGGAACAAAATGACACGGGAATCTGTAAATCATCATGCTGCAAGCAAGAACGCCCGTTTCTTCCACGATAAGTTTTCGAATTCTCAGTTGTCTTTTCCTAATTACTATCAAAAGAGATATGAGCTTTCTACTTCTCTCGTGTTTATTGAGAAGATAAACTTGTCTCAGATTTTCTCCGATGCTCCCACTGAAGATGAAAAGAGGTTCGAGATATTTATTTCTACATTACCACAAACTGTAGATTGTCGAATAACGGGTGTACTAGCCGATAAATTGAGGGAGTCTGTTGACTTTCTAGCACAAGTTATCAAGAATTACGTAAGAGAGTGTAACTTTTGTTCGCGAGGCGATTCTATGTGCATCTGCTTGGGCTAAGATCACAGTTTTTTACATTCGCACCTGCTTATTGACAAATACACAAAGAGTTCAAAAGGTCAAAAAAAATGTAAAGCCGCGTTGCCGATGAACGGTTTCCGGATGAACTGTTTTTACCAGATAGTATTTCACCTACGCCTCCACTTGTACTTCATAAAGTTTAACGACGTGCTGAAAATTTGCAAATGCCTTTTATCATTGCCAAGCTCACTTCGCGATAATGCGATTTTACTCGATAATTGGTTGACGAACACTGCCTCGAAAATAAAGTGCAGTTGCAAAAACATCTTCTTTAAGGTGCAGTTTCATAGACAAATTCATACGTTCAAAATCCTTATTCCTCCACAGAGAGTCAAGTGCAATGGAACCCACAGAACCAAACGAAAGAAACAGCCCAGTCATGCATCCTAGACTCTCAAACGCGCAATGCCGCGGAGTTCAGATTACGATAAGAGAGATCCCGCGGCCTCAAGAACAGATACCTGCATGTTGACCGGTGTACCGACCAGCTTATCGGAATCGCCGCGGCCATCCGATAGCAAATAGTTGCGCCCACATTACATATATAATGAAGCACTCGCCACGAATGATTTAGACTTACCAGAAACAAAAACACACAATCACACATGACTACATCACAATTGATTGTTGAGGCTGCTCCAAACGGATTCGGGTGCACCATCACTCTTCCTAGCTACGCTAAGAATGACCCTGCCAACTTGAACGAGAGCGACTTCAAGAAGTTGTACGAGGCTACGCTAACCCACCTTGTGACCATCATTCCAGGACAAGAGGAGCTTGCACCAAAGAGCCAGTACCTTTTGACCAAACGGTTTGATCCTACAATCCCAGAACCAAAAGAGGAAGGCCTTGGTGGCTACGGCCACGGGAAGGAGTTTCGCCATACGCAGTCGGTTCTCAGAAAAGATGGAACTTCTGTCAAGTCTCAGCCCCAGGTACAAATCTTGGGTCAGGGTACTTTTGCTGCAGATGAACCTGGAAACGAGAATGGTGAGGCCATTACTCTTACCCATCCATCGCACACCACATTCCACAAGGAGCCATTGACCGAAGACCAGATCAAAAAAGAGCATAGGACTCGTTTTTACCGCTGGCATATTGACTCTGCGCTTTACGACTTGTCGCCTCCGTTGGTGACTACTCTTTTGGGAATTAAAGTTCCTCCTGCAACACAGACACAGGTTATCGATTACGATGATGGAACGGGTGACAAGTTGGAGTTGACACAGGGCGCCACCTGTTTTGTGTCTGGTGCCGCCGCGTTTGATAGGCTTTCTGATGAGGAGAAAGCGTTTGCGCTCAACACTGTTGTGGAGTACGCTCCACACCCATATATATTCATTTCACCAGCCAAGGCCACTAAAGATGGCTTGACAATGGTCTCTGAAGGTAAAGAAATGGACCTCAAGGCCCTTCCAGAATGGGAAGACTCCAAAATCAAGCGTTTGCCTATGGTCTGGACCAACCCTGTGACCAAGAAGCATCACTTGCAGGTACATGGCTGTTGCATCCACAAGTTGCACACCAAAAGCGGTTCAGAGACCAAGACTTTGGGCTTGGAGGAGGCCAGAAAGAAGGTTCATTCCATGATGCGTCCAGCCATTGCCCCTCAGAATGTATTGGCTCATTCATGGAAGCAAGGTGACTTGGTGATTTTCTTCAACAGAGGTGTATGGCACTCAGTTACAGGCGAGTTCAAGGGCATGCACGGTGGAACTGACGAAAAGAGATTGATGCACCAATGTAACATTGCAAGTGGTGCTGACCCAATCACGGCTTAAATTGACAAGTTTTATTTTTAATGTATGATGGTTTGGACATCTTAGTAGGATCAAGGTCATATGTAGCGAGCGATTCTTGCGATGGCTCATCATAGTAACAGTTCACAGTCTTTCCTGAGTCTTAAAATAATTGTTCCGATAATGACCATTATCAGTGGGACAATGGCATTATATCGTACTGAGAGAGAATAAAGGAAAAATTGCAAACAACGAAAATGATAACAATAGAAATGAACGAATTGATTAGTGTTTGACAGTGCATCAGCCTTAAGAAGATGAATATTGATGAGAAAAGTGGAAGAAATATAAAAAGTTGAGCAAACCAAAAAAGATTATAGCTTCACCCAGAAGTAAAACAGGCAAGTGTCAGTATTCAGGCGCATAGGCCAATCATTTTCCCTTACTTGTAAAATGTGTTCCTGTTCCAAGATTGCCAGTAGTGCATCGATGCGCAAAATCTTATCGCACAGAATGTGACAACCCACCTCCGTCCTTAGCGAAGAATACTGCAATGGGACATTACGTAACAATTGCCACGTGCAATCTCAACCAATGGGCACTTGACTTTGAAGGAAACAGAGACAGAATCCTTGAGAGTATCAAACAGGCGAAAGCCCGCGGAGCCAAGCTTCGGGTGGGGCCTGAATTGGAAGTTTGTGGTTACGGCTGCTTGGACCACTTTGCCGAGAACGACTTGTATGACCAGTCGTGGCAGATGTACTCGCAAATTTTAAGCTCCCCCGAAACCGACGACATCATTTTGGATATTGGTATGCCCATTATTCACAAGTCTATCAAGTACAACTGTCGTATCTTGAGTTACAACCACAAGATCTTGTACATTCGTCCCAAGTTGTACTTGGCTAATGATGGCAACTACAGGGAGATGCGGTACTTCACGCCTTGGAACAGGCCCAAATATCATGAGGTGTACCAGCTTCCGAAAAAGGTCCAGCGTGTCACGGGCCAGACTTCTGTGCCGATCGGAGATTGCGTGATGGAAACGTTGGAAACAAAGCTCGGCGCCGAAACGTGCGAGGAATTGTTCACGCCCGAATCTCCACACATCTCAATGGCCTTGGACGGTGTGGAAATCATAACCAACTCGTCAGGCTCTCATCACGAACTCAGAAAGTTGGACACCCGGTTGGAGTTAATCACGGAGGCCACAAAAAAATGTGGTGGAATTTATCTTTATGCCAACCAAAAGGGCTGTGATGGCGATCGCTTGTACTACGACGGCTGTGCTTGTATTGTTGTTAATGGCAAGATGCTCGCACAGGGATCGCAGTTTTCTCTTTCTGACGTGGAGGTGGTGCTGGCCACAGTGGACTTGGATGATGTACGCTCTTACCGTAACCAGAAATCTGCAGCCATGCAATCCGTGAACCAGAGCTCGCCGTACCACACAATTTCAACCAACATTGAGATGTCGCCCTCTTCGCATATTTTCAACCCATCGATCATGCCCACTGAGCCCTTGGGAAAAATAAGATATCATCTTCCAGAAGAGGAAATTGCCTTGGGGCCCGCATGCTGGTTATGGGATTACTTACGTCGTTCCAAAACGGCGGGCTTCTTTTTGCCGTTGAGTGGAGGCATTGACTCTTGTGCAACTGCGGTTATTGTCCATTCCATGTGTCGTTTAGTTGTTGCCGCCGTAAAGGATGAAAATAAGCAGGTTTTGGAAGATGTCCGCAGCTTGACAAAAGACCCTTCATTTACGCCTAAGACACCTCAAGAGTTGGCCAACAGAATTTTCTACTCTTCATTTATGGGAACGGTCAATTCTTCGAAAGAGACGCGTGCTCGAGCAAAAGAGTTGGCACAAGAAATTGGCTCGTACCACATCGATATGAACATGGATACTCTTGTCACTGCAGTGGTCAATGTGTTTGAAGTTGCGACAGGAAAAAAACCCATTTTCAAAATTTTCGGAGGCAGCCAAACGGAAAACCTCGCTCTTCAGAATATCCAGGCTAGGTTGAGGATGGTCTTAAGTTACCTATTTGCCCAATTATTGCCATGGACGAGAAAAAAGGAGGGGGGCTTACTTGTTTTGGGAAGTGCTAATGTTGACGAATGCTTGAGAGGGTATTTGACCAAGTACGATTGCTCGAGTGCAGATATTAACCCGATCGGTGGAATCTCCAAAACCGACTTAAAGGCTTTCATCAAATGGGCAGAGACAAACTTTGAAATGCCCATTTTGAGAGAATTCTTGGATGCTACACCTACTGCAGAACTAGAACCAATTACCGAGAATTACGTTCAGTCCGATGAAGTTGATATGGGAATGACATACGCAGAGCTTTCGAGGTTCGGTAGATTGAGGAAAGTGGATAAATGTGGACCTGAAGCTATGTTTGTGAAATTATACCATGAATGGTCTCAACCACCTTACAACTATAGCGCTGAAGTTATCGCTGAGAAAGTTAAGAGATTTTGGTTTTTCTACGCTATTAACCGGCATAAAATGACGACGATGACTCCTGCGTACCATGCTGAGCAGTATTCGCCGGAGGACAACAGGTTCGACTTGCGGCCATTCTTGATCAATCCAAGATTCCCCGTGGCCAGTAAGAACATTGATGAGATTGTTGCTAAGATCAATGAGCGCAAGAGCGAACTCGACCTGAGTTCATTGACTGTAGATTGAGAACACATATTGAACAGCTTCTCATGGTTTTTTTTTTTTTTTTGGTTCTGTATTTTTAATTCGTATTATCCATTGTATACATTTTACGAGAATGCATTCGTTTAAAAGGGTTTCGTAAATGTGTCATTATTACGGAGTTTCGAGATCACATAGAGACTTACCATCTCTTATCTTATCACCAGGCATTTCTTGGCGATGAAGTAACTTCTACATTAAAACACTGATGAAGAAGAGGTTCTGAGGATTACATGTACAATGATTGTGTTTTCGTACAAATATCTGTCCTTCTTCTACAATATAAATTTATGACAGACCCTGTTCATCTTAAAGAAGTATTCATGTTCTCCTAACTTTTTTTTTTATGTATCCAAGCTTTCCATATCCCCCCTGAGCCTTATTGATTTACTTTTCCACCCCAACGGGTTTCGATTGGAGATCCTTTTCCAGTAATGGTCATCGGATTATTGCGACGAACGAAATCCGTGATGGTGATTGCAGTCTGCTTCGGTACATCTTCGTGTACAAAATGGCCCGTTGCGGTATTATTGAACACAATAAGTTGGTATTTACCTTGCATCTGTCCGATGATGAGTTCCTTGTCCAAGTTCTCATTTCCCGAAAGGATAAGGAGCTTGGCCACTTTCTGTCCGGACCTTTTGCCGCATTTTATGAAGTTGTCGGAGAGATTGACAAACCAGCTGTCCCAAAACTCACTCATACTTCCCAAGTCGGCTTTCCACGTTAGAGAACCGTCCAGGTTCCGGCGGAGGAGGTCTATTACGCTTACACGAGCGGAATTTTCATTCAAAAGAAGACGCAACAGAAAATGCCACTGAATAGCGTCTGCGTAATGTGCAAAAGACTCTGGACGCTTGTTTAAGAACAGAGGTATGGACGAAAGTGCCCGTATGGCAGTCTCCTCCACAATGTCGAGAACAACAAGCCCCTTAATGCTGTGGGCCTTCGAGACGCCGCGAAGAATGTAGTTAGTGAGAACAGCCCCGCCCAAAGAGTGGCCCACCAAATACATCAAGTGGCGGCCGTTACGTTTGGCGAACTCGTCCAAAATGAGAGCAAAATCTTGCGTGAACGAATCCAATGAGTACTCCGCCGGCACCGGGAGAGAAGAATCGCCGTGGCCCCGAGCATCAAAGGCAAAAACGCCCACGGACTCTTTTGTCTCGCACTCCTCCACGAGACTCTTGGCTAGCGCATAAAACGTCATGGCAGACGAGCCGGCGCCGTGGTGACACACCAAAACAGTGCCTCCAGGAGTCGAAGGAGGCATGAAGTAAGTCTGGAAAGAAGCGCCGCCAAACAGGTAAATGTCCTGATTGGTGAAGAAGTAGTCCCTTTCTCGGCGAAAGCTGGCGACAAGATCCTCATCTTCGCGGGACGGCCCGGCGGCAGGCGCCAGAGGCAGCGGGGAATTCTGGGCAGCAGGGTTTTCTGCCACGGGCTCCATTCCGAAAGCCGCCGACTTGCTCCGGCCAAAGATTTTTCTCTGAAGGTCGCTCATTGAGAAAGACCGTCTGGTTTGTGGGGATCTCGAGTAGAGACATTATGCGCGCGCAATGTCGCAGCATCGTTCGAGATGCCCTAGATACCTTGGTTCGTCCAGTTCCGTCTACTTCTTGGTTCATCCAGTCCTTCACTTCTTGGTTCATCCGGTGTCCTTTCGGGTCTGTTTTTTCATCTCCTTTTCTATGGACCTCACACGCCACTTCCAGTACATGGCCGTGGCCACGTTTGTGGCGTACCGAGCCTTTGCCAATGGAGAAACACCGGTCGCCTGCGTTTTCGTCCATGAGCCCAGCCAAACAATCTTGGCCTTCGGATGCAACGACACAAACCGCTCGCTCAACGGCACACGTCACGCCGAGTTCATGGCCATCGACAAAATCCTACAAGAGAACCATCTCTTGAACAGTCTGCCCGAAAAAGTCGCGGCGTTCTTCAGCCAGGTGGTGCTTTACGTCACCGTGGAGCCTTGTGTCATGTGTGCTCTGGCGCTCCGGCATGTGGGCATTAAGAAGGTGTACTTTGGCGCCGCCAACGATCGGTTCGGAGGCAACGGCACTGTGATCAAGGTACAGGAAAACGACAGCTACTTGAGTTTTGGCGGAATCATGAGAGTGGAGGCGGTGCACTTACTCCGGAATTTCTACGTGCAAGAAAACGAAACGGCGCCCGTGCCCAAATTGAAAAAGAACAGGGACATCGAGGGGAAGCCGTTTCCGCCGAATCTAGACTTCCCCAAGTACGTCACCAAGGACCAGTTTTGTGCTGAGTATGGCGAAACGCGGGGCGCACTTTTTTACGAAGAGCCTCATCCTACATGCGAGGTGACGCCCGTATTGGGTGTCAGTTACGATATCAAAAATTTACTAAGCGACGGGAAAATCCTTGCGATGCCGAAGCTAGGAGAACTTTATCCGCAGGTTGCATTTCTGCCGGACAACCAGGCTTACGCTTTTTTGGTTGAGGAGGACATAGATACGTTGGTGGCATTTTTACCCGTGGTGACAGAAAATGGAGAGGTGAATTACGAGTTGGATGTACGGCCAAAACGCCTAAAGTTTTCTAGTGAGGATTAACCTTTAGGTGATGCACGGACGCCTGCAACAACGTTGACCACGCATCAAAGTAATCTGCATCTATGGCCAGGCGACATGAGCATAATTTCTTCATTCACACATCCTTGCATAATGGCAAGGCCAATCGTGCACAGAGCCACGGAAATTGCTTTCTTTTTTGCTTTGCCGTCTTGCATCTTCACTACGGGCGTTTTGGTCAGACACCATTCTGCACATAGTCACAACTTACTCCGTATTCCTGCTCGTAAATGAGTTAATTAGACGTTGCACTGAAATTCACGTTTAAGTAGACCAATGAGCATAAGCGGGTTTTCGCCTACGGGTATTTCCTTTTGAGTCTCTTTTTTCTTTGTCCACTTTTTCATTTCTCAGAGCACTAATGATTCTTAATCTCACCTTTGTGGAAATGAAGATGTTAGGGTCCACAGGGCCGAATGCAGTCCAGAAAATAAGCTTTAGACTCAAACTAACACATTATTTTGTGCGGATGAGGCGTGGCGCCTACGTGTGAACAGTTACTATATACCGGACTGATTATAGTTGCTGAATCGAGTTGCGAGCTCACACACCGACTAAAGGCCGACGATCTCAAAAAACAATCTTTCCATGTGGAACAATACGAGGAGCCAGGAGAGTCCATTTTTGAGTCCCCTGGTAAATTTGGAACTTAAAGAGAAACAGGGCCGGCTGAAAAGGAAGAAAATTGCGCTGATAACGGCTCAGGCCGATTCCATGCATGGATGTAATGATCCATGCATATGCGACGTCTCATTTGCGGCTGCAAGACCTTTTTGCTGCGGCTATGGAATTTACTCGCCAATACGCTGCTGTGTAAGCCTAAATCCCGTTTAAAAGAAAGCGATCTGGCCCTTTCTTTTATTTCCTCGCTTGTCTCCGTTTTCTGCTCGTTCAAAACCTCTTTTTTGCCCAGTTTTAAAGAGGCGCCATGCTGATCACTTTATTCCCAGTCCTCCTCTGGTTTATAGCCCTAGCGTCTGCCGCTCAGGTTTCGGGCGTTTTCACGGGCATAAATTCCATCACCCCTGGCGAAAAAGCCTGGCCCAAATACCCGTCATGGACGGCGTCAATCGCATGGAAAATGGATGCTTCCAAAGTGAAGTCCGGTGATACTTTCCGATTGGAAATGCCCTACGTTTTCAAATTCACAACCTCCTCGTCCACTATTCTGTTGACTGCCGGAGGAAAGACTTTCGCCACATGTTCCTTGTTGTCAGGTGAGAACTTGCTCGCCTACTCGGAAATTGATTGTACGGCGCTGCTGGCCATTACCTCTGTGCAAAGTGCCTCTGGATCCATTTCGGTCACTTTCACTTTCAGCTCGGGAGCCACCGACGAAAAGTTGGATCTCGAGGCCGCGGCGCATTGGAAAGCGGGCGCCAATACCGTCTCCTTCAACGACGGCACCAACACCATCTCCACCACCGTGAACATGGATGCGGGTGCCACGTATTTCGGCTCTGGGCCCGGCTCGGGCGCTCACGGTGGCAGAACGCTTCCTTCCTTGAATAAGCTTGAAATGTACTTTCTCGATGTGGCATCTACAAGAAAGCGGTCGGGATCGCTCTCGCTTCTGGTGGCTCTGAACACTCCGTTGGACTGCTCGACTTCCAAGGCTTTTGTCACCACAAAGGTCAATGCCTGGCAATTCCCCGAAAACTCGTTCGATTCCGTGTCTGGCGCCACTTTCACCTACAAGTGTTCGTCGCTGAGAATCGATGTCACCTACACGAACTTGCCGGCGCAGTACACGCCGTACATCGAGGCTTACAGCGTGATTCCAGCGTCCAACATCTTCACTGTGGCGTACAGGCTGTCGGACCAGTACAACGCCAACAAAATCACCGTTGACAACTACCAGTTCGCCGTGTACTCGAACCAGCAGCCTCTGGGCGATGGAAGCTACGTCGATATCGAACTCACCACCATCACCAGAGACGATATTACTCGAACCTCGCTTACAACTGCCACAGGGTCCAAAACAAACACCATTGAGGTCTATGTTCCCAGAGAGTCCACCACCACGACTGTCACCAAAAGTGTCAGCAAAAGCGAGACCGCCACTGTGACCGGCTCGGACGGTGTGGCCACGGTCATAGTCAATGTGCCCACGCCAACGGTTTCCACCACCAAAACGTACTCGGGATCGATGAGAACGACATCGACATATACTTCCAGCGGAACGGTTTACGTGGAGGTGGATGTGCCTACTGCGACGCTGTCGAAGACACTAACTTATTCGGACTCTACTTCCAGAACAACTACATATACCTCTGGTGGAACAGTGATTGTTGAAGTCGATGTGCCTACTCCAACTCTGTCTAAGACTTCAACCTATTCAGACTCTACTTCTAGAACGACCACTTATACATCTGGTGGAACAGTAATTGTTGAAGTCGATGTGCCAACCCCAACTCTGTCTAAGACACTGACTTATTCAGACTCTACTTCCCGAACAACGACCTACACATCTGGAGGCACTGTGATAGTTGAAGTCGATGTCCCTACTCCAACACTGTCTAAAACATTAACTTACTCTGGTTCCATTTCCAGAACGACCACATTTACCTCTGGTGGTACCGTAATTGTTGAAGTCGATGTGCCTACTCCGACTCTGTCCAAAACATTAACTTACTCTGGTTCCATTTCCAGAACAACCACATTTACCTCTGGTGGTACCGTAATTGTTGAAGTTGATGTGCCTACTCCGACTCTGTCCAAAACATTAACTTACTCTGGTTCCATTTCCAGAACAACCACATTTACCTCTGGTGGTACCGTAATTGTTGAAGTTGATGTGCCTACTCCAACACTGTCCAAAACACTGACTTACTCAGACTCCACTTCGAGGACAACTACCTACACTTCTGGTGGTACCGTAATTGTTGAAGTTGATGTGCCTACTCCAACACTGTCTAAAACACTTACCTACTCTGGTTCCATTTCCAGAACAACAACCTACACATCTGGAGGCACTGTGATAGTTGAAGTGGATGTTCCCACCCCGACACTGTCTAGAACGCAGACGTATCTAGATTCCACCACTAGAACCACAACATACATTTCCGGCGGCACAGTCGTGGTGGAGGTGGATGTGCCGATTCCTACAAGTACCGTCACAGTCACACGGGGCAGTGTCTCGTTTACTACCACCCGCACGGCTTCTCCAGGTGGAACAGCTACTGTCGAAATTGATGTCCCAACCTCTACAACCACGAAAACAGCTACTTGGACCGGGGCTACCGCAACCACTAAAACTTCGACGTCTGACGGCACTGTTGTTGTGGAAATAGACGTGCCAATTCCAACCAATACTGTAACGGTTACAAGAGGCAGTGTTTCCTTCACGACTACACGCACTGCTTCCCCAGGCGGCACTGCCACCGTTGAGATTGACGTACCAACTTCTACAGTCACAAAGACAGTCACATGGACTGGTTCATCCACCAATACTTCTACCTACACTTCAGATGGAACTGTCGTGGTTGAGATTGATGTGCCCATTCCAACAGAAACCACTACAATCACCAGTGGAACGGCTTTGTTCACAACTACACATACAGCTTCTCCAGGCGGAACGGCCGTTGTTGAAGTGGATGTTCCGACTTCCTCTACCACCAAAACGGCAACTTGGACGGGATCAACCACCAACACCACCACATACACATCTGGTGGAACAGTTATCGTAGAAATCGATGTTCCAATTCCTACCCAGACAACCACTGTTACAAGAGGCACCGTTCTATTCACAACTACCCACACCGCCTCTCCAGGCGGCACTGCCACCGTTGAAGTCGATGTTCCAACTTCCACAATCACAAACACAGTCACCTGGACGGGATCTGCTACAAACACTACTACTTACACTTCTGATGGAACTGTTGTGGTTGAAGTGGATGTGCCAATCCCAACAGAAACTACCACAATCACCAGTGGAAGTGTCTTGTTCACAACTACACATACCGCCTCTCCAGGTGGAACAGCAATTGTTGAAGTTGATGTGCCTACCTCCACAATCACTAGGACTGTCACTTGGACAGGAGTTTCTACGAATACTTCTACCTACACATCTGATGGAACGGTTGTGATTGAGATCGATGTTCCTGTTCCTACGGTGACAACAACAAGAACCTATACTGGAGCAGAGACAACCACAATCACTCACGATGGCACTCCAGGAGAAACAGGTACTATCGAAGTGGAAATTCCTATTCCCACCGTGACATCCACAGTTTCATATGACGGAACTGTTGTCTCGTATCTGACGAAAACTGCTTCTGTTGGAGAAACTGCAGTGGTGGTGATCAATGTTCCCGAATCTGTTTCTTTTACTACCAAGACCGGCAGTGACCTAACCACTCGCACGAGATCTTACACTCTGGATGGAACACTTATCATAGAAATTGATATCCCCACTCAAACAAGTGAAACCACCAGAACCTGGACCGCATCAACTTCACAAACCACTACTTACACGACTGGCGGTACCGTTGTCATTGAAGTAGACGTTCCGATTCCAACAGAAACCACTACCATTACCAGAGGCACTGTGCTGTTCACAACCACACATACTGCCTCTCCCGGTGGGACAGCAATTGTAGAAGTGGATGTCCCGACTTCCTCTGTCACAAAGACGGTAACCTGGACGGGATCAACTTCTAACACTTCTACATACACTTCTGACGGTACAGTGGTGGTTGAGATTGATGTTCCAATTCCTACTCGGACAACCACAATCACAAGTGGTTCTGCTTTGTTCACAACTACCCACACAGCCTCTCCGGGAGAAACTGCGATTGTTGAAGTCGATGTGCCAACCTCGACAATCACTAAAACGGTGACTTGGACAGGATCCGCTACAAACACCTCGACATATACATCTGATGGAACGGTTGTGGTTGAAATTGATGTTCCAATCCCAACAGAAACTACTACAGTCACCAGTGGCTCGGCATTATTTACGACGACCCACACTGCTTCACCAGGTGGAACGGCTATTGTTGAAATTGATGTGCCAACTTCGACAATCACTAAGACAGTCACATGGACGGGAGCAAGCACCAATACTTCTACATACACTTCTGACGGCACTGTCGTTGTGGAAATTGACATTCCAATTCCAACAGAAACTACTACAATTACGAGCGGCTCAGTATTATTCACAACAACACATACTGCTTCACCAGGAGGAACTGCCATTGTAGAAGTGGAAGTGCCAACTTCTACAATCACAAAGACAGTCACATGGACTGGAGCTTCCACAAACACTTCTACCTACACTTCCGATGGAACTATCGTGGTTGAAATCGATGTTCCAATTCCTACCGAAACTACCACTATTACTAGCGGTTCTGTCTTGTTCACTACTACGCACACTGCTTCACCAGGAGGCACAGCCATTGTCGAAGTCGATGTTCCTACTTCTACAATCACAAAGACAGTCACCTGGACCGGAGCCTCAACGAATACTTCCACGTACACCTCAGATGGAACAGTTGTGGTTCAGATTGATGTGCCAATTCCAACCGAAACCACTACTATCACTAGTGGAACGGCCTTGTTCACGACAACCCAAACTGCTGCTCCTGGTGGGACCGCAATAATCGAAGTGGGTGTTCCTACGTCTACAATTACGAAAACTGTAACCTGGACAGGATCATCTACCAATACTTCTACGTACACGTCAGACGGTACGGTTATCGTGGAAATTGAAGTTCCAATTCCAACTCAGACCACGACAATCACAAGTGGAAGCGTGTTGTTCACAACAACTCACACTGCCTCTCCAGGTGGAACGGCAACTGTCGAAATTGATGTTCCTACGTCAACTGTTACCAAGACGGCAACATGGACCGGATCCAGTACTAGCACATCCACATACACTTCTGATGGAACAGTAATTGTTGAGATTGATGTTCCCGTTCCTACGGTAACAACCACCAGAACCTATACTGGAGCAGAGACAACCACAATCACTCACGATGGCACTCCAGGCGAAACAGGTACTGTCGAAGTGGAAATTCCTATTCCCACCGTGACATCCACAGTTTCATATGACGGAACTGTTGTCTCGTATCTGACGAAAACTGCTTCCATCGGGGAAACTGCAGTTGTTGTTATAAACGTTCCAGAATCCGTTTCGTTTACTACCAAGACCGGCACCGACCAAACCACTCGCACGAGATCTTATACTCTGGATGGAACACTCATCATAGAGATTGACGTTCCAACTTCTACAATCACCAAGACTGCTACCTGGACGGGATTGAGCACCAACACATCTACATACACTTCAGATGGAACTGTGGTGGTTGAAATCGATGTTCCAATTCCAACAGAAACTACAACAATTACCAGTGGGTCAGTATTGTTCACGACCACACATACTGCTTCGCCTGGCGGCACAGCTATCATCGAAGTAGATGTTCCTACCTCATCTATTACGAAAACCGCCACCTGGACTGGATCGACTACCAATACTACCACATACACATCTGACGGCACTGTTGTCGTGGAAATCGATGTTCCAATTCCAACTGAAACTACCACAATTACCAGTGGCAGTGTCTTGTTCACAACTACACATACCGCCTCTCCGGGTGGAACAGCGATTGTTGAAGTGGACGTTCCAACTTCTACAGTCACAAAGACAGTCACATGGACTGGCTCATCCACAAATACTTCTACCTACACTTCAGATGGAACTGTCGTGGTTGAGATTGATGTGCCCATTCCAACAGAAACTACTACAGTCACCAGTGGCTCGGCATTATTTACGACGACCCACACCGCTTCACCAGGTGGAACGGCTATTGTTGAAATTGATGTGCCTACATCTACAATCACCAAGACTGTCACTTGGACAGGAGTTTCTACGAATACTTCTACCTACACATCTGATGGAACGGTTGTGATTGAGATCGATGTTCCTGTTCCTACGGTGACAACAACAAGAACCTATACTGGAGCAGAGACAACCACAATCACTCACGATGGCACTCCAGGAGAAACAGGTACTATCGAAGTGGAAATTCCTATTCCCACCGTGACATCCACAGTTTCATATGACGGAACTGTTGTCTCGTATCTGACGAAAACTGCTTCCATCGGGGAAACTGCAGTGGTGGTTGTCAATGTTCCAGAATCTGTTTCGTTCACTACTATAACAGGCAGTGACCAGACCACCCGCACAAGATCTTACACTTTAGATGGAACATATGTCATTATAATTGAAGTTCCTACTTCCACAATTACCAAGACGGCTACGTGGACAGGCTCTTCCACAAACACTTCCACATACACTTCTGATGGCACTGTTGTTGTCGAGGTTGATGTTCCAATTCCGACAGAAACAGTTACAGTGACTAGTGGTACTGTTCCGTTCACCGCTACTATTACTGCATCTCCTGGTGGAACCGCAACTGTTGAAATTGGTGTCCCTACCTCCACCATCACCAAAACAGCAACCTGGACTGGATCGACAACCAATAGCGCCACGTCTACTTTGAACGGTACTGTTGTCGTTGATATCGAAGTTCCTGTTCCAACACAAACAGTGACGATTACTTCTGGTACCATTTTGGCAACTACTACACTAGCTGCTGTTCCTGGATCTACAGCTGTGGTCCAAATTTTGGTACCATCAGTGGACACAGACTCCACTTGGTATAGTGTATCGTCGACTGACACTGACGTTTCTTCGAGTAGCTTTTCGGGAACTTCTACCTCTGTATCGGGAAGCACCTATGTTCTGTCCGTTGCATCTTCAGCAAATGCTGACGCTTCTTCCAACACTCAACTATCAGCATCTGCATCACAATCTGGAAACATATTGGCTTCACTGTCCAGTGGACCCAGCTCCTCCTTCCATTCTTTCAACTTCCAGAATAGCTCTGTCCCATACAGTTCTGTGACCCCATCTGCTACAGATGTCTCTACAGATATTTCTACAGATGTTTTGTCTACAGATGTTTCTACAGATGCCTCGTCCACAATTGACCCATATGTTTCCGCTACAGACGCATCGTCGATTGTTTCATCCACAGCTGTTTCCGCAGGTGCCTCATCCACGACTGATCCATCCACAGATGCTTCTTCTACGAACGTTTCGTCTGCTGATGTATCATCCGCAGGCTTTTCCACAGAAGTTTCTACAGGTGCATCGGCAACAATTGTTTCGTCCACAGATGGATCAAGAGACCCTACTTCTGCAGATGTTTCCTCTGCAGATGTGACAACCGATCCGGCCTCCACAGATGTTTTGTCCTCTACATATATGTCTGCAGATCCTCCACCTACAGATGCCTCTTACACGGATGTAACCTCTACGGATGCTTCATCTACAGCTTCGTCTACGGATGTTGCGTCTACCGACCTTTCTGATACTGTCGTTTCCCCAGCACTTTCATCAGCTGACCCGTCTGCTTTGTCGACATATACGTCCACAGAAAGCCTGTCACTGTTGCCAGCTCAGAGTGGGCCGAGCAGTACACTTACTAGTGGAACATTGCTGGTGGAATCAGATTTGCCCGCTTCTTCTAATACCGCAGCAACAGTTTACCCTTCCACCAAAGATCCAGTTTACTATGTTACTGGATCTACAGACACCCAAGATTCAAACTTGGGAGAGCCGACATCTGTGCCACAAGTGTCTTCGTCCAGTGATATCCAGCCTACGACCACTGTATTCCCAGTTATTCCTCCGGGACCAGGGAGCGATACAGGATCGAACGGTTCTGGATCTGATGGATCTGGAACTGATGGATCTGGAACTGATGGATCTGGAACTGATGGATCTGGATCGAACGGGTCAGGATCAAACGGGTCAGGATCAAACGGATCTGATGGATCTGGATCGAACGGGTCTGGATCGAACGGGTCAGGATCAAACGGATCTGGAACTGATGGATCTGGATCGAACGGGTCTGGATCGAACGGGTCAGGATCAAACGGATCTGGAACTGATGGATCTGGATCGAACGGGTCTGGATCGAACGGGTCTGGATCAAACGGGTCAGGATCAAACGGGTCAGGATCAGGATCTAATGGATCAGGATCAGGATCTGATGGATCAGGATCAGGATCAAACGGTTCTGGAAGTGCTGGAACAGATGGGTCTAGCGGTGCTGGCTCCAATTCAAACGGCTCCGGCTCCGGTTCTGGCTCCGGCTCAGGATCGAGTGGTTCAGAAGGAACGAGCGGACCACAAAGTCCTGGTTCCAATAGTGGCTCTGACGGGTCTAACAATGGCTCTGGGTCCAACAATGGCTCTGGGTCCAACAATGGCTCGGACACTGGGTCTAATGGGAACGAACTGAACGGGAACGGATCGGGCGACTCAAACTCCAACGGATCCAATGGTTCGAACACCGGTAACTCCAACGACCCCTATTCCAACGACCCCAACTCCAACAACAACTCCAACTCCAACGACCCTGTCCCTGCTTCCGCCAACGCCTCGAACCAGGGCGCCCGCCCCACCTCTTGGTCCTATGTCTACGCGTCGGCCTCCGCGTCCGCGCCCAGCGCGTCGGCCACGGGATCCAGACCGCCTGTCGTCACTGGCGTTTCCGGCGCGTCTTCGCCGACATGGGCCATGGCCGTCTTGGTCAGCGTGCTAGCATGCGGCCTCCTATTCTAATGGCATTCATTTTGCACCCAAGGGTGCATCCAAATACCGCCTTCAAAACGTCTATGCTTTTTCTGAAAAATTTTTGTGACTGTTCTCCGAACGTCTAGGACCTTTCATTTCACTTCACTTAATCTTCTTGGTTTATACTTTATCGTGTAATAAAACTCGTATGTACTTATGCATCGTGCCTGGTTCGCGCAGATTATGCATGCCGCCCCTTCGGAAGCTGAGACAAACAGACACGCAGAGAACGCAAAAGGGCAAAGGTCCAAAGAGGAAAAATTCAATTTGTCCAATTGAAATTAGTCGAACTGAAATTCGCCGGATCGGGAAATACGCCCGGCCCAAGAAGGCGGAACCTAAAATTCAAACCTCAACAATGCCGCGGCCGTCCCTTCGCCATACCTTACAACGGCAGGCGTGGAAACGGGTCTATCTGCAGTCGCATCTGTTTGAGCATTCGCGCGGCAATGAGACAAGGCTCATACTGCAGAAAACTTATATAGAGAGAAAGAACAAAAAAGTTCACTTTTGGCCAAACATGAAATTGCTGCTTTTGTTGGTGTGCTCGTTGGCTGCGGCCAACGTTGTTGTCGAGTATGTGACGGTCACTGCGTTCGTCACCATGAAAAAGGGCCAGCTTGGCGTGGCCGCCCCAAGTCTGGCAATCGAAGAAAGCTTGTGGGCTGAAACCACAGAGAGCGCAGGCCAGGATCAGAGCACTGGCCAGGATCAGAACGCAAAGGCGATAAGCACGCAGCCGGCTCTGGCGCAGGAGCCTGAGTTGAGCCAAGCTGCCGCCAGTCCGGCTTCTCAGGCGTCTGTGCCTTTAGCCGCGGCTGAAGTGTCAAGCGAGCCAAGTTCGGCTGCTCCATCTGCACCGGTCCAGTCTCAAGCTCCTGCTCAGTCTGCACCCGCCCAGTCTCACGCTCATGCTCATGCCTCGTCTGCTCAGACTTCATCTGCACCAGCCCAGACTTCATCAGTCCAGGCTTCATCTGCACCAGCCCAATCTTCCTCTCAATCCCTGTCGGGCTCCTTCTCCGGCGACGGAACCTACTACGACACCGGCATGGGCGCGTGTGGCACCACCAGCACAGACTCCGACTTCATTGTTGCCGTCAGCAAAGACTTGTTCGACCAGTACACGCCCAACGGCAATCCAAACCGCAACTCCTTGTGTGGCAAGAAGATCGAGGCCTTTTACGAGGGCAAGTCGGTGGAAGTCACCGTGGTGGACCGTTGTGAAGGCTGTGCGTACGGAAGCTTGGACTTCTCTCCTGCGGCCTTCCGCCAGTTGGCAGACCAGGGCTTGGGCAGAATCAAAATCACATGGAACTGGGCCTAGAGTGGAAGAGCTCTGGGCAATTCCTGTGGACGGCATCGCTACTCTGGCTAAAGATTCCCTCAGTCTTTGCACCTGGTCATTATCTACACTATGCATCGTCATCCTTTTGCACTATAGAATATCCGTATCGTGCCTTTATAGATCTGGCATCATACCACTCTCTTTATATCACAAATTTGCTACAAGCCCATGGGGCAAATTCACTTCACATATACGTCACATCATCACACCTGTCTTGTATTTTCAGTAATTTCAGGTAGAAAATGATAATGCCGAAATGATCGAATAAGAATCTAATTTACATTCTATCATTCGTAATAATATACACTAGCCATTGTGCTATATGTCTACGTATCTAGATCAATCTCTGGCCGATTCAGTGTGTATGTACTGGGGTAAGCGGTAGAATTATTGATGGTTTAGACGTTTCGAGAGTAGTACTCGAGCGAGTCCTAGAATGGTTCGCAAGATTAGATATCACGATTTAAAGTTTCTAATTGCTGTATTTTACGAATCAAAACTATAGATTGAAAACTTTAATTGAATAGTTCTGCCTTATTATTCATCCAGCATTAACTCTCTCATTATATGCTCTACTGAACAAATGCTAACTCTATATTAGAACTATAATGCATTACTAAAAATATACCACTAGCTATTTGTTTTACTAAACATAATCCTAAGAAACTTCATAAATATCATCAATAATTTAATGAGTTTCAGAATTGGCTATTGCCAAACTAAATTTCAAGATTTCCTTTTAATCTGTCCAGATATTCTTGAGCAGAGCCATGGTTATATCAGACGAAAAATTGATACTAAGACCGTCAGATAATTTTTGGACTTTTCACATTGATTACTTCATTCCGACAAATCAATGCAAGCTAGCATGATAAACATTCATCACACGATGGAGCTTCGATCTACATTGTTCATGTTCTGTTGCAAATTTGTTCGAAAATAGGCCAACAATACTTTAGTTTTGGTACGTTGATAGACCAACTTCAATTAGAAAACCGTGGCAGAAGAAGCATCTCCATGAATGTTGTATCTTGAAATCTACGCTCGCTTGTCATCACAATCTTGTTCCTTCCCTTTCTTTATCGAAGTCTATTATACATGTATTTCCATCCCATCACAACTCAAGGTCTTCGTATGCTACCTTGTACCGTTTTCCGTCTTCTTTTTCTGTTTGGCTTCATTCTTTCCAGGTTGACTTCTAAGTGGTTCAGAGGAACCAACACTGAGCATTTCCATAGGTCCGCACTAATATACGTTCCAGTGTGAATTTTACATTTCTCATTCTACATTCTACATTTCTAAAATTCTAATTCTACATTACATTCAACCATTCTACAGTTCTACACTCTGCAATTCAATTTTCTACATTCTACATTCAAATTTACTATACTGGATCTCCTCCAGCAGCAACTCGTAGAACCTGTATCAAAGTTTCTATCCATTAATAATAATGTTTCACCTGCTGCTAATACAGGTAATGATAGTAATAATATAGCTGTAAAGAATATATATCATTAAATTAATATACATGAAATATCTTTCATAGGAATGTACATATAAAGAGATTTCACTACACAGCTTCCCATTTTCGCGATTTCCTTAGCTTGCGTTTCTCTACTATTTCCTACTTTCTACTTTCCATTTCACTTCCTTTGTACTTCCTATTATCTTCTTTCCTCTTTCTTTCCTCTTTCTTTTCTCTTCTCCCTCTCTTTCTTTTCTTTTTTCTTTTCTCCTCTTCCTCCACCCCTCCTGCACACCAGCTACACCATCGCCAGCCGCACACCTTCACCGCCATGGACTCAGACGACGACTTTTCTGCACACCTGGCGGAGCTGGACGTGCCGCTTTCGCCCGACTCCGACGGAATGGCCCGGCGCACACGCGCACGCGCCTCCGAGCCCAAGCAGGCCGCCTACGCCTGGGAAGACGAGTACCAGCGCACGTGGGACATCGTCAAGGACGACACGCTGAGACCGGTAGAGCTCCTCCTCCAGCAGATGGTGGACGCACGCAAGGCCAAGCTCAGCCGCACGGCAGCGACGCCGTTCCAGCGCGGCATCATCCGCACCGTCGTGGTGGTGGTGGACGCGTCGCGGGCCATGCTCGAGAAGGACTTGCGGCCCACGCGGTTTGGCGCCACGGTGGCGCACCTCCAGGACTTTGTGGCGGAGTTTTTCGACCAGAACCCGATCGCGCAGATGGCCGTGGTGATGATGCGCAACGGCGTGGCGTCCGTGGTCAGCGAGCTCAGCGGCCTGGCCCAGCACCACATTGATCGTCTCCGGGCGCTCCGCGCGCGCCAGCACACGCTCGAGCCCAAGGGCGACCCGCTGTTGCAGAACGCGCTCGAGTTGGCGCGGGCGCTTCTCACCGCCGGCGGCGGGCCCACCTCCCGCAGCTCGCGCGAGATCGTGGTGGTGTTTGGCGCGCTCTTCACGCTGGACCCGGGCGACATCCACCAGACCATCGAATCGCTTGTGCGCGACGAGATCCGCGTGCGGGTCATTGGGCTTGCGGCGCAGGTGGCCATCTGCCGCGAGCTTGTGGCTCGCACCAACGCCGGCGAGTGTGCGGGCTACGGCGTGATTGTGGGCGACGCGCACTTCCGCGAGCTTCTCATGGCGTGCGTGGAGCCGCTCGCGGTGGCGCGGCGGGCGGCCGAGACGGCCACGGGCGTGCCGGTGCTCCGCATGGGCTTTCCGCTGCGGGCGCCGGCGGCGCCGGGCATGCCTGTGTTGTGTGCGTGCCATCCGCAGGGCGGCGGCGCCGACACGGGCTACTGGTGCCCGCAGTGCCGCAGCCGCGTGTGTCTGCTTCCGTGTGTGTGTCCCGTGTGCGGGCTCATGTTGATCTTGCTGACGCACTTGGCCCGCACGCACCACCACTTGGTGCCGCCGCCGGACTACGAGGCGGAGACAAAGGACAGCGACAACGGCAGCGGCAGCAGCAACAACGATTCCAGCGGGAACTCACACTCGAACTCCAACTCGAACGAGAAGGAGCGCTGCTTCGGGTGCCTTGCCCAGGGCGACGGTGCGCTCGGCGCCCGCTACGCTTGCGCGGCCTGTGGCCAGCGCTTCTGCATCGACTGCGACGTCTTTGTGCACGAGGTGCTTCACAACTGTCCGGGCTGCGAGGCCCGTGCGGCCAAATAGAATGAGATCAGTTGCTATTGTAGGTCTTCTGGCTCAGACAGAGGCAGAGACCTTCTTTGCCAATCTTTGGTCTATCCTTTGGCCTATCCTTCGCCCATCCTTTGGCCAATCCTATAGTCTGTCACAGTTGCCGACTGGCCATTTCGATCGGCAAAGCATTTAGAAACATACATCAGACGCTTAATATATACTTCTCATGGGTATGCCAGGTTGTATCGGATGTATCTAATGGCCATCACTAAGCACGGCTAAGAACTAGGAAGTCGTTAATGTAGGATGTCTGAAATGATAATAATCAGCGTAAAAAAACCATCCAAATTCCATCAGAAATGGATTAGCTTTTTCCGGAATCTCGTTTATGGACTTTGCCGTACGATTCCATATTCGCTTAAAATGCTGAAGTGGAATTACAAAATGAAATCTAGTAGGAAAGAATTGTATTACAAAACGATCTTTGCCGAACAAGAACATTTGGTCAAAACACCGCCGGATAATCGTTTGCTCATCGAAAGCAACTGGATCTAAATGTTTGGCAAACAGACGAGTTTCTCATCACTAAATTCCAGTTTTAACAAAATTAATGAACCATTTAAATTTATGTTCATAATGTCTAAATGTAAGCAAGTGTCCTTAAGCATTTGATTATATAGCACCGTATGTCGTGTACAAGGTTGTGAATAGGTTATTGCTACTTCTTTTCATCTCTCTTCTTTCTTCACTTCTACCTCTCAATTGTTCTCCATCAATTATCGAGTGTTTATTTATACATAGTGCTACTTGTTACCCCATGCGGACGAGCCGCCATCGTTACCCCATGACGAGCCAGAGGTGCCCTTGTTCCAGCCCGAAGCGTTCGAGGAGTTTCCCCATGCTGAAGAGTCTCCTTTAGAATCCTGGTTGCCCCAAGCCGAGGAGCCGCCGGACTTGCCCCACGCAGAGTTGTTGCCCAGCTTGTTGCCCCACGAGGAATTATTTCCTTTGTCTCCCCATGAGGAATTGCTTCCCTTGTCGCCCCAAGCAGAAGAGCCACCTTTGTTTCCCCACGACGAGCTGTCGCCCTTATTTCCCCACGACGACGAGCCGCCCTTGTCGCCCCAAGAGGAAGAGCCGCCTTTGTTTCCCCATGCAGAAGAGCCACCGCTGCTGCCCCATGAAGAAGAACCGCCCTTGTTGCCCCACGCGGACGAGCCGCCCTTGTTGTTGCCCCAGGCGGAAGAGCCGCCCCAGGCCGAGGCGCCGCCGCCGCCGCCCCAAGTAGAGGCTCCTCCAGCAGCAGGAGTTTTGCCGCCCCACGCGGACGCACCGCCAACCGCCGGCGTAGCACCGCCCGCCGCTGGAGTTGCACCGCCCCAAGCCGACCGGGCACCCGACGCAAACGCCGGCCCGCTGCCGCCCACCGGCCTCGTGTCCTGCGCGCCAATGAACCGCAAGTATGGCACGGACTCGCCGCGCACCATCACGCTCAATTTCGTCTTGTTCACCTTGATCTTCTTCGCCTTGGTGTGCAACTCGATCCGCGCATCCGTGTCGTCGGTCTCAACCACCTTACCCATAAGACCCTTGTAGTTACCGTTGTTCACCACAACATCCTTGTAAAGCAACTTGTCACGGCCGCCGGCACGCGTCACGCCCGCCGTTGGCACTGGCGCCGCCTTGATGTTTGGGTTCATGCGGCTCAAGTCAGGGCCCAACGTCCGCGACACCATCAGGTTCTTGGTGGCAATGGTGCTCACGTTCAACGCGCTCAGCACGAAAAGACCCAAGTTCTCCTGGAGCTCGTGCGACTCGATGAAAAGCGTGTTCTTGTGGATGTGCACAATCACACCTTCCTTCTTGGCATCGCCGCTTTCACGCACAGTGTCGCCAACGCGGATCGGAAGACCGTGACGATCGGTTGCCACCTGCTCACGCCGTGTCATGCGGAGCTTGGCAGCTATACCGGTCGGCTTCACCGACACCACGCGCCCGTCCTGGGTCAAAACGCCAAACAAGCCCTTGTCCGCCTGCACAATCACACCAACCGTCTGGGCATTGAGCTGCACCAAGTCCTTGATTCCGTATTGCCCGTTGGCCATGTCCGCGCTCGACAGCGTGTCTGTGGCCTTGATGAGGTAGTTGGCGAAAACACGCACATCCTCTTTGCTCTGGTCACTCAATAACACCACCGAGTCACCGTCGATCTTGATCACCAAACCGGTCTGGTCCGCGTGCTTTCCCTCGACCACCTTGACGTGGTCTCCCGGCGAAAACACCTTGCGCAAGTCCAGCGTAGTCACCGTCACCTCTTGGCCCACAAACTGCGGGTCGGCCGACTCCGTCACACGCATGGTCACTTCATTTAGAGAAACACCCATCACCACACCAATGGTTTTTGCCTGCTCGCCGCGACGCACCTCCACCTTGTCGCCCGGCTGGAACGCCGACGCACGGCCGCCCTCGTGGTTGCGCGAGCTCTTCAAAGACGCCGCCACCGCAGCAAGATCCATTCCGTCTTCCTCCGTGTTTCCCGTCTGGAACCGGTCCAACTCCTCCAACGTCGGATGCACGTCTTTGGTCTGGATGAACTGCAACTTGAAGTCCTTGTACAAGAACCCCTCGATGTACTCGTCGCCGCGGTAAATGTAGCTTCGAGGGCCTCTTCCGGGCTGCAAGTAGTCGCCATCATACATGCGGGCCTCTTGCTCACTGAAGAGACGGGGAACAGGACGCACCTTCAGCCGGATGCGCTTTCCCTCAGGCGTGAAGTCGTCGTTTTTGCCGTAGTCCAAGCGCGGCACCACTTTGCACCGCACTTCCAAGCCGTTTTCCGACAAGTTGTCCACCACCGCCAAGTCACCCTTGTATTTGCCCCGCGTGATCCGCACATAGATCCCCGGCACGATTTCCACGTCGGACGATTTCACCTGCTTGAGCAAGTCTGGATACTCGCTCACGGGAACAATAATACGCTGCTTGGCGTATATGTTCACCATACCGTTCAACGCCCGCTCAATGGCCTCCGGCTTCTTGGCCTCCATGTAGATGTAGCCCTTGAACGCATCACGCTGGAAAACAGACAACACCTCAAGCGGCTTGCCCAGGCGGGCCAAAGTGCGCTTCTTTTCGTAAAGACGCCGCACCAAATCCTTCTCGCGGCCCGGTGTGCACCGGATGGCGAAGATGGCCGGGTCGTTGATCGATGGCATCAACAACTTCTGCGACACCGTGCCGCTGGCGGTGGTTTCGCCTCGATACACCGTGTGGGTCTTTCTGTATCTCTGCTTCAACGTTTCCGCCAACTCTTCGGCGTCCTGGTCCTCCGCCTGCTGCCGCCGCTGGTCGTACTGTCTGTGGAGCCTGTCGTCCTCCAAGCCGTGGGCGCCTGTTTCCTTTTCCGCATGGTCGTCGGATATGAATTGCTCTCTCAACAATTCGGCTTCCTCGTCGTCTTCATCAAGTTCGTCTTCCTCCTCGTCGTCGACTTCGGCCTCGATATCAAGAAATTGATTGGCCCGTCTTCTTTTTCTGCGCGACACGTCGTCGTCGTCATCGTCGTCTTCGTCTTCGTCTTCGTCTTCGTCTTCTTCGTCATTTTCGTTGTCGTTTCCGTTCTCGTCATTGTCTTCGTCGGCGTTTTCCATTTCCTGCTGCGCGCTTTCGCCGTCCTCGTCGCCGTCCTCTTGCTTGGTCTCGAAATTGTGCTCTTCGTCCTCCTCCACAGGCCCTTCGCTAGTTAGCGCTGCCTGGGTCGAATCAATGTTTTCTTCTTTCAAAGCCGCTTCCGGGCCGTTTTCCATTTCGTCTCTAGGACGTTTCACTCCCGCCAGAACGGTCTCGTGACCTGTGCTGGGCGTCGTGTTCCCGTCAGACATTTTTGTGTATGATCGGGAGGGTTGCGTTTTAGAAGAAGATTTTCCTGTAGCTTTTTCGAAAGGTGGAGGGCGTGCGCGAACCGCGCGATCACGAAGCACAAAAGTAGACAGGCGCATAAAGACGTAAATACTCAGAGGCATAAAGGGAACGACAACTGAAAAGGAATCCCGTCGTAGAAAGAAGCGGATATGGAGACAATAATTGCAAAGACCTTTGGATAGTGCATTTGCTGGTATACTTAAGAAGAGATAAATCTGCTGTCATTTGATTTTCTCAGTATATTCTAATCTGATGTTTTATCTGCCATTCTGTGATATCGTATCTGGGACATCATAATTGCAATGTGTGAAGTCGTACTATGACTCTGTCATGACGTAAATATTTGTCCAATGGTGTTGTTTGACTTGTCTACTGTCTATTTGTCACTGGATCTTTCTGGATTCGATTGCGACCGTTTTCACCACTTCAGTCCATGTAAGTTTTCTTTGTTCCCTCTACCATTTTTGATTGTGATATTCAAGCGAGAGAAGTGAAAGTAAGAACAGACTAGAGAAGAAGGAACAGTAGATGGCAATTCGCTGGGCAAAAAGATGCAAAAATACAAGTTGAAGCGTCAATCCAGACGAAATAATAAATACAAGTTCAGGCGCCCATTACGGAAACCAGACTTAGCTCGGCATCTGAGCATCTAGTGTGAACAGAAAATTGAGCCAACCCTCCAGAGTATCATTTGAGTGCTCTGTTTTCTTTTTCGTCTGGCCGACCATAAAACAGATATAAAAAGAGCACCCCTCGCACATACTCTCTACCATGAATCCTCTTGTTATTTTTGCTCTCACATCTCTTGCAGCGGCGTTTCTGGTTTGGCCCAACTCGTCTTTTACAGAAATTCTGTGCCTTGCACCTTTGGATCCCATTCTCTTGCAAAGCCCAGACCTGCTCTTTCGATGCAAAGAAAACAATAACACAATTTTCCACGAGTCCAGACTCAACACCTCCAATGCCTTGCGGCCGTATGTGGTTGGCGATCTGAGGGTGTTTCCTGGAAATGTGCCTGTGGAAACTTTCAACCGGAAAATCTCCAACCGTAACCGCGTATCCAAAGTGTGGATAGAGCTTGAACCCAACGACTACACCCAAGAAACAGAGAATTTTCCCATCACACAGTGTCTTTCTCTTCAAGAAACAGAAGGGTCTCTTTTGGGTACTGTTCTCAAGCAACTCAGTCTTTCGGCCGATGGAGGCCAAAGTTATGGCGTCGAGGACTGGTTCACCTTGGACTGGCTGCTAGTGTTTACTTCTATGTTATCTCTCGGCGCCGACTATCTTTGTTCTGCCAAACCGGGGCAAACGGTCCAGTTGATTAGCACACCAACCAGTTACAGGTTTTCCTGTGCTCGTTTCAGAAACATTACTCTCACAAGAGATGGGCCCGAATACGGAGAGTGGCAAGATGCGCCGGAGACTCGAGTGTACTCTAGAATTCCAATTGTTAAGTGTGTCACGGATCCGAAAGAATTGCAGTGTGGACTTCGTCAATTGCCTAATTCAGTTTTCGCTCAGCAGACGGCTGAGGAAAATAAAACAGAAGCTGAAGACCAATGAACACTCACTAATTAATACCAAGAATGTATTTGATGACGTCAGCTTTATCCATAGGTATTTAGCGAGTCTCATTTGACAAACTTGAATCAAGTATTTTATAAATCTATTGTAGTTACACTGTAATTGAACTCCAGAATTATTATCGTGTCGCTAACGATGCATTTGTATGAATATTCTTCTGACGAGTCTTAAAAATCCCATGTGCAAGCTCATATACTTACGATCACGAAAAGCTCTACAGAATTACACATATCATTGACTTTAAAATTTCTTGCTTCTGATGAATGTTGAAGTTTTACTTTTTTCGCATTCAATTTACCGCTCTGTAGTCTGAATTTTCGCTGCATGTCGCACATAAAACCGTTGGGCATCACGTTGGGATGTCCTGGTGTCCGGGTTTCCTTTCCAATTACCGAAAATCCTTCGAATCCCCAACTACCTTCGCCGTTAACTATGACCAGCGAAATTGCCGCAATCGCCAAAGAATTGAAGGCTTCTTTGAAGCAGTTCCCCAACTTTCCGCAAGAGGGTATCCTTTTCGAGGACTTCTTGCCTATTTTTGCCAAGCCCGACTTGTTCCAAAAATTAGTGGATGCTTTCAAGTTGCACTTGCAAGGAACAAAAGTCGACTACATCGTGGGCTTGGAAAGCAGAGGGTTCCTTTTCGGCCCAACTTTGGCCTTGGCCTTGGGTGCTGGTTTCATTCCAGTGAGAAAACCAGGAAAATTGCCTGGTCCCACCTTGTCTGCCGAGTTCAAGAAGGAGTACGGTAGCGATGTTTTCGAGATCCAGGAGGGTGTGATCCCCAAAGACGCTAATGTTGTGATTGTGGACGATATCTTGGCCACAGGCGGAAGTGCCAGCGCAGCAGGAGAGTTGGTTACCAAAGCAGGAGCCAAAGTGGTGGAGTATCTTTTCGTGATGGAGTTGACGTTTTTGAACGGAAAGGACAAGTTGGGTGCGCCTAGATTCACCTTGTTGAGCGGCCAAGACGAGGCTCTTTAGATTGTCTGTATGAAGCCTGAATGACTGACTGGACGGACCTACACTGGTAGAAATGGTAGAAATGGTAGAAATGGTAGATACCGGAGCTCGTCTTTGACAAGTAGGGTGGAAGATGGCAGATGTCTTAATGAAGTCATTCGTTGCACTGGACATTTTACGAGCTACACTTATGGTTTGTATCTGAAATATTACAAGCTATACACATGGTTTGTATCTGAAATATTATGACCGCAGTCGGCTTACATATATGTAATTGAAAATTGAAACCTATTGATTTTACGATCAATCATTGACCTTCTCATCGGTTAGCATTCATTACGACTATATCGACCATACGGTTAAATATTGATTAGGACCATGTTGACCGTATGCAATTATTGAGTTGCTTAAATACTGCTCTTCCATTTTGAGTTCACATGAGGAATTTGCAGCTGGACCAAGGCCGTATTGATTCGTTCGTCAGATTTTATTCTCTTATTTCTCACTACATTTACTGCTTAGCCTCGAGCCATGCATGAATGCCATCGTAGCTTCACACGCATTCACAACGAAAGAGTCTTTCACTTCCAGACCCATTGCCCATGACGAAATGCGTTGACCAGGTTCTCTCCTCAGCTCTTAAAAATAAGAAACGCAAGCTCTCCAATATAGAAATAGGCAAAGTATCCCTGTTCATGGGTCACGTACGAGCCAAAGGACTTGCCCACAATCACGTGCCACGACGCCCCGTACAACAAGTCCAACTCTTTCTTTAGGTACGTGGCAATGTCTTTCTCGACTTTGTATGTTCTTGTGGCATCAACCGCCAACTCCAACACTTTGGATTGGGTTTCTTCGGCAAGATCCGACGCCTTCAAAATCGCTAGAAAGGTTAGCCACAGCAATTGTAACACATGGAGACGCACATACGAGTAATTTCGGCCAGAGATATGCTGGCAGGAACAGAAGCCATTTTGTGGTAGAAAGAAGAGACGTTTATGGAGCAAGATGTGTCAGGGTTGCATGCAGTACATATGTAGGTTTAGAGCTAAGATAAAAGGACAAAGAGTAGTTGACGTAATCTGGGCAAAAAGCTGGTTTAGAAGGGAAGGAAAGCTGCGGTTATAACAAGAAGCTTTCGGTGTCTTCATGAGATGTTGAGGTGGTTCAACCAAGATGATGCGGCCTAAAAAGGTAATTTAGAGTAGCAAGGAATTCAGCTGACGGAAGAATTGAAGAATTCAATGTGGCAAGGAATCAGGTCACCATTCAGGACTTGTAGAAAACGATAATGAGTATGAACGGTGAGCAAGATTTAATTATTTTCTTCATCCGATCGATACTTCAGGTGAATGAGTAGATGCGACTTCAGAAAGTGGAAATGGTCAAAAATGGAATAAGTTGTACGCAAAAGGTATTAGCCCAATTAAAGAGAACAATTGGTTTTGATTTCTTGTAATGTAATGAAATCGGATGTTTGGAGGGTGCAGTATTGATGCTGGCCATTTCCAACTATAAAAGGAAATTTACAGGCAATCTTTGAAATGAACAGACGAAAAACTTTCGAATTGACTGTTGAAACTAGTAAGCGTAATTCCTAATCCTGCTGAAGCCAAACTTTATCTCCAGAAGCTATACATCTCTGTCTGCTGGGACTACAAATTTGATCATAATAGTTCCGTTTACTAAAATGGACCCAAAGAAACTTCACTCGTAAATGCATTAAACAGTTCAATTATACTTTAGTGAATGTAATGAGTTTCTCGCCAACTCCAATTGCCCATACCAGTTGAATCAAGGGCCTTTCAAATGTTCTCAATCATCATCGCTGTATATGACAAAAAAATTCAAAGGTTAAGACACAATGACAAAGGATAGAAAAACACGGGTTGAGCCAAATACTAGTATCACGCTATATACAACTCATTTCTCTTTATATAATCGTGATCGTTCGGGCCTCTTCCAATAATAATTCGTTCTGTGGCCAAATCTTGTATTTGAATTGGAGTGAGAAACGTTAGAGACTTCAAGACACCAGAACAAAAATCACCAAACGTAACAAACCAGACATAATCGATATTCAACCACTGATTATAAATTATAAACCTGGCTAGTCCTCCGAATCCCACCTAAGGTGGAGGTCACGTGCCACACTCCCATACTCAAGCGCTTAGCACTGATACATTCTTTTCAGTAATTGCCCGGTGTCTCACAAATCCGGAACTTACTGGCCTTCACGGACGGCGTTAATACGGCTATAGCCGGTCTTACTCAATCATCGGAATTTCCCGGCTCAATCTCACAGCAGCCTCACTTACATCATATTTCGCCTCATATACGGCCTAATCATACAATCCTGACCAGCCATGACAGATGCGTGGTCGGTGTCGAACATTTTGACCCACTACCATAAAATCGGCCATTTGCAGCTGGTGACATACGCCATCTACACGGTGAAAGAAGATGCCATGGACCAGTACCTTCTCGAGCTCGAGCTTCAGATCCGACACCAGCATCCGCATATCTTGTTGATCTACTACAACAAGAGCCTCTACCACTTCAGTCTCGACGAGCCCAAGAATTACGACGGCGACGAACGCGACAATTCGGCCGGCAGCGGGTCTTCCAAGTTGCATCTGCTATATCCGCAATTGATCCTCCAACACGAGAATACTGTGGCTGCTGGCGAGTTAGCCAATCCTTCCCGCGTAGCGAAAAGCGCTGCCAGCAAGAGGAAGGGTAAGGACGACTCGCCCGTGGACGAACATTTGGCGTTTGCCAGTCTTTCGTTTCTCAAAGCAGTGAAAAAGTGCATTGTGTACAGCTTGTCCTTGTCGGGCCAGATGCAGATCTTCGGCAACTATCTTGTTGCACGAGCGCTCGGGTCGTCGTTCCAGAAGACCGTGGTGCAGACCGACCCGATCCTTTTGGCCAATGGCGACCTCATTGTTTCGCTTTCCCAGCGCAACAGCCTAAAGCTTTTCGAGACTCTGGCTTTGGACGTCAAACTGGAAATGGCCGATTATGCCAATTCCTTTGTCATTTACGTTCTTCCGTCTGGGTTGCGGTGCCACTTGTACGACACGGTTAACTACGAGCAGAACTTCACTTACGTGGCATCCAAGTCGAGCGAAAACCTTCTTCGGCTTCTCAAATACAGCATGGGTGTCGACTTGACCAAGAAAAAACAGATTTTGTGGGCCAAGCTAATCCCCAACTTGCAGCATCTCAACAACCAGACGTCCAACATCTCGCATTTCGTTCATGACGTCGAAAACAAAAAGTATATTCTCTGGCCGTGGGAGCTCTGCCTCTTGCAATTTGGCTCCGTCGAAGAATGCGTCCCCACAGACCCTGACCCTTTAGCCAAAGATCCGTTGAGTCTTGTATCGGACTTTATCCAGTTCTCCATCAACTGCCACAATGCCGAACCTGCACTAAAACCGTCGGTTCCAGAGCCTATAGGCTTGACTGATCCCGGAAGTGTTGGGAATATCCCACCTTTCAGTATTCCGAGTGCTCTTTCTACTGGTGCAAGCACAGGCGGAGAAGAAACAAAGCATGAAACACAAATCCTAAACCAAGTGCCTAATCTTTTTCTGCAAGACGATACGTTTTTCGACCCTAGCGATCTGAATGTGGGCCTCGAACCTAAAAACAACGCATCTGAACAACCAAAATCTGAGGAGGAGGATTTGGAAGATCTTTTTGGCTATAGTCTGGATTCAGATACGAAAAAAAGCACACAAGACGAAGGAAGCGCAGACGTGAAACAGGAAGACATCAAGAAGGAAGAAAATGACTTTAAAGAAGACTTCGAACAAGTTAATGAAACCGAGAATGTTCAAAAGTCTCCTGGATCAAGGGACTCAAATATACACGAAGAGAGCAACGTGTCTTTCCAAGTGGGGAACAAACAAACAGGGGAAGAATCTTTCATCAACATCCCCAGAGACCAGATGATCACAGCGCCTTTTGAACCGCTGACTACAACATACGACGATCCGGGGGCGCCGTTGCCGATTATGCCCACACCAATCCTCCAAAGCACGCCGTTTCACAATCTGATTGCAAATACAGCACAGGCGAAGCCGCCCGCTGAGGCGAAAAAAGGAGGCAGGGGCCTTTCACGCGATGGATATGTGTTTTCGCCCATTTCATTCAACCCCAAGATCCGAAGCAGCATCGATACAAAGTACGGCAAGGGCGGAAAGTTCTACGTGGCCCGCGAGGCATCAAGCGGGCCAGAAGAGTCCAGATCGCGTCTTCGAGAGACGAGCGTGTACAATGCGACGGACTTGCCGTTTCGAAGAGAAGTGAACTCGAGCGCTCCAGAGACCGAAGAGGCTTTTCTGGACGGAATCGAGAGAAGAGACGAGCGAGGAGAGGAAAGAGAAGGAGAAAGAACAGAACCCGCCGAAAGAGTAGACGCGATGCAAAGAACAGATCGAGGAGACGCCTTCGATGACACCTTCCACATGGGCATCGAAGATGTCGAAGACGAAGACACCGAAGACGAAGAAGAGGACGACGACGAGGAAAGTGACGTCGACGAAGAATTTTCAAGCGGCGAGCTTCGAACGTCGCCGTTGAAACTCAACACCACTCTGGGAGACATTTTCCACTGGCCACCGGCTCTGGCCGTGGACACACAGAAACAGACGCAGGCGTCTTTTGCCTTGGGGTCGGGCCTCTTGTCTCCGGGCCAAACGCGCGCCCTAGGCTCAAAGGGCGAGTCGCCCTTCGGCACTGTTCTTTCCGACGCACAGTACCTTTCATTTTCGCCCATGCCTGCGGCAGAAAAGGCGCCGTCGCACATCGACACGGCGATCGGCGAGGAGGCGGAAAAGAAAGAAGAGGCGACGCCCGCATCTGGCGCCGGCGAGCTGACAAACTGCTTGCCGCTTATTTTGCGCAGCATCAACGTGTACAGCATTCCGAGCCGGTTTCTTTTGCGAAACGCTCTTCAGTGGGGCGGCGTGGCGCTTGCGCCCGGGTTTGATATGGACGTGGACAACGACGACGACTTTGATTCGCCGGGCGCGCTTTCGGTGCGGGCCGCGCACCTCGACGAGTTTTTGCACTGGCTCACGGGCAACCTTGTGTTCAGCGGCGGCGGGCGCGCGCGCCCGAAACGCATGCGGCTCTGCGCGCCCGCGCGGTTGCTCGAGGAGGCGGCCGCAAGCGATTCGCGCGAGCCGCCCCAAAACAGCGCGCGCGACAAAACGGACCACGGCAGCCAAAGCGTCGCTCTAGACGGCGAGGTTTCGCCCGAAGTGGCGCGGGTGTTTGCGTCGGTGTTCCCGCTCAGCTACCAAATAGCGCTTGGCGAGTTTGTTACCGAGAGCGAGCAGAAGCCGCCGCCGGCGGACGACCAGCTTTTCCTCGGCGACATGGGCGAAAACAGCCCCGGCGACGTTTTCTGGCACACGTTGGCGCCCGAGCAGCAGCACCGTGGCGGGTTTGAGCGGTACCGGCGGCAGAGGCTCGACACCCCCAGCCGGCCGGCCGACGACGCGCACGTGTTCTCAACGGGCGACGTCAAGGCCACCGTGCTCAAAAACGACGACACGCTCAACGTCAGCGTGGTGGGCACGCGGCTCTGGCGCCACTTGAACTTCCGCCCCGTGGGCGGCCCCAAACGGTTCCAAGTGGTGCTTATTTCCGAGGCCAGCGGCGGCTTGGCGCACGATGCAGCGCACGACTGGGGCGACGCCATGCTGGGCTTCCTCGCCATGCTCCAGAGCAGCTTCCGCGAAAACCACCTCGGCAGTATCAGCCCGTTGAGTCTCCAGCCGCCGGCGACGCGGCCCGACCTCGAAGGCATCAGCAACGGGCTCATGCTTGTCCCGCGGGCGCCAGGCACCGCGTACCGGGACTTCTATAAAAGCGTCGACCGCCGCTTGTGGGCGCTCGCCGAGTTGGTCAAGTTGGATCTCATCAACAAGACCCGCCGCTTTGACTTTGGGCGCCCGCTTCTTGTGCTCTTCGTGTCGTTCGACCAGAGCCTCGCGCAGGCGCTGCAACACGCCAAGCTCTGCCGCAACTTGCGCCTGTTTCTCAGCGACCATCGGTTGGCGGTGGTGGAGCTTTTCTCGCACGTTGTGCCTGGCGACCAAGTGGTGCGGCAGTCGCGCGCGCGGCGGCGCCTCCGGTACTTGCTGGCGGGCGCGCTCGCGCGCTTGTCGCTCGCCTTGTACGACAAGTGCCCGGCGCGGGACGCGCGCGCCGCCCGGTTGCACACGCATTTGGTGCGCGCGCCGCCCGAGACGTTGGCGTTGCGGTGGGCGGCGACGGCCGGGCGCGAGTCTTTCCACGACGGGGTTTTTCTCCACGTGGCGTACGAGCGGTCGGTCGACAAGCGGTGGATTTCCGCCGCGTGGCTGGATCCGCTCGGCCTAGCCACCGGCGTGCGGCTGTGGTTCTGCCCTAGAGACGGCACGGGCCACAGCTTGGAACATGTCGTTGGCGCCTTGTGGACCGAGGCGAGCGCGCTGTTGCGGCGGTTGGCCGAGGGCCCCGCCACAGGCAAGCGGTTTCTTGTGCTCACGCGCATCAGCAGCATTATCCCCGACGACGAGTTGGTGTTTTGGAAACAGCTTACGGCAAAGAACAAAGACGTGTCTTTGGTGGTGGTGTCGACCAGCAGACTGCCGCGGAGCTTGTTTGCGCAGAAGGACGGTGGGGCAAATGTGTTGTCTCCGGAGACTGCCATGCGAGAAACGGAGATGGCGATGAAGGCTGGGGCTGGCGTTGACGGAATGGGAGCGGGCGAGTCCGAGATGGGTGCAATGGGTGCAATGGGTGCAATGGGTGCAATGGGTGCAATGGGTGCAATGGGTGCAATGGGCGCGGCAGTTGGTATGGGCTCTGATTCGGGCGTCGAAGCCAAAGTTCCCGGCGCACCCAAGGACCCAGGCGAAAAGGCCGAGCTGCCGTTGGCGTTTCTTCGGGGCGCGCCTTTCATGGGCGCGCCGTTTTTGGGCCTCTCGCCGCCCGAGGCGCCCGCGGCAGACTTTGTTTTGCGCGACCCGCGCCTCGACATTGTGGGCGTGGTGCCTCGCACGCCGCTTCCGTCCTTCAACTCGCCCACCCGCTTCGGCTTGCGCACAGGCTACTTGGTGCGGGAGACGCGAGCAAAGCGCTACTTGGTGTTTGAGGTGACGCTTCTCAGCTGCCTGGCGCATTGGAGCTTGGGCGGAGTCATGCGCCTTTTGCTTCACCACTATAAGAAGTTGATGGTGCTCAACGACATTTTGGGCGTGGCCGGGGACGAACCGGAGACGTTGGTGCCATGGCACATCAATGCCGTCGTGAAGACTGTGGATTACTTGGTGCATGTGAATGTCGACCAGGCCACGACGCCGTAGAAGAAATGTTGTGGTCGAGATGGGCTCTGTTATCCTTGTTTTATTTGAATGCTAAGACCATCAGTATCCCGGATCTGGGCACTAGGGTACAATTTCTCTTGTGCGTTATTGGTGGAGTTGCTGGGTTGATTTGGAAACTACAACGTTGGGCATTTTTTCTGTTTGAAGGTTACGAAACTTTGATGGTCTCCACAGGGTTGCTCTTCCAGAACAATTATGCATGTCATATGACACTTCTACTCAATGATGTTCTAGCTGGTATCGGGAACATGCTATGGCCACAAAGTCGAACGTCATAGGCATAATTGCGCTCACCAATATTGAGCCCTTTTAGCGATCAATCAACATCATTATACTAGCACGTTCCAATGGTATGCAGCTAAAGGTGTTGAATACTGAACCCCTCTCGACTGCAATGGATTTAAGGATGGTGATTATGCCATCCTCATGTTCGTTACCTAATTATTAATTCTTGGTAACACATAAAAAGCAAAAGATTTGAAAGAGACCAATTAATTTTGAACGATGCAGCATTTCAATATCTAAATGATTTGGTCAGAATAGTGGTCGGATTTCGAATATTGATGTTGCTCAGTCACTGAAAGCTATTCGATCCATCTAAGGGACTAGAATCAACAGGTATTTTATGAGTTACCAATCTGTAAGTTTGCAATAAAGTGAAGTATTACAGCAATTTCAAACCTTGCTCAAGAAGTGAAGGCCGATATTGTTAAGAAATCGTCATTTCCTTCTCATAGTGGCAGATATCGGATTTCTTGTTAGTGAAGAAATAAGTTCCGTAGAAGTGTTAAGTTTCGGTGAAGCTACAAATACTCACTTATTCCCAGATTTGGATCAATTACTGGCTGTATTATTGTTCGTTTTTCAATTGTGTCTTTTTCATTGTTTGTAACTGTTGTGTGTCTATGCTAACTCAAATCAATCAATGGAGACATTTCAATCCAAAGAAATCAAAGGATCCAAATAAAAAGTACCAAAAGCCAAAACTAATTAGAAAAGTAAGCACGAAAAAATCGTCTAGCTCTCAAAGGTTGGAAGAATTCCGGAAACTAATTTACGCTTTGTGACATCTTTCTTATGTTTCTTGTGTTTGTTTCTCTAATTTGAATCATTTTACTAGTATATTTGTGATTTGTTTGAAAGCGACGAAACTGCAACTGCATTCGCCCTAGTGTTGATATTTTCCATACAATTTACTCACACGCCAAATGTCATCAAATTACTGTAAATCTCTTCAGTTAAAATGCTCTCTAACCGAAGTGATGGTTTTCGTCTCGGAAAATGAGAAACTCTAATCACCTCACAGTGTCCTGCACAGAAGCACCATTCCATATCAACAGCGCGTCCTAGTCTCTCTTCTTTCAACTCCATCCTTACTGTTTCTTCTTTTTTTCTTCGAAACATCCCAAACCAGTTTTCCCTCTCCATGGAGTCGACGCAAGAGATCATCAGCAACTATTTGGGACGGGCGCACGACCTCGATCTCGACTCCCTTGCGGACCCTTTGGACGACCCGTTCGACGCGGTCGAAGCGCCGCTCTTGTCGCCTCCCACACCCTTAGAGAGGGCGCCAGTGACAGAGCTGCCGCCGGCTGCAAAAGGGCTGGCGGCTAAAGAAACGGTTGGTCGTGCTCTGCCCAAAACCCCCCAGGAGACGTTTTCCCTCTGGGACGACATGTCGTGGCGCGACACGCACCGGCGCGTGGACGGGGCGGCCGTGCCCAGCCTGAAGGAGTTTGAGCGGTACCTGGCGCTATTGGCGTCGTCGACCGACAAGTTGGTGCGGCAATTGGGCGAGGTGCGCGCGAAAAACCGCGAGCTCGAGGCGCGCGCGGCCCAACTTGAGGCGGAGTGTGCGCGCGCGCGCGAAAACCAGGGCGAACTCGCCCTGCTCCGCGTGGAGCTCGCGCAGTCGCAGGAGGAATGTTCGCGCCACGCCCAGGTCGAGCGCGCCAACAAGCTCTTGGTGCGAGAGAACAACTTGCTTCGGGAAAAGCTCGCCAAGTATAAGGCGTTGTACGACGAGGTGAAGGGGCTGCAGGGTCTGCCACAAAAACAAACCTTATACAATCTGCAACCACAGTATCGAGTGCCGCTACAGCAACAACAGAATCAAGTGCCGCTACAACAGAATCAAGTGCCGCTACAACACCAGCAAGTGCCACAGAATCAAACACTACATAACCTGCAAATCCCTCCGTACCAGCAGGCACCGCAGAATGTTCCAGTACCACAGAGTGTTCAAATACCTCAAGTTCCCCAGAATGAACCACCCCCAACACTACAAAACCAAATGAACCCACCGGCTCCAACCTACCACGAGCCACACAGATCTGCGCCCGCGACGACGGTTCCAAGCAACGCAGATCAACCAGCCACAGGCCAACATCCCCAGTCGACTCAGTCTCAGCCTCAGCCTCAGTCTCAGCCTAACGTGTCTCAACCTAACGTGTCTCAACCTAACTTGTCTCAGCCTAACTTGTCTCAGCCTAACCTGTCTGGGCTGCCTGGCATGGGCCCAGACCTCGCCGCGCTCCTTCGCAGTCTCCAGACGCCAGAGCTCCTGGAGTTGGCCGGCTACGTTGCTCAAATCAGCTTGGAAATGCAGAAAGTCAATCTGACGTTGGCCCGCACGTGCTGCCACTCCAAGCCGCCTTGTTCCGCGTGCTCCAGCGCCAGCGCCAGCCGCGGAATGGACCACTCGTCGCCCGTCGGGGAGCTGGGCCCTACAGAAACTCTCATGGGCAAGTACCCGTGGAACCGGACGGTGTAGCATTGTTGTGTGCGGCACAGCCTTTATTTATTGCCGTTTGTGCCTATTGTGGATCTGCGGCGCGTGCTGGGCCTATTGTTCACATGATGGATCTGCACCGCGTCTAATGCCGAATGGGCGCCGTTGTTGTGATCTGGTATGGGGTCGGAAGTTTAGTGCAAGTGCTTACGCGACCCACAGGTTGACCACTAGATACGGTGGGCCAGCTGTGTACAAAGGCTACATTGGCATAGGCTACATTGGCATAGTCAGCACGTTGGCGGATTACAGAGGCGTTGCAATGGAGTGTAAGTTTAAGGTTAGTTGATTGGATTGTTGGATGTTTAGTCTGGTTGTTCAGTCTGGTTGTTCGAGGGCTTTGTTATAGATTTGGGTTGAATAAATCACACTATCATTTTAAGTTGTGTCTCTAGCTTTAGCGGAAAATGTCGTAGCAATCGCCGCGTGTCGCATTGATGCGCGACCAATTTCACTTGCAACATTAGACACCGCGACACAGCGAGCGACTCCGCGACAGCGACACAGAAACACGACACTGGCGACACGACGCCAAACACCAAGACAAAACAACGAAACGTCAAAATGACAAATTCAAAAACAAAAAAAACAAACAAAACAACCACAACCAATTTACCAAGCAACCAATCGCATGGCCTCTACCCCCGCGTAGTCTGTCTCTGTCTTCGTTGCTCATGCATGTTTACAAAGTCTCCCAATCTGGTGTCGCGCACTAAGAACGCGCGATGCTTGTCCACGCTTTTTTTGTCCAGATCCACCCGCACCCTTAGTACTGTGAGACTTTTCTTCCCCACGTCCTTGTTCTTTCTCTTTTGTCTAGTGGACCGGTGTCTTTCTGCCTCTGTCCAACTTCCGTGCTTGTGTGCCTTTCAGCCTTTCCTTCAGGTCGTTTCTTCCTGGCGTTTTTTGGCGGCTTTTTTGGCGCTCTTCCTGAATCTTCGCCTGCCAGTGTTCTGGCTGTTCTTTTCGGTCCCTGTTTGGTTCGTTTAGATCTTTTGGTCAGAATCCGAATCGTGAACCCGAATCTTGAATCTGAATCGTGAATTTCAATCGTGAGTCGTTAATTATCGTGAATTTGAATCGTGTCTCCGAACCCTGAATCTATCGTGACTCTTCAATCTCTGAATCCTCCGAATTCCATCCTTCCATGTCCTCGCTCAATAACGAAAATGTGCACCGCATGTCCCGCTCGCGGGCGAAATCCGCCCAGCCGCCGGCCCCGGAGCCGCCACAGGCCGAAGACGTGCTTGTGCAATCCACAACGGCGCCAAAACCCCAGCGCCGCCACCTAGGCGACGTTTCCCGCCAGTTTGGCATCGCCACAGACTCGCAGCATGCACAGCGGCCTGCCGCCGTGCCGTCGTCTCGAAAACGGGCGCCCGAAACGGAAAAACCCCCCGAGCCCGTCCCTCGGCCCCTTTCTCGAACAGATACGTTTGCCCGCCCACAGGCGCCGTTGCTTGGCGACTCGCTTGTGCGGTTGCCGCAGAAGCGCCAGGCCACAGAGTCCAGCACCAACTTGGTGGAAAAGCTCCACGTCTCGGAAAACCACAAGAAATCGCGCCGTGAGGACTACCAGTGGCAGGACCTCGACGAAGAAGACGCAGATGATCCGCTTATGGTCAGCGAGTACGTGGGCGAGATCTTTCCTTACTTGCACGAGCTCGAGCGCAAAACTTTGCCCGACGCCAACTACTTGTACAAGCAGACGCAGTTGAAGCCGCGGATGCGGTCCATTTTGGTGGACTGGCTTGTGGAAATGCACCAGCGGTTCCGTCTCTTGCCCGAAACGTTGTTCTTGGCCATCAACACCATGGACCGGTTCATGTCTGTCGAGGTTGTGCAGATCGACAAGTTGCAGCTTTTGGCCACCGGGTCGCTTTTCATCGCCGCCAAGTACGAGGAGGTGTTTTCGCCGCTGGTGAAAAACTACGCCTACTACACCGACGGCTCCTACACGGAGGACGAGATTCTCCAGGCGGAAAAGTACATCTTGACCATCTTGGACTTTGACCTCAACTACCCGAACCCGATGAACTTCTTGCGCCGCATCTCCAAGGCCGACGACTACGACGTGCAGCTGCGTACCTTGGGCAAGTTTCTCTTGGAAATCACCGTGGTGGACTACCGTTTCATCGGCATGCTCCCGTCTCTTTGTTCTGCGGCCGCCATGTACATTGCCCGTCTAGCGTTGGGCAAGGATCCCGTGTGGAACGGCAACCTAATCCATTACTCGGGCGGCTACCGTGTGGAAGACATGAAGGAGTGCATCGAGCTCATAGTCCAGTACCTCGTGTCGCCGGTGGAACACGACGAGTTTTTCAAAAAATACGCCACGCGCAAGTTCATGAAGGCCAGCATCTTCTGCCGCAGCTGGGCCAAGAAGTTTGTTGCGGAGAAGAAGGACTTGTTTGATGAGCTGCTATTAACTGAGAACGCCTCCAAGTGACGCGCTTGCATTTGCCGTTGTGGGCCTGCCATAACTTTCGTCCCTGCATTTTCATTTCTTAGATTGCCATGGCACTAATGCCTGCTATTTTCTTCACCTATTCCCTATGCATAGCAGCCTGTGTGGCTCTTTTGGCTAGAACAAGCATAATGATACATTTCATAGTCATCGTCGTAGTCAATGCCAGCTTGGCATTAGTAAACGTGGAATTAGTGTCGAAGAGCTTGCGAAAGCACCTAGACAGAAATGTGACGTTTCTTTCACCAATTTAAAGGTGTTCCGTTCCTCTTCGTGAAGCTCCCACTTAAAGACAAGGAAGTATTTATTTATCCAAAGCCACGAGCTTGTTCAAAACTGTTCTGAGTGCTATGGCAATGTGCAATGAAATAGAAATTTAGTTGTAATTATAGTAATACCTGTTCAGCGACAGACTAGTGTTATTCTTATGATGAGTGTCCATCTGCTTTGTATAATGACAAAATTCCTGAAGAGTGAAGGCTAAGCTGAAGCTAGAACGGAGATAAAATAGTCCAAGACATACCTTCGCATACCAAAGGACTTCAGCAAAAGTTTCAATTCGACAACTGATGGCTATTCCTAGATTGCAGCAAACTAGGGAATGATAACGGAACTTTTAGGCGATTGATTCTGATTTAGATTATTTAAACAGCATAAGACAGGAAATGTCATCATTTTTGTGATGCTTGGCTCTGGGCTCTGTGAGAAATTAATTGTCTCGAGATTAGCGAGCTTTTGTCAATAGTTGAGCCATATGACTCTTGCTGTTTTTATTCTTTGTCGTATCTCTTACGTCTGCCTTCAATTGTCTCTTCATCTTCCTTTCCTGGATTCTTTTCACTTATCGTCTTTCATCTTCCCCTGCAATAACTTAGATTGACCACTCTTCGAAGTTCCAATTTGCACACATTTTCTCAAGCAGAACAACTCGGCTGACTCATTCAGAATCATTTCCAAAAATAACTTCCAGTCAGCTGGGTTGCTATAATTGTGAGGTTAGATCATGCTTGGGTGCAAAATGTCGCTTGCAAACGGTCGCAGTGTCGCGATGTCGCGGGTTGGTGCTTGTCGCGTCGCGTTGTTTGTTCATGTCGCGCCCGCATCACCAAATGTCGCCAACCACCATGAACCTTTTCCAGGGCACACGGTTTCTTCTCTTGCAGGAAGCCGAAACCGCCGAATCGGATCTCGCAGAATGGCGCCGGCTCGTGGCGGCTCAGGGCGGCTCTTCCCACCTCGCTGCGGCCTCGGACGCCCGAGCTATCGCGCAAAACGACATTGACCATATCATCTCCCAGCACAGCAACTTTGCCGCCGCCGGAGAGGCGGCCGACCGCATGATTCCCGTCACGACAGCCCAGTGGCTTGTGGACTCGGCGGACGCGGGCCAAAAGAGAAACTACCGGCTCTATTCTCCGAGCCCGCTTCCGTTCATGGATAAAGTGGTGATTTGCGTGGCAGACAACATTGCCGAGGCGGACCGCGAGGCCATATACACGTGTGTCCGGGCGTTTGGCGGCCAGTATTTGGACGCCTTATCCCGGTATACGACGCATCTCGTGGCGACGGATCTTTCGAACGGCAAAAGTCTTGTGGCGGCCAGTGTTCGGCGCGAGGAGCATGATATCCAGATTGTGCTTCCTCAATGGGTGTACGACTGTATGAGAGAGCAGCGGCGATTGCCGGAGGTGCCGTATTTGGTGGCAGGCATGCTTGAAAGACAGAGGAGGGAGGGAGAAGAGAAAGAGAAAGAGAAAGAAAGGAAAAGAGAAAGAGAAAGAAGAGAAAGAAGAGAAAGAAGAAAAAGAAGAGAAAGAAGAGAAAGAAGAAGAAGAAAAAGAAGAAAAAGAGAAAGAAGAGAGCGAAAGAGAAACAGAGAAGGAAGCGCAAACTGAAATAACTGAAAGAGAAACTGGAACAGAAACAGAGAAGGAAACAGAAACAGCACGGAACAGCCAAAGCAGCCCAGCATTGCCCTTGCGCGGGAAAAACATCGCCGTGGGCGAAAACTGGCTCAGCCCGCCCCTCCAGGCGGCCGTCGAGGCGCTCATTGTGCGATGCGGCGGCGCACTCGCCCCGCCAGACCAGGCGGACATTGTGCTTTCGCGCCACCGCACGTCGCGCGTCGCGCCGCGCCGCGCCCAAACCGCCTCGCTCTTGTGGCTCTTTGACGTGGCGCGCCGCCGCAAATACTGCGCGCCCAAAAATCTACTCCATGTGCCTGCGCCGGCGCAAAAAATCCCCGAGTTTGCCAGGCTCCGCATCAGCGTCACGGGCTACAGCGGTGACGCGCGGCACTATTTGGCCCAGCTCCTCAGCGGCATGGGCGCCGAGTTCACCAAAACTTTAGACAGCCGCAACGATTTTTTGGTGTGTGCGCGGGCGGCGGGCGCCAAGTTCCATGCGGCGCAGAATCGGTGGAAGGTGCGCGTGGTGAACCACTTGTGGGTCGAGGAGTGCTATGCGGCGTGGCGGTATTTGGAGCCGGCGCGCGCGCGGTACACGCAGATCGGGGCGGGCGTCTTGGGGCGGGGCGGGCGCGAGAAGAAAGAGGAGGAAAAAGAGGAGGAAACAGAGGAGGAAGAAGAAAACGAAAAAGAAAAAGAAACGGAGGAGGAGAAAGAGGAGAATGCGGAACTGGACAGTCTAGTGGCCGTTGCAGTGGAGGCGAAGGACAAGGCAAACGCAGGCGAATCAGACGAATCGGGCCAGACAATCAAGGCCAAATCGGACACGCCCGTTGTATCAAAAAGAGCGGAGTCAGACAAAGACTCGGAGGAACCACTAGCAGGCATTTCAGGCCATTCAGACATTACAGGCCACTCAGTCTATTCAGACCATTCAGTCCATTCAAACCATTCAAACCATTCAAACCATTCAGACCATTCAGACAAGTCGGACACGCAGGACCTTTCTGTGTCCCAGGCATCCATCTCGCCCGCCCAGAGAATCATCGACGTGCCGTCACAGCTGTCGCCGGTCCGAGCCAGCCGCTCCGCCAAACAAAAGGCCTCCGCCAAACTCCACACAGACATGGAGGACTTGAACCAGTACACGTCCATGGCCAAGTCCGTCCGGAAGATGAGAACGTACATGGAGGAGCTCGAGCAGTCCGCAAAGCGGCGCACGGCGTCGCCCGAACCGCCGCTGAAGAGGGTGAAAGTGGAAACGCCGTCCAAGGCAGTTAAGGCCAAAGCAGACCCCAAAGCAGACAAGCCCAAAGCAGACCCCAAAGGCAGACCGAAACTGGATTCCCAAGTGGTGGCCGTCATGACCGGCTGCGAGCAGGACTTGCTGTTGGCCCGGGCAGACATTGTGCGTCTCGCCCACGCCGGCATCAGCATCGTCAACGACTACAGCCCGAAAAAGCACATCGACACCATCATTGCGCCGCGTGTTCTCCGCACAGAGAAGTTTTTGAAGAGCTTGAGCAAAGCCCGCCGTATTGTGCATCCGCTGTATGTGGCCGATGTTCTAAAACGGCTTTCGGCCGTGGAGCTTTCGTGGCACGACCTCAGCAAGGAATTCAACATCGACGACTATGCTTTGGACAAGGTGGTGTCGGTGAAACAGATCAACATCGAGCTAGGGTTCGTGGGCAAGGAAAATGCGTTGCAGCGTCTTCTCCGCCACGAAAACGGGTTGGTTTTCGCCGGCGTGAGCTTGAACTTGTCGGTGAACTTGAACGGCGGGCCGGACTTGATTGCCAGCATTTTGAAGGAGCATGGCTTGGTGGATTTTAGGGCGGTCAAGCTCAATTCGGCGCAAAAGAACTGGGTGCAAAATGCTGACGGCACCACCATCGTCGTGGCCCATAAGACCAAGGACAAGAAGTTTCTCTCTCGCATAGACAACGTGACGGTGGTGGATTGGGACTGGTGTGTCCAGAGCATATTCCATGGCCACATGGAAGATTTGAGGGCCTTTGCGTTGAAGTGACGAACGGCATTTTTGGTTCGGAATTTTTGGATCGGCATTTTTGTGTTCTAGCAGGCTTTAACTAATATACGGATATCACCAGAGAGTATTGACTGAATTTATGTAGCTGAGGAAAAATGTGATTTTTGACCCAGATTAATGAACTTATAGAACGATAGTAGTCATGGAAGTTGACCCATGAAGCCTGAAATTCATTTACAAGCCAATAACAAGAAAGCATGCTAGGCCATTTGTCGGAGTGAATACACGCCATTCATTTCATTAGAACATTCAAGCTAAACTGTCGAATTAATGACAAACAGACCAATTTATAACTAGTTTTGAAACTTTTCTAAATACATCCTCACAAGTCAAAAGAGCAAGAACTGAGGCGACCCAATGCTACATCCAGTTACATCGCATATTCCGGTTCGTGTATATTCTACCTTGTCTTTTATTTTCGTATTAACAAGCAATGCCACACACGGCCAGATTATCGAACATAACGGTACACATTGACAACTCACAATAAAATCCAATCGGGAATTTAGATGGCACGATACATCAGAATCTGGACCATCACACATCTATTTCGGAAGCTACAGCTCGGGCGACGGTTCGGTAGGTGGTGAATTTTATATGGTTTCTCCTGTTGGCACCAACTTCTCTATCAGGTCCCTATGTAGCCTCGGTCTCACGCTCAGCGTCAGATATCGATCAAGCTCGGCTCGTCCTTGCTGTTGCCAAAGCCGTAGCCTGTGGCAGCGGGCTCAATGCGCTGGGGCGCAGAGGAGCCGATTCCCGTGTTCAAAAAGGGATTTCCCGTGGCGTTCGAGCTCATGCGCACGTCGCCCGTCTGCGGCCGCATGCCTGTGCCCATGGAGTTGATAAACGTGCCTGTTTTTGTGTGCTGGTGCGGGATCCGCGTGGCGCCGGTGTTTCCAAAGGTGTCGACGCCCGTGCCGGTGGCCAAGAGAGTGTTGAGCTCGTGCGAGTCGTTGTACTTGCGGCCGGGCTGCTGGGGCTGTGTGTAGAAGGCGGGCTGCAGCTTCTGCTCGGAGGCCAACTCTGCCAACGAGGGCTGTTGCAGCTGCAGCAGCTGCGGCTGAGGCTGAGGCGTGTGGTCCAAGGCAAAAGGATTGTTGGAGCCTGTTTTGAGCGGGCGCATCTCCTCGCCGGCAAAGCCCGTGAACTGCGGCACCTGGTCGGGGAAGCCGTTCTGGCCCGTCTGGTACTGTCCGGCCAACTGTCCGGCCTGGTACTGCGGAAACTGGCCCGTCTGGTACTGGCCCGTCTGGTACTGGCCCGTCTGGAATTGGCCCGTCTGGAATTGTCCTGCGGGGAATTGGCCCGTCTGGTACTGCGGGAACTGGCCCGTCTGGTACTGGCCCGCGAACTGGCCCGCGGACTGGCCCTGGTTCGGGAAGTACTGCGGCTGCGCATACTGCTGGAACGGGTCCTGGCCCGTCTGGAAGTAGAGCGCATACTGCTGGTTCTGGCCCTGCGCGGGCTCGCTCAAGTCCAAGAGGTTTTCGTTCTCGGCCCGCTTGCGGCGGCGCATCTCCTCCTCCTCGAGCGAAAGCTTGAGCGCGGCCTGGAGCTCGGCGTCGTCGTCGGAGCGCTCGCGCTCGTTCTCGCGCTCGGCCGTCTCGCGCGACATCTCGAGCGCCCGCTGCAAGTCGGCGTCGTAGGGGTCGGACGCCGCCGCACGCAGCCGCTGGCGCCGCGCCGGCTCGCGCCGGGCATTTTTGCGCTCCGCCGCAAGCCGCTCGTCGTTCTGCAAAAGCGCAACCAACTCCTTCGCCTTGACGCGGATAAGCGCCCCCTGGTCGCTGTTGATCTCGTCAAAGTGCACAAACTCGCGCAACGTCTTGATGATGTACAAGTTGTCCTTGGCCCACAACACGCACTTGTCCAGGCCAAAGCGCACGAGGTAGTCGAGCACCGTCAAGGACTTGGCCACGTGGCGCCAGTTCTTGCCCTTGTCGTTGAGCCGGCGGTCGAGCATGTCCATGATCTCCAAAAACTCCGTTTGGGTGTTGTAAGTGGCCGCGGCGATTTCCTCCATGTCGTAGGTGGAGGGGCCCAGCGGGTCGTTGGACGTGGCCTTGCGCACGAGAATCTGCGTCGCCGAGTAGCCATTGGCGACGTTTTTGATCAGGCGGACGATTTTCGACATGGTGGGGCACAAGTTGTGTGAGCAAGATTGGTGATAGGGGCGGAGGCGGCGCACCCGTGCCTCCCGCGCCGTAAATGGTTAGAGTTTTTATTTCTCCAAACAAGGAAAAGTAATTGACAACGTAATTAACAACGTAATTAGCTAGCGAAATTGATATTTTGAGCCAAAAATAATCAAACGAAACTAATTACTTCAAAGTGGAAAACTGTAAACCAAGCGGCAAAACTTTTCAAAAAAGAAAAATATTGAATCAACGGTATGGAAACGTGAGGGTGGAACAGTCTCTACAGTTTTTTTTCCACCAAACAAAAAAATTAATTAAACCAAACGGGAAAAACAATTTAAACCAAATAGGAAAAATCATTCACACCAAACGAAATTAATTATTCAAAGCAAACGATGAAAACCAGTCTGAAATGTCAGGGACTTTTCATCGTTCGATTAGGCATGCAAATATTGCTCCTTTTTGTTGATTTAGCTTGACCATTCGGACCAGGAAAGCCAGAATACTCTCCGTAGCTTTCTATTTCTGTCTTTTAAAGGTGACTGAGTAGGCTTTTTCAACAGTTTTAATCATCTTCAACTTTCCATTCTATTTATTTAATGTTTTCAGTTTGTTTTGAATAGTTTATGCCGTTTGTTTTAAATAGTTTTTCTTGTTTGGTATAAATAATAAGATTCGTTTGCTATAATTAATTCACTTGTTTGGTGTGAATGAAAACTGAAGAGACTGTAGACTGGTCAAGATTCATTGGAACGATTCAATGTCTTCGTGCTGGTTTATTCACTTTTTCCTATTGGTTTATATTGCTTCTCTTGTTTCATTGATTTTCTCGTATGAATAGAAAACGAGACTGTAACCATGCTGGCTGGCGACCAGAATTTTTTTTTTTCGCCAGGATTTTCTGGATATCCAAGTAACAAAGCCGAGTCTCACAAATAGAATCTTTCCATGATTGTATCTTCTTCAAGTACAGAAACCTTTGAGATGTCAAATGCCATTTTAAGTTTGCGCCGCTTTGTCTTATGTTTGATGTTTACTTCATTGTTTTGCTCTTGATTTGAATCTCTCAGGACTACTAAAATGCCCTGATCGGCTTGAAAAAGTGACAGTGGATGGCACTTCGCCAGGCGAAACAGAAAACAAGTTCAGGCGTCATTTCAGGCGAACAGAAGGCAAGTACAGATTATTCAGGCGAAAAGATGCAAAAATACAAGTTCAGGGGGTGGTAATTCACAGTCACTTCGATATTCAAGAAGCAAACAGAGCTGTTAAATCCTCTACTTGCTTTTGTTCGCTGCATGATTTGACAGTTTCAACACCTTTACATTTCTCGATAACTTCCTCCGCTTAGTTCGATAAGCGTTAAGTTAATAAAGTCTTGTCGTTAAGTTAAAAAATTTTATTTAGTTAAAATTATTTGGTGAAGCACTCCACATTGTTCATGTATTGACACTTATTCTCCATTCACAAGGTTCACGATAATAAGCCCAGGTTCAATACAGAAATGCGGACCCTCAAGTCTTTTACCTCCAACTGAACGTAAAAATAATTCTAGTTAGATCCTAATTTAATATGCTTTTCTTGCGGAGCGGTACAGCTTTACGACTTTTGATTATAACGGATTAAAACATCTAGGTGCGAGTGTCGATGAGATATAATTTTTTCATCAATCTCTATCTGAGGTAAACTCTATTCAAAACCCATTCTTGACCCAAGAGCACATTGTTCATTCTGATTCAAAGCCCAGGTAATGCAATTCTGATAAATTAAGTGCATATGCATAACTGTAAATATTGGACCGTACCTGAAGTTTGAATAGACATTTTTATTTCCGGAACCTACTCCTAATTCCGAATTGATAAGTATCGGATTTTCATCGTACGAGTTACTGTCTGTATCGTCTAATTAAGTCCGGACTTCTCGCCTACATGGGGAGAGGGAAAGTATACACGTGATTTTTTGCACGCGCACTTAGGGATGTCTGGGTGTAAAAACTCCTGGTGTATGGGTGTTTGAGCATTTGTTGTATGGATGTTCGAGGATGTAAGGATGTTTAAACTTAATGGTGTACGGGTGTGTCTTCCATCATTACGTGTTTGTGGATTTTGTTTCCAAGACGTGTTTGTAAAATGAATCTTGCATGATGCAATGTATGTTAAGTCCGTCTTGCATTTTTCTGCGTCTTTGTTGTTTTGCTAAGTTAAAGCACTTTTCTCGCGTAGAAACCATACATGTCCAAAAACGTGAAAGGACCAATAAATTGTAAAAAAAAAGAAAATTGTTTTGTCTCACTGCTTTATCACAAGGCGTATCTCCACTATCGATCTCTTTCTTGATTGCCCTTTTCGTCGTGAAGTATTTCCTCAAGTGGCCTGCTTGCATTCTCATCGCTCCACGTGACCTCATTCTTTACTTCTAAGGTTTGTAACATGGACAAAAAGCAAATCCCACAAATTATCGGCCAATGCCAGAGTCTCCTAGAAAATGGCGGATCGGAAGATGAATATTCCACAGTTTTGAGTCTGCTTGGCACAATAGTCCAGGCAACAGGTCTGGATATGGCATTTCGTCAGGAAATCGCCCAAGAAGCAGGAATCTTGGACCAATGCATTGATATCATCTCCAACTCGCTTCTGGTTGATTTTTCCTCTTCGCATGAAGAGGAGCTATATGTTCGGCTTTTGCGAGGGCTCAATCTCTTTACAAGGAACATTGTGGCGTCTTCTCCGACAGTAGTGGATTTGCCGCTTCTTTTGCTCAACATCCAGCATTTTCTTTCCAAAGTGGACCCGTCGAACCCGTTCTTTTTGCGGTGTTTTGTTTCCTACCTAGAGATATTGGCGAATTTGGTGCTTAAGCACGGCGCAGACTTCAAGTGCAATCTCGCTTTGGTTTCCGACACTTTCAAGCCTGCAGTTTTGGACATTATCTCTTGCAATGACTCGTGTATGGTCCCGTTTCTTATATCTTGCAAGGGGATTGTTCAGAAGGAAAACGTTCCAGCGCTCTTGAAAGAAGAATCGCACCAGCCTTTGCTCTCCTTTTTGCTCCAGAGAGCTTTTACGATCTTAAATGTGGAAGAAGTTGATCTCTCAGCAGACGCAGTTTTGGGTATTTTTGAGAATGTTTTCTCGAACGAGAGCTGTGAAAAGTGGCTTCTATCAATGCAAGAGCACGAAGATTTTGATAGAATCCTCAAGCTTTCTCAACTTGTCACCACGCATCGAGAAGATTGGGACAATTATCAATGTTTGGCTATCATGGGCTGGGCTTTTACATTTCTCAAGATATGGGCAGAGTCGGCAAACGTTCTTCTTCTATCTTCGGAGTATGACAAAGATGCATTGACTAGTATTCATACCAAACTCGTGGTTGTTCTCGATATCATGGCGGATCTCGGCAAATTCCACTCGGCCAAACAGTTTTTGGAGCACTATAATGTCTTGGATACGCTTGTGCCTCTTCTTCGAGCGACACACGAAAATACAAAAGCTAGAACTATGAAAGACAAAGCGTCTCTGGATGGAAAGAAGTTTCCGATGGTAAAATCGCTCATCATTGAAATCATGGCATTTGCGTGCCACAAGTCGCTTAAGTCGCAAGAGAAAATCAGGGAATTACACGGCCTCGAGGTTGTGTTGTCGAGCTGTATCATTGACGAAGATAATCCTTACATAAAAGAGCGTTCGATCTTGTGCTTGAAGTTTTTGTTGGAAAACAACAAAGCTAATCAGGACTTTGTGGCACAGCTTGAGGCAAAAGAAGTTGTGGATGACACAGCGCTTCATCAGGCTGGATATGAAGTGGAAATGAGCGATGGAAAAGTCAAACTCAGAAAGCTGGCGGAAAGTAATGAAAGTGACAGAGAGAAGTGAAAACCACTAAATGCCAGACCCCTTTAGTTCAGTTCTTGAAAAATAAAGGATAGAGAGGATTTTTTAGCTGTTTGTTGAACTGTTACTTGCGACTCTTGATCCATGGCCTGAGGAGTGAAACCTTGACTTCTAATGACGAACATCTTTCGAGAAACTCCAAATCTTTGTTTCAAGCAAAACAAAAAGATCTAAAATGCTACTGTAGCTTCGTTATTATTATCGAAATGTACTCCTGATTTTGGGGGTTCACTTTCTTGTTGGCCTCTCAAATGAAATGAGATGCTTATAGACGTTCAACGTCAATCACGAGTTAGTACAGCGTTTCAAACAGAAGCTTATTTTGCAAACAATACAGCGGAAAATGCTTCCACACTTGAATAATTTGCCCTCACCTGTCTGAAAATGAAGTCATTTCAGTAGCTTCAGTGTTAACTAGGTTTGTCATTTTCACCAATTTCATTTTTCTATCCTAGTTGGTCTAAGCAGTTTATTTAGATGTTGAGTACCACTTTGTTAGCTCGAAATTGATAATGACAATACTGAAGCACAATTGAGAGGTTTCCAACTAAAGCGTGGCCATTCTTATTCACCTTGGTATTTTAAATATCTTATGGTACATTAAATATCTTATGGTACATTAAATATCGATTCAATAACTTGACTCACATCTGTTGCGACTGACGCTACATACTTTAAGAATACTCATGCCTAATGGTCTTGTTTTATATAAACCTATTTGAACTGCAAATTAACCACTTTAAACGGCCTCTGGTTCCTTCGCCAACTCAGCCTCGATAACGTTCTTGATCTTTTCCAAAGATGGCTCGTCCACCAACAACAATCTCTTTTCCTTGAGCGCCAACGCCTTCAACTCGTCCGGAAGAACGTCCTTTTCGAACGAGTAGCCGTCGATTTCCAGCAAGGACTTGTTCACCACTTCAGAGAACTTGGCAGGGTGTGCGGTCGCCAATGAAATGTACTGGACAGAAGCGTCGGACGAATCTCTCTCGATGTTTCTCAAAGAGGCAGCAACGCCCACAGCAGAATGTGGGTCCAAAACGTATTTTTCTGGGTGTGCAGTGTAGATTTTGCGGATAGTGGCTGAAGTTTCCGCATCGTCAACTCTCTCCGAGTCGAAGTCCGCTCTAGCCGCTGCCGTGACGGCATCAGGAGCAGATACGGAGCCGGTAGTTTTGAGCTGCTGCATCCACTCGTTCAAAATGTGGCCTGCTTTCGAGTCGTCGCCTCCAGCCATGTTGTCTCGGACCAAATACCACAACAAACGCTCAAAGTTGGACGAGATAAGGATGTCCATGGCGGGCGAGTAGGTGGCCTTGACCTCGCCGTCCTTCTCGTATCTTCCGGACTTCAAGAAACGGTCCAAAATGTCGTTTTCGTTCGTGGCGATAATCAAGCGGTCGGCAGGCAACCCCATCTGCTTGGCGTAGTAGCCGGCCAAAATGTCGCCAAAGTTGCCCGAGGGCACGACGAATCTGGGCTTGACCAGGTCGCCGCCAGCCTGCTCCACCTTTTTGAGCAACTGGAAGTACGAGTAGAAGTAGTAGGTCATCTGGGCCAAGATACGCGCCCAGTTGATGGAGTTGACGGCGCCCACGTGGTGCTTCTCGTTGAAGTCCTTGTCGCCGAAAATCTGCTTGACAATGTCCTGGCAGTCGTCAAACGTGCCCTTGACAGACAATGTGTGCACATTGGCGTCTTCCACCGTGGTCATCTGCTCCTCCTGGATGGGCGAGATGCGCCCAGTTGGATACAAGATGAACACAGACACGTCTTTCTTGCCCCGCAAGCCGTAGATGGCCGCCGAGCCCGTGTCACCAGAAGTAGCACCCACAACGGTGATTTTTTTTCTTTGGGCGGGATCAGCGATCTTGGCGTTGCTCCGCACCAAAAAGTACTCGAACAAGTTGCCGACAAACTGCAACGCCACGTCTTTGAACGCGTACGTGGGGCCGTGGAACAACTCCAACAAGTACAAGTGTTTGGCCGAGTCCAACTCTTTGATTGGCGTGATTTCGCTGGCGCGGAAAGTGGAGTAAGATTTTTCCACCAAGGTGCGGAGATCGGCGTCGGGGATCTCGCTGCGGGCAATGTACTTGCGCATGATGTTGAAGGCAAGCTGCTCGAAGGTCAAGTTTTTCCACTGGCGAATAAAGTCGGGCTCCAACTTTGGAATGGCCGACGGCACGAAAAGCCCGCCGTCTTTGGCCAAGCCGGTCATCACCGCGTCTTCAAAAGAGAGCGCCTGGTCGGTTTCGCTTCGCGTGGATCTGTAAGTCTGAGACATGTTGGTGAAGAAAGAAGGCGGAAGTAAAGTATGAATCATACTTGGCGTGGAGGCACGTGCAGGACAAAAGTACAGTGATAAGCAAGGAAAAGTAAGAAAGAAAGGAGAAAGAAAGGAGAAAGAAAGGAGAAAGAAAGGAAAAAGAAAAGAGAAAGAAACGGAAACAGACAAAGAAAAGAGAAGAACAGGAGAACACAGGAGGGTCGAAGAGCAGAACTGTCAAAACATAGAAAGCTCTAAAAATGCTTCTTTATGCGCAGGAAGCCATAGCATCTACTAAATAGCCGATACTGAAAAAAGGAAAAATCGACCAGTTGTGTAGTGAAAAGAGATTCAGGCATTTCAGTTCGACTGTCTGATCGATTTTTGACTTCGGCCTGGATTATGACCAGGAACTGACCAGAAGAAAGTGTATGCAGGTATTGGATCTTCTTCTACTGTCAGTGTCAAGAAAGCCGCTTCGAGCTAAAGTATGCGGTGCACGGATGTTACTTTTCTGGTGTCTGGGTTTTTTATATCGGATGTACGGATGTTACTATTGGTGCACGGGTGTTCTCTGTTGGATGTACGGGTGTCCATTCCTTTTTGTGGCAGCCACCAACCCCCACATTGTGGGGTACAAACAGAAATTACCCTTTGCTACTACTTTCTTTCTATAAAAATTTAACTGCAACATGATATTGCCAGAGGAAACGTAACAGTTCTTTCAAAAAACAACTCTCAACCCATATATCAAGGAGAAACTGACAGAACAGAAGAAGGGAAAGAAATAATAGGCCTGCCACAAAAGATACTGGAATGAAGCTAACGACAATGTTTCCAACAAAGCTGTCGAAATACGCAATAATGCAACAATATAGTCTAGCGATTCAGGTTTTCTGACCTTTTAGATTCTTTCAATGCGAAAGCTCTGCATGATTGAAAGCTTCTGAACGTAGAAGGTCGGCACAATACCACCAATGCTTTAGTCTCGATTTGTATCCGCAGAAGTCAGACAGACAAGAAACAGCCAAAAATTATCCATTCCAACACCTAAAAGGTCAAAACAACGGAGAAATAGTTATTCTAGGAACCGGCATGTCAGCAAACTAAGCAGTGCACTAAAACATTTAGATCCATAGCCGAATGTCTATAATCAAAAGTCGCACTCCTAGTGAATCAGCTTGATCCAGGAAAGCTGAGTAAATGAACGCCTAGACTTTCCCTGCTTTGGTAATGCTCTTATTAGTAATCAGTAAATGGCTGGAGCAAAAAAGACCAAAAAAATATGCGCAAGCCCGGAATCGAACCGGGGGCCCAACGATGGCAACGTTGGATTTTACCACTAAACCACTTGCGCTTCTATGGATGCTCTTAGTCCTTGAATATATAGCCACTGCCACTGAAGAAATATGTTCAATAGCGAGTTATGTTATTTGCCTTTTGGGCATACTCTTGTCTAGTGACTGACGAATTCAAGAAGAGCAGATCAAATTTACAGTACTGTTGCAGCTACAATGGGATTGAGTAATTACTAAAATTTCAGGTGCTTTTCCAGTCAAATTCCATAAGGATTGGTTCATTGTGACCGTACCATATCCTTGAGAAAGAACCATGGTCCATTATCCTTCGTGTTTTTTAGCCTTATGTTTAGCTTACATTATTGGTCAAATTTCATATTAGGTCTCTACATATATCTTCCAACAGTAGAAGAGTGTGCCTAGTAAGCTCAACTATTCGGCTGTATGTCCTCTAAAACCAATTCAACAGCATACAAGAGTTTACTCAAATGGTTTGAATCATTACCGTGGTCTGCCCCTTTCGACCATAAAAAAGTGTTTCAGATTATGTAGGGTACGTTAGGAAATACTTTAAGTGGTGTTGGCCGCTCCAAGCATAAATATACTACAAACTCCAACAAAAATGTAGTTTGTCGCAGTATAACAGACAAAATTAAAAAAGAGGGTCCTTTTCATCTAAGCATCTGTAGTGAATCAAGTCGGTGGGAGTAATTCTTATCAGTTCATCCAACTTCCATGATTCTTGTCGTCAAGGTTAATATTTTTTTTTTTTTCAGTTTCATCGTTGATTTAAAAGAATTGAAGCTGTATTCTGTCTTATTTAGCTTTCCATTGCTCGACAGTTTTGCTGGTTTACATGGTCAAAATAGAATCGCTTCTCCTTCAATTCTCTTGGCTTCTTAATCTTCTTTCGTAAAGTGTATCGTGTATCAATGTTTTGCTTCCTCAGTTTTTGACTTATTGATTTCTTTGTTTGATTAGTTTATTTGGCTTATAATTGCTTAATAAGTTTCGTTACCCTAATTAGTGTATTTATGCTTAATTGGTTTCATTGGTTCGATTAACACTCATTTGACTAATTACTCCGTTGATTCTTTTTGTTTACTTTCGTTGATTCTTTTTGTTAATTGCTTTGATTCTTTTTGTTCATTACTTCGTTGCTTCGTTGCTTCTTTTTCTTCATTACTTTCTGCTTTTTTTGTTCATACTTCGTTGATCTTTATTCATTGCTTTTGATTCTTTTGTTCTTTCTTTATCTATCTTTTGTTCTTTCTTTATCTATCTTGCTTTCTCTAAAGCACAGAAGAACCATCATTCCATTCGTCGTTGGAAGCCTGCCTGCCTGTTTGTCTCTTCTGGTTCATTTCGCACCCAGTCTAGAATTGCTTTAAGTGCGACGGCAACGCAAACCAAGCCTCACATATTTACATCCTCCTTCTTCTTTCTTGTTTCCACTGCATCTTTTTCTTCTTTTTTCTTCTTCTTTCTTCTTCTTTCGTCTTCCCCTTCTTCTTCTTTCGTCTTCCCCTTCTTCTTCTTCCCCTTCCGTCTTCCCCTCCTTCGGAGGTACTGGTCAACTCTTGCACAAATCTCCAACTACACCCGCCAACCAGCGGTTCTCCAATGTCCTTAGCCTTGCGGACGTTGCTGCCAAAACACGCGGCGGCGCTTTTTTTGCCGCCAAAACACGCTGCCGTGCTCTCGTTCTGCCGCCGGCGCTCGGGCCCGGCTCCCTACGCCAACCAGATCTTCCACACCGGCGCCGACGACAATCTCCGCCACTTAACGGCGCAGTTCGGCGCCACGGTCGCCCACACGTTTGGCTACGGCTCGGGCGTGTTCCCGCAGGCCGGCTACGGCGCTGCCGCCGTGCCAAAACCCCAGATCGACATGGTGCACATTGTAGCGGACCCAGCAGCGTTCCACCGCGCCAACAGCGCCCGTTTCCCGGCCCACTACTCGGCGCTTCTTCTGTTGGGCGTGGGCGCGGTGGCCTGGGTGCAGCGGCTCGGCGCGGGCGTCTACTTCAACCCGTACGTGGCCATGGCCGGCCGCCTGGGTGAAAAGTCCATGGTCAAGTACGGCGTGGTGTCGGAGCAGACGGCGTTGGACGACATCACGCAGTGGACCACGATGTACGTGGCGGGCCGGCTCCACAAGCCGGTCAAGCACTTTGGCGTCTGTTCGCCAGACTCGGCAGAGTCGCCCGGGCCAGACCTGCCGTCGCTGTTTCTGGCCCGTCTCTTGCACGCCAACAACTACAACCTCGCCAGCGCCTTCAACCTCTCGCTCTTGCTTCTACCGCGCAAGAAGCGCCACACGGCGTTTGCCGAGGACGCCTTGTACGAGAAAATCGCCCTGTTGTCGTACATGGGCGACCCGCGCATGCTTGTGGGCGGCGAAAACCCGAACAAGGTCAAGAACATCGTCAGCAAGCAGGCGCTGCGCTTTGCGCTGCTCTACGAGCCGTACTTGGCGCGGGCCTTGCGCAACGGCCTTTTGCAAAGAGCCCCGGACGGCCTGCTTGAGAAAACCATGGACGTCGAAGCGGCCGCGGCGTTGATTGCAGACTTGCCCTTGTGTTTCCGCCGCCGCGTGCTACTGTCGTACCGGAACAAGTTCGCCTCCAAGCTCAAGGATGATCGGGCCGCAAGCGACTTTCTTGCGGGGCAGACCGACACGGTGCCTGTGGGGCCGTTTCTTTTGGCGGTGGCGGGTGATTCCTTTTTGCGGGCCACGTTGAAAGCGTCTGTGCTGGCCACCATAGCGTACCCGGCGCTCGTGCAGTCGGTCAAGGGCATCTTCACGGCGGGCATAGCCAAGTCGGCGAAATATGCATGGGAAAAGAAGATGAAGAGCCGACAAAGTAAGAAGTAAAAAGAAGACGATAGGGATAGAGAAGACACGGTTACAGGAAAGAAGGATAGACCTGAATACGGAGATGTAGGAAGTAACAAGTTGTGCGGAGGAAAGCAATAAGGTGATCAAGACGGTAGGAAGTTGAAATTATTGACAACGGAGGCAATGATGGTAGAAGAGTGGTGAAATTAGTGGCAAAGGAAGCAATGATGGTAGAAGAGTGGTGAAACTATTGGCAAAGGAAGTAATGATGGTAGAAGAGTGGAATACTGTGACTCAACACGAACGACGGAAACAGGAAACATGAATGTACAGCGATTTAGTGTCACTGCAAGACTTGTTTTCGTTGTCTCTTTCCTATCGCCCCTGACATTTGAAGCTTGAAAACAGGCCTAGACAAAAGAGACACGACGGATGGATAGGACAAGAAAAAATCACAGGGATACCAAGGAGAATAAAAGATGAGTACAGGAAATTCGACAGACCAACAGATGGATAACAGTCTTACAGGTTGGACATACAGACAGGACATACAACATAGACTTCACCGTGTCCCGAGCCTACTAACCTGCCCTACTGACCTGCCGATCTTTTGCTACATGTTGATAGCCAATCCTACCTTTCCATACACACGAAATAAAGACATAACCAGTCATGTCAGCGATACTGGGGTTCTGGAACCGCGCGGGGAATGTTCTGTTGGGGACCAGCTAACCAACTGGGAAGAGGCATGTGATCTCCGTATGGCGACAGTGCCAGAGTCAAGCGAGGAATGTACACCGGGTGTTGCAGCTTGGCCTGCAGCAGGAGCGGCGGCAGTAGCAGCGGCTGCGGCACTTGCAGCATGGCCAGAAGCTGCGGCACTTGCAGCACCTGTTGCAGCTGTAGCTGGGGCATTTGGTGCGGTTGCTGCATGGCCAACGGCGGCGCTTGCATGTACGGATATGGGAGCATCAGCGGAGGATAATAGTATGCGGGCTGCACCGACAGGTAGTACTGGAACTGCGGGTCGCCGTACGGAGACGCGTACAGCACCATCTTGCCGGGCGGATACATTTGCATCGAAGGAATGGCCTGGTGCGGATGGTTCAAGGGCGAGTCTGTGGGCTTGAATTGCAAAACCGAGCTCAGATAGACGTTGGGGTCGAATTGAAGATTCACCAAGAGCGGGTCCTCCGACGGGATTTTGCCCTGGATGATGCCGTCGGCGCGTTCCTTGGAGTTGTAGTAGCAAACCAAGTTGAGCTTTTCGTTCTGTTTTGTCGTGAGCGAAAACGTTTGCTTGACCAAGCCGTTGGGAAGCGGGTTTCTATTTTCGTCTTGCTCGTGGTAAATGAGGAAAGGGCCTTTGATCTTGGATGCCAGCCAAGTTTTGCCGTCCGTCCAGCGTTTCATGCCGCCCTCTGTCTGGCTCCAGGCAAAGACAGAGCCCAGCGTTATGTTTTTCCGCTCAATGTCATTGAGACGTCTTCTGACTTTGTAGAGCAAGTTTTGGCGCGTGCCCTCTAGAACCAAAAGGGCATCTTGTAGTGTAAGAATCAGTCCGTGGTAGGTTTCATTGGCCGCTGAGGAGGAGTACTCTGGGATGATGTACATAAACGGACAAGAGCGATACGGTGGAGAAGTAGGAGGAGGAAGAACCGAGATAGAGGCCAAACCAGTGAGGGAATTCGATGCAGGGACGAAGCTTTTTAGGGAAAGAAGGTAAGTTTATATAAGGCGCAGACGCTAGAGACAGCGGTGGGGGAGTGATTTAAAGTCTCAACTCAGAATTTAAATCTCGAATAGATCTAGGAATAGTACGCATTTAGTCCACTGCGCAGCGCCCAAACACGCAGCACATGACATTGCCGCGCAGCATAGTGCATAATGCGCATGCGAGAAAACAAAAAAAAAAAGAGATAAAAAAAAAAATCTGTGCAGTGGAGCGCCAGAGCGGCATAACAGAGACGAATCCACCTCAGCCTGGAAAGCAAAGAGTGCATGCACTCTTTTAGGCTGCATATGCATGCGCACAGCGATTCACAAAAACTCATGTCCCCGTTTCCGAATCGAGCTGCCGCCACCTGCATACGCATCTGTTGATCGCTTTGTTAATTTGCGTATATGCTGGAGGGACATTTTTCCCTCCTTCCCATCATTGTTCCACTCCACCGCTTGCGAGATTAAAACTTGCATTGTCTCGTCTGCTTGCAACGTTGCATGCACACGCGAAAATCAACCGACACAATGCAACATGTCTTGTTTCGTTTCGTTCTCTCGCATGGATTCGTAATCACGGCTAGGCGCAGAAGCTTTTGGAGAACCCTGACTCTCGGCTACAGAGTTTGAGTCTACGCAAATTCTGTTTGCATGTGTTCCCCAAAGACGGCCTGTGCCAAAATTATTCCCAAGATTGATCGTCTCTTGTGTGCACGACGCAGTCTTTAGTAATTTCTGAGTTGGAGCGGTATCTGCGACATTAGCGTTTGCTCTTGTGCCAGTCGCTACTCCACTTGGAACTACTGCCAAGCCGCCTAATTATGCCGGCACGGGAGAAAGGATAAAGCGCCGAATCGATGTATTATGTGCGTCTGCCTGACAATGCATCGACAATAGCCAGGCGGAATTTTGACCATGTTTGGCCGAGAAGGTTTCGGCCACGGACGCTTGGTCTGCGCTGGGCCAGACGTAGGCACATGCCCGGCGGAATCTGCCTGTCTGGAATCTGAACGCCACACCGGGCCCACGACAAAACACCCGGACCTCCCGTGCTACACCTTTGTTCCACCCGAAACAAGTAAAAAACCATAGTATGCCGCCCCGTGCCCACCACCGAGAGTCGGCGTCCGAGTCCGAAGCGAAAACAGGAACAACGTCTCGCGCAGCCAACAAGGCCCGGAACGCTGTGGCGCAGGCCGCCCAGCTCGAACTTCTTTCCAAACATATCCATTCGAACGGGCCCAACGACAAGCCCAAGGTGGATCCGTTGGATTTTGTGGCCTTGGACGACGATGCGCTCACCAAGTACAGCAGCAAGTACGGGCTCAACTTGCCGCCGATCGAGAGCATCAACGAGAACATACTCCAGTCCGAGATTGGGAAGAAAACCAGTCTGGCGAAAAAGTTGAGGGGCGCCCATCGCATCAGCAAGCCGGAGTATGCCAGCGAGGTGCTGAAGCATTTTGCGGCGGTGCCGTGCCGCGAGAACGAGATGATTGCAAACTTTTTGTACAAGGTGAAGAACGAGAAGAAGACGTTCAAGCTTACGTTTTGAGAGAAGTGTGGTAGGTCGTTTCTAGAAAGAGAATGTAGCTCAACGAAGACTTTGATGAACCTCAAGTCTTCCGAGTCTATTCAGAGTTTCAAGTGCTCAAGAGTCTACTCAAGTGCTCCATTCGAAGGTTATAAGAATCTTCTTGACTGTCTCAAAATTTCTCAACTCACCCGCTTCTCCAGGCTCATGGAATGATGAATTAGTCATCAATGGCGTTATGTTATTTAGTCACAATGAATTGGTCATTTGATATCTGCAGAGGGACTGACTCGGACTGTTTTTGAGTCTTCTTCGTTCTATATTCGTAAGCATGGAACAGGGGACCCGCTTCTTCATATCCCTTCACATCAATCTACCATGGTCCCGCATATTTCTGTTTCCCTAAGCGTCTTTGACGTATTTATATGTCAGTGGCACATAGTGGCAGATTTGCCATGTTCTTTCTCATTGCGGAGAAGAATTCGACGTTGACAAAGGATCCACAATGGCAATCTGATAGCCAAACTTAACATAACCTAACATAACCAGAACTGAACACTGGACAAAAAATCAATGAGCAGAAATCAAGAGCCAATTACAAGCGCATCTGTCTCTTGTGAAAACACAGAGCCTAGGGAAGATTGTATAAGCCGTGAATTAAAATGAAAACGCACATTTGCTTCACATGACCGTTCAGATTACGAATCAGGGCTATTACTAATAATGCCAAGCGAACCTGAAATGCACCCCGAGATTAAAAATCTTTTTTTAATCTGAATGCCCAAACGAAAGTATAAACCATAGTCAGAACCAGTTTGTAGTTTGGTGGCCAATCAGGCGATTCCGAATGGCTTGCAACGTGGTAACACACTTGCAAAAGAAATTAAGCGTTCGTCCTCCCATGCACGGTCTCTTATTCCGTCTGGATAAATATTTCCGAGCGTACATTTTCCTCGCTCCACATTAACTTGAGTTCCCTTTCTATTCTGGTGTCAGTGCCTTATACATTGGCTTCAGCATGAAAAATCAAAGTCGGCGGCCAGTCCGATTTTGCGTCAGTAACACTTTGTTCGTTTAATATTCAGCAGCTTTTCCTTCGCAATTCAAAAGGTATGAGGGAAGGAGAAAGCGACATGCCGATAGGAATGATTTAGGCTCTGCAGAGTGTGATCAGCCATTCAATGGACTAGTCATATTGCTTCTTTCTCTTGAAACTGGGTAACAGCTGATGATCTGAACTCAGCCGAATCAAAACCTGAATAAAAACAGTTTAAACCAAATTCGACCTGAATCTATAAACCGTTTGAATACACATTTGTCGCCGGCATTTAAATTCAGCCTGATCATGTTATCGCTTACTTACACTCTTGTTTTCATTCATGCTCCCGATTTCTAAAATTCTCCTCTTTCACCTGATATCCTTCGACATATTTCCACCATCTTCCCACAGAATATCTCTATTAACTTCTTTATGACTCTTTTATCTCCACTAACTCCTTATATCTCTACCATTCCCATTAAATCTCTTCCATCGTATCTCTTCTCCATCTCCATAATCTCCATCTATTGGAAGCTCCTGCATACAGTCCAAGTTCACCATCCACCAACACATTAATCTTCTAAATAAGTGTCCTGCACACACATCCAAGACATGAATGCTTCCACCATCGCCATCCACTGGCATGATGACAGCCAGCCGGTATATTCTGTGACTTTCCAGCACCGCACAGACGACTTTCCCCGCCTTGCGTCCGCCGGCGGCGACAACAACATCCGCATTTGGAAAGTGTCGTATCCCAAATCAGAAAAGACTCTGCCGCCCACTGTCGAGTACCTTTCGACGCTCCGAAAACACACTCAGGCGGTCAATGTGGTGCGGTTTTCGCCGCGCGGCGACGTGCTTGCCTCTGCGGGCGACGACGGCTTGCTTATTCTCTGGACCAAGAGCGACAAGATCGTAGCGGATTTTGGCCACCAGGACGACGAGGCCAAGGAGAGCTGGGTGCCGTGCCACATACTCAACATGCTGCTGGAGGTGTACGACCTCAGCTGGTCGCCCGACGCGGCGTTTCTTGCGGCGGGGTCGATGGACAACACAACGCGGATTTTCAGTGCCTCGGGAAACAGGCTTTGCGAGTTGACAGACCATTCTCACTACGTGCAAGGCGTGGCGTGGGACCCGCAGAACGAGTACCTTGCCACGCAGAGCGCCGACCGCACACTCCAGGTCTACCGGTGGGAAAACCCTGAAATGGTGCCTTTGGCCAAACACTGCCGTGTCGAGCTTCCCACGGCCAAGCTCTCGCTCTCAGGAAAAGAGCCCGTCACGCCGCACCCGGCCGAGCCGTCGCTGGGCCGCCGCACGTACTTGTTCCACCTGGAGGCGCTCCAGTCGTTTTTCCGGCGCCTTGCCTTTTCGCCCGACGGGGCGCTTTTGGTGGCGCCGCTGGGTGTTTTCCGCGAGGAGCCCGACCTGCTTGAAACCGCCTACGTGTTCGTCCGGAGCGGCTTGGCGCGTGGGCCCGTGTGTCACCTTCCAGGGCTAAACAAGCCGTCAGTGGCCGTGGCCTTTAGTCCTGTGCGTTACAAGAGCAGAAATGGCGCTGTGTTTGCTTTGCCGTACAAAATGGTGTTTGCTGTCGCTACGCAGACGTCTGTGGTGGTCTACGATACAGAGCAGCTCCAGCCTTTGGGTGTACAAGCCGATATGCATTACTTGTCCATTACAGATTTGTGTTGGCATCCGGACGGACAGAGTCTTTTGGTGTCGTCGGCGGAGGGTTTTTGCCTGGTGATTGTGTTCGATGCCGGTGTTTTTGGCGAGGTGTACGAGGAGGGAGGAAATTTGAAGAGAGAATATGGAAATTTGGAGAAAAGAGATGGAGATTTGAAGAAAGCAGACGAAACTTCGGAGCAACGAGACGAAACTTTGGAGAAAGCAGACGAAACTTTGGAGAAGCGAATTGACGGACGGGAAGGGGCCCGAGTCGCAGAGGACGGGGCAAAAGGCCTAGTCCAGACTACTGCTGAATACAACGCTTTAACTTATGGCGCCGGAAAACCAGAGGAGGAAAAAGCTACCGTGGAAACGGGAGCAGACGACGCTAAGGATGACTCCTTACATGATAGGCTGAAATTGGAGCCTGAGAGCGTCCCAACTGCCACGGATCCAATATCTACAAACTCAGACAGGGCCGAAAGTGGATCCTCGGTGGTGCAGGTGGTTTCTGACCAGGCGACAGCTCAGATTCTGCAGAATCTGTCTTTCCTGCAACCAACGCAAGAATCAGAAGCTAATTCTCTGGTTTCGGCGCTTCTATCGCAGTTCATAGCTCCACCCATAGCAGCGGACCAGAACAAAAAGCGGCGTGTCCAGCCAACGCTCATCCAGCTGGAGAAAAATGATGGAAATGAATAACGGACAGGACGAAACGAAGGAACGGAGAAGCTCAGATAATATCAAAATATGGCTTACGAAACTAGCTTCGAAAGGCAACTAGGACACGAAGGACTGCTTGGTGTTAACGTATTGAAGCTGTTACACGATTCGAAGGTATCATAGAATCCAGCTCCGATCGGGCAAGGAATGTACGCAGGCTAATCGATGCCTGAAGCAGCAATGCTTTTGTAACTACCTGTCAATACTCACTATATCAATCAACTATTACTACGACCAATTCTTCACTGTCGGTCAATTACTACGTACCAATTCTTCACTATGTCGGTCAATTCCTACGTACTGCCAATTCACTGTCAGTCAATTACTTCGTATTGCCAATTCACTGTCGGTCAATCCACCACTATATCAATCAACGACCACTTGCCATCCCATCGGCATGTCCGCCTAGTCGCCAATCACGTCGTTCGCCAACGACTTCTCCAAGCGCCGTCTCGCCCGCAAGATCATCTCCTCTCTTCGTCTCTGCAACAACGCCAGCCGCTCGTTTTCGTCCTGGCCCCACTTGGCGTCGGTCTCGCCCGCGTCCGCGCGGGTCTCGATGTTGTACTTCTCAAGCAACGTCTTGGCCCCGCCCGCTGGCGCCACATTGTGGGCGTTTTCCTCGGCATCGTGGCCCGGCGGGAACGGCAAAGACAGGTTTTCCATGTATTCGTCCACGGTGGCCTCGACGGAGCCCGTGCGCTCCAAACTGAAGCGGATCTGCTGCTCCGTGAGCTGCGGCGCAATGGCACGCACCACCTCGACCATGGAGTCCGTCACTTCTCGGCGGCGTCTCTGTCTTGCCGCCGGAACATGGTTGTTTGTGTGGTTTTCGGGCTGGCCCACCGACGTCTGGACGTTGAACTCGTCGGGCACCGACTGCGGAATGGGCGAAATCAACCAGCGCAAAAAGAGAAACGCCACGAGGAGCACGAGAATGAAGACGATAGTGGACGTGTCCATGGTGGAAATGTGCCTCTTTGAAATATAGGCGTCTTAGAGTCGAGGTGAGAGCTCTTGTGCGGGCGAGCTGGGAGGTCACGTGACCGGCCATGTTCTTCCCACGCGACGGTTAGAGCGAAAAGGCGAGCGGGAAAATGGCGGGAAAATGCGGCAGTTATTGCCATGACATGTAGAACATGGTAGCGGGCATCACGTGGCGTAGGGGGGTGACGTGGCTGGCCGAAGCAGGTGCGTGGTTCGGCCCGACTATGGGCTGCCGGAACCGGCATCAAAGTTAAAGTTCCAGGACGGAATTTGAATGCCTCTTGCATGATGCGCAACACGAGCGTCTGCGACAGAGAACAGGTAGTTGCCCACGCAGATACGCAGCGGAGAAGCACAGAGAAGATTCTTGGGACCTGGTAGGGGAGACATGCGAGCCTGCTGCCCAATTATAGAAACGAGCCTCATGTAGCAACAGCACCTTGCCGAAGAAAATATTCACATTTACAGGACGCACTCTGCGTGCGCACGATCTAGCAGATCTTCTTTGAGCATACGCGCGCTGCAGCGTCTGTATAGTATCCGCTGGTTTAAACATGCTTCGTGACACATCGGTAAGTCGCCGGGAGTACTGGCTGTGAATTCTATGACATCGTAAATGCTTTGTCGCAAAACAGCATAGCCCGCCCCTTGTTCCTGCCGTTTTGGGGGCAAGATTCTGCGTGCGCGCCCGTTGGCGTTTTGGTTTGGCGCCTTTGGTCTATTTTTTCGTAACCAACTCTTTTACGATTTAGAGTTATGCAGCCTTGAGACTGACAATAAGCTTCTGGATCGTGTAGGTGCAGCCGGCTGGGAGGCGGTGGCTTGAGAATGAGCTAACTCATATCCAAATTTTAAGCCGCTCTGCAGCACGGTGCATGAACCAAAATCTGGCCATGTGCAGACCCGCTTAACTAATCCGCTGCAAGCGGCAGCTTCCATACGTACCCTCGCCAAAAGTACAGCTGCACTTCCGAGGTACAGTGCCCGCGGGGTTCACATGCACGAGACTGACAGGAGCTGCATACGCCACTCAAATTACGCATCTCCTATGACGCTGAGGTTTCAGTGCCATCGAAGTCTTTGGCACGCTCTGTACCTGTGTATATTGGCTCTCTCCATATGCTTGGCCTGTGACAAATTTTGCTTTTGTAGTACAACCAACCTTTTTCGCCGTGGGGTTTAATTACGCCCGCATGCATATTTTATCCGAGCATCTAATTTAAGTCCATTGTAAGGCAAGTACTTGCAGTATTCCGCACGTTATCATGTATATCTCGCTTAATGGGTTGGAAAAGTCTAATGGGATGCCGAGAACCCGAGGCAATGCGTAGGCTTGCAGATGATTGGTGTTCGGGAATTCGCTGCTTTTTTGCTTACAATGTCTCAGTTGCGAGAACCAAATTACTAATAGCCGTGGCTCGGCAAATAATCCTGCAGTGCCAATTATAGTGTGCCAATGCCATTAGCAGAGTTTGCCAACTCAGGCGCCGAATTGTCAGGTACGGTTTATCTTGAGAAGACAGAAGTACAAACTATAGTTAGCCAACTATAAATAGCTAAATTATAGCCAAATTACAGGTAGCCAAGCTAAACGAAACTGAATGATAAAAATGAACTGGCAAAAGTAAATCAAACTAGTGAACTGAACTGGCAAAGTAATTGAATCCAGTGAACTGAACTGACAACGGAAATTGTAAATGAAACTGATCACCAACAAAACCCTGACCTGACAAAGACAACAGAACTGACAGACAACAGAACAGAAGACAGCAGAACTGACAGACAACAGAACAGAAGACAGCAGAACTGACAGACAACAGATGACAAAGGAACTGACAATCAATCAAAGATTTACCTGTAACTTTGACAAGTGCGGAATTACAAAGTAGATAAGCATTTCTGCGAATGCATGAAGCCTAACAAACACTTACCCCCATAATCTTACTTGTATGGCAATTCTGGCATTTGGACGACTTCAGCAAATCTGATGAATTTTTAGCCGTCTGGCCGTGTGGCCAGCCGTAGCCTGTATACACCCGTACCCCATATCTCCACGCTTCAGATAGCTAACGACTCTGCTTTCAGTATGGATCTTAAGAACAACAAAGAGCTCCATGAGATGATGCGGACGTTTGTCATTTTGGACAAGGACAACGTCTTGTCTTCAGACTCTGAGCCGACAGACCTGGAGTCGGACACGCAAGAGTACTTTTCGTCCAAAAGCGGCAAGCATGCATTCAAGCACGAGAGAGATGGAGAGAGAGAGAGTGGATTGACAGACACGGAGGGAAAGACGGCAGAAAGGCAATTGGCAGAGACGGAAACTGCAAAGACGGCAGAAAGACAATCAGAAAGACAATCAGAAAGACAATCAGAAAGACAATCAGAAAGACAGTCGGCAGAAAGACAATCAGAAAAACAGTCGACATCGTCAGCAGAATCGGCAGCCAAAAGAGCATCTGCCGCAACTACACAGACGGAAGAAGCCTCTACAGAATATTCCGCCAAGCTTCATTCTACAAACCCGCTGAGTTTCTATGAAGACTATTGCACCCGCTACATGCATTTCACCGACACCAACCCCACCACGTACCACGCCATAGACTTCTTTGCACGGCTCTTGACGGAAAAACAGTTTTCCGCCGTCGCAGAAAGAGATGCCTTCGATATTTCTGGCGGACTGCGCTTTTTTGTCACAAGAGGCGGCCAGGCCATGGTAGCCGTTGTTGTGGGCCAGAACTGGCTGCCTGAGAAAGGAATCGGCGCTGTCGCCGCACACGTGGACGCCTTGACAGCAAAACTCAAGCCGTCTTCGCTCAAAGCATCCGTTGACGGATTTCATCTTTTGGGTGTAGCTGCGTACTCCGGCGCACTCAACCATCTTTGGCTCGACCGCGACTTGGGAATTGCAGGCTCCGTTTTGGTCCGTGACGCCGAGTCGGGCAACGTGTCGTCTCACCTTGTGACGTCGGGCCGCCACGCCATATGCCGAATTCCTTCGTTGGCGCCGCATTTTGGAAGTGCTGCGGCGCCTCTTCCGTACAACCAGGAAACGAAAATGGTTCCTGTGATGGGCTTTGGTGGCGACGACGCCCCGCCGTCCTCTCTGGAAAAACGCCTGCCCTTATATGGGCGTCACTCGCTTTCTTTGCTTCGGTACCTCGCCCAATTGGCCAATTGCAAAGTGGAGCACTTGTGCGCCGCCGACTTGGAGCTTTTTGATGTCCAGCCGGCTGCCCGCGGCGGCTTGCAACGCGAATTCATGTTTGCTCCAAGAATAGACGACCGCTTGTGTGCGTTCAGTGCTGTTCATGCGCTTGTTTCGCTGTCGGACATTGACTTGGCCCAAAGCGACAGCTGCCATGTTGTTTTCCTTGCCAACAACGAGGAAATTGGCTCTGCTACACGCACAGGCGCAAAGGGAAAGTTGTTGAACAGTGTGATGGAAAGATTGGTGTCGGCCCGTAATGCGGCCGCTTCTGGCTCTGATTCAGGAATCCCGGAAACTTGCGGAAACTCAAACAGTCCAAACGCTCGAAGCCCACCACATACAGAGAACTCTGTCGCTCGTGTCTTTGCTAACTCAGTGCTTCTTTCTGCAGATGTGACGCATTCACTCAACCCAAACTTCAAAGAGGCTTACTTAGCTGGACATTATCCCCTTCCTAACACAGGACTTACCCTTAAGAAGGACGCAAACGGCCACGTCATGACAGACCTGCTTGGCGTGTTATTGATGGAATCCATCGCGGCCAAATGCGGCTTACATATTCAGCAGTTCCACATCCGGAACGACATGCCGTCTGGCGGCACTATCGGCCCTATGCTTGCCACAGATACGGGCGCAAGAGTGATTGACGTGGGCTTGCCTCAACTCAGCATGCATAGCATTCGAGCTGCAGCAGGATACAAAGAGCCAGGACTAGGCATTGAAGCGTTTGGTGCGTTTTTTGCCCACTGGCGTCTGACTATGGACTCTATCGACTATCTGTGAGACTACTGTGTTACCCATTTCTTGTTTTTTTCTGTTTATGTTTTTTTCTGTTCATTGTATTTTTTTTCCTCCGATTTCTTGTTCATTTTTTTTTATTTTTTTCTCATGTTGTTGGAGTATGCTGGTTGATGAAGCTTATTTCCTCTTGCGACCTTTCGGGACATCACGCTTCATGCTCAAATACGCTGCTGCGGTCCTCATGCGTGTTTTTATAAAGCTGCGGTAACACTGAGGAAGGTTTTCACTCTTACGAAGGGGGGCTTTATCCATGAAGAATTGGCCATTTGGCTCCCAGCTAACTACCTTTCGCTAAAATGTTTTACGATGTGCCATAAAATGGTTCTTCTAGAATGCGTTTCTGCAAGGATCGAGCCGATGAAATAATGCAATGGAATACACGAATGAATGAATGTATGCATACCAGGATTCTGCATCTGCGGCTATACGCTAATGCGCAAATGCGCTACTGCACCGCGTGTTATTTCGCACGCCATGCACTGCTTGATTATATTATGGCCGGCTGCAGCGGCATTTGAGAAACTTTAAACGGCAACCCCTAGTCTTCGCATCCTGAATCCTTCCAGTCTATCAAAAATTTGAACCCAAAACATACACAACTATTCCAGGAATCTGTCGCGTGTTTTTTGCAACACAAAATGCGAAGTGAAGTGTGTAATGCGGAAAATTATCCCCGTTCCTCTTCATCTTCACTTTAGCGCTACCGCAGGCACGTTATCTTCCCAGGGTTGAAAGCCCTGTTTTTACTTTAAGCTAGCTTCCCAATTAGGGCATAACTTGGTATGCTGTAGCCTCAAATTTGAGGAGAAGAAATTTATTTTCCGCTCTTCTGTCTAGACAAATCTTTATTTCTTCTCTCGGAGATTAGGTGTAATGAAGGGAGTAGTATAAAGGTAAGAGCAATAGAGGTAAGTATTGGCGGACACGCGGAGAAAATCTCACAGCTAGTCTTCAGGGCCTTACAGGGCACAGCCCGCCGGAATTGGACAACAGATGTGGCACACACCGGCTTTCAGCGCCAATAAGTCTTTCTAGCTAGACATGCCATCGTCTCAGAAAAATATTTGAGGAAATTTTCTAGGACGTATTACGAAGTCACTGGACAGTTGTGAAGTGAATTGGATCTTAGCCAGGGTAAAGGGGGGTATGCGAATCAAAAGAAAGGCAAGATACGAACATAACAAATACCAAGTGGAGAGTATCAGAGAAAATAATCACAAGCATGTGCATAAGCAATTTCAATAAGGGGAGTGTATTTGCATTTCCCAATGTTGTTTTCCAACCAGAGTAACTGAGACAGGTGTGGTCAGGCACACTTCCTATCCTAGTAATAAAAAGCCTTGCTTTTTTTGAAGCAGTCAATGTCTTGTTGAAGTGGAAAACTTGACCTCGGTTAAATGAAATAAGTGTTCGGATCAGGGGAAGTTGCACCTTGGTCAAAGTGGGCTCAACGGCCCGCCGCTTCCACTTGAGAAATGCCGAAGTTGCACAGTTACTTGCAGTAGAAACATCTTTAACGGCGGAAATTACTCATCTTTCCGCTACACGGTGGCTCCTATTTGCACCCCATTCCGTTATTTTTTAGCCAGAGACTTCGGTATTATTCTGCATGCAGAAGTTAATGCACTCTGCACATACACATGAATATTTTGGACACAACCAGTGAGAGGCCATATACGAGTACACGGACAGTGCCCTTCGCAATCCACTTGACTTCAAAGGTTTTTTCAGCACCTTCTCCCGCGTAACGTTAAGCTTGCCCCAACCGAGCCCCTTTGGCACGCTAAACGAAAAGCATATGCGGAGCCACTAAAAAATGCACAATCTACTGCTTGTGCAGGCAATTTCCATGTAAAGTGCACACTGCGTAACGGAGCGTCTGCACCAAGCATGTTAGGCGCTAGAGTACGAATGGTGCTACTGGATTAGCAAAAGTTTTTAGTCTGTGGAGAAAAAACGCAGTCCTAGTCTAGACCTGTGGAAATGAATAAGCATTTTTGAGTAGGAAAAAGTCAGCAATTAGATCTCTCTTGTGTACGGAACAGAGAGCAATCTTGGACTGTCGGAAAATAAGTAAGATTGCTTCTCAAAAATATCTCTGCTAGGGGTAGGAACAAGATTTTTTTGGAACAAGATTTTTTTGGAACAAAAGGACGAGGGGACACTTTGAGCTTTGGTACTTTGCAGAAGCGCAGATTAATAATGCACCCGTATTTTTTGCCTTGGGGCAATTGATGTCGGGATTACGAGTGGTTCCTCTTCAAACGCAAAAGCATCGTTCCTAACGTCACAGACATGGACGTTGATTAAAAGTTGATAAAAACCAATTAGAAACAATAGATTGGCCTTTCCGCATCAGAAAAATTCGTTAGGAATTACTACACGGGAAACTTGTCGTCGATTATATTTCTCATTCGTTGACGGCGGTCTAGCTACCGGTATATTTAGGAATGCTTCCACTCCTCAAGACAGCTCCTGGCCTCGTTCCGGGCCAGTGTCATTGATTTGCATTCTAGCTCAACTAACGATAGTATCACATATATAAGCTAATCGGCTGGATTCTTTTGTTTGATATGATAGAGAATGGGCGAGATTATCAAGCAAGTTGACTAACACTAAAGACACCTGACTCCATTCTTTTGAAAGTGCCCATGTTTCAAGAACCAGTCGAGATAACACAAAATCATGCAATACCACTCTTCCCTAACCTGCTTGAGTGGGTCAATCTTCAACTAGCGGATAAAGCCAGGAAACCAAATGTGTGGCAATGAGCTTGTATAGGGTGGTCACGGTTACCAGTGACGGCATATGCTCAATACGAGGACGGTATCGGAGCTTCGATCCTTAGATTTCGTTATGGAGCATGCTTGGTAAATGCTTCACAAACTTCAGGCCAAAGGAGAGTGGATGGTATTTCGCTGGGCGAAAATACAAGAGTTGGGAAAGGTGAAGAAAATACAAGAGTTGGGAAAGGTGGAGAAAATACAAGAGTTGGGAAAGGTGGAGAAAGTACAAGAGTGAGGAAAAGATGGCAACAATATAATTCAGGCGACACCGGGCCAGCCAGATTCGCCGGCCTAACGGTGGATGATCAGGCTAAACGCAGGCTTCAGTTAGACTTCAGTAAATTCACCTCCGATAACCGGCCGTCCCCGGATCCTAGAACTAGCAAAAAAGAACTAGGCATGGGTTCAAATTCCAGGCAGCGCCAGACGGCAGAATGTCGAGAACAGTAAGTGTCAAGTAGGAATAGGCAAGACTGAAGATCCAAGTACGGCAAGACTGAAGATCCAAGTACGGCAAGACTATCGCAATTGGGCTTAGTTCGGACTAGTTTAAATCGAGTATCGACGTATCGACGTACCGAGGTATCGACGTCGACTAGTGAATCGACTTGTGTACCTGCTTATGTTTGTTGCTCGCTTCTACGGCTTTAAAACCAATCAACTTTCAGACCAACGCACCAAAATATCCAAATGATTATAGGCCAACACACAAGTACCAAAAGGAAACTCCTTTATGCGATCTTTCAGTATTACAGTGCATATCCCATAACACCAAAGGTATCACTTAATGGTGACTGTTCGTATTGATTGGTTCTTCTTGACCTCGACGATTAATAATCCATCGGTCCGAACAAGGTGTACTGACTTGTTGATTGTGTTACATGTTGGTTTATGTCTGTTTGTCCATGTTTTGAATGTTCTTGTCTTTTTTACATTCTCGGTTCTACATGAGTAACATTTGTCATTTGTCATTAAAGCCGCGAGGGCATACACCCGTGCACCAATGCCCGCCACAGTTGCGAGCGGCGTTTGGTGGGCGCACGCAAAAACATAAATAAGCAAGCCGATGGAGCCTGCACACACAGACGATGCACAAGCACGCACAATCACAACCACCGTACATTACAGCACGCAAATTTTTCCCAACACCGTACAATCATACTATAGAGCCAGCTCCGACGCATGCAGCGACAAACGCAGCCACAAGCAAGCTCTTCTTGGAGCCGCCCTTGGAGCCGCCGCTTTTGGAGCTTGTGGTTTGGTTGAAAGAAACGCCGCCCGTAGACGAAGACAAGGTTGCATTGGCGGTCTGCGTGCCGTTTGTCACCCCGAGATGCCATTTCTGCGACGTGATGGAGTCGTCGCCGACGTTGGAGATGGAGCTCAACTGTTGGAGCCCCAGTAGCATGGTCACGGTGGCCGGGTTGCTTTCCAGAAGCGCCAGCGAGTCAAGAAGAAGCGACATGAGAAAACAAAGAAACTGTTGGTGGACAGGGCCCAAGAGAAGCAGACCGCACCCAATATATAGCTTGTGCCGTTTCCTAACCGTCGGACACGCAAATGCCCACATCAAACGTGACAAGAGTTGCCCAAACACATGCACGGTACCTGATGCATATGCCGGCCATGACAGGAGGTGCGCGCCTGTTTGGGGGGGGCGGCGATGTCATTGCGCAGATACTCAGGCACACAAGCCGCGGCGCGTTCGAGAAACCCACTTTATTGGCCCAGCCGGGGCCACTGCGGAATGTCCATGCATACGCAACTGACATGTCAACAAGGACGGGCAGACAAGAGAAGGGACAGAAGGGACAGAAGGGACAGAAGGGACAGAAGGGACAGAAGGGACAATAAGTCAAACAAAAGACTGAAGTAGACGAAAGTAGACACAACATAGAAACCATAAAACACAGAAAAGCCATGATACAGAATAGCATACAAATCAGGATACTACACAGATAAACACAGAAAATACAGAAAGTAGGAAGACAACCTGAGACGCAAACAGAACGCGCACAATCGGAGATGCCCCATGATTAGGAGCACCTTCGCCCGGCTAAAATAACGTTTCGGCCCATTCTGTTTTTGCATGTGTCGGTGCTATTCGTCTAACGGGAGGTTCGCGATCTGACTAAGCATTGGATGTCTCGTCTCGGACTCTGTTTTGGTGTGGTATTGCCTGGTCGTGGAACCTCGCCAATCTAATTTCGTTTCATCCCCAATCTTGATGACGTATCCTCGGGGCGAGATGAGATGTTAACTCTGATCGAACCACTTATGCCATTAGACTTTGAAGTAGGAACAATGCCTTTAACTCCTCGACTCGTTCCATCTCCGTTTATGCTTATGCAAACACTTATTCATGCTTATGCGAATGCTTAATCAAATGCTTATTCGAGTGCTTACTCGAATGCTTAATCAAATGCTTATTCGAATGCTTAATCAAATGCTTATTCGAATGCTTAATCAAATGCTTAATCAAATGCTTGTTCAAGCTCATTCCACTCCTTACTTCCCGATTCTGTTTGAAACTCTTCAATTGTAGACATCCACAATGGTTTTGAGGTGGCAGAATTGAGCATATTATAGAGACAGAATTGCGTCTTTCATTCCTGCCAGTATTCAGATAAAGATGCTGGTCCTACATCTGTTCCTGTTATCAAATTTATCTGAGCTTTACACAACGTGCGCCCATAAACTTCACATTCAAGGTATATTTTCCGATGTCTATGCATAACGGGTAAACACCGAAGTACCTTCAAACTGATGATACTGGCCTAAATCCCTGGCGCCAAACCAGAAACCATCAAGACAAGTTGACTTGTGTTTTTTACTTGAGTTTTCAAAAATCTCTCTGCTGACGAACATTAGTTGCTGAAAGATGACACTGAAGGTAAGAAGTTAGAGACTTAGTGAAGAATAAAAAGCTGCCGCCAACCTGATAGGGTGTATGAACATCAAAGAGCATCAGATAACCTCTCGCATTTGTGAGGATCTTGCCACCTAGAGATACTCATTGTAGGTCATGAAATTCCAGCTTGCTGAATGAGAATAGAGTACTTTATTGTGCATCGTGTTGGATGATCTCTAAGTACCTCTTGTGGGTTGGGTTATCTCTAACTTTGTAAAAGTGGCTATACTCAGCTATGAGGACATTCACCTTACGATGTTGGGCAAAAGAGTCACCAGTCTTTATTTATCTGAACTACTGGCTTAGCATAATATCGTACTGCCCTGGACTTCCTGGGCGATACTTTTGTGGCAGTGAATTCGTGAAATTCACTATAAAGAAACCAGTCGCTTGACCTGTAAAGGAGATTATACAATACAAAGACAGTTACGGCTTCTTGGATCCTTCTGTTTCTCCGTATCCAAGATCATTGATGCCTTGCGTGTGTTTTAGCAGGTACAACAAAGAATGAAGTGATTTGAAAAATTACATGGGGTTTTCCTGGTTCTTATACGTTGATCACGTCTTGCGTGACCAGTAACTACGGAAGCTGCTTCGTTCTATTGAATTGAACCATATGGTCCACATTTGTGATGTGTTCGATTTTAGCCTTCATTCATTGAACTAAGGTAAAACAGATACTAGTCTAAGGTAAAACAGATACTAGTGTTCCACCCTCTCTCTCTCATCTCTCTTCTTCATTTCTTCCACTCTGTATCCTACTCGCATTCTTAACACTTTTCTTCTAATTGTGTCTAAATCTACTTCATCTTGAACCTTTTCAAGGAGCTGAGGCAAGCGCATCGTACTTCCTCCGTCTGAACCACGAGCGTTTGCGTTGTTTAAACGCAAGAAGATCTGCCAAAGGTGGCGGATCAATGGCCAGATCGTCCTGCAAAGACGGAACTTCTGACAGCACTGGTTTGATTGGCTCCGGAAGCGAAGGTGTGCCTGTGATGAGGCCGTCAAGCTCCGAGCGCATGGATGCCGGGTTCCGGGCCAATTGGGCCGCGGTAGGGCGGATTTGATTTTCGTTTTCGTGGACCGACAAGTTGCGGGTCGAGCTGGTGTCCGTGGCGCCGTAGCCCAGGTGGAAAGAGAACACCAGGCTGGAGTCGTCAAACACCGAGCCCATGTCCTCCAAAGTAAGGCCCTTTGTCTCGGGAAACATGTAGCGCACACACAAGTACGAGAGCACACACAGACAGCCCGGGATCAAGTATGTGCGCCAGGTGATAGACGCCAACAATATGGGCGTCATTTCGCCGACAATGAAGTTGAAGAGCCAGTTCGTGGCTGTTGATGTGGCTGCACCTTTCGACCTCACGGAGTTGGGCAACACCTCGTTCATCATCCACGGGATCGGGCCCCAGCTGGCGCCAAACGCTGCGTTGAACACAATGACAAACCCAACGACCACGTTGGGGGTGTGGCGGTTCTGCAAGTACGACAGGTACGCAATGGCGAAAAGCGACACTGCCATCACCACAGCCCCGGCCATGAGCAACGGCTTGCGGCCCCAGTTGTCAACCAAGTACCACGGCGGGATGGTGCTGGCAATGTAGACGAGCGAGTTGATGCCGGCCATGAAGATGGCCGCCCGGCCTTTCCAGCCGGCCGCCTCGAAAATCATGGGCGCATAGTACGAGATGATGTTGATACCGTTCATCTGCGCAAACATCTGCGAGAAGCACGCCACAGACAAGCGCTTCTTGTACCGCGTGAACATGTAGCGATACAGACGCTCTCCGCCTTCCACACGCGCCACCAAAACGTGCTCCTTGATCTGGCGGAACTCGACACGCGCAATCTCGTCCTCGACGTCGCCATCTGCGTACAAGTCGCTGATGACAATCATGCCTTCCACGTCGTGGTCGTGGTCCAAAAGCCAGCGCGGGGTCTCGACGATGACAAAGGTGCCGGCAAACAACAAGGCGCCCATGATGCACTGCAACACCAACGGCATGCGCCACAGCAAGTTGCTTTCCAAAAACAGAAAGCCGTAGTCGACCCAGATTGACGTCAGGTAGCCGATGATGTTGCCGGTGAACTCCAAGCACGCATAGAAGCCGCGGTCGGATGGCGGGCTGATCTCCGACTGGTAGCACGGAATGATGGTGGTCAAAAAGCCAATGGCCACACCGCCCACAAGGCGGCCAAAGCCCAAGACCCAAATGTCGGGCGAAAGCGCCTGCACCAAGCCGCCCACAACGAAAATCAACGAGCCGTAGCGGATCGTCCTGCGCCGCCCGATCTTGTCGCCGACCTTGCCGGCCTCGAAGCTCGAGAAGAGCGCGCCAATCTCCAAAATGGCAATCATGGTACCCACCGCCGCAGGGCTGGGGTTCTTGTAGTAGGCCTTGAAGTACTTGTTGGTCAAGAGCGACGACATCAAGCCCTGCTCAAAGCCAAAGAGGAACACGCCCAACGACACGAACATGGACGTGAAGTTCAAAAGCGCCCGGCCCACGAGAAACGTGTCGGCGATTTTCTGTGTCATTGTTGATGGGGTTTATCGCCAGGGGGATAGATATGGTGTGTGCAGGTGGGAGCACGACTGATAACAGAGACAGACAAGCACAAACGAGAGGGACAAATGACAGATGGACAGTCGGAGACTGTAAGGTCAGGTGGTTGTTGAATAAACGGGGCAAGAAACACCGCAAGAAGAAAGACGTTGTTGTGTATTCGCGCGATCGAACCCTGTCGAAATCGCTATCAGCTCTTGTACAGTCGGCATGATAAACTTTGTCGGTCGATTATCAACGGACACTGCCTTTTGTGCCTACAAGTGCCGAAATAGCTATGTCGACACTCCATTGATGAAAGTCTCCGGCAAGTCATTGACACTTTATTACTAAATTTATAGCAGAATACGTTATGCACCTTCTCGCACTTAAATTACTGATATGTATTTCACTCCATTACTTCATTATCCAATACTTCACTATACATGGCTTCACTATCCTTTACCTCACAGATCCAGTTCTTGTGAGAGCTTATTCACTGTCATTGGCAAAAACAAACATGCGGGCCCTTAAAAGGGACCGTGCCTCTGATGGACAATGGCCAAAGCTAATTAAGAATCTCGTGATTTTGGACGAAAGGGGGTAATTGGCATATCGCTTTCGTTCTCTGGTTGTTTTATGTTGAACTGAGCTGGTTCTTATTTATTCTTCTATGATTTATTTTCCATGTTTTGTATATCCAATTTGTGCATTTCTGCCAAAATTGGTATGTGTGCGCAAATGTGTAGTAGGCCCCAACGAAAATGGAAGGTGCTTTCTAAAAATCAATTCAGCAAAACAGAAGTAAACTTTACTTATCAACGAAATTATACCGCCTTATTGTTCTGGCTGTCTGAGGCAAGAAGTTAGCTGAACCCGTTGCCATAGTGAGCGATGAGACATCTTGGGCAACCATGACACATGATAGACTAAATAAGACGAAGTTCTTTAAACCTGAAAAATATACATTTTGGGAACTTTGTACTTTAGTATATTCGTGAGCCGAAATGTTGAGAATTAATCGAATGGTGCATCTATATTCAGTGTAAGTAAATAGCATCTTTTATATATCCACTACGTGATACATAAAGTCCTAACTTTGTGTCATTGATACAGCAAATTCTGATGTAGCTATCACGAATGGGAATTACTTGAAGTAATTCGGCCTTGTCGACTAGCAATTCCACGTATTAATAAAAGTGGAAAGTGTATCTCCGAACAGAACTCAAGAAATCTGGCCATTGGATATTGAACATGGTTACGCCAATACGCTGGTTTAGCGAGTATTCGATCCACGTAAGGGCAAAAAAATTAGGTGGACACAGCTTCAAAATGCACATATGGAATTCCTCGTCAGTTGCTTGAATTGCCAGGATATGACTGATGATCAATACGTTATTAATCTCGCAAAGCCAGATGAACTCAATTTTTCTTTAATGCTAGACCCGTCAGAAGCGATGCATTTTGATAGTAAGTTCTTAAATTACAGTTTGCATAGCTACAAGAAGATCAACCAGGAAATTAATATTCACCTATAGGACAAAGACGGCGCCTCCCGGCACCCAACCGAACCGAACAATTTTATGCGTTAACTATATTATGCGTCAACTTTTAAACTTACAACAACAAGGCACCGGCAGCAATAAAGGCACCAGCAGCAATCTTGGCCTGGGCACCACCGTTCACACTAGACACTTCTGGAGCAGCAGAGGATGGAACAGCAGTGCAGTGGTTGTCGGAGCAAGAGGTGATGGTCACCAAGGTGGACTCGACGTTTGTGACGGTAGCGTTGCCGTAGGCAGCTGAAGACGACACTGGAGCAGCAGAAGGAGCTGGGGCAGACGACACTGGAGCAGACGACTCTGGGGCAGAGGATGGAGCAGCCGAGGATGGAGCAGCAGAAGACTCTGGAGCAGCAGAAGAGGCAGGAGCGTCCTGAGGAGCGCCGCTGTTCAATTGCACCTCTTCACCGCCGTTAGGGCACACGACACCGTTGATGTAGTACTTGTTGTCGCCGTCTGGGCAGGCGTAGAGCTTGTTGATGCCGGCAGCGTTCAATCTCAAGTGGCCGTCCACAAGACCCCAGGCGCTCGAGGCGTCAGCCTTGCTCTTCAAGACAATGCCGTCTTTTGGAGTGGAGGTGAGGTAGACATCGCCAGTCTGGCCCTCAACGGACAAGTATCCGTCTGGCTCTTGCAAGTGGAGGGTGAGAGAACCGCCTTGGTTCAAGACGAGTCTGTTGCCGTCAAGTTGGACTGGGCTGTTGATGTTGTTTCCGACCGCAGTCAATTGGAAGGTTTGGTCGGCAACGACGAAGGCAGCGAGAGACAATAAAGTGGCGATTTGGAACATTGGAGATGTGTTTGATGGAATAATAATGCCAATTGACCGGTGGCTGCCCCGGTATTTATATGTGGGCCTTGGATGACGCTGGATGGTGGTGCCTGGCTTTAATCCACATATAGTCACTGCACCAGGCCACAGAAGGAAGATGCCGTTTGCGGACATTGCGTGGCGCCCATGCAGAGAAGACGCACCGTCGAGCCAATCAGACAGACACGCGCCCACTTTGCGCCGGCGCTGGAACCTCCAAAACGCCGTTGGTGCAGTCTTTTCGGTGTGTCTGAGCGTGGTGTTGTTGCAGTTACCGTGGCTGGTGCTATTTTTACCTGTTGGGGTCGACTATTTGTTTACTGGTTGCGTCACAGTGACGCGCGCCAAGACTTTTTGCTGGGTCAGTCCATAGGGTTAGGAACGTGAGACACTTCTGTGCAGCGCGTTAAATAAGCTTCGCAGAAGAAGACAAAAGCGCAAAGCAGGAGGCGAAAACACGTCGACAGAAAAACCAAATCAGGCACCAGGCCGGGAGGCAACATCACAAGGAGGAGCACTCGAAAACATTGTCTACAGCCGACCAAAAATCAAAATTAGCCAATGACCAATGCAACAAACCATACTACTACACCACGTGCGAGGACCTAAACGGGCAGGTTGGATACCGGAAAAAACAGCTTGATCATGGAACCTGCACATCGCCGACAGTCATATCCCGGCTCAATCGTGGGGTCAGGCGGTGTGCAGAATTACTTCCCGATCGGGCCTCGGCTAGCTGATTTGGGGTGTGGCCACAGCCAAAAATAGCAATCAGCCTCACGAAGCAAGAGAAGCGAAAAGAAACGAGAATCTGAGCGTAGAAGGTCGATAGAAGTCGGCAGAAAATCGACAGAGGGTCGGCAGAAAATCGACAGAAAGGCGGCAGAAAATCGATAGAAAGTTGGCAGAAACTCAGTAGAGTCAATAATCTATTCACCGGGAGCTTTTGACAATGGCGAGACTATTTTCACTACAATTTTCTAAATATTCCACCGTTGGCATTGAAGCCAGCCACGTGCAAGCACACTCTATTTATACACAGAGTATCCAAACCGTCCGAGACCGGAGGTTTCGGGGCCCTGCTGTAGATTTATCGGTGCAATGTGGACAACCATCGAGGTGTCTTAATATATGGAAACGCAATCTGTAGCACTGGGTTTCTTTGGTTCTCAGGTGACCGACCTCCGCTGACTAAGAGTGGTTTAAATTTGCATAAGAGTCCTCATATTTTTTGTATTGCAGATATGCCCACTCCTATTAGTGGATTATGTGATGTAGTCAGGTTCTCAGACTCTTCCATTCAAGAGACGGGTTTTGAAAATTGAACAGTCAAGCGAAATGGATTGGTGCAAAGTGCCATTTGTGGGTAGCTTACAATCATGAAATACTTGTTTTTGCAATCTCATTTCCCACGAATAGAGAGCATGCAAACAATCTCAAACTGAATCTCCGCTGAGCCCGTTAGTTCGTCCTCCATTCATTATTGACAGACATGCGTGTATCTGGTTCTTGCGTTCACGAAAAACATAGATGTATCCAGACCCGATAGTAGGTTATTCACACAAGAATTCTCGGATTGGGCCATACCAAACTGGTCAGAAACCTGACTTGATCGGCAATAAGTTCCGTTTCCGCTTAGTTTGGGTTTTTGTCGTATTTTACATATCTTCAACTTCTTCAACTTTGGAGTCGTCTCGGGTAGGCTCTGTTATTTTACCGCAAACGCCAATCCATGGCTTATTCGCTAAAGATACCCGTATCCCGCAAATCCAGCTAGTTTAATCTACAAAAGACCAATTATCCGAATCCTGGAAATGGACAGACAAAAAAATGCAGTGTCCACTAATTGTCCAGATCGTTCATTATTCTATCGAATCTTCGTGAGCCCAAGAGCACCAATCACCGGATATTGCTCAAACGCGTGCTGTTGAGATGCACATTGATGTCCAAGCGGTCAGCGTCCTCTTCGATCTTGCGCAATCTCTTGTTCTGGGCATCCACTTCCTGGCCCATGAGTGCGGCCGTTCCCTTCAATTTTTTGGTGTAGCTGGAGATTTGGTCGAGGTTGGACGCCAACTCCTTCTCGATCTCGTCGTCCTCCGAGTCGTTTTCAAATTGGTACCGCTGTGCTTGCTGTAAGTGCTTTTCTCCCTGGTACTTGGAGTATGTGTCTGAGCTTGTGGCGTTTGAAGTAAGCCCCTGCTTTACCCGCTGTTCACTAGCGTACATGCCTTGTCTATTGGTCTCACGCAAGTATTTCTCCTGCTCCTTCTGTGTTTTGAGCCGGGCCTCCTGCTGATGCAATCGCAGCTTTTTGTTAAACGGGTTTCCTGTGGCCGGGATGAAAATCGACCGGTTCAACCGGTGCAACTCCTTGACTTTCTCGTCGGCGATCTGCGTTTGTGTTTCGCCCAACAAAAGATCCTGTTCCGCATTGTAGAGCCGCTCAGACTGCGAGCCCAAGACACCCAAGGTGTTTGTCCCCAGGGCATCTGCCTGCATGGCATGTGCCAAAGTGTTTCTTGTCAGCTGCAACGATTCCTGCTTGACAAAGCGAATGTCCTGTTTGATGGCCTCGACTTCTTCGTCTTCGGAGTTGGGCTGTTCTTCGCCGGGCAAAAAGTCGTCGCCGACATTCAAGTCCTCCTCGTCCGAGACCGCATTGAGATCCAACGTCTCGGTGTCGCCGCCGCGTTTCACAGGCCGCCGCAACTGCACGGGCGGCTGCTCTGTGGGGATGGCGTTCAAATCGAGCGTCAGCTCGTCCGACCGTCCGTTCAGGGGCGCGTAGCCGCCAGGGGTCGACTTCCGAGCGTACGGATCCGTCACGCCGCTTCGGCTTGTGGCTGCGCCATACGGGTTGGATGTAGGGGCCGCGTTGGCACGGGAGTATGCGTTTGCGCTGGAAGGTGCGTTTGTACTGGCATGTGCATTTGTACTGGAGTAAGGGCTGCGTGACGGCGCATGGCTCTGGCTGGCATAAGGGTTCGAACGTGACGACCCGTTCGTTGAGCCGCCGTCCTTTGCGTTTGTGCTATACGGACTGGAATACGGGCTTGAGCTGGAATTAGGCGCCGAATACGGGTTGGAGGCCGAGCTCGCCGACGTTTCGGCGCCGTTTGCCGCATACGGGTTCCCTTGTGTCTGGCCCATGTTGGCATAAGGGTTAACCGGCGCAAGACCTGGTTTTCGGGCACTTTGGTTTTGGGCATACTGCTTAAAGGCGCCGAACTTCTCCGGGCGGGCATGGCCACCTTTTGTGGTGATGCCCACTTTCTGCATCTCCTGGACGAGCTCCTGCTCGGTGGGCTCCTTTTTTTTGAACATTTTCTTGATTCCCATGGTGTATAAAGATGTAGATACATTTGTGAGGCGCATAGTGGATAAGGCGTGAGCGGGGTGTATGCAGGCAGGAACCGATACAGCATACCAGTTAATTGACTGTTGGTATTGATATTGTATTGGTATTGGTACTGTATTGGTACTGCATTGGAATTATTAGCATTGGGTATTGGTATTGGTATTGGTATTGTATTGGTATTGGTATTGGTATTGTATTGGTATTGGTATTGGTATTGGTATTGTATTGGTATTGGTATTGGTATTGTATTTATTGCATTATTGGATTATTGCATTATTGGATTATTGCATTATTGGATTATTGGATTATTGAATAATTGTACTTTTTGGTAGTAAGATGGTTGAGATCGTTCCTACTTGTCGTAATAATTGGTAGATACTTTTGGCGTACTTTGAGTGTCGATGAGAGTATGTCTTTCATGAGCCTGAATGTAGATTCTTGTGTGGTGGCCATTCTTGAGATACGTAGTATCGGAAGAAAGAAATACCTTAACCACATGAAAATAGCTTGCGAATTGTGCTGCTTGATAACATGTCTTTGACTAAGCACGCAAAAAGTGAAATGAAGGTCTGCTTATTCGATACCTACATTCACTTTCAGAGTTGATCGAAGCAGATTGATTGCTATTCCTATTGATTCTGATTTACAGTTACGCCTGGCCTGCCAACTCCGATGTCAAATCTGTATCTCAAAATGCTCTCGAGATAGGTCTGACCCACTTATTATGTTTCACACCAACATTGTTCCATGCAACGGTATTTGTATATTTATATGGATTACACTACTCTTTCTTTTTTTTCTACTCTCATTTTTCTATTTTTTTTTTTTTTTTTTTTTTGCTCCACCATCTCAGCCGTTCCTGCATTCCCTGTCATCTCCTCTTCTGTCATGTCCCATCTTGAGTTGCCCCAACCAAAACGGAGAAAAATGCTAGCCGGAGAAAAAACCCTTCTCGTGACGCTTTCGGGAACAGAAATCCGTGCAAATGGAACCATGACACCGCCCGTCGGAGAAGACAGAAGTGCCGTTGTGAACGACATCGACATGGACCCACAAGAGCATATCGACTGTCCTTGTGGGTATCTCCATGGCCCAGGCTCGGGCTCTCACGACATTTCTGCCGTTGGTTTCAGTGCAAATATGATGCGTGGACCCGATTAAGGTGGGCCGAGCTCTATTGCCTGGAAAATGGTGGATGATGGGTCTATCTCATCACTATCGTGTCATCCGTTTTGGGCCTGCTGCCAGCAATCGTTCAAGACTTATAACAGTCTATTAAAATCTGCGGCCTATCTACAACGGTATATCAACATCGTCTAACACGAATAACGGTCTATCAACAACTAATCAACGATCGACTCAAAATCTTTCAACCATCTAAAAGCTGTCAAGCACCTCTCGAAATTAATCAATACCTATCAAGGTCTATCAAAATCAATCAACATCTATCAAGGTCTATCAAGATCTGCCAACACCTGTCAAGACCTGTCAAGGTCTATCAACCATCTAACCAACTTGTAGTCAACACCGCTCATTTTTTAAGCTAATGCATTCCGGATCTCATTGCCTTGATGCTTTTCGGTACATAGATAATGAACCCTCCTACCATAGTCCATGGCTCAAACGTAGTGCAATAAATGCCGCTAATGGTACATAGTCACGTTGACCGGTGAAACTTGTAACTCAACGTCCACGATTAAAAGCATCAGGCTCGAAAAAAAAGTCATACGAGCACAATGTTCCATGAGTCAGACTCACCTGCTTTTTAAGCCCTTCTAGAGACGATAACACGATAGCAAATAGCACAGCCTGTAAGTGAAAAACGTCTTGCCCGGAATCGTAAAAGCATATTGGTATCGCTGAAGAACTTTAAATGCCATCTTGCATTGCAAAAGAACTACATGAGGACTTCTTTTGCTTTTTAATTTCTGTCGAAACCAGCGTTTTAGCTTCGCCTATGCGTGCCCGAGTGTTTACTCGATTTCGATTGGATCTCTTGAAGAAAAAGAGCCAAGCTTAGTAAACGATATCTCGAATAAATGAGCGAATAAAGGCAATCAAGCAAAACCGATTTTCAGCCAATGAGTAACCACACCACCTACGCTATTCTGAACACGGAGCAAGCCACATTGGCCTAATCTATGGATTCCCACAATCAAAATGCCACCAAATCAACTAATCCTACCACCATGTCAGGTGACCTGCAGAGTGAAATTTCAGTACAAGGTCTAAAAAGTCCTCGAGCTCCTATTCCGGCGGAAAAGGCGGAAAGTTTTCCCAATTGGAGCACAGGGCGTTAGTCATTTTTTTCCTTTTTCTTGTCTAAATGATCTGAGACCGCATGTCCGCATATCCGGCCGTTTCCATTACGACATGTGGGATTCGTGCGATTCCACACTTCGCAAAGTATGAGCATCAATGAACCACCATACCTGGCAACAAAATGCCATACCATTCATCAAAATGGCCATAAAAACCATAAGAAAGACACGCAAATTCAAAAGCATATCCACCAACAATACCAAATCAACAATATCAAACGCATTCACCTATACCGCAAATCAAAAGTCGTCTTTGCTTATCTAATATGTGGATACTGTGGCTGCGAACTTCATGCACCACAGCATTCTCACGACATTTCTTTCCTTCAGCCACATGATAACGCAGATTAGTCATCGCCGTTCCTATATAACAATGTAGTTTTGCACCTGTCCCAGCTCCAGAAACTTCTCTCTTGTCAACATGGGATTTTGGAAATCGCTCAAGACTCAGCTTGAAGGCCCGGAAATCATCGAGGCCAGCCGCATCAGGAAGGGTAATAGCGCTGTCACACAGACATCCAACTCAGAAGACTCTTCCTCGTCTTTGAAGCACCAGGAGATTGTGTATGATGTCGAAGTTTCGTCGGACGTTGCATCCGAGCCCTACATTGACATCGAGGTCAAGTTGACTCCGGAGGAAATTGCCCGGAGACAGACCCTTTTGTTCAAGATCAAGAAGTTTCTCTGGGACGGCGCCGACAAGCACCCAAAGGAGCAGAAGTACTTGGCCAAGCTTGACTTTTTCTTGTTGAGTTCGTCGATGGCCGGTTATTTCATCAAGAACTTGAACCAGTCCAACGTCACCACCGCCTACGTTAACGGAATGGACGAGCACTTCAAAATGAACAACAACCAGTACAACTACATGGTCACCTGCTGGACCATCGGGTACATTCTCGGACAAATTCCGTCGAATCTTATTTTGCACCGTATTTCTGCCCGGTACTACTTGGGCGGATTGGAAGTGTCGTGGGCCATTTTGACCGTTTTGATGATCACCTGTAAAAACCTCAAGTCCATGTACGCCTTGCGGTTTTTCATTGGCTTGTTGGAGTCGGGTTTTTTCCCCGGTATGGAGTATTTGGTTGGAAGCAACTATTCGGCCTCGGAGATTTCCACTAGAAGCGCCTACTTTGCTGTTGCTGGTAATGCTGCCGGTCTCATTTCGGGACCTTTGCAATTGGGTCTTTTGAAAAGGTTCAAGGACTCAAAAATGCCTCCGTTCAAGTGGATGTTTGTCTTTGACGCGGTCATTTCTTTTCCTATTGCCATCTACACCATGTGTGTCGATCCTAATACTCCAAGTACTACCGATGCGTTTTATTTTACTAGTGAAGATCGCCTTGTGGGACTCGAAAGACGCCGGCGTCTTGGAGCGGAGTTGAACACTAGAAACAAGTACACCTGGAAGAAAATCAAGTCCTTCTTCAACACCTGGCACGTTTACGTGTTCCCGCTCTTGTTTTTGGCCTACAACAACTCGTGTACTGCCATCAGTCAGCCTACTTTTACCACGTGGATGAAACTTGACTTGAAGCTTGGACTGTACGAGTATAATACCTATCCGTCCATTCTTACCGGAGTTGCCATTACTGTCACTGTTCTTTTGGCGTATTCGCATAATTACATTGGCGGAAAGAAGAACCACTTTTATGTCATTGGATTCTTCATTCCTCTAATTATCGGATGTGCTCTTTTGGCCCACTGGGATATTCCTAGAGGTCTCCATTGGGTATGTTACTACTTTATTGGTGTCCCACCTTCTTTTGGTCAGCCATTCATCTTTTCTTGGGTCAATCGGCTCATGTTTCAAGACGACATGAAAAGAAACTTCTTGGTTGTCTGCACAAACGTGTTGGCATATGTTACAGGTGCCTGGGTTCCTATTCTCACCTGGAACACCAACGAGAAACCTAGATATCACACCGGCTTTACTTACACTGCCTGCTTGTCTTCTTTCGGTTTGATCATGACTTTGCTTGCTTGGTATTTAACAGCTAGAGACGCAAAAAGAGCTGAAGAGGAGTCAGAAGATGTGGAAAGCCAAACAGATGTTCTGAAGGTGACTGCTTAAATATTCTATTAAACGATTCGATATTCTGGACTAACATAAATGTATGGCCCAACACATGTTTAAATCATGTTCGTCTTCTTCAATAGATTATGGTCCTTTGAATTCCAGGTTTGGTTGAATAAAGCCTAAAACTATAAAAAGTTCAAGCTCAGTAACGTCTACATCAAAGTAAACCTGTTGGAAAATTAGAAGCACGCAATGCCACACTAAAGATGACAAGGTCAGTTTTGGCAAAGAGAAGGTTAGTTTAATTGGTAAATAACACTGTGGTTCAGACGTAATAAATATTTTGACTATTGCTTCTATTAGTACTTCCCCTAACTGAGCATATCAATAATCCCCTTCCGCTTCGATATTGTCTAGACTAAGTCGTTTAAAGTCTTGAATTTTCTCGTCTGGGAATTACTCAAAAGGACTCAGGTCCTTTCAATCTTTTCCGTGTTATGTAGTTCTCTTTTGCAGAATGATAATGAAAATTGTTTGATCACCTAAAGTTGTCCGGAATATGCATTTTCGAATAGAGTTCAGCACCACAAGGATCCCGCATTAAGAAAGCAACCCATAATAGAAAAAGTTCGGACTGAAAACTGTGATATGTAATAACTTCGATCTCATGCAAACTGCTTAGCATGTGGCCTCTTATTGGGATTTATCTCCAAAGGAAAGAACGAAATCCAGTTTCAAGATTAACATAGGAACAGATATTGAACCTTCTCCAGTCTTTTGCAAGACACACCGAAGCAAGAATGTAGTGAACACATCAGCCTAAGCATGAATTCTCTCTCTCCTCACCTCCAACCGTTCATCCATCTAAAAGCAGGCGAAAAGTTGGCCCAACTTAATCCATAGGACGAGTCCTTAGTTTAACCTATGTCCCTTCATCACTACATCTGCCTAACTGTACTTCGATATTGTCTATGTCGATAATGCTGATATTTTACACACGGATTTCTCCAAAATCTTTCTGCCTTTTACTCCAAAGAAGCAATTTCCTTGACAATCTCGTCGTAGGCCTCTCTGTACTCCTCGGTCTTGTCAGCGTTCTTCTTGGCCTTTCCGCCGCCTGGAACAATGAAGACACAAGAAGTTGGTCTCTTGGTGGCGCCGGCAGATCCCAAATCTTCCTTGGATGGAATGAAAACGAAAGGAACAGCCGAATCTTCACAAAGAACTGGGATGTGGGAGATGACATCTGCTGGGGAAATGTCGCCGGCGATGATCACAAGACCCTTCTCACCCTTTCTCAAAGCCTTGACGACTTCCTTTACACCTCTCTTGACATGCTTGGCTTTCGATGCCTTTTTCACCGTTTTGAGCACTTTTTTGTTCAATTTTTTTGGAGCAAGAGGCTTGGCGAACGGCAAAACCGCCGACATTCTCTTTTCGTAGTTGTCCTCGCTGGACTCTTCCACTTTGTCCTTCTTGGCCATTTTTGTGGATGCTTTAGGTTGGGTTCTGGAAAAAATGTTTAGCGTTTTTTCGGGATGAGATGGTGGATGCAGTGTGGTCACGTGAGAGAAACACCGTGATAATGCCAGAAACACCACATTGAAGTGTTTGCTTGTTAAATCGAATGGATATTTCGGTAAAAGTGTTCTTGGACTGGGCCTGAGGGTAATAAATTCAGCTCTAGTGTCTCGTATCTTCATTCCCTACTTCTTGCGTCATCATTCCTTCTTCATTTCCCACTTTGATTCTTTCATGTTGCCATTTTCTTTCTAGGCAACCGGTTCCGTCTCCCTTAACTTAAATCTGCTTTCCTGTCTCCTCACTTCTCTGCTTCGTGATGTTTACTTCCTCCGTAAGTCTTTCTCTGACTCGATATATACCTGCATATACACACCACCATCTCCACCTCCACCATTTCTATTCTTCCCATGTATCTGAAAAATCGGCCTGGCGCCAGATTTCTGGGCAAAAGAAAACAGAATGCCGCTCATACGACCCAGAATACCCCCGATGTGCTTTTGTTTGAAAACCCAAAGCCTTCGTCGTCGCTGACAGAGAATGTCGTGGATGAGGCGAAAGTCAAACAGTATCTCCAGAAATTGTCGCTTCCACAGGAAGAAAACCCATCCGCATGCATCAAGTTTGTCATTTCCGTTTCGGAAAGCCGCAAACTCACCCCCGAGTTGCAAGACGAGTGGCAGAAACTCTTTGACATCAGCTCCATCTCCATCTCTGAAGAAAACCCGTTTTCCGTCGACCAGATAGTCACACTACACGGAAATCTACGCCAGGTGCTGTGTGCGGCGTTGTTCTTTTCCTTTTTTCTCTGCAGCAAGGTCAACAACATTGTGAAGACAGAGCCCTTCACTCTCAAATCGTCAAATTACCATTTGGATGTTCTAATAGAGGCTAGCCCGCTTCAAATGGAGAAGCTAGCATCGAAGTTCCCGGCCCAATCGATGGATTACAGCTCCTACGACAACAACTTGAATCTCCACATGGCCACGTTGCACGGAGATTTTACCTCGTTGTTCAACAGCATCGTTTTCATTTTCCAGAGGTTTCGCTACGATAAGTATCTTTCGGCCAACGTGGAACAGTATCCCATCACCAGAGCCCATGATGGAGATAAACTTTTCCAGCGGGAAGAGGTCAACAAAGAAATACTCGCTCGAAACAAGAACGACCTTCTTCAGTACATATACACACAGGCGTATCTCCAGCTGTGAGATTAATCAACAGTATTTATTTTTTTTTTTCCACTAGAATCTTGACGTATACATTATCTCCACAGCAGTATGTCGAGGTTTTCTCCTTAGACCTTGGCAACTGTGGTGCCATTGTGCTTTCTCGAAATCGTAGCAACACGGTCGCCCAACGACAAGGCCAAGCCCTGGCCCTTGGATCTGATGCGGACATGTCCGATGATGGGCCCATCTGCCTGCTTCTCGATACACAAGTTGGCCAAGGCGTCTTCTCCAAATGACGACCGCGAATACAAGTTCGCCGCCAAAAAGTGACACTCTTCGCCGACAATTGCACCGGGTGTCAAACAGTTCATGTTGGTTCCAGCCATCAACTCCTCCAAGTACTCCTTCAAGGAGCCCATCTGCGACTTGATGGTAATCTTGTTTTCCCATTCAAACTCGTTCCACATCTTGCGGAAGGCGCTCTCCGTACACGTGGCAGGCTTGATGTAGTCCATAATGTCCACATGCACATCATTCAAGATCACGATCGTCGAGTCGTCCGAATGTTGGCCGTCGTAGACAATGTTACCAAAAATAACTCCGGTATCGGCAGAAGTCACCTTCACGGTAACCGAAATCTTGTGGAACCCGTGTGGACCAATGTTGGTGGTAGCAGGCTTGTCCACCACTTTCAAGTCACCCAAAGTGGCAAACTCCACAGACAAGTTGCGCAAAGTAGATGTAGTTTGGTTGACTAACAAAACATCCAAGGTGATGTCGAATTGGTGTACCTTGACGTATGCTTCTGCATAGATTGGGTCAGAAAAGCCGGTCAACTGCAAGATCTTGTTCAATCTCGACGACAACTCTTCTGTCTTTGTCGTGGCTCCCGCTGCCAAAGTAATATCGTCCGTCGACGTTTTGGAACCAGCGTCACTCTTTGCAAATTGTCTGAAAACAATTGCATCGTCAATCTGCTCGGCGTTTTCGTGGAAATCCTTAGCTTCGGCCTTTGCCTTCTTTGCTTGTTCACTCTTGACCTGTTCCTTGTATGCATCCTTGGTGTCTTCCAAGAAACCTTGCGAGATCAAGTGGCTGTCCTCGTCGTCGGTTAAAAAGGCAATGCATGCTAAAATCCGGTCTGCCGAGTCCTCATCGATTTTCTTAGCCACATATGAAGACTCGCCGACACGCAACATTGACACCATCATCAACAAAGCTTCGGCCTTCAACGCATTCAAAACTTTCTCTGCTGTCTGGAGCTTCTGCAATCTCAAAACAAGCTTGACCAAAGTGGACGCCAAAACAGACCCTAAGTAAAAGTCGCCGCCCAAAATGAGCTTTCTGACGCGCACAATGTCCTCGTCTTCCGAATTCTCGTAAGTGGACGTCAATGCATTTTCGGTAGCATATGTGCCGTCTGGTAAAACAACAGGTTTCTTTTTTGGTTTTGAAGCAGAGTCTTTTTCGTCGTCATTCTCATCATCGCTGCCATCACCACCTTCCAAGTGTCTCTTCTCACTAGCTAAGATTGGAACTTCGCCAATGGTGGTTCTGATGAATTTCCATGCCTCCTTGATCAAGGACTCGTCTTCGGAGTATTCACCCAAAATCCAAAATGCACCACGGAAAACCTTGCCTGACTTGACTTCTGGCAAACTCTTGACTAACTTATGAATCACAGACTGTCTCAAGTCTGGGAATTTTTCCACTGCTTCCTTAACAAAAGTAACAACATCATATGCTGCACTGCTCGAAAGGTCACCAATGGATTCTAACAACAAATCAATCACATTTGTAGCCACCTCACCGAAATTGATTGCGAGCTGATGGATCGCGTTAATCAATAACTGTCTATATTCAGAGCCCTTGTCTTCACTCGACGTTGAAGATCTCAGCAACTCCTTCTTCAACAACTTGACAATGTCTTCGACGTTTCTGCTGGAAACCAACTGCAATGCCACGTGGAGGGCCTTTTTCCGCACGTCGATATCTTGGGTCGACAACACATTCAAAACGTCTAGGGACAAGCTTTGCAAAAGGCCTGGGTGGCTTTTGTTTAACTCATTGATGCGTTCCAAGGTGATGATTTTCACGTTGTTGTCGGCTTCTTTGGTGGCCAATTCCACGAACTTCGTGCCTGCCAAAATAATCGATTGCGAAGATGACGAAATCACACTTAAGGTGACAGCTGCTTCGTAAACGACCAGGTTGGAGGAGCTTTCAATGATTTCTGTGATCAATTGCACATACTGGCTCTTCAATTGGGAAGAAGAAGCTGCATCCTTTCTAATAAATTCGACAAACGCCAATTGCAAAAGAGGATCAAAGGTCTCCAAAGAGGGGATACTCTCTTGCATGTACTGCAAAGTGGCATCCCTGTTGACTTCACCCAAACACACGAAGGCGTTCCTCTTGCACACGGAGTCGAACTCCTCGGCCAAAAACGTGTAAATCAATTCCGGGGCGTCAGGAATCAAGTGGTCGGAGACCTTGAAAATGGAGTAGAGAGCGAAAACGGCATTCTTGCGCACATACGCGTGGCGGTGCACCAAGCACTGGCGCACGTTGGGCACCAAAGTTTCCAACAACTCTGGTTCCTTCAACTTACACAAAAAACGCAACGTGTTGCCCCGGATGTACTCGTTCGGGTGCTGCAAGTCATGCTGGATGGCATTGCACACAAGAATCATCTCGTGGCGCATTTTGCCGTGCTCGTCCAACTTGGGACACACCTCCCAGTAAAAGTACAACAACTTTTTCAACTCCTTGTTTCTTGAAGGCATGACAAAACGAATAATGTGCATCAACAAGTCGGGCATGGCGTCGCCATTGAGCACCGTCACGATGATGCGCTTCATGGTCAAGATCTTGACGTCATCTTTGCTTTTTTCCAAAAGAGACTTGAATTCAGACACCGACGTTTTGGCCGCAGTATTGGGCTCGTAGATCAAAGTGTACCCAGTGTCAGACATGGTCGAATACGGATAAGAGAGGTCTTTCTTGGGCAGAAAAGGAAAAGACACGATTTATCGGCGGGCTCGATCGAGTTGTGCTGAGTGGATTTGGCGTGTAGATGTGTTTTAGACACTCTGGAAGTGGATCGAGGAAAAAACAGAGTCACGTGCTACACGTCACGAGGGCGCGAAAACAAGAGACGAAGCAGACGCGCACAATGAATAATAATTACCGACTAGTTTGAACCTCTGAATGAATAGCGTAGAATTACCGAATAGTTTTGAGCCTCTCAAAGGTATGTATCATGGTGGCGAGGGCGAGAGAGAAATAGGGGGTTTAAGAGGTGGTAGAGGTGGCATATTGTGGATGTGCGGTCCATGGCAATTTTCAGTTGGGGACCAAAGAGCAAATCACACTATTGGTTAAGAAGACGTAGAAAGTAACTAGGATGGGCGGGACGAGACGCAGTATTCGTTCATGCACTGTAGAAGCACAAAAGGCTGTTTCGAATATTTCATGGACAGTTTGCGGCATCGCAGAAAAGAATCGACTCAGGTAAGGCAAGAACACTTCAGTTACGTAAGCTGACGTTTGAACAGTTGGCGAATCAAGATACCCCAGAGAGTACGAAAGGCAAACAAGCGTGTGATAATTGAAACAACCAAGAAGCCCCACCACTTTGTCTAAAACACTTGTGCTTCGCGCATTCTTCAGTATCCGTCTCTCTATCATCCACTCTACTCCTCGTCGCTCGAGTCGGGATTGGCAAGGAAAAGATGTGGCTTGTCCTCATCGCTCGCATCCTCGTGTATGCTGAATGCATCCGTTTCAGCCTCACTATAGTTGTAGCCTGGATGCTGGTAGAAGCCGTCGCTGGGCTCGGCCACTGATCTTTCTGAATCGGACGATGCTGTAGTTTCGCGTGTTTGCACACTCTGTATGTCAGACACAGACGCAGTCCTGCTGGCTTCTCCTGGCGGCGTTCCGGCAACGGCCATTGGTGGAGTAGACAGAATCGACGTGGTAGGCGTGACTCGTCCGGGTATACTGGCCGTCAGCTGCGCACGGCGGTTGTTCTGAGTGCTCGACCTGCCAAGCGAGCCGAACCGGTTTGTTTCGGCCACCTCGTCCACCTCAGCCGCGAGCAACCGCGGTTGGAGATGGCCGTGCTTCAACTCGACCCCACTGGTCTTTTTCATGCGTGGAGACATGGTATTTCCAAGGCGCGTGAACCGGCCAGAAATCGCCATCGTCTTGCGGTCTAATGGCATGATCCCCGTCGGAAGCTTCCATTTGCCAGGCCCCGTTTCGTTGTACGCAGTGCCTGCATTGCGCCGGATGGTCTGGACGTAGTTACAGCGTTCTCCTTCTCCTGGGCGAAGCGAGAACGCCCGCTTGAGAGTGGCAAGGTTGACGTGTCCTCCAGATAGCGCACTGCTGGTTGAACTTACCGACAGAACGCGTTTGTGTAACAGCTCTGGGCGCTTCCCTGCTACATTCTCAGGCTCAGGAAATGTGTAGCCAAAAGAGAAGTCCAGCGGCGATTTTGTGATGGGTGCCAGACTTGGACTAAGTGCAATGCTCGGTTCGGCAGGCAAGCCCACCGGACTTTGGGGAATAGTTAGACTTTCCTGGTTTTTGAAGTTCTCACCCTCCATGGGGAGATCAAGAGGCTGGTTAAGTGGGAGATTGTCAATGTGAGAAGGAATCAGAGCAATTTCCACATGCGAAGGAACCAGAGCAATTTCCACATGAGAGGGCACCTGGGAAATTTCCATGCTTGATACATTCACGTCGTCGATCTGCGGGCTCAGGTCTACTTGGGTCAGACTGACCTGGCCCAGGCTCATCTGGCTCAGGTTGGCTTGGCCCAGACTGAATTGGCTCAGACTGGACTCCATATGCGACGGAATCGGATTGGTAAGCATTCCGCGCCACATTTCGGGTCCACCTTCTCTCTCTTCTCTTTCGTGAACGGACCTGCTGTCTGTTCTTTCTCCATCATCCACTTTCTCGCTATCTTCAGTACTCCCACTTTCGCCTCTGTTTTCTGGTCCTGTTTCATATGCACTAGCGAAACTGCTTTCTGTAGACATTGGCCATTCACCTTGCTGTCGTTCTGACCACGACTGAGCTGCAAGAGGCCCAAAATCGTTCGGACTGGTCAATTCCAGCTCTTCTCCCAGACCGTCTTGCAGGAACGTTTCAACTCCATCTCTCGGATACGGCCGCAGTCCGATTTCGTGTTCGAGTCTTCCAATGATGTCATCGAGCGCGTGTGTGCTTTCCTTCTGTGTTTTTTGATTTTCACCAAGCTTGTCGCTACTACTGTCCGACGGCGGTGGGCGCCGGTGCAACAGCCGCAGATGAGTAGACAGGTACACAGGAAGCGCCGGCAAATGTTCCGGTGATCGGGTGTGCTGGGCTTTTGCTGCTTCAGGGTCGAGCCGGTTCTGGTTTTGCCTGTTCTGGCGTATTTCTCTATTTTCGAGCGGCAGCTCGGGCAATCGCTCTTGCAGCAGACTGTAACGCTCTCCAAGCTGCGGCTGCAGCCGTTTGTTGTAAAGGGGCACACGCGAGAGCGGCGTTTTAGCCGCCAGGTTATTGTTGTTGGCGTTTGGATCCAAAGACAATCGGGGACGAGGCAGGGGTGATTTTGACGTTCCCAGTGTCGCAGCTCCTGATGAAATCGAGTCCTGAGCGCCTAGTTTGGGCATCAGCGCCATTCGGGGCATTGGTGATTGGTCTTTTCGATCATGTTCGGCAGAAAAGATGGACAGGATTCGGGAGCCGAAAAGGCGGGAGACGCGCTTTTCTTTGTCCATGGCGGGCGCAGGGCGCAGAATATAAGACTGGGAACTGCGTTTTTCGAAGAAAAAAAGGGAAAAGAACCGGCAAGTTTGCTGGCGGATAGAGTTTGAAGAAGAAGGTTGTAGATGGTGAGACGCGCACGTGACTCGACATTGTGGTGAAGTATGGGGACAAGACGGGAAAGACACGACTTCGAAGAGAAGAAGCATACAAAGAATTGAAAAATCAGATGATATAAAATAAAATGAAAAAGGTAAACAAGAGTTAAGAAGGAATTGGAGATGGTTGAGTTTGAGGACAGCAGATTGATTGGTTGGTTAAGCAAGAAAGTCCATAATCAATTAGAGGACAGAAAAACGAACATAGTTAAGGTAGCTAAATTCAAGCTACCGATTGATTTACGGATAGCCAAACCAGAATCCAGATTGATTCAAGGTAATCTTCGAACTAGACATAAAATCCATGAATAGTAAAGTTCTCGCGGGTGTTCAAATGGCCGTGCCACCAGGAATACTATATTTCATTGACGTCAAAAAGTTCGTTCATTACAGTTCACATTACCTTCTCGTTTTAACAACCATTAGCCTCTTGACTGGTTTTCTATGTCATTTGGTGCCACTTCTGACCAAATTGTAGTGTCTACTTCATAAACCACAGATGCAATTTCCAAAATCAAGCCAGCTTGACCGCCTTTTGTGGCTCTTGAAACTTCTGATAAGGATATTTTTGATATAAAGGTTAATGTAGGTTAGCGTGTTTTAAGTTACAGACATGTATACTGTCTTCTTCAAGTCTAAAAAGAGAACTTATGTCGAAAGACACAAGCCGAAAAATGTACTGCTACACTTGTAGTTTCCGAATTACTTCAATATGCAATTGGATGTAAAAAATTAGAGAAAACTTCAATAGCCACTCTTTGAGATTACATGTTTGTATTTTTTATTAGCATCATGAGGATTCTGCAGAAGTTCAACATTTGAAGATGATCAATCTCGATTCGTATTCGGCTTAAAAAAGATTGGAATGCAACAATTACCCTAACAATTAGTAGACAAGGAGATTAATTTTGGGAAGGCATATTGAATACATTAAGAGATACTTAATTTAATAACAGTGAAACTAACCAAGGTTGGAGACCAAATAACGATCTAAGATATCCCGCCAAGATGCAACCAAAGCTTTAACTAGAAAAAGTTTTAAAATAAACACCCTTTTTAAACAGCATAGCTGGCAAATGATCGAAATGTAAAGACTCCTCATGCCAGGTCTGTTCAGATACTGAAGTGAATGTATGAGGCCCCAAAAGGGTTGCTGGCATCTCCTAAATGCCAGTGACGTGAATGGAAGACTCACAACTTGTCTGGACTTCAATCACTTGGCAAAATTTACATATGTCAAAAGCAAGACTATTAAACTACACTAGACTATATTAGTTATACTATAGAAGCTCAAGACTATTGTAATTAGTCTTTATGCTAAACTAGGCTATATTAATTATACTACACTCTACTGCCAGCATGAGTACTTTTACTGGACTAGGCACCTTCTTATGAGCTATAATATTTCCGTTAATTCTAGATTTTGTCAGGAAACCTCAATGGGAATTTGACTTCTGACTCTGAAATCCGTGAATATACAAAACAGTCAAATTACAAAAGCAACCGGAAATTCACCAATTCCAACATTTCCTCTATTCATCTGCTTCGATTCCATTCTGCACCATTCTTCTCTGCATTATGCTCACAAAAAATCCATTGCTTCTTCTCGCGCCAACAATCTTTTTCACCTAAATCTTTCCCATGTCTGCCACAGGTATGTCAATCTTCTATCGCCACAATGAAAAAAGCGTCTTCTAACCTCAGAAACCCCCGACTACTCCATTGCCAACCCTAGTGTGGTGGAAAAATACAAAACCGCTGGTAACATCGCCAATAAGGCCATTGCGCAAGTCAGAAACGCCTTGAAAGACGGCGCTACCGTGTTCGAGTTATGCGAGATCGGCGACAAAGTCATGAACGACGAGCTTGCGCTCATCTACACGTCGAAGAAGTCCCGCAAGATTCTGAAGGGCATTGCTTTCCCCACATGTGTGAACCCCAACAACATTCCGGCGCATTTGTCGCCTGAGAGCGCTGAGGACTCGAGCAACTTGACATTGAAGGACGGCGACGTTGTCAACATCATGCTTGGTGTCCAGGTGGACGGTTTCCCTTCGATTGTGGCGGAAACCGCTGTGGTGGGCGAAAGTAAGGAATCGCCAATTAGTGGCGCCAAAGCCGACTTGCTTGCCAGCGCCTGGAACGCCTCCGAGGCTGCCATTCGCACTTTGAAGGCTGGCAACAAAAACTGGGACGTGACCAATGTTGTTGATGCCGTGGCCAAGGACTTTGGAACCACCGCGGTCCAGTCAATGTTGTCGCACAACCAAGAGCGCAACGTCATGTATGGACCAAAAGAAATCATCTTGAACCCTGCCAAGGAGCACAAGACCAAGATGGAGTCGTACAAGATCGAGGAGTTGGACGTTTACGGCTTGGACATTTTGATCTCCACCTCCAGCGACGGCAAAGTGAAGAAATCGAACTACAAAACGACATTGCACAAGTTGACCGGAAACTCCTACTCATTGAAGTTGAAGTCGTCTCACCAAGCTTTGCGTGAGTTCAAGGAGAAGGTGGATGGTCCTTTCCCTGCCAATGTTAAGATTTTTGAAAACCCAAGAAAAGTTCGTACTGGCTTGATCGAATGTTCCAACCACGAGGTTGTTTTGCCTTACGAGATCATGGAGGGTAAGAAGGACGACTTTATTGCTCAATTCTTCACCACTGTCGCTGTGACTAAGAATGGTGTCGAAAAGTACACATCCCCAACTTTTGTTCCTGAATTCTACCAGACAGACAAGAAGGTGACCAGCGAGGACATTGCTGAGTTGATCAAAACTCCTTTGTCCCTGAAAAAGACTAAGAAGAACTAATCGTGTCTGCATTGACGTGCTTAACGCACAGGATATTTAGTGAATATAAAATGAAAGGAAAAGTAAAAGGTTCTGGTAGACATCTTCTCCATTATTTCGGGCAACTCTTAGATTAAGTGACAATTTTTCGTTGACGGATGCCTTTAATCAGTTTAAGGCGAAGTTTTTGAACGTGCATTGAGATGTTGATCAAGCATATACTTCAGCATATTGAACATGGGCCCTCATTTCCCCTTAGTTCTCTCTTCATATAATGAACGCTTTCTTGCTTTCCTTCTAGCCATACAATGCATGTCGATAAAAATGATTAGGTCATTAATCATATAATTGAAGACCAAAAAATACAAGTCTATCAACAAATTTATTATTTTCAGCCTTCGATGATTTGCAGAGAGGTTAAGGGTCTAGTTTCTAGTATATTTCACTAGAAAAAGCCTTCTTCTAATTATTATCAACACCTTTTTGCCTGGCCAATAATAATACGTGATTTATCTCCGCATAGAATTTCAAAAGAACTAAACGATGTTCCCTTCTATTCTTAGGCCGATACTATTGTTGGTTTACTGGACAATTTAGTGGTTGTTGAATCATAGAATAGATAAATAGGAGTAGTAATTTTCTAACTATTGATTATTGCACTTCAGTAAGGATTCCGATGATTATTTTATCTGACGGAAAAAGCCGATCATAGATAGCCAAAAAGGTTATGCAAGTGTTTGATTTCAGCTTGCAAACTCTGCTATTTCTCGACCGTTCATAGCTGCTTCCAATTTAATGACAGTGGGACGTAGGCTTTTCACCACATCATTCATTTCGCCTATAATTCTATCTTCTTTCTGGGGCCTTCTTTGAGATGGCTCGTACTTTGTTTTCTTTCTCTATATATAGGCTACTTATACTAGACTCACTTTAGCAAAAGATGACAAGTCGCCATATCTTCTGGAGTAAAGTGGATACGTGCTTTTATGGAGCTCTCATCCCGGTCTACCGGAAATTTATCTTCCTCGCATTAGCTAGGCTGGCGATTACTAAAAACGGTTGAATCTTCTCTTGGTATTTTACATATTTTTCTTATTTTTATTTTCGTTTTTCTTCCTTTTTTATGTTGGCTTTTATTTTTTCAGGGCTCCCGTTATTATACTTAATCACGTAAATAATTCAACACTCCAATGGAATGCAAGTCTCAGTATAGAGGTAGTAGACTTAGACCTTAATACTCTATTTAGCCTTTTCTTTTTTTTTTTTTGTCAATTTTCGGTTACGAATTCATTGCACCTGTGGAAGAATCTCGGTTCATATGCCTATATTGATCATCGCATACTAATATTACTGGGTCAATATCGAAGATGCAATCCTTTTCCAATTGCTTTCGGGTCTCTTTCCGTTTAATTCCAATTTTTGCTTTGATTTCCAATCCATTTCCACTTGCCTTCCCATAGGCCACAATTTGGCCATGCCCAACTTGGACTGATTTTCTCCAACTATGTTCCCATATTTTATCACGTCCATTCGCGATATCAGTCCGCGCACCAAAAAGATATTTCCACCTCTCGTCTTTCCAACAAGAAGACCGGCCACTGGCGAACTGCCCATTGTATCACAAAACAACAGCCATTTTCTTTTCTGGCACCCCTACTTGGCTCGCTTTACTTTTCCCCCCATTTATTTATTGCCACATTTGGCCGTTCTAGCTAAGCCAGCCTACTTTTCCCTTCTACCGCTTTACCCGCCTACATCTTTTGCAACACCCTGGCCACTTTACACACGTGTCGACGAAAACCCCACTTACGCCTTTTCCCAATATGTCTGAAACTCCACGGCGCCGCGGCAGACCCAGAATCGTGCGGCCCGAAGGTGCACCCAAAGAACAAAAGAAACGTGGGCGAAAGCCAGGATCTCTCAACAAAAAAACCACCGTGGCGCTTGCCCGCCGCTCGTCGCCGCGTGTGGAGGCTGCAAACTCGGCGCTGCTATTGGCGCTGCCTTTTGCTTCTGGTGCAAACGGTCCAGACCCTGTTTTGGCGCGAGTGCCAGTTCTTTCCGCCGACGGCTTTGTCGAGCCCGAATTGGCGCCTCTGCGGCCTGGTATCTCCGGATTCCCGCTAGAAGCGTTGCCGCCAAAGGCGAAGAGACCTGTTCTGGGCGGCAGAGGCCGCAAACCCAAGAACCGCGGCACCACGCCCGAGGAAAACGAGCGGGATGCCGCCGCACAGAAAGTAGAGGCTTCTTACCGCCAAGCGCTCCAGACTCCACGGCTGGAACTGCTCACGGCCGCGTCTGAGATCCGCACGGGGCCCCGTAAACGCGGGCGACCCAGAAAAGACGGACTAGCGGCAGCTTACACAGATACAGACACTGCTCACATAAAAGCTGCAGACGGCGAATACTCTGCGAGAACACCCAGCACGCCGCGCGGCGCCAAAAGACTCAAAACCAGGCTCAAAGGTCTGCCGCAAAAGGGCCGGCTCTTTATAGCGCCCCAGCCAGAAGACACGACGCAAAACGACGACTACTGCGCCACATGCGGCGGCACCGGCGAGTTCATTTGCTGCGACCTGTGCCCGAAGTCATTCCATCTTCTTTGCTGCGGCCCGCCGCTCCGAGAAGTGCCCGAGGACAACTGGAACTGCTCCGAGTGCCGCGCCGCCCAGGGCATGACGCAGCGCCGCCTGTGGAACTCGGTGGGTGTTTTTGGTGCCCTTCTTAATGCTCTCCACGGACGCAACCCACGTGAATACTGTCTTCCGCGGAGGCTCCGAGAAAACACCTTTATCGACGTTTCCGCTGGGCCGAGCGGCCAGTATACCGATGCGCTGTTGAAACCAGAGCGCACGAGCCGTGCGGACGAGTTGGACATTGATGCGCTCTACGACCGTGCCGGCAGGCCGTTTTTGTGCCACCGGTGCCGCATGTCGGGCCGGGCCAACAAAACGCTCGTGGCATGCGACTACTGTCCGCTCAAGTGGCACCTCGACTGTCTTCCAGAGCCCGTGTGCCTGGCCAAGACGTTGGGGATGAAGTGGCGCTGTCCCAACCATGTGGCACTGCTCTATCCGCTCAACTGGCACGAAACTCGCTTTTTCCGAGACACCCCCGTGTTGGATCTGGCTTTACATGCGCATTTCCTCAAGATCGCCATGGCCAGCAACTTTCTTATAAAGCACGAGGACCAGCCGTATATTGCGGATGCACGCACGCCGCTGTTGGCCGAGTATGTCCAGTACCAGAAACAGGACTTTGTGTCGAACACCACGCGGTTTGTCGATGCGGCGCAGAAGGATGGCGACAACCTCATATGCGATAATGACGATGACACGGCGCCGCAGTTCCGCGTGCCTGACTTCATGCAAAACTACTACGTCGATGGGCGAGTCGTGGCACGCAGCTCGCGGCGCCTTGCCAAGATTCTTCTTATGACAAACGCCGACGATCCAGACAAGACGCCGTTCATTTACCGCGTGCCAGAGCGGCAAGTGCTTTTGGATTTTTTGCGTACTCAGTCGAAGCAGCTGATCATGGAATCCATTAGCCAGTACGAGCAGCGGGCACAGGCCGAGGCGCAGCGTGACGCGCTGGTTGCTGAAGACTTGGCCGCTCTTGCGAAAAAGCCAACAGAAAAGGTGGTGGAGCATGCGGATACAGAACATGCTGTGAACAGCACGATTGCTGTGCGTGTGGAAAAGGTCAGGTTGGACGAGTTGGTGGTTGCAGCGGCTGCGCTTGAAAGCAAAGAAAACACATCGAAGGGACTTTCGGAGGAGAGTGAAGGCAAGCAGACTGAGACTGAAAATGACAGTCATACGTTGATGGACAATGTTACATTGGACTCGAATGGCTCTGATGCTTCTAATGGCCAAGGAGAATGCCGCAAGCCAGAAAACGGTCACAGCCCAGAAGCAGTCGCTGCTGAAAGTATGGGCTCCACCAACGGCTTGGGTGGAATTGCGGCTAATGTAGACTATCAAGAGGGACATTTTGACAATGGCAACAAGCCGATGCTCCCTGAGATTTCGGCAGATGAGATCAGCCAACTTCGGCAGGTGAAAAAGCTCATGGATGCAAAGGGCCACAAGGCACTTCTAGAGTTCTTGCGGAACTAGTACATAGTCATTGCATAACTGCATGAAACAGTAAAATTACTATCTCGTGAGATGATCCGAATGAGCAATACTATTGATTGACTTGTTCAATTAGGTTTAAGGGTGCGTTGCTTGAAACGTCAGTGTGAACCTTTCGACCAAAATGATTCAATCGTAAACAAATCTAGGAGTAGAAAATTGTAGGCATTTTATTCTGAAAAGCTAGGAGTTAGAAACCCAAGGGGAAAAAAAAAATTCATGGATGTATTGCTTCAGTTGTAGTACAACACAAAAGAAAAAAATTGATCTTATCAAAACTTGAGTTGACCTCCCTCTCTTAATATCAGAGACTTAATCCTCTTGTCTTTGTTCCTCTTTTTTTTTTTAAACACATCATGTTAGTATTCCAAACTTAAATTATCTTTGTTCATTTTAATCTTCTGAGACGATCAATTTTTCCTGTCTTGCTTCCTTTTATGATTACTTCAAATTAGAGACCAAATTAAATGATGGTATTTTCTTTCTGCTTGACCGTTTTCTCCTCTATTGTGAGAGCTCAAACCACAAAACCCTAGCCTCGAACTTTGAATAGACCTCATAACTTCAATACGAATGAAAACATACGTATTGACTCGGTCGATTGAATTTGCCTTTCTCATAACCCTTCGCTTCTGACAGTACACAAATCTTCCACAGCTGGACGGTCAGCTTCTTGATTAACTTAAGTAGCATGTATGTTTTTTGTATTCTTCGATCAAGCATGATAGATTTCTTCAGAATGGCATTTGTATCTGTCTCATTCCCAGTCAGAAGATAAGGCCACCAAGCTCAGCCAAGCTATCAAATTGGAGATGCAACCAGATCTAATCTTGCACTCGAACTACAGGTAAATACTACTATATTGCAATCGTTTGAAGAAGTAGCATTAATGATTTCGGGAAATCTTTGAAAGCGCCATTATATCTAGCAATCTGTGCAGATACACGTGAACTCAACGATCAAGGTATTCTATCCACATTTATTCCATGACTAAAATGCATCAGTGTATGTACAAGAACCTCAGCGGAGGCGGTTTTTCGGCACAGCGACAACAGGAATGTCTGCTGCATCCACGGGTGTAGCCTTGGTGGCGTCGACAACCTTCTTCAAGATGTCGTTGTGGTCTGTGAAAAGACAATCAATGTCCTTTTTCGATCCATCGGCGCCGTGGATAACGATCTTAGAAGGCACCTTGGCAATCTCCTCTTTGGTTTGCGCCCTTACTCGTGTGGTAACAAAGTCAACATGATCATTGTGGAACTTCAACACGGGCAAGTTTCTTCTCCAGAAATGCTTCAAGCCTGCGGCCGACTTGAAAACGTTTTTCAGAATCAAAAAGAGCTCGAGCTTTTTGATCTGCGGACCTAGTTTGAAGGCAGTTTCGGGTGTTCCGGCAATGAGATTCAACCGTGCAACCTGCTTCAATATTTTTGAAGAGGGCAAGTTTTTGAACATAGACGCAGACATGGCGGTTGGATTCAAGATGGAAGGGCTTTTTTTTCGGTCTTGGATATGTGGTCACGTGAGCATGTCTGCAAGTGTGCAGTCTAGGTTAATTTTCAAAGGTCGTAGGGCGTAGGTAATTGACGGGATGTTTGGATAGGCTGGTAATTGTTAACATTTTGTAATTTGGTTTTTTAGCAGATTTGGGGACGTGGATTTTTGTTGGCGTATCTTGTTGAGAAAATACCGGTTGAGAAGCCGGGTGATTTTTTTTGAGAAAACAAATCGAGAAAAAATTACATAATTTTGTAATTAGAAGTATGATAAATCTTGTAATAGATTTATCAGTATTTGCTGAGTTCAACGATTAGGAATCTCAGAAAACGAAAGATATGGATAGTTATAAGGAAATCTAGAACTTCAGTGGTGTTTCTGAGACATGCTAGACTAGATCACTGATTGTACTTGAAATAATTAGAAATCACTAATTGTACTGATGTTATTTGAAGAAAATATAAATCGACAAGCTGCATCTACAAAGAAACTATTGGAGGATTTTGCTGCTAAATTAATTCCCTGGCTAGTATTGGCCCGTGAAATGAAGGTTATGATAGATTTGATTCTTCCTTCATTATTTTTCTCTTTGGATATGACACAAATTTCGTTTTAGAGGCATTTGTCATTTGATCCTTGACAATTATCAGTCTCCAACATTCTCTTGCTGGCGATAATTTATTGACTATCAATGACATACCCAACTGTTTTAAGTCAGCCTGAAACATTGTGTGCTTTCTTTGGTTGTATCAGTTGTTCTAGCATGGTATTCTGCAAATGACATAGGCAGCCACTAACTGACCTTTTGGTAACTGGGAAAATATTGTCTGTAATCTCCGACTTATATGTTGTTATTGTTTTTTGTTTTTGGTTTTTTGGTTTTTTGTTACAATCCACAATAAAGTGTTATAAATACATTTTTTTGGCTCCATGTTTACTCTAATTGTTATTTTGTATATTTTCAGGGATTATTTCTATCTTCACTCTAATTTTACCTTAGCTGGTTTCTCAATTAGATTTATGGTACTTTGTTGTTTAAGACTCCTTTTGAAATTTCCATGATGGTGCCATTTGAAACGATCAGAATTTTTCCTCGGGATCTACAGATAAGGATCCTAAGAATAGTATGAATTAACCAATAATGGATTGGAAATAGTTACATACGTTTGTCTTGAAACAAAACATCTCGTAGTCTGACTTCAGGAAAAACCAGTAAGGAACGTTCACAATACATAAACTACATTAAGAATAGGCACAAATTATTCTAGTCCTGTAGAATCCATCATTTGAAAATAGCCACAAGAACTTCTTGCCAAGCCTACGACTCTGGTTGCCCACAATAGAATTGTCCCACAATTATCTTCGGTCTTAGCCTTCGTTATTGTTACTACATATTGCGATCAGTCAGTGTTATAGCGCATGGTTTTGTTTCTTTTGCCAAAGGCAGATGAAGAGTAAAAGTACAACTTTCGGTGCTAGCAATTATAAATGATTTCATATCGAATCTATACAGCGCCATTTGGTTTCGAGATTTGGTTGTTCCATAGGTTAAAATAAAAACAAAAGGATAGTCTACGCTCCAAACCATTCCAAGCTTTGAGAGTAGGTTGAATTCAAGTAAGGGAAACCATATGAACCAAAAATTGTCTGGGGAGGCTTCTGGTTCGTGGTCTAAAAAGTTCGATAATTATAAAACCGATGTCCATGCCACAAGTTTCGTTCCTACAATGCTTTTGGTCCAGTTTTTTCGATCATTAGCGCAAACTGTCTATTAAAGAATAGAATCTTGAGAAGTAAAGAAAACCACAATTTACCAAGGCCCTCCTATCTACAAATAACGCATCTGGCCCATGACTCATCCCAAAGAGGTAAGCGCGGTTCGCTATCAGTACTTGTCACGTGACTGGAACAATATATAGTGGAGAATTGAAGCCGAAAAAAAACTTAAACACTACCACACGAAGAAGAAATGCGGATTTCTCCTCGTCTTTTCCTTTCAAAGGCCGAGCGCTTCGTTCCTAAGTCGGGCATTTATCCGCAAGGTTTTGCCGTGGGCGGAATACACTGCGGCATCAAAAAGCCCGATGTTTTGGATTTGGCCATGCTCCAGAATACGTCTGGAAAAGACGCTGTTGCCGCTGCTGTGTTCACACAAAACAAGTTCAAGGCAGCACCTGTGCAAGTTTCGGCGGAAATCCTAGAAAAAAGCGGAGGTGCCATCAATTCGCTTATTGTCAATTCGGGAAATGCCAACGCAGTTACAGGCACCAAAGGATTGGAAGATGCTCGTAGCATGGTGGCGGCTACAGACCAGGCTGCCAAAAACACAAAAACAGCGTCGCTCGTCATGTCCACAGGCGTGATTGGCAACCGGCTCCCGATCGGAAACATCTTGAGCGGCATTCCTGTGTTGGGCCAGCAGTTGGGCTCCACCCACGCCCACTGGCTCCAGTGTGCCCAGGCCATCTGCACCACGGACCTGTTTCCGAAAATGGTCTCGAAACAATTCTCCTTGAACGGGCACACGTACGCCTTGGCTGGTGTTGCCAAAGGAGCCGGCATGATCTGTCCGAACATGGCAACTTTGTTGGGGTTCTTTGCCACAGACGCGCCCGTGTCACGTCTGGCCTTGCAGCTGATCTTGTCTTTTGCCGTGGACCGCTCCTTCAACTCCATTTCGGTGGACGGCGACATGTCCACCAACGACACCATAGTGGCCATAGCCAATGGTGCAGCAGGAGGACCTCTAATCGAGAACGAAGACACGCCAGCTTTTGCAGCCCTCCGTGGCGAAATCACCGCGTTTGCGCAGCAGTTGGCGCTGTTGGTGGTGCGGGACGGCGAGGGAGCCACGAAATTCATCACCATTCGCGTTGTCAACGCCAAGCTGTACGCCGACGCCAAGTGTGTGGCGCTGACTGTCGCCAATTCCTCGTTGTTCAAGACGGCCATGTTCGGAAACGACGCAAACTGGGGCCGTATTTTGTGTGCCATTGGTTATGCTCCGGTATCAGGAAGTTCTGTTGACACAACCCGGACCAGCGTCTCGTTTGTGCCTTCCGAGGGCGAGCCGCTCCGCTTGTTGGTCAATGGCGAGCCGGAAACGGTGGACGAGAACCGGGCGTTGGAGATTTTGCAGAAAGAGGATTTGGTGGTGGAAATCGATTTGGGCACAGGCGGAAACCAAGAGGCCACATTCTGGACGTGCGATTTGACCCATGAGTACGTGTCGATCAATGCGGACTACCGGTCGTAACTCTCGGGATATAGAAGGAATCAGAATAAAAAGATGATAAGAATAGACTTTCAAACAAGTCGAACGAGATAGTAATATCACGATCAACCCAAACGCATGCAAACATACGATCAAGAAAGTACCAGGTAATTTTTTGGTTTAAGTGGATACAGTCTATTTGGTTTGGCCTTATTTACTTGCCAGCAAGTGCATCTATGTGTTAAACAAGTGAAAAGGATCTAAACTTGAGAACTCGAAGTGCTTCGGTTCAAACTTATCCTGTTCTTGAAACAAAGCCAACAGATTTTTTATTCGTTGCGGTCTAATGCCAGCTCGACATTGCGGATAATCCTTGTTATCAGACAATTGTAGCTGGTCTCAATCGCTACATGTGCTGTGGATTCCACACTGTAAATGATTTTGAAAACCTATACGTATCGACATTTTATTCTTAAATAGAAAGATGTAAATTCTAATCGAAGCTGTAAAGTACTAATATCAATTGGTCAATTAATCCACTAAAGAACAAACTATTAGCCTAACATCTAATGAGCTAACTGAGTATTCCAACCAAAGACTGACCAAATGTATAGCTAAGTAATACCTTACCAAATACTGTTAGAAACAAGCCAAATAATACCTTACCAAATACTGTTAGAAACAATTGCATTTACGCTAATAAACTCGGCGGTACATTATAGCTGAAAATATTGATTATAGAGAACAGATGAGTGACGCATGTCTCTGAAATATACCAACCAGTCTAAATTTCTTCCCGAGAGAGTCGTCTCATAATGCAGTAACCTAGGAAGTCGACCACACAAAGGTTCCCAAGATGATGTTCGAAGGACAATGAACACCGAAAACTCTAACCAAAAGTTCGAACGGAAGTGCTGGTCAAATGCTCTAACCATGTACTAACCAACGAAAAGCTACTCTAAACCGTTCTGATTTGTCACCAAGTATCATTTCCAAAGTCTGATTTCTACCATGTAGTAGCTTGTACCAAGGATGATTTATAGCCATGTAATAACTTCTACCAAGTCTGATTTGTACCATGTAATGGCTTGTACTAAGTCTGATTTATAACCATGTAATAGCTTGTACCAAGTCTGATTTGTACCATGTAATAGTTTGTACCAAGTCTGATTTGTACCATGTGATAGCTTGTACCAATGATTTGTACCATGTGATAGCTTGTACCAATGATTCGTACCATGTAGTAGCTTGTTCCAAGTCTGATTCGTCCAAAGTACTTGCCTTATCACAATACTGCCCAAAAACCTCTTAATCCCAAACACCACGAACCAAGCTTGAACCAATCATACAGTCAATTCCTGAACAGGTGTGATTTCAGCCCATCCACAAACACTGACCACTTTCCCAAATCGGTTGACTCCATGTCAAGTTCTATCTGCACACCAACATCACCACCATGGCGCTTCTCCTGGTGGAACAGCTTCTGGCATATGCAGCGGGCCATGTTTACGCGCACGTGATTGCCATCCGCGTCAACACCCAGCAAGAATCCGACTTGCTTCTTGTGGACTACACCCGCAATTCTGCCCTCAACGAAAGCTCCAGGTTTCCCTTCGACACAGACCTCGAGATGGGGCTCCAGGTGAAAGCGCCCATCGAAATGGTCACGAAGCTCGCACAGGACTACAGAAAGGTGTTTGGGGGCGACATGTTCGACCGAGACGCCGCCAGGCTTCGGGAGCTGAGCTGGATCGCCATGGCAGGCCTGTTTTGCTTGGTGCGGGCTCAGCTCAAGGTTCTGCGGCGGAAAACGCACTTGGGCGGCTTCACGCGGCTGTTGGCGCTTCTCTCGCTGGCGCACGTTGATTGCGGCGCTTTCGTCAGGCGCTTGGTCGAACACAACCCGCAGTTTCCCAGCGAGGCCATATATGAGAAGTGGTGGGCCCGGTTCCCGCCTGGGACAGCGCCGGCCAAGACTGCTGGAGCATTGCGCGAGCAACTCAGCCAGCTTGAGGACGGCGATCTGGACGGTGGGCATAAGTTCCAGAAACTCAGCTCGGCGCAGCGCATCAAGCTCGAGAAAAACGAACATCTTCGCCAGATGTTGCAGCCGGTGGAAACGCAGCTATTGACGCAGCCGAGCCAATTCTCGCAGGAGAGCCAGTTTTTGCAGAGCCAGGCAAGCGAGAGAGAGCGGACGAACCAGAGAGACCAGACGAACCAGAGAGACAATCAGAACCCTGGAACTGCGCATGGAAACACCAATGGAACTTCTCCTGGTTCTCCGTTTCTGCCCAGCGATCCTGAAAACTCCCAGTTCAGTCTAGCTGCGTTGAACCGCATTCTCTGCGACTCGCCCGACGAAGCAGTCTACTCTACAAGGGCATTTGTGGTGGGGTCTCTTCCGCAAGACCTCACACTCGTGTGCACAAAAAACTACGTGGAGTTTGACGGCGACATTCAGCTTTCGGACCCTCTTGTGAGACCATTGGAGTTGTACCTAGCAGATTCCACCGAGAAAGTCTTGGGTCCAGCCAATTCGTTAGTGGTGCACATTCCAAAGGAACAGGTTCTTCCTTTTTTCGGATGCAAGTTCCCCGAGCAATTGTACACGCAGCTTGCGCTGTTCCAAGAACGGTTTCGCCAAAGAAGAAAGCACTGGGTGGCTTTAGATCTCGAAGCCATATCTGTCGATGGAAGACCAACATGGACGCTACATAAGCTGCGCTTCGAGCAACTTTTGAAAGACAGCTGATTTTTCCGAAAATCTTGGATCCTGCTAGAGACATGAAGTTGGAACTGGAAAGTATAATGTAATTCTGTCAGCTCTGGTATACTGAGCTGCCATTTCCATGTCTCAGTGCGGTTTCTTTTCGAATGAGGTAGCTCCTAAAATGGACTTCTGTTCTAACTTCTTAGGTCGTTTTCGCCAGTCGAGATTCACCTAATAGGATCACCTTTATATTGCACTTCCCAATGGCAAAACGTGTTTCATTGCGTCTTCGAGGGCCCCTCATGACCATAAACGAATCATGCTGGAAGGAAATATCCATTTCATTTTGGGGAAGTAGATCATCTGTTGGTGGAGACTGTATCCGTTTTATAGACTTCTAACTACGTTAATAATTTTAGTAGCAGCAAATATAGCAACTGCTTTCAGAACTTGAGCCTAAAACTAAATGAACTTCTTTTCATAAAACATGTTTTACTGGAAAAGAAAATAGATCAGTCTATGGATACATCAAGCAAGGTTTATCTGAGTCAATTACTGGTAATCAAGTTTGTGCCAAACAAATCTACGCTTTACTTGCATTAGAAGAAATGACAAAATTAATTTATGGACCATCAGAAATCAATAGATATTACACGTAGATTCCAAAGCTAACTTTTCTAGGTCTAAACTGCTTTCTAGCCTCTAATCTAGGTGAATTCTTTACTAAAGCACTGGTAGATGTGAATATACTTTAACAAGAAGGAATCTTATCAATTGTACGGTGTAACTATTAGCTTTCGAAAAGCTACGTTTATCCAACCCACTCAGTTGTTGTCTTCTTTGTTACTTACTTCAGAAGAGACTAAAAGCGACTCCGAGACCTTCCTTGTTCAACTATCACTTACAACGACGTGGCCAGACGCACCGACACTGCCGCAGAAGCTTCTCGACTGACCATGCGACTGACCGCCTCTCTGAACGTCCGCATGCTCCGGTCAATGCCTGACAAGTGGCGTGCCAACTCTGCCACGGGCCACGGAATCGCCCGATAGACGGGTAGAAACTTGCCGTAAAAGGGCATTTGGATCTCTCCCCGCTCGCCCAACTCAAGACAATGCACTACGTTTTGGGCCACAGCAGCTGGTTCAAGCTCCGGAGCCACCAAGGACCAAGGTGTGCGAACGCCACGGAACAAATCTGTCTTCATTTGGCCCGGGCAAACGAGCAACGTTTTGATTCCACGCAGATTGACCAGCGGCGGGCCGAGCTCGTATGTGAGCAGTTCGTGAAGGGCCACAAGCCCTGCTTTGGAGGCGCCGTATGCGGAAAGGCGGGCTGGCAGCATGTAGGCTAAGACCGAGCCGATGGTAACAATGTAGCCCCTGCATTCCTTGAGCATGTCGGGAAGAAACACCTTGATGGTGTAAAAGTTCAGGAGAAGATTGACCCGCACGGTTTTGTCTATGTCAGCCACCGACAAGTCCAAGACAGTCTGGCCACCGGTAATGCCGGCGTTGTTGACGAGAACAGTGACAACGCCAATGTCGGCTTTGATCCGTTCGTGGCACGCAAGCACATTGTCCATCGACCCAATGTCGCAGCGGTAGTACGTGACGTTGCGGACGGGGTTCCGCGGCTCCGCCACGTCTAGAACAACAACACGGCTGCCCCTGGCGGCAAACTCCGTCACAAGATGGTGGCCAAGGCCCGAACAGCCGCCTGTCACGAGAACAATATCGCGTTTGGCATCGTATGTGTGGCCTACAAGCCGATGGGAAAGCTTGCGGAGCTGGCGGTGGACCCTGTAGATGAGAGACGAAGGGAGACTCATATGAGAGCTGGTGGCCGGTTAGTGGGTTGGTAGTTGTTGGTAGGTGGTTATTGGTAGTTGATAGTTGGTTATTGGTAGTTGATAGTTGAGAGTTGGTTGTTGGTTGATAGTGACTCGTTGTGATTTACGTAGTATTTGTTACGGCCTTGGAAGCAACCTCTGTATACTTTAATTACTGGAAGCTGCTAGAAGTAGAAACAAAAAAGAAGTGGAATAAAAGCCAGAAACCAAATGAGGTGCAAATGGATGGGTGCAAATAGCGCGCATGAGATTTCGTTTCACTGAGTCTGTCATTTGACCAAGATCACGGTATTCTTGCAATTATAAGGAAGTGAAAAATTGAGCCTCTTGTTATTGAGTCCTTTCTTATGTTTTTCTGAACGAGCCGAATCGATCGGCAATGAGGAAAATTCAACCTGACAAGTTGATGTGAGAGAAAAGCTTCCAGCTCGGTCCAAATGAGAACTTAAAATCATTCGAAATGGCTATAGTGGCTATAATAAAAACTTAGCAGAAAATACGTCTTTCTGTCCGTCTGCACTCATATGGTAGCAAAAAAGGCCATGTCCTACCGAAATTATAGAAACTGAGACCTTCCAAAGAATGAAATTGCTTAAGAAATACGATAAATAGATGCCTTCCACTAGTGCATAGTAAACTAAATCTTTGAGCTCAAGTTATATGCATTATGTTGTTGGTGACATGTTTAATTGCCATTCTCTTCTTTCTTCTTTCTCTTTGTATCGCTAATTCTGTAATGACCATGCAACAACTATAAAACTGGAGTTTCATGTGGGAGTGCTTGAAGAAGAAGTGTGGTTTAGGAAATTATTGAGTGTTTGATGACCATACAATTGAAAAATAGAATCTGATTTTTGAACATTTTCAATTCATACACATGAACGCATACAACCTACTCTTATCATCCTAAAAGATTCGAATTTACCAGTCTATGGCTCATGCAAGCAAAACTACCCATCGATGGCACTACTACAGCCCTAAGAGAATGGCTTTCGTAGAAGATTCTTTTTCTTGAATTTTCTTTTCTTTAACATGTCTCGACGAATTGTGATCTCGCTTTTTCACTGGACCTTCAATCACTTGATTTGATTTGGCTTTGCAGTATCTATGTACAATGCATATCCAAGAAAATTCAGCACCACACACGAAAAAAATATAGAATGCCACACATATCACACATGTCACACATGTCACACATGTCTTAAACGAACTTGCGTTTGAGCATTATAGTAAACTAAAAGTGTTAGACGCTTGACGAGTAAAATTCAGGCCAATTGATTCATCGTGTGATTGGTTTGAAGCGTTTCGGTTATTCGGTTCTGAAAGTTCGATCCTGTAGTTTGCATCATTTAGGCCGATTGGTTCGAATAAAGGTGCATGAGAACTGTACATCCGCAAACGCATATGCAACAGTGATGATGATGAAAAAGATAAGAATTAAAGTTTTGGGCCGAAAAGTCCGAGTGGTGACTTTAAGCATCTGACAAATGTAACGATTTGGTACCCTTAGATTTAAAAATTCCTTCAATGGTGGTTTAAGATTAACGAACAGTCACAATCATACAATGCTTCGACTACGAATAGAGTAAAAATCAACATTTTTGGAAACTTTTCTACCATCTAATCTGCCTAGCTCTTTTGTTCTTGTATACTTCAAGTACCTTCAGTATGCAACTACCCATCAGTCCCTCTAACATATAGGACTTCTAACATATTGTGAACATAATGTCTCGAATTTTACAGTCGCGGTCTCATTTCATCACTTCCAGTATTGCTTCTTAGCATCCCAGAAATTAGGCTAAAAGCGGATATGATGGGTGTAGACCGCAATTCTTCAGGACTTTAAGGTAGGTTACTGGTGAAAGCAGCCCGAGTTCTCTCAACGTAGAAACACATGCGAAAAAGCTAACCGTTTTGTGATACTCCTCAGAAAATCAAATCTTTCGAACACTCATTGTCTAATTCGTCTTATTTCGTCTTAACAAGCTTTGGATATGACCATACAGATTCACCTTTGTGTGATAGGTTGCAAGTTTAAATTTGAGAGATGCACTGCGCGTAAAGCACATGCATGCTCGGACTTTTCGCATGCATGCACTATCCACAACATGCAAATGTATGCGTGTGGAACAAAATAATAATTATCTAATTCATCAGTAGAGTGTTGGTACGAGCAACCTTCTGCAATATAGCCGAGCGTGTGATTTTTTAATAGCATTCAGGCCAATCTTCTAAAATAAGATGAAATCTTGTGATTTGTTACAGCTGGATGAAGAAACGTGATGATCACTTGTCTATTATGATTCTAAATCCTCTAATTCATGAAGATAGCAGTAAGAAGCGCAGCAATAGTGGCCAACCATGAGACATAGTTTGTTCCAGCAACATTGACCAGGTCAATAGTAGGAGCCGCAGTACGTGATGAGGAAGCGCTTACTGCCTTGGTTGCTTGAGAAATCGTGATCTGACCAGCAGTAGTTCTTGTAGTTCCAGAACTGTAATCTCCATTAGTTACTGGACCATTTTCAGTAGTTTTTGCAGTTTCAATGCCTTGGTTGCCCTTAGTGACTGGACCATTTTCAGTAGTTTTTGCAGTTTCAATGCCTTGGTTGCCCTTAGTGACTGGACCCTTTTCAGTAGTTTTTGCGGTTTCAATGCCGTGATCGCCTTTAGTGACTGGACCCTTTTCAGTAGTTTTTGCAGATTCAATGCCCTGGTCGCCTGGGTTCTTTTTGGTAGTTTTTGCAGTTTCAGTGCGGTGGTCGCCTTTGGTCACTTGAGTCTTTCCAGCCGTTTTCGTTGTTTCAATGCCGTGATCACCCTCAGATGTAGACTTTCCTTTCTTTGGTTGAACAGGAGCTCCCGTGGTGGCGCATTCAGCAGTGATAGTTCTCATGATGCTGCCTATAACCGAGGTATAAGTGGTGAGGGAGCCAGATAAGGTTTTGCACTTGGTGCACACAGTGACGATTTTGGTGGCACCGTTGATGACGGTTTCTGTGACATCATCCACAACGACATTGGACTTGGACTGTGCGGAAGCAGACGGGGCCGAGAGGGCTGTCGAATTCGAATGGTAAATTGCACTGGATGAGACAAGAGGCAAAGACGATGCTGGTACCAATGAAGGAGCGGTTGTGTTTGAAGCGTAAACAGCACTGGAGGAAACAATAGGCAAAGAAGATGTAGTAGAAGACCCGGAGCTGGATATTCCAGAGGATTCCACAAAGAAAGAGCTCGTATCAGAAGGACTGCCATTAGAGGAGGCACCCTCCGAAGATCTACCTACTTCAGAAGAACTGGCAATCTCAGAGGAGCTTACAAGTTCAGATGCGCTGGCAATATCGGAGGAGCTTGCAAGTTCAGACGAGCTTACAGCTTGAGAGCTGGATTCAGCAGAGCTTTCAATACCCGAATAAATAGCTACTTCAGAAGAACTGGCAACTTCAGACGAAGCAGATGAAATTGGAGCCTGCGACGAACTTGCAACTGCAGAGTTAGGATCTTGAGACAGAACTGGAGCATCTGAAGTGACTGGAGCGGCTGAAGTCACCGGAGTATCGGAAGTAATTGGAGCATCGGAAGTTGTTGGAGCCTCAGATGTAGCTGGAGCTCCAGATGCTGCAGGGTCAGAACTACTTTCAGTAGTAGTAGCAACTTCAGCTGCAGCAGCAGCCAATGAACTTGAAGCAGCGGCATTGATAATAAAGTATGGCTCCCAGACACCTGCAGCCGAACATACTGCTACAGCCGCACTGGAGGCTGAAACAACATCGGCGCCCTTGCAATTCTCAGCGAAACAATCGGCAACATCAGAAGCCCAGTTAGTCATCACACAAAGACATCCAGTGTCCCAATATGGACAAGGTGTGGAGGAAGTAGAAAGAGAAACACATTGCTTCGCACAGGCAGGCAATCTATCGTAGACTGGATCAGCAAAACCATTGATGGTGGCAGTCTTGGGGACAGATGGATATTGTGTGTACGGATTATCAACTTCGGAAGAAGTGGTAACTTCGGAAGAGCCCACAATTTCAGAAGGACTAACAATTTCAGAGGAGCTAGCAACTTCAGAAGAACTGGGGATTCCAGAAGAGCTCACAGCTTCAGGGGAACTCCAAACTTCAGAAGAACTGGAAACTTCAGAAGAGCTGGAAATTTCAGAAGAGCTGGCAACCTCGGAGGAGCTGGCCTCAAATGAACTAGAGACTTCGGAACTAGAGACTTCAGAAGAAGTAGCTATTTCCGAAGAACTGGCAATTGCTGAAGAACTAATAACTTCAGAACTGGCAACTTCAAAACTAGCAGCTGAAGATGAATCAGATGAGGCCTGAGATGAGCTTGCAGCTTCAGAACTAAGAACCTGAGACAGATCCGCATCCGAAGTAATTGCAGGAGTAACTGGAGTATCGGAAGTCACTGTATTTTCTGAAGTCACTGGAGCGTCCGAAGTCGTTGGAGCTTCAGATGTAACTGGAGCTCCAGATGTAGCAGGGTCAGAACTAGTTTCAGTAGTAGTGGCAACTTCAGCTGCAGCCGCAGCCAAAGAACTGGAAGCAGCAGCATTGATAATGAAGTATGGCTCCCAGACACCAGCTGCAGAACACACTGCAACAGCGGCACTGGAGGCTATCTCAACATCGGCTCCCTTACAGTTTTCAGCAAAACAGTCGGCAACGTTAGATGCCCATGTGGTCATCACACAAAGACATCCAGTGTCCCAGTATGGACATGGTGTTGAAGACGTTGAGAGAGAAACACATTGCTTCGCACAGGCAGGCAATCTGTCATAGACTGGGTCAGCAAAACCGTTTATGGTGGCAGTCTTGGGCACAGATGGATATTGAGTGTACGGATTGTCAGGTGCTTTAGAAGTGGTAACTTCAGAAGAGCTCGAAATTTCAGAAGAACTATGAACTTCAGAAGTGCTAGAAATTTCAGAACTAGAGACTTTAGATGAGCTCGAAATTTCAGAAGAGGTCGAGACTTCAGAAGTGCTAGAAATTTCAGAAGAGCTCGAAATTGCAGAAGAACTAGAAATTTCAGAAGAGGTCGAGACTTCAGAAGTGCTAGAAATTTCAGAAGAGCTCGAAATTGCAGAAGAACTAGAAATTTCAGAAGAGCTGGAGACTTCAGAAGAGCTCGAAATTTCAGAAGTACTAGGAACTTCAGAAGTGCTGGAAATTTCAGACGAACTGGTGACCTCAGAACTGGTAACAGACGACTCAGAGGGATCCAGAAATGAGCTTTTTTCAGAACTAGGATCCGGTGACAGAACCGCATCCGAAGTACTGGCAGATGTAACTGCAGCAGATGTACCTGGAGCATCGGAAGTCACTGCAGCATCAGATGTAATTGGGGCGTCCGAAGTTGTTGGAGCTTCAGATGTAACTGGAGCTCCAGATGTAGCAGGGTCAGAACTAGTTTCAGTAGTAGTGGCAACTTCAGCTGCAGCCGCAGCCAAAGAGCTGGAAGCAGCACCATTGATCATAAAGTATGGTTCCCAGACACCAGCTGCAGAACACACTGCAACAGCTGCACTTGAAGCCTTTTCAACATCGGCTCCCTTACAGTTTTCAGCAAAACAGCTGGCAACACTGGAAGCCCAGGGAGTCATCACACAGAGACATCCAGTGTCCCAATATGGACAGGGAGTGGAAGAGGTGGAGAAAGAGACACATTGTTTTGCGCAGGCAGGCAATCTGTCGTAGACTGGGTCAGCAAAACCGTTTATGGTGGCAGTCTTGGGCACAGATGGGTACTGTGTGTATGGATTGTCATCAGCCGTGACAATCCAAGCGATGGTCAAAAAAGTGGCCACTGGGAACAACGAGAACATAGCGAATGAGGATGTTATGCGTTGCAACTACAATGCGGGCATCCGCCCTATTTATAAGAGAAGAATCCATGTGTTAGTTCAGAAATTAGAACCTCATACCAAAAGAGAAATGTAGTAGCAGGTCGGTTGTTCGAGTGCAGGTTGCATGGGCCACCGACTCGGACATGTTCGTTTAAGACGCATAGCATGTCCCCATGCATATACTGCGTCTATGAATATTATTCAGAGTGTTCGAGCGACACGTTCAAATAGGGCAAAACTTCAAACGAGACAAAAGTTCAAATAACAGTCAGTGGCGAAATTGATGACTTGCGCATAAGTATGCCCCAATCATCAGTTGAAATGGAGCAGATACGAAATACGTGGAGATTTCGGTAGTGCGACCTTGCAGATCTCCATATGCCGAAGAGCTTAAAATCTCAGAACACAATCTTTTCTGATCTTAGCAGTGACACTTGCCTGTGAAAAAATCTGGTGAATTTCCCGTTTTGCTAAAGTGTTGAGGTAAATACTTTGTAGCTTGGCCTGATTAATCGTGGCTTAGTTTGCACAACTTGAGCGTTTGGTTTGAATACTTTCGATCGTGTGGTTTGAATACTTTACTTGTAGACTCTGCATGGCGCACGCCGATACTTCTGTGCGACTTCATAAGCTAGAATACGGCCGATACTTATGTGGGATTCATAAACTAGAATTGGGCAAGTTTTGAATGTAGAACCGCCTTATCCGGAAAATATGGACAAAGCTTGTCGTGTGAACAAGTAAAACACAATAAGGTATTGAGCTGCGTTATTTGCGTGTCTCTTTGAGCTGATACGGCCGTTTGGATGCTTAGTTTTCGTGAGTATGAGATTTTCTGTTCACCGCTCATGTTGATCTAACTCACAACTTTGCCAACGTTCATTTAATGCATGTAAGGTTATTATAAGGCAAACAAGCTAGAAATGTGTAGGCAAATCCGAAAAAAAATAGACTTCAATTTGCTGTTATCCGACGAGATCAAGTTTATGTTGAGGAAATCTACACGAAGCTGGCTTTCCCTATTCTGGCACCATATTCTTTGGAGCTTGGGTACTTGATGTAATTGGATGCTGGTAGCAGAAAAGTTTATGTGGGAGCTTAGTTTTCCCTCGTTCTTAAGTTAAGCCATACTGATGCTTTTGACATGAAGATTCGTTTTAGTTTGTCAAACAAAAGCACAAAGAGGATTCAAGAAATGTCCGAGAACCCAAAAAACTCAACACAATAGAGAGGAAACAATCGCTTTTGTTTTGAGTACTTGGCACCACACGTATGCAAAGTCCCTTTGTCAATATTGCCTACTATTTCAATTGCTTTGCCCAGTTATTTCAATCGATTTTGAGTTCTAGCTTGAAGATTCCTGTAGACTGAAATAAACAGGTAGATCTGATCAATACGATTCAATACTTTTGTTCCCCAAGGTGACTTCAGTATTTCAAAAAATAGCCAAACTAGTTTTCCAGAACCCTCCTGCCAATCATTTGCCAGATCACATGAGATTATTGGAAAAGTGACCCTAATCTATCATTGTGACGGCAATTTAAGCTCATTATTTAGAGTTCGAGGCTTCATAAATGTGCTTCATTCAGCTCGGGATCGCAAATTGCGGCGGAAAGTCTCTGTTTAGAATAGCATGGCTCTAATTTTAATATTCGCAACTGAAAAAGACTTGTGGTTCGCCTCTTGGAACACTTCAATCGCCAAATTACCGAGCTATCGAGAATTCATACTACTAATAGAACCACTAGCATAAACTAATATAAAATGGCTCTGTGGCCGAGCGGTCTAAGGCGGCAGACTCAAGTTCTGTTATCGTAAGATGCGCGTGTTCGAATCACGCCGGAGTCATTATTTTTGCTTCTGGTGCTTCTTGATTGCTTTCTATCTTCTTAGTACAAGACGGAGAGAATATGACGGAGGCAATATGACGAAGAAATATTCTGGTCATACCTTCTATTCGCTTCAGATAATAAAATCTAGTGCTTATCTTCACATTCAGACAGGAACTATACAGATAAGTGATGTCTAAGTCCCGAATGTTAGTGAGTTTTGGAATTTGAAAGGACTTAGCATTACCTGGTGATTTAGACGAATTCGTCGCTTGATCGACTGGTTTTTTATTTTTTCCATTGTTTGCAAAGGCGACTGCGAAGATTAGAAATTCACTTCAGATCTCCTCATGAAACACCATTTTTGTTCCACTTAACTCCTCTATATGTCTATCTTTTACTTACAATGTCTATCCTTGATTCATTCTACTTTGCAATTGGTTTCAATTTTTTCCTCTGAACTCGTTTCCTGTTTCTCTGAATTTGCTTCAGTTTGTTCCTGTCTACCCACATAGTGCGGACTAACTTACCATCTAAACACAATGCCCGAGCCTCCGCAAATTCTCCGGATCAAAAGAAAAAGAGGCCAGGATCCGCTTCAGGCGTTGATTCTTGGCGCCGCGAGCAAACGGGTCAAGCTGTCGCTGGACCAGAAGTCGTACTATTTCCAGCTCAACAGAACCGACCAAGCCCATTCGGACGCTGATGTTTCGGGGTCTGTTCTTTTCGAGTCAGCCGCTTCTGGCTCAGGTCGCCACTTTGTGATTCCAAAGCGGCCCAACGACGCAGACACAGTCATTCCCCATGAGTTGGCCGACATGGTCGATTCTTTCCTCCATGTGGAAGACCAGCCCACACGAAGAAAAAGAAGGGGCAGACTGAAGACGGAATCTCCAGATGAGGAACCTTCGGGTGTTTCCGAAACCAAGGACGCTGTTACCCTGGACCTAGCGCCCAATGTCTCGGCCGAACTCTCTGAGTTTCTGACCGATTATGTTTTCGATGTCTACACGCTTTCAGAGCCATTAACAAGCCAGAACTTTCCCCAATCTGAAATTGGGTACATCAAGTTTTTCGACGACAAGGACTACAATCTCATGAACTCGGATGACAGCGCAGAGTCGGCCCACTCAGACGACGAAGATTCTAACGCAGAATCCTTCTACCAGAACGACTATCCCGAGGATGAAGATGCCGGGGCATTCAGCGAAACCTATGATGACGAAAGCGAGAATGATGAGGACGAGGATAATATCGGCCCGGTCATTTTAGAGTCTGCAGAAGCTTTCGAGGGCAATGCATACCTTCGTGGACAAGAGCAGGCAGAAGGCCAATTTGACGACCTTTACGACGAATTTTTTGGCGACAGCGAGCAGCCGGTGGATTTTCTAGCGGAAACGAACGACGACTATGAGCGCCAGAACTTCTTCAAAGACGAAGATGACGACGAACTCGCGCAACACAGAGACAGAATATTTGGCAGGCTCCAGAAGATGATTGACGAGAAATAATGTATATATATCGGGAATAACATGACATTTGCACAGAAGATAGAGCCGTTCAACAAATGACAAAACGTGAAAAAATGACAAGTTATACTTCGCTAGTGATATTGAAACTGAATGTTTCACCTAATCTCCAGTTCTAATTACAGAACAATTCTAAATGAGCAGAATTACTGCTGTTCATGTATTTACAGGTGTCCTCTATTGTGCTGTGACAGTAAAAAAGCCTCCTTTGGTTAGCAATTATCTGTGAAACTTCTCTCTCCAAGAGGCATTTGCTCTCGATAAAAGTAGTTGTTCTCAAGAGAAGAAGTACTTGCTCTCAAGCACAAGGTCTATGTCCAAGTCGCCCAACTCCGGTTTCTCTGTGATTTGTACGGGCACAAGGATTGGCGTATGCGTTTTGTTGGATATCTTTCCCCTCTCTCGTACTTCTCTCTTTGAATCATACACGATGGCATGCTTCCCACAATCATAAAGTAACTCGGGCCGGTATCTCTCCACCAAGTTCTCCACTTTTGTGTTGGCAGAGAACTCTTCATTAAGGCAAATATTCCAAGCTGAGGGTGAGTTTTTGCTAGGCCCGTATTGTTGGCGCAACTTCCTAAGCTCCGCAATGAAGTCCTTCGCCTCGGTATTATCTACCCACACAACTTGATAAGCGTTTCGATTGACATGTTTCAAGTCTTCTCGAAGATTGGCCACTATCTCAGACTTGTGCAAACGAACAAACTCTTGGCGGATGTGGGAATTGAGCTTTTCCACATCGCCTGGATGAGTCCAGAAAGAGTCATGGACAGCAACAAAAGATATCCCACTCTGATTGCATGCTAAACAGGTCATGAGCAAATGCATTGCGTCAAGCAGATGGATAAAATTTGGGGCTATTCCGTTCAATTGCTTCGGAAAGTCAATGTGCGCAAGTTTGCCCTTTGTTTGCACGGAAAGCCTTTGCAAAACAGTGGTAATTTCCTTTGTGGTATTTTTTCGATAAGGCTGGATGACGGGAAGCCCTGAAAGAGACGTCCACATCATAGGTCTGTATCTTTTTTTATCAAAAAAGTTGATTTTTCCCTCAGGAAGGGAGTGTTTCTCGTATGCTGAAATGCACCGGCGACAGTTTTCTAGAAGCCAGTTCTGAATTTTTTTGGCGCCGGCAAACAAGTCGGAAATGGCATGGAGAACGTGTTTGGCGACGTACGTGGCCATTTTGGCTGTTTGGGGATTGTATTCTCCCACGGAACTACCTACTTGGAAAACCTCATCTAGTTTTTCTCGAATTTGTCTGAAAGCTCCATAAAGCGTTACTCCATAAACTGTGGTCATAACAGTCTGCTTCACAATTTTCCGGGAGAGAAGTGGGAGAACCTGGCGAGCAGTTTCGGACGTTTCGTCCGATACTGATTCTAAATCTGAGACAACCCTTTCTCGAACGCGGTTCAAGACTGTCACATAGACATCGTGCTTTTTCGTGTCTGGGATGAGATTGACAGAAACCGCGGCGTCTTTATCCGCTCCCAAAGCTGCGTAATGTTGAAGGCCGTTGCAAGTACCGTCCATATGTATCGGCATCCGGGAAAGATATTCTTCTTTCTTTCCCTCGTATTCCCACACATTTTTCAACTCCATACACATTGCAAGACATTGCCATGGGCTGTCGCCTTTTCTCCACCAGCTTTGGGGTGACATAGGCGATTTTGCCGATTCTATGATAGCTTCTTTGTTGTTGGCCACAAACGCTTTCAGTTCTTCCATAGACAAGAAGTGGTCTGAGTGAAGATTCGCAAGTTGGTACTGGAGCCAGTCGTAACCTTTTGGGCCCAAAGGTTTAGCCTCCCAAAACATGAGAAGCGATCGAACCAAGTCCTCGCTGTGATGAGAAAGAAAAGAGACGCACGGGTATACTCTTCCTCTGAAATCGATGTTCTGTGGATAAAATATGCTATCGCCATTCTTCTCCAAAGATCTAGCCAAGGTATTCACCAACTCGTAATAAACACGCAAACTGTGAGCTTCCTTTTTCTTTTTCAACCTTGCTTCTCGGGTCAGCCTGTGACGGGCAAGGGCAGAGAGATACTCTTTTTCAGCTTTGAAGTCACTCCTCTGTGGTTTCTCCAACATTTCACACGAGTTGGGGGCCTTGATTCCAGGAATATGCATGAACCCGCCCTTGTCAGACATTGCATCATTGAGAACGCCCAACATGGACGGATTGATAGCCCACGACACCGATCCTAGCGCATTTAGGCTCTCGTATATCGAGTCCAATTGCCCTGTTCGATGTGCTTGAGCCATGTAGAACGAAGTAGACTCTTGATCGATAGATTTGACAAGAGGAACCAAGTCGTCGAAGAAGCCCCCATTCTCTGGCGAGACCCACTCTTTTGGTGGATGTAACATGGGCAACAAATATGAGCCGGACAGGAATAATTCAAGACATGTTTCGAATTGCTTAGGCAAAAAAGGGTGTACCCTCACCACACCTACTTTCTTATATCCCGGGGAATCAGTGTTTGCTTTCGTATAGTCTGTTGAAAAAACAGTCTCATGCTCTGCGTGGGGAATTTCAGAAGGCAATTTGCACGCTTCAATCACAACTTTTATGATGGAGACAAAAAACTGGATGGCAGCCTCGTCATGCAAAAACATGGTGAGTCTTTGCAGGAGCGGAGCCAACTTTTTCTCTCGCTTGAGCATTCTTTTGAATGAGTATGCCATGCTTGAGGCTAGAGTGTGTAGTTTCGCCTCGCCCGAAGGAAGGGTTTGAGCAAGGATGGACGAAAGAGCAAAAGAAGCAAAATTTGCAGGCGGAACAACAGAGAGAAAAAAGGCAAACTCACTCTGAGGCCTGTTTCTCTCCTTTTCAAGAGCTTCAGAGGTTTGGCTATGCCAAGCTTGAATCCATTTGGAGCTGGCTGCACCAAAAACATGAAGAGATTTCATACTATGTAAGCTCTCGTGTAAATCGCCACAGTATTCTTCCACTAGTAGCTGCTTTTGTTTGTTGAAAACCAAATACTCCTGCAAAAATGCTTTCTTTTCCTCACCTGTTAATTTCTCATGCACTGCGTACATTTTAGCGTGTGGGTCAGAAGAATACCGCAGAGCATCGAAGCGGGTAGATGCAATGAAACGACAGAGGCTCTGGTAGCTCATATTTCCATCCTCAGTTTTATACTGGTCGATGCAGAGATCGATTTTCTTGTCTCCATTGGCGTCATTGTAAGTCTTTGCCGTATTTCGCCAGACAAGATTGCACTGAGGCACCAACTCAGGGTGTTCTTGCGACACGAGGCGGCCGATTTCAGCCGGAACTAGGTTCATTTGTTCGGCCAATATTCGTGCTCTTGTAACTAGAGTCGCCCGGCTGTCATTCGTATGCAAGGCGGACATGGCCCGAAGTATGAGTATCATTAGCAGAAACCGTAGCCGTAGCACGGTTTCGGGCCGAGATTGGGCCACGTGCCGTGGAATCTCTTCGATGGCCAAGATAACCACCTCAATCTCTGAATTATTAAACTTTCCGGAGCGCTGGCAAAAGTGAGCCATCATCGTCACTAGACATGATAAATAGACCTCGAGATTTCGAGCGAAAGACTCGACGTGGCGGTTAAACATGCATTTTTCTCGTAGTCGGGCGAGAGTTTGCGTCGCCTGGGCAGTGTCGGCAAGAAAAACCGCCTCTAGGAAAAGATTGACCCGGACACGGGTTTCTGAGTTTGTAAGTTTGTGCCGTTTGTATTCCGACGCGATCTCTGCGGCCACAGACACGGGACTTGTGTTTAGAACGTTCTGAGGACTACGCCTGTCAATAGGATAGGCCAAAGGCTTGACGAGTTTGGCCACTCCTGTTAGTTGGCGCCGGAACGTTTTGGCCCACATAGTTAGTTGGTGTCAGAATCGCATCTCGCCTGTATAGGCGATTTGTGGGGAATAGTGCAAAGATGTGATTTAGACTTTGGGGGGTTTTGGAAGGGAAATTTAAAAGATATTAGTGGAGAGTGTCTTTTGATGTATGACCCTGTGAACTTTCAGCTTCTTTTCACCTTTTTCCGATTTTTGGTGGCCTTTCTTGTGAAGATAAATGTGATAGATGCGCACAATCACATAAAAAATGCAATTCTATAACAAGAATAGCTGGGACAGCACAAACTTGAACATATCCAAACTTAACAGAACAAAGAAGAAAGTTCAAGCACCAGAATTGTAATTGTAATTCGATTCGTTTGAAGATAGTCCGAAAGTTGAAAGTATCCAGGAATACGATTTTGCCCTATCGATACTGGAAATGCGTGGAAAAAGTGAAGCAGCTACGTTTTTTTACATTTACACAAGTCCAGTGGTACAATTTTTCAAAATGCTTGAATCGAAATCGTATATTGTAGGAAAATGCACGTAAAACCGAAAGTTCATCCAGTTCTTTCATTGATGCGGTGATAAAAGCCAACGCCAGTCCTATAACTTTGTACCCGTTCGGTTGACTAGTTTGCCTTCACATGTGTATATTAAATAGTAATTGGAATGCAAAGAACATCATAAGTGTGTCCCAAGCTCTGTGGCTTTATTGCAATTCACAATGCCCCTGAATAATGAATGCACAGATAGAAGCGTGTCAGGAAGAAAAAACAGAGAAATGAACATCCAGATTGTAGGTGCATTAGAATACACCATAACGCAGCATTGGTGACGATTGTAAGACGTTGGGAAATTTTCCATCAACATGCTCTGTAAGTTATCTTCATAGAGAGGAGTTTTCTGTCCAGTTTCTGTCAACACTTCTCTAGTTGTTAATAGAAGTCTGTATGTTGAACGTCACCGCCGGAAGTTGCAGACATTCCGCTGTGATGTAGGCGGAAATGCCGAAGCTCAGAAGAATGCCCCGAATGATCCCACACGGAAACCAGAGGAACACATTGGCCTTGGCGTTTGTATCCAGTGTTCCAGCAGCACTCAGAAGACGAGCAACAAGCCTATGGTTATTGTCCACAAGCACAAAGGTTCCCCTGTGGTTTGTCCGAAGATTGTCCATCTGCTTGCCGTACAAGCAGCGCCAGACATCGCGGCACACGAACTTCATGATGTCCAAAATGTCATCCGCTTTGGTTTGCGTGGGCGCCTTGTACATGAGCACTTCCGTGAGGCGCAAGCCCAAGGAAAAGCCAATGGCATCTATGCGCAAGGCCACATCGTCAGAGGCAAGGTTTTCTGCGGAAAAGACAGCAACAGAGCCGGGCAAATCGTTGGGAACAGACGAAAGGGGCGTGGTGATAGTTGTGTTTTGTTCGGGTGCAGCAGAAGAGTCGGAAAGACGGCTGGAGACCCGGACAGATGTGGGGATCACTTCTTGGAGAAGAAGATCGAGACAGACGGCATTGACCTTGCTGGAGGAGTCGAGGAGGTCAGACATACTATCAGGTGATTGTATCGAGGCGGGCGAGATCGAGTAACGAGTGTTGACGGATTATGACTTCTCGTATTGATGATGGAGTTTACCAATGAGGTTTTTGGTGCGTAAGGTTTTTGGTGCGTAAGGTTTTTGGTGTATGAGGTATTTGGTGTATGAGGTAGAACGTTGGGTGTAGCGGATGAGCACACTGGAAGACTGATCGAAGTATTGGAGCACTTTCAGAATGGACTTGCGGTGACGGATCTGATAGCTACTGATTATCTATAAATGTGCGCAGATACAGTCTTACACTGAGCGAAAACGTTCCAACAGCAGAAAGTGCGGCCATGTCTAAGAGCCAGGCGAAAATATTAAGGCAAAGAAGGCATTCAAAGCAAAGAAGACATCCTAGGTGCAAGATAGTCTGTTTGGTCATTGAACCTTGACGGAAATGCAAGTATGTGGGATTTCACTAGACTGGGCGATTGACTGAGTTGAAAAGGTCTCCGGCGTTTTCATTCATAAATCGGTGTTCATTGGATTCATTGGTTCATTGGATTCATTGGTTCGTTGGATTTCGTTGTATGTAATTACTTGTCTGTATTTAAACAATTGTATGAGTATCTCAAGTGCTTCGCACTGGATGTTTTTGCGCCATGTTTTTTGCACCCAGCCAAAAACCGCCCAATTCGGGGCAGGCCAGAGTTCCACCGGACGGAAATGAATTAGCAGAGGTGAAGAAACAGAAAGGAATACAAACGAATAATCAAGACGCTGGGTTTGGCCGTCGAGAGAAGGCCCAATCTCGTACGAGAGAAACAGAACTAGAGCTGGAGAAAGAAGAACTAGAGCTGGAACCGATTTACACTATGGGCTATGAGAAGCACGAAGGAAGAACTGAAAGACGTAAGTGTGGAAGGAGTGAGGAAAGTCACGAACAACGTGGAAGTGAGAGTAAGGATACAAGTGAAGAAAGCAGGAATACACTCCAGAACGAACACAATGACAGTTCTTACGCAGAGAAACATCACTACGCCGAGAGCGAGATTAGCGACTTGGATCTTTCGGGCTTGGGTGGAGGCGGAGTCTTCTCCGCAGACAAGAGAGAAATAGAAGAAAGCCAGGCCATAGGTGCTGAAAAAGCACAACGGAGCGGCTCTTACTTTGATCTGCGGAGCACCACAAACGACGAGTGGAATGTGATGGGAACCCCACAGGCGACCCTTGGGATATTCGAAATCCCAGGAAGCAGCATTCCCAAATCCACCCCCGTAAGTATAGTGGGAAAGATAGACTTTGGCGATACCCTTCCAGAGTCTAAAGTTTCTAAAAATACGCCCGTGCCTGGAGCCCATGGTTGCCACGGCGAGAACACTTCGAAGGCAGAACGAAAAGCGGAAACCAGCCACGGCGCCATTCCACTTCCTGCCAGCGCCACCACATCAAAGCCAGACAACATTTCCAGTCTTTCCAACTCCGCCAACTTCCCCGCCTCCGCCAACCTTTCTGCGCTCGCCAATTCTGCACGTTCAAACTCCACCGCCAACCCACGTTCCACAGAGCTTGCCAACTCGGCCAATTTCCCCGCGTCCGCCAATCTCTCTGCGTTAGCCAATTTATCAGCAGGAACTTCAGGCAATTCCAACAGCGCTCAATGCTCCGGATCTCCTGACTTGGACCCGGCCGACTCGCAAGCAAAGTCACTGGCGCCGTCGGATTCGCCAGATGCTAGCAATGCCATTTTGGGCGGCCCAATTTCTGCGTTCGAGGGCGCCCAAGCCGGCGCTTTGCGTCTTGTGCGCGAACTCGCGGCGTCCGAACTAACTTTTGTGGCGGGCTTGCGTCTCTGGGCCAATCTTGTGCTCGACCCGCTTGCCGCGCGCTGCAGACACCTAGGAATCTCGTGCGCGCCGCTCCTCCAACACAGGGCGACCGTGCTCCACATGGCCCGAATCCACCAGGCGTTTTGCTGCGAGCTCGAACATTCGGCGCCGTCTCGGGCGGCGGCGGCACTTGAGAAACTTCTAGGCGACGCCGTTTATTGCGCGTATCCGGGAACGGCGCATGCCGTGGCTTCGCTCATCGCCCGCCGAATAGCGCCGTTCGACACTGATTATGCGTCTTGCATCGGGCGCTTTTTGGAGCGGCACCAGCCGCCGCACCGCCACTTGGACTTGTCGCCGGGGCTGTTTCTCTCGCAGCCCATTCTGCGCGTGGCCCGCTACCGGCTTTTCCTTCTTGGTTTGGTGGCGCTCGAGCCGCAACAGCAATGTTTCTCGCGGGCGCTCGAGGCGTCCACCGGGCTTTTGGCGCGGGCCAATTCGGCCGCAGAGCGAGACGCTGCGCGCGCGCGCTTTCTTGTGCTCATGGACGAGCGCATCGACTTTGGGCGCACGGGTTTCTGCGCGGCCTTCTTTGGCGCGGTGCGGTGCGCGGCGGCGCCTGAAGTGGTGTGGGTCGAGGCGGGCGCCTTTGGGCCGCGCGCCGTTTTCCCGCGCCGAATGAGACTCTACATCCACGCACGGCACTTTTTGGTGACTCAGATAAAGGGCGGCGCCGAGCGCATCCGCCTCATAGTGCCCATCCGCAACTGCCAGCTCTGCCCGCAGGCTCTGAAACAGGAGGGCCTATGGACGGCAAGTCTGCGGGCGCTCAAGATCTTGTTTGCGCGGGGCGCGGCGCGCCACGAAGTTTTGTTCGCAGGCGCCTCGCAACACGAGCTGGCGGAAATCAGGCGCTGCTGCGGCCACTTTTCGCAGGAGCCCTTGTCGCCCGAGGCAGAGCCGGCCAACGACATTGTGATTGGGCCTCGGTTGGCCCAGGCTTACGGAGCGATATGTGTGGTTTTGGAAGCGGAAGTTTAGCATGCGAACAGCTGGCCAAAAGGGATAAGACTGGCCGGGATAAGACTGGGTGGCCGGGATAAGACCGGCTGGCCCAACGTATCTGCAGAGATGTCTCATGAGATTTTAGTGTTTATGGTTTACGACTTCCAAGGCCATAATAACACAGGGAAGAAAGAACAGTTACCGTGAAAGGTGGCTGGACTGTTTGGAGTAGAGTTGACTGGTGTCAGATACATGACATCCATATTGACGTGAGACAGAACGATGAAAACGAGGCGAAACGGCTCCCGAGGCGTCGGAAATGCTTTCAAAGGCTCCGAAACCACTTCCGAAGGCATTTCCACGCTGTGACCACAGCTCCGAAAGTTTATCCGAACTCGAGTCTTCGCGCACAGATTGGCTTATCTTGCAGATTCACGTCACCACACAATCAGACTGTCATTCTTCAAATGGTGTCCGCTCCTTTCACATCTTCCACGTCTTTTGCATCATATTCATATTCATTATTTTATCTCGTCTTTCCATCTTTTTCTTTCACTTTCATGTCTTCTCGATTCCGTCGCTTTCGGATATTACCTTTCTCGCCGTTTTCTTTTTCCACCGTTTTCTTTTTCCACCGTTATCGTTCGCATTTCTTCCCTGCGTCTTTCTGCACCGCATTTCTTCAGTGCTTCTACTCAGTCTCCACCGCTTCCCGTTGTGCTCCGTCACGTGCTCATATCCCCTTGTTCTTCCCCGTTTTTCTTCTTTCCTTCACATGTGAAACGGTGGACCCCTCCAGATGAACCGCTTGTGTGCAGTCCGCCTATCTAAAACTGCCGTGGCGTTTTGTGCCCAGCTCACTGCAGGCCCAAAAGGGTTAGGGCGGGCCAAAAACACCTCCGACGTAGGGGATCCCAAAGCGGCGCAAACCAGCCGCGAGGGCGCGGGCTGAGATTTACGCTGCAAGCCTCAGTACTGCGGCACATCCTGGCACGTGCCGGGAGCGCTGCGCGCGCGATGATTGGTCCGTGTCTGATTTCCGAGGGCGTGGGAGCGGTGCCCGCACGCCCCTCCATTTCCGGGAAGACGTTGGTCCCACAATGGAGCAAAAAAACAAAAAAAAAAAAACACACCTCGTCATTATTGCCATCCGGAGAAACTTCATTTGAGCACCAAAGCGTCTTACTTTGCGAACCTCTTTCGAAATCGCCTGAACCGAGTGACTCTCGCCACGCCCTTTTTTTTTGGATCCTGTTTTTTTATCGTTTCGAGTGATTGTTGGCTCCAAGAGACAAAGAACGAGAACACAAAAAAAAGACTAGGAAAAGCATCCACAACACCAACATCAGCAGGGAGCCACGTTTTCCTACTTGCACTCACATCATTCGACTGTTTCCTTCCTTTTAGGTGCCGCTTCCCTCCCAACATTGTACTTTTTTCTGCATTTTCCAATCATCCCCACCTTTTGAAGATCGATTAGCCGCCAGCTTCGCAATTTGCCTTCCCTCCTCCACTATTGCACGCCATGAGTACAGAATCGAACGTGCAATACGCCACCAACGGCTTGTTGATGTCGCATTTGAACGCATCCGGCCCGTTGGGCGGCCCCAATATGCTTCAAGGCACATTTGTCAATCTGGCGCAAAACTCATCGCCAGCAGTGACGCCTGGCGCCATGGGCGCACAACCGACGCTGTTCAAAATAACAAACTTGCCTCTTGACTTGACTCAGCGGGAGGCTCTGCTCATTTTCACGTTGGTATCGGACGACATTTTAAATGTCGACTTAAAAGACTTTACCATCGCAGTGCACTTCAAGAATGCCGCCACCTGCTTGGCTACGGGCCGCTATCTCGACGGCAAGTGCATTTTCGGCCCAGCATTTGCCCCCGTCAAGGTGGAGTTTGTGGATTTCGATCCTTCAATGGGCTTGGCCCACGCATTCGACAGCAGCATGAGATTGTCCAACCAGGGCATTTCCCCTCCTTCCTCGCATCAAATTCTGCATCCTACTCTGCATCCTGTGGCGCCGCTGTCGCTGCTGAATGCGTCGCAACTGCTGTCGCAAGCTGCTGTTCCTCCGCCGGGCTTTGAAAGTTTCCAGAAGCGGAAGTCGGTGGGAAACCAACGCTCGCGCTTCCTCTTTAGCGATCCGTTCTCAGGCAACGCCACTCCAGCCAACACCGCGGCCCAGAATGTGCCTGGGTCTATTGACTTTTCCGATCTCAGTGGAAAATCGCTTCTTCTCATGGAGTCGCAAAATGACGCCCGAGAGTACGAGAGTTTAGTGCGTGATCCATGGGCCCAGCCGCAAATGGGCTTTGGCTCCAACCCTCAGACTCCAGGCCTTACGGCTCCTGTGGAATGGAGTACGCAAAAGAACCCAGAACGGAGAAGAACCAGTGCATTTTTCAACGGCGTCCAGGACGACGAGTCGCAGCAGCAAAACCAGCAAAACAAACAACAGCAGCAACAGCAACAGCAGGCTCAGCAGCAGCAGGCTCAGCAGCAGCAAGCTCAGCAACAGCAAAACCTGTCGCAACAGCAAAACCAACAGCAAAGCCAACAGCAAAGCCAGCCGCAACAGAACCAGCCACAAACTAATCAGCCTCAGACAAACCAACAGCATCAGCGCCAGCCTCAGACTGTCGCCGCAATCCTATCGCAGGGACCTACGCAGTCGAATGGTTCGTTACCTCCGTTGGCCATTCCGCCAACACCCAGCCGCAACGGTGCGTCTTCGGCAGGATCTGGCTCACAACCCACTTCTGCTACAACCCCAACCTCAGGAGCTCGTTCCTCCACAAAGGATGTGCCTGACTTATCGTTGTTAGCCCGTGTGCCACCACCAGCGAACCCAGCGGACCAAAACCCGCCTTGCAACACGTTGTATGTCGGCAACTTGCCCCCAGATGCCACTGAGGCTGAGCTCCGTGCTTTGTTCTCGCCGCAAAAAGGGTTCCGCCGCTTGTCTTTCCGGACAAAGAACCAATCGTCGAGCCTGGGTCTGGGTCTGTCGGGCCACAACCATGGACCAATGTGTTTTGTAGAGTTTGAGGATGTGGCACATGCAACGATTGCCTTGGCTGAGTTGTATGGCCGTGCTTTGCCTCGGCCGAACGGCAGCAATGGTAAGGGCGGTATCCGTCTTTCCTTCTCCAAAAACCCATTGGGCGTCCGTGGACCGGGAAACCCAAGACGTTCCTCTACGAACCAGCAGCCCTCCAGCGGCAGCACGAGTGCAAACGGCAGCAGTTATGGCTACCAGAACTTTCATTGAAGCCAGAAGCAGTGTCTGAAGTCTGTTGAATGTGGGACATTTAATTGAGAAACTTAATTGAGAAATAACACCAAAATCTTTAATAGCCGATGACTTACGTGCCTTGCGTGCCTTACGTGTCATATGGTGTGAAACCGTTAATTTTTACTTCGAATCTCTTCTTTCTGCCAGACTTTCATTCATTGCCTATGGCCCACAGCCCTAATCACATGTTTCATTTTGTTCCTTGTCCAGTGTATTATTCCTCATGTCTGTATCCTATGCAAACGCACATCCTAATTTCTTTTTGCTTTTTGTCTCCATCGACTTGGTTCATATTTGGGTTTAATAGAATATGATATGGTGCTAGTGTAGTATTAGGCCTGCACAGTGAAACAGGTATGTACCCATGTATGGCTGCAATTATTTCTCGTCTATAAATACGGTTACGATGCCCAATTTTCTGAAGTCTGTAATTATTGTTGTGGCTTCAAAAATATTGTTCAACATCTTGTTTAATTTTCATTACTCTGAGTTTCAACACATAATCAGCTGAGCAGTATGTACACCTCGACAAACGAAAAGCGGAAACTAGATTATTCTGAAGAAGAGTCGAAAAGACAAATAGCAAAAGCGATTTTGCTGTTCAAGTTCAAGCCACCCTACTCAATCGTATAGATGAAAGCAGAATAGATGGAATGAGAAGGCAATGTAGCGTGGATATACTAGAGCAGCAAGTAGAAGTCAAAGAATAGTTTTGAATGGAACGGCATTGCAAACTCAACGTATTGTGCAACTCGCCGTCTACTCAAATAGAAGATCACATAAGATTAGTTTCTTGAGATGAGGATCGGGATTACCCGTTTCAGTCTTGAACATGTGTCATATCTTCTTCTGTCTTCGATGCGACGCGGAGGCCAAAGAATCTGACAACGATACAAATTGACGATGAAGCCATTGAGGCAGGAATGAAATTGAACTAATCATGGGATGTCACACGCACATCCTTGTCAATTGTCTTTAGCATTGCAATACCTAAGTTACTTGGGAAGAAGTTTCAACAATTCTTTAGGGTCAGCGTATGCTTGTGATAGCCAGGCAGAACGCAAAAGCGTCTCAGTTGTGTCTCTTTTCAGAGGAGCGGGGTTCAACATACGAAACAGCTCAAGCCGTGCTTCATAGTGCAACTTCTTGAAGACTGAAAGCGCTGGATTGGAGGACAGACTATAGTTGCGGTCATTGAGTTTGTTAGCCAAACTAACCAAATCCTTCTCGCTCTCGGGATAATGACGGATGTATTTGTCAATGACGATGTTTTTTTCGTCGGCCGTTGCGTTGGCATGTGGCCATGGCACAGACAAGAGAAAAAGCTGGAAACACAATATCCCCAATGCCCAGACGTCCACCATCTTGAAATCCATGTGAGCAATGTCAGGCTCTTTGCCGCTATGAATATCATTCTCTACCTGGTACAACTCTGGTGATTTGAAAGACGGCGTACCACAGTGGATATCGTTGAGCGGAAGCTGCTCGTCCATCTGGGTCAAGTCCAACGAGCAGCCAAAGTCGTTGAGCTTGAGAAAGCCATTTCCGTCAATGAGAAAGTTTTCCGGCTTTATGTCGCGGTGTGCAATATCGTGGCGGTGGAGAAAGTCCACGGCTTTCACAATCTGCTTGAAAACTGCATCTTTCAAGTTCGAAGGCATACTGATTTTCTTTGTTCTGAGCCGGCACAAATAATCCAACAAGTCGCCTACGGGACAAAACTGGATGATGAGAGAAAGCTCAGGCGAGTCTTTGGTTGTGGCAATAGCGTACACATCTACCACCGACTTGGATGCCGCACATTTCTTCAAGTTTGAGTACTCTCGCATCACCAGGCGATAGTACAAGGAGTCGGATTGGGACTTTTGCTTTTTCACCGTTTTTATAACCACAACCTTGGTATTCGCAGCGTCGGATCCCTTGTAAATGATACCGTTGGCGCCGTCGAAGATGGGTTTGCTTGACAATCGGAGATAATCCACTCCAACAAGAGCAAAGTCCGTTGGTTCCGAAACAGCAGCATGTAAATCCGGCGGCAGCCAAGAAGGAGCAGAGGCCATCATTGGAAAGGGCAAAATGGCTTGAAAATGCCCAAGAGATACAAAGATCGGAGATCAACCGCTGATCTAGGAGATAAGAAGGGTTGATGTAAGAAACGGGTATCGCAAGACCGCTGCCTGAACACGCAAAATGGAACTAGAATGTGAAGGAATAGCCGGGTCCAAGACAACGGGAGGCCATATGGTTGATAAAAGCGTGGGTGTTGCAGACGAAGGGTTTTTTCCGTTGCGCAGACGTTCGAGGGTCCAATAAAGTACGGTTGAGAATTGCGGGGAGGAACAAAATGGAGGAAAGATAGAGCGCCAATAAAGCAAAAATGGAGCAAAGATAAATGGAAGAAACGGAGCTAAATGTTTTGAATGATTTAAAAAAAGAAGATAAGCTCTGACCTGGTTAAGAAATTTGAGTCATGGGCACATGCTCGGTTCATTTCTGGAAATGAGACGAGAATTAATGAGACTAGAATTGATGAGGATCCTGAAATGAGCACATGAAAAGATGCAACAAAAGCCTAGACCTACACCAAAAACTAGTGAGCGGCTTTGGAGCTCGTATTGTAAAACAGGCATCAACTCGTTTACAAAATGGCAACTCTACTACGTGATTTTAGACGTAACCACATTTCTCAGCGAGACGCATCATTTTTCATCGCGCGTTGACAGCGAAAGTTCGCCGGCGTATCTCCGTTGCACGTTTTCTTTAAACCGGGCCAACAATCGGGAAGGAAAAAAAGAAAGAAAAAAGCAAAGTTCGCAACGCCTGAAGCACTCATAGAGATATCAATCATCATCTCAAAGGGGATGATCTTCGGCACATTACTCAGCCTTTGTTCTGCGCACCACTATAGAAAACTAATATCCTGCACATAGGGACACAACGGTACCGTTCGCATCCGTTAAGTTCCATCAAGTCTAATTTGAGCTACGACAACGGCCTGGATCTGGCTTGGAAATTTCCAATGAACAAAGAAAAGTTGCAGAAAAACTTGGCCAACGTAGGAACCAACATCCAGTATGCGGGTTCCTCGTTGGGCTCTTCACTTAAGCACAAATTAACCGGCCACAAGGAACATGACGCTGAAAGCGAAATGATTGACCAATGTGACCACGATCTCAAGCAATTGATCAAAGGATTGCAGTATTTGAAGAAACAGGTTCTGCGGTTGGCTGCAAAGCACTGGCCGGACCTCTTCAAAATGTCGCTCAAAACGGCGAAAGTGCTAATAGTCCTTCTTGGCGAAAAGTCGTTGACCTTCAAGGGCATTGACGAGTTCTACGACCGCTTTGACGCCTTGCAGTCCAGCGCCGAGTCCTTCGTGGTGCACCCCAAGGAGAAGCAGTTCTTCGTGCCCAGCCTTCAGCAGGAACTATTCAATTACCTAGCCACCATGGCACAACTTCTGGAGCGGTTTGTCACTCTCGGCGAAACACACGCTAAGAAAGTGGGTGCCAAGGTGGATCCTATTGTAAGACATATAAAACATGTTCGCCACGCTATTGCGGCTAGAAACAAGCAAAGAGCTAAATGCGATAAGTTGCAATGGAAAACAGACAAGTTGGCGAAAAAAAGCCTGCTTTCCGACAAAGAACTGCGGGAGTTTGAGGATCTTGAACGGCGCTTGGACTTTGAGACTGGCATTTATTCCAATATTCACTCACGGCTCAAAACCGTGATTCCAGAGTTTCTTGCATTGGCTGACGAGTTTGTTGAAAAGTTGACTGCATGGTTCATCTGTCACCAATACCAGCTCTACAAAGAAATGAATAGTGCCTTGGAGTACTATGCCACATTCTATGGGCTTTTGGCGAAAAGTGCTGATGAGAACGACCCCTCTGGTTCATTGGCACAGTCGTATAACAAAATCATCGAGGACTGGGAATCTCAGGCTACTCCAGTACGGCTACAGACAGAGTCATTCTTATCTGTTATCTACAATAAGAATCCAGAGCTTTTAAATGAGGAGATCACCGATAAGGATAAGAGACTGACGATCAACAAAGCATGGACCCAAGTGAAGGAGAAAGCCACCACAAAACTGCACAAGGTGAAAGCGACAGACCGTGGTACAGGTATTTTCAATGAATATTCCGAGGCTGATCCATTGGTGTCGTTCGCAAAGTATAATGATGCCCAACAAAACAAGTCTGAGACCTATCATCCAAGCCGCGTATTGACGCAAGAAGAATTGTATGCTACACCTTCGGAAACACAAACTCCGCCACCGCTTCCGCCACGGGACGAGAACCATCGTATCAATATGGCTCTGCCAATGTTATTTCTGTCCCCACTCACTACGCTATCTAGTGTGGATCTTACATTGGATTCGTCCGATAGTCTCAGCTCGCTTGAACTGATGTCCTTGCATTCCGATTCAGACACGGAAAGCGATACTTTTTCGACTGAGCCCACAACAGAGGTGAAGACAGCAGCGGAAAGAGGAAGCGCCGTGTCAGAACGAATCATTGCGGAAATGTACAACGCAAAGAAAAACGACATCACACGAGCTCCAGAAACGCACCCTGATTGGACTGTTTCCAAAGCTACGACCATCGATGAAAAAAGCTCTGTGTCGTACAAATTAATACAGTTGACAGCTTTCTTTGACAGAGCTATGCGGCTGGCCGAATCACAGACAGACAAACAATCTGTGGTGGCTACGAAGGACTACGAAGGTGTGAACCCAGGAGATCTTTCATTCAAACAGGGAGATAAGGTGGAGGTTGTTTTTGATTTGCAATCTTTAGGAGTAGCATACAACCCTGAGGGAGCAAACTGGTTTGTGGGATCTGTGGGTCTGAGAGTGGGATTTGCACCCAACACGCATTTTCTCTGGGATTGAGTCGGCTCCTTTGGGTATGAATACGATGATGCCTTACTTCGTGCCATTTTATAGTAATGTCAGTTTGGTGTGTTGATGAACATTTCTTCCTAAAGTTACCTTGTTTACCATGCTCGGTATAGGGTTTGGCGGGTGGGGGTTTTCCCGATCTCCCTTTTTCAAACTTCGAATCTTTTGACACGGCCCGGTCCTTTGGAGAGCCAATTTTTATGATACTCTGCAATGGACGCGTACCAAAAATGAATCTGTTGGTCAATATTCTCCATTTGGGATTTAGCTTCCTTAAACAACATAGAAAGTTCTTCGAATTGTTTGGGAGTCGTTGCTTTGGGTGTAAAGATCACGAGAAAGTGATCCCATATGTCATCAGGGCTAACGGACAAGGCAAGGAGGTGGGACAACAAAGGTTTGTAGTCTCCTTGTGATGCTCGCATCGCTAACTTCGGACGGCGAGCGTGAATGGCCATACGATAGGCGTCTATGTCGTTATCCTTAGTGCTAGGAATGAGTTCATTTTCAATAAACTCACGAGTATAGAACATCAGCTCCGGAAAGAAAGCCTTATCCTCAAGAAGATGTTTGATACACATATGAAAACATTGTTCCATACAGTTCAGTACCTGTCGTATTGACTCTTCCAGTCCAGAGAAAAATTTTTCGTATTCCTCCCTTGGGTGAGTAAGAAATTCCTCACCAGAAGGGAATGTTCCCATGAACTTTTTCTTGAAGCAATAGTACCATTCTTGTAAGTGGTATTTCTTCTTTATTTCAAATGGGTTGAGATCTTCGATCACACAACAGCCCATAACATGTTCAATAAGTCGTGCAGTAAAAGCAGCTGAATACACACTCACAATTGAAGCTGATGGATCAGAGAGTTTCTTATAGGACTCCTTAAAGGACTCCTCCAGAGAGGACCTGGAGACAGGTGGTGTAGTAGCAGTAGATGGAGTGGACATTGGTAAGTGATTGATTTAGAGATATATTGGGAGAGAAAGGCATCCATCTCAGAGAAAGTGATCTTATATATCCGTGGGATCTACATGTGAAACCTTCTTGACGCATTAAGGGTACGATATGCATCCCTGTAGTTTCAGATTCTGTAAGATAATGATGAAACTGTTGTGGAGTAATCGTGCATATTGCATGTAAGAGAAGATGGACATGGCCTGTATACCAACGATCAATGCGTTGGAAACAGTTGATGAGTTAATAGAGGTTGTGGCAAAGTTTCCAAGATCCAAAACTTAATTCTAGTATCGACGTCGCTGGAATCAAATAAAACGATAATTTTTGCTTTGATCATCCACGGTCCAGAATATTGGCGCATATATTTTTCTCACTTTTCCAATGTACATGTTGTAAGATCTTCCACATCTAGACACAGCTTTTGAAGTTGAAAAACATTGCTGTCGGATCGAGCCGTTACTAGTAGAGACCAAGGCAGATTTCAGAGAGTGGATTCCTTGCCTGACAAAAGCAGTAGAAAACAACTTGTCTAATCCACATCGCATTCAAGAAGCGAGAACAACGATTCCAACACCTGTTCAGCATGTGCCCGGAGCCCGTTGTGGAAGGTGTCGCTGGTGATGTACTGGCGCAAGTTGCGGTCGGCGAAAAGCGTCCGTTTCACGGCCATTGTCAAGTCGAAATCAACATACTGGTCATGGTAGTAAGTAGCAGAAACGATCGGAACGTCGTTCCAGGTGAGCGAGCGCAACACAGCCGGGTTGTACAATGGAGCCCAGTCCTTGCGCTCGTGCAAAAGACACGCCAACTCCTTCACCTTTCGAAGCTCCGTGTAATCGTCGAACATCAGACGGTACACCATTTCGCCCGTGAAGTATACCGGTTCCGAGGACCGGAGAAGCTCGTCAGAAACGACAAAACGAGTGTTTTCAGGCTCGTAGCGCATTCTGTCCGCCGCCCACCGCGATGCTGTCCCTTGCTCACAGTAAATGGCCTCCTGGAACAAAGCGTAGATGATATTTGTGTCAAACGACATGTCGTTCTGGATTGCGTTCAAAGACGCATACGTTGGGGCGCCAGCGGTCTCTATCGCATACCAGAGCTCGGTGACAAGCACGTGGAGCCCGTCTGTTCCCTTGTGGGCGCCCATGCGGAGACCCAACAGTTGGAAACGCTCGACAGACAAGATTCCGCCATTGGGCAAAACTACCCTGTTTTGACGCAAGTACGCCACAATGGCCCGCACACGCGCCACATCCTGCGGGTACTTGTTGTAGTAGTGGGCGTTGCGCTCTGCAGTGCGTTTGTAGGTCTGGCGATAAACATCGTCGGGGGTTTTCCCAATTGGCGGAACGCCGCCGGTGACGAGCACGTGGGACACCAGGGCTGCAAAAAGCGACAAGTAGGTGAAGCAGCAGAAGCCGCCGTAGCTCTGGCCGATAAGCGCCCACGGCTGGGAGCCGAAAAGCGCCCGTCTCACCTCTTCCATGTCCCGCACGATGTTGTCTGCCCGAAAGTGCAAGAGGTATTTTTCTGCTTCTTGCGGCGACATGGATGCAAGCAAGTCGGCCTCGATGGGGCTGCTGAGCCCCGTTCCCCGCTGGTCGTAGAAAATAAGCGTGTAGCCCTTGTCGAGGAAGATTTTGGTGGAGGCGTCATTCGACGGAACGGGACACGAAAACCCGGGCCCGCCTTGTAAGTACGCGAGCGGGCGGACGTTGGGTGGGAGCACCACGCTTTGTTTGCTGTTGTTGTTGGAATCGTTGGTATTGTTGATGTTGGTATTGTTGATGTTGGCATTGTCGCCGATCTTTGAGTGTTTTTGCACAATGTTGGCGACAATGGAAATGGATTTCCCGGGCGACGCGTAGTCGAGCGGAACATCGAGCTTGATTCTCTGCTGGAAAAGCCCGTCTGCAACAAAAGAGTCCACTAGCGTATAGGCCATTTTGGATATTCTGAGGTTCATGGAGAGGCGCGAATGGGGCGGCCGCGGAGTTTTATAGCGGCTTCGGCCCGTTCCAACTGAAAGCCGTTCGCAGTTAGGCACGGCCGGCGCCAATTCAGGGCGCGGCTCTGTTTTGTAGCCTGGTCCAACACAATGACAGATGAGAGGGAGAAGAGGAAGTAGATCAGTGGGAATTGTGGACCAGTGGGAATTGTGGACCAGTGGGAATTGTGGACCAGCGAGAATTGTAGATCAGTTGAGTAGATGGATAGTAAATCAGATGTAGGGAGGAATGAAACAAGGGTTCAGGCGAAATCGGCGAGAATTAGGATTCAGAAGAACGAGCGAGAATACAAGAATTAAGGAAAAATAAGAGGTCAGGCGGTCAGCCAGCTTCGCCGACTGCCCGATGTCGATAACTGCTCTTACAACAGGTCAAGAAGAGGTTTTAGTGTGGGCCAGGTATTTTGTTTTCGTGGCTCGAAGTGTGGCCATTGCGACATAAGACGCTGGCGAAAACATGTACATTTTCATTTTTAGTCTCTGTCATTTTCTTCAATTTCTCAATGAACAGTAACCAGTTTAGAGCAATGATTACGCAAATATCATGAGCGATTCTGCTTGGTTTACAAGTCGGCACGAGATCTTTTAGACATGTATTCAAGATTGATAAACGTGGTTGGAAAATAGCACAATTTAATACGTCCTTTGAATTGTGAAAGGATCTTAGCGCTGCAATGAAGTATGGTTTATTCTCTAGACATGCGGAGATACCGCACGGTCCTAACATTTTCATCTATTAAGATGCCTCTAGATGTTTCCTTAAGCTGCCTCTAGATACCTTAAGCTGGCTCTAGATCTTACATGTAGAGCCCCGGTCCGATTCTAAGAATCCTGCCCGGCCATGCATAGAGACAGCCTGTAAGTAGCACCATAAGCTCCTGGCCCTTCGTCTAGGCCCACTCTGGTTTCGGTTCAGGCTTGCCCCGGCCTCTGCCTCTGCCCCGGCCACGGAAATTGCCTCTCCCGCGGCCACGGAAGTTTCCTCTCCCACGTCTGACGGAGGCCTGGCCAAAAGTGTCCATGTTGAGCGAGCGCTCTTCATTCCACCGCATGCCGTTTCCTTCGTTCACCGACATGCTGTCGAAGAAGCCCTTCTCTTTGCTGTACACGGGCTTGTGCTCTGCATGTTCCTTTTCGAAGCGGGCGTTGGCCGACTCAAAGTCAAACGCCGTGTCGAACCCCGGCTGGGCGTTTTCGCTGGTCTGCGTCGCCGAAGCACGGTCTGCGGCGGTTGCTGAAGGCTGCGGGCGGGCAGCGCTGCCAGAAACTGGCGTAGGGCGTGGGCCAGAGACAGCAGGAGCTGGTGCCGCCCCAGTCTGGGTCGGAGCCTGAGCCGAGGTCTGCGACGGAGCCTGGGCCGCAGCCTGGGCTGCCGAAGCCGTCGGACCCGCACGCGAGCCGTGCGTAGGCTCTCTCTGCTCCTGTTCCCGGCTTTGCAGTCTTTCCTGCGATGAAGCCTCGCCAGGATGGGCGCCAACCTGATCCACGGGGACGTCGATCACCGACAAGTCCTTGACGTCGGAGCCGCGAAACACCACGTGCTCATACACGTCTGCGCCGGGCAAAACCTCGGCCTGGGGCTGGCCTACTTGCGCCATTCTTCCCTCGGTGCCTAGCGACCGCACCTGCAGGAGGGCCAACGTGGCGTCTTCGGCATTGATGTTCTCCAAGACGCCGACGTAACGAAGGCCCTTGTTGGAGATCAACGAGATGGTTTTTCCTATGTACTGGGACATGGCGGAAAATACAAGAAGGTGGAGTTGAAACGTTGGTGGGTGGAGCCGCACACCCGTACACCAGGCTTATTCGTCTGTTTGGGCCCTACGATATTTGGCACGTTTGTCTGTTTTTGGAATATTGTGGTGGATGTGAGAGTATTCCAGGGCTGTAGTGTGGTGGAAATGGGTCGGCAGGTGGAAAAGACGGTTGTGTGGCACACAGAGAAGGTACAAAGAGGAGATGGTAGTTATACTGTGTGCAGGACAACAATTTACGTAGCCAGAGGGGAAACCGAACCGTTTGAGTAGTGGAGAAGGCTATTAAATTCTTATTAGCAATTATGAAAGTATTATGGAAATGCCTGATTTCCAGATATTTTTTGTTTTGCGTACACGGACGTGAAATTGCCAGAAAGACGCACATTTCTAGATAAATTGAGAAGCGCAGGCCAAACCAAGTGCAAAATAATGTATCGAAAAAAGGAAGAGAGCAAAAAAATGGGAGAAAAAGTGAATGGACGAACTATAAACGGAGGTACAGCGTTGAATGGAATACTGGATAGATATCCAGTAAAGAAGAATGTCCGTGTGAATTATAGTAGGGCAAGCAGTAGAGTATGAGCCTAATACCAAAGTAAAAGACATACCTATGATTAGTCTTCTATGGATTACTTGAGCTGGTATAGCATCTTACTCTTTCTACCACTCATCCTCGTGGATTCAGATTAACTGCAAATCGGATCAAAGACTAATATTCTTCCCACCAAGAGCCTCCGCATGGCCAGGCTCATAATGAACCCAATAGAATAATATCCTAAGCCAACATCATAGACAAAACAAGGTCGACTAAAAAATGCGAGTCATGTCATCGGATGTCAAATTCTCTACAGACCTATCTGGAAAGCGCATCTTCATGCTAATGGGCTGAAGTTTAGACTGTTTGACTTTTCGGTTTTTATTTTGTATTTCTTATTTTTTATTTTTTTATTTTTTTTACATTTTATTTTTTTCATGGAAGCCATTCCAAAACGTTGATCGGTTTTACAATCATTTAATCAGTCTAATTGTTGCTGGTTTAAGTCGTAAGTCTAATCGAGCTGGTCTGGTATAGAGCATTATCACCACTTTTCGCGCATCAACTTCCAACTACACCAACGATGGAAGCCAAAACAGACGAAACAACAGGGCCCATGGCTGGAGAAGAAACAGCACAAGAGGCGGTGCAAGAGCAGCCGCAACATACGCCTACGCCATCGGAGGGCGAAAGCAACGAAAATTTCGAGCAACAAAGCGACAGTGAGCAGAAACAAAACGCCGAAGCGCAAGAACAGCTGGAGCCGGACTTTGAGCAGGACATTTATGGCATCCGAAGCCACAAGAACGGCGGCGAAGGCGTGACACGCAAAAAGGTGATTCGAAAAAGCGCCAGAGACGAAAGAGAGCGGGAGATAGAGCCTGCTGTCGAAAGCTACGGCAACAACTCTGGCGCCGAGGGGTACGAGGACCCGCTCACGCAGCGCAGAAGACAGTTGGAGGAGAAAATGGACCTTGCCGTCAAGTCCAAAACAAGCAGACGGAAAAAGGCCGACGAAGACGACTTGGAGCGAATGCAAGACGACCGCATCGACCACTTGAAGAACAAAATGATCGAGGCCGCCAACTTGGACGTGGAGAAAAACTCGCAGGGCCAAATTGCCACGGAAAAGTTGAAGATGTTGCGCGAGGTCATGGACACCATGACAAAGGCAGACTTGGCCATTCTGATTTTGGACAACAACTTGCTAGAGGCGGTGCGCTTGTGGCTCGAGCCCTTGCCAGACGCCTCCATGCCCGCCTACCAGATCCAGAAGGAGTTGTTGCAATCCTTGGGTGCCTTGCCCATCAAAACAGACCACTTGGTGGCCAGCGGCATTGGCAAAGTGTTGGTTTTCTACCAGCGCAGCAAACGGACAGAGCCCAGCTTGAAGAAGATCGTCGACCGCTTGATTGGCGACTGGACGCGGCCCATTTTGAACAAGTCCGACTCCTACAAGGACCGGACCATCAAGTTCCACGACTACCACAAGGCCCGTTTTTCGAACCAGTTGCGGTCGCTGCGCAAGAAGCAAACAGAAGCCAAATCGCTCTATGAACAGCAGGCTGAGCGCCGGAACAGAGCGGCCATTCCGGCGGCTCGAACGACAGCGTACAAGATTGCGCCTAAAGTCGATCCAAGCTTGTTGATGCGCCAACAACGTGGAGCAGGCGAGATGTTTACTCGGATCAACAGAAAAATGACCGGGGCCAAGAAGAAGTCGGTGAAAAAAGCCGGGCCTTCGATCGAGGGCAAGAGTTTGTCGATGTAAGATACATGAACTGCTTCGACAAGTTTTTATCAATCATTGCAGATGTTGATTTTGTATCTAATAAATCAACCGGGCTCGATGAAGTGTTGAATGTGGCTTTTCTGATTGTGCCATGAACCTGAATCGAACCTCACTGATTTCGACGACGGTGTTCGTTTGAACTGAATAATGTTTATAGACTCCGTGAGTTGGCCAAATGCAAGTGCTAAAGAACTGAATAACGGTGAATGAGTGATAGTATTTCCTTTAGTTGATACTTTCGTAGTATTCCATCTGTTGATACTGCGATAGTACTTCCTCCAATAAATATTGCGATAGTAATTCGTTCTAGCTAATATTGATAGTTCTTCGTTCTAGTTAATACTGATAGTACATCCTTAAACCCGCATCTTCGAACTAATAGCAAATTATCTACTGTAATGGTTCTCTACAGTTATCATGGAAATAGCACCACATTTGAGGATTCCCGACTTCAGTTAGACTGTAGGAACAAGTCTGTTTACGTGGTAGAGTATCAGTCATGCAATACATTGAATTAGTAACTCGCGATTGAATCTTCACTTTAATAGTTGAGACAGGAGGGGCATAAGGACTAACAAGCGGCAGGATGATCTACATCAGAGCAGGATTGATGATCTACATCAGCGGGAAGATTGATGATCTACATCAGAGCAGGAGTGATGATCTAGCAGGAGTGATGATCTACATCAGCGATGCCACAACATTAGTAGATTTATTTGTACTCCAGTTTGTCGCATATCAAGACATCCATTAAGCTTCAGTTCAGTACAGTACCTTGCCAGCAACCAAAAGAATGATTCTACAGCACGTCAGTGTAATCGTAGTATTATGAATGGGAGTTTATACAGTGGACAGGACACAAAACCAACTTACGATCTTGGCTTTTCCTTCTTTTCCTTCCACAAAGCCAACAAGGAGACACCAGAAACCTTGACAACCTTGAATCTGACACCTGGAATATCACCCTTAGCCTTACCTCTTCTACCGAAACCAGCCAACAAGACTTCGTCGTTCTCGTCGACAAAGTTCAAACAACCATCGTTTGGCACGAAAGCAGTAACCTTCTTACCGTTCTTGATCAATTGCACTCTGACACACTTTCTGATAGCAGAGTTTGGTTGCTTGGACTCGATACCAATCTTTTCCAACACAATACCCTTGGCGTGCGAGGATCCACCAAATGGAGAAGACTTGAAGGCAGTACCCAACAATCTAGACTTGTAAGCTTGGTCGGCCCATCTGTTGTTTCTTCTGTGGACTCTCAACTTTCTGGCCGAGTTAAGACCTCTTGGTTTACCGTTACCCATGTTTGATTAGTATGAGGAGAATGAGACTGGAAAAAGTTTTGTGGGTTTTTTTTTTCCAGGCTTTTTTTCCGCGGGTGCGCGAACCAGCGGATAGAGATCACGTGCACACCATCGCCCAGGGCAAAAGCAGCAGCATATGCGGGAGTGCATCCAGGCCCGCCGCGGGATTCTGTCACGTGAATAGGGCACGAGCCCTAGACACCGGAGGCCACCTGTGGTCTCGAGGATTCACCATTTTAGCCCCCATTCTTGAAATACTGGGTCTGATGCATCTTTATGATGAACTAATAGTCGTAGGAAATCAATTGTCTACAGAATATGCTATATTATCAATAATAACAGGATTAATATTAATCTTATCAGTTATAGTGGGCACTTGAATTCTATCCAAGATTGGTATTAATAGGAGCCCACTACTTTTAGTGTGTTATCAAGTAAGCCATGTCAATTCGTAATTCTGGACTATCATTTGCACTTGGCATTCTGTCTGGTATTCTACTCGTTACAAGATAGAGAAAAATCTATACTCCACGGATATTCTATTGACCAGTTCACATATCGACGAAACATTCAGAAAAGGAGACTAAAATGCAAATGTCCATTCATGTAAGATCTTATCAGTACTCAAAGACAATGCTAGCAGAAAACCATGGCTTAATTTAAACGGGCGGAAAGTAGCCCGTTTTCATACTTACGATTTTTTGTGAGAAATTTCGTACTGGTTTTGTTGGCTCCCACTGTTGTATTCTTTTCTTCAAGAGATCGATAATCCATTCAGGAATAAATCATTCATAAATGTAGATAGTCTTAGGTCTCAAGTAGTCTCACCTCACGCCATATCACCAAAAAAATAGCAATTCTTTATTATCTATTCGATAGCTTATAGAAAGTTAGTGAAAACACGATAACGGAATAATGTATTGTCGCGGATGGTACAGAGAAAACAGAAACAGAATAATATAAATGCTATGGTCAACATTGACATAATCACTTGACGACTGGCACATTAAATCTAAACAAAAATACCAGTCTTTTAAACATCGTCATCCATGTCTTCTACATCAGGTCACAGAGAACGATGGATTATGCAGCATAGACCATTGGTCACGAGGGCCTTTGATAAGCCGGTGACACGGATTGAATAGGAGTACCTAGCACGTTCTTGAGGTTTCTAATTCCATGAACATTTCAAACGTCTCTTCGTTGGATTCCCTCAGTAAGATATGCAATATCTATTTCGGACATCAATCCAATCTTGCCCAGCAACGGGGTAGAAAGTCCCATGCCCTATAAGGAGTTGACATGCAATGATAACGAACATACGTAGTCAATCATGAGTTCGGCGTGACGGCAATACATCGCTTTAATTCAACGCCAAAACCAACCTAGTCGGAGGGTATCGCCTATGCCTTCACCAAAGACCTCCGCCGCTTCTGAAGACTCTTAAGTGCAAGCAAAAACAACATGTCAAGCTGGTCCTTAAACATAAACAACAAGCCCTGGACAATGACGCCTTTGAGTAACTGCGGTCCAATGCCCTTGTATAAACCATGAAATTTTTCTGTCTTCCACAAATGCTCCAAGGCATGCGTGAAACTATCAAACTTTATTTCATCACCCTCTTCAACAGTTGCTTCAGCCTTTCCATCCTTTGGAGCTGGATGATGCTTTTTCTGAAGCATGGCCTTAGATACAATCAAGGGCTGGGTGGATATAGTGGCTAAGGACTTAGCCAACATACCAATGCTAAAACTTTCTAAAGGTCCCAAATATTGCTTATCGTTGTACAATATTTGCCTCAACCGTTCAAAAGAACCGTATGTGATCGATGGATTAATGCACAAAACCAAAGACACGTTCAAGCCCTTCCAGAAGCCCTTTATACCATCGTGTACGTAAACTTCCTTGATCAATTGATACAATGACCGCCGGTGCTTGTCTGTCTGTTGCTGTGTCGTCACAACACCAATAGGCATAGTGAAAAGTTGAGAAATGGCTGCGGCCAAAGCTCCTAAGAACAATTCGGTAGCTGTCAGGTGCTTATGAGATGCATTCTTGCTTGTCAAACGAGCAAAGACACGCCGGACGATGGTGTACCAGTAAAAATAGGAAAAGTTCTGCGCCGTTGTGCCGAGGATTGAAGAGAGCAAGCCGTGGTACCAGCCCAACACACCTTTCTTCTTGTAGATTTTGCGCAAAACATCAAGAGCACTCTTATACTTCAACTCGTTACCTCGCTGCAGCTGTTCCCACAAGTGTTCGCTGCTTGTGGATACACTCCGGCCCATAGCCATTGCCTGGGCGGAAGGATCACGCTTTTTCACCTGCGTTTGGATGATGGTTTTGCTCAAGTCTAGGGGATAGACAAGAGTGTTCGCAAAAGCAGACGCTAATGCACCACTAGCGGCTTTTTCAAGAGGTGTGAGATGAGGCATGCTGTGGTTTGGATGCAACTATGATTTCACAATGGCTCGATCTTTAAGAAAAGGATATATTAGTATACGGCCAAGGTGACCAGAAAGAACAATTTCGCAGTAGGATGCTCCTTTTAAGCAAAAAAAAACTAGTTAACAAAGCTCCACAAGATGGTCCTTCCGGGTCAAACTTGGCCCGAGGATATATAGTTTACTCCACATGCTGAGGCAAGTCCGAGGAAGAACCCCACTCCTACACACAGGTTGAGACGCGCATGTTTATTTTCCGTCATTATTATCTTTTTTTTTTTTTGGCGTCCGCGACCTCTATATATACTAAATATGGCTGCAAAAAAAAATTTCCTACAGGGCATATAAAAAGCCTTGTTGTCGCCCCTAAAAATTTATAACTATTTCAAAATTTCCTAGTAGAAAAAAACAACTGCGTGAGACCGTGCAGCGCTTTCTTTCGTAGTTTAAGTCCATTTGAGAATGTGCCGGTCTGTTCCGCAGCTTACCAAGAGATTCATCAAGACGTTCAAAGTTTTAATTCTTCCTTCATGACCAGACAATTCAGCAGAAACTTTTCCGTTCGAAAGATCGATGCCTCGGATCACCCCGTCGTCTCCTAAGACCCACAAGCCTGTACCATCTGGTCTCCAGTCTAGAATGGCTTGGCTGTACTTGTCTTGAGGCGACAAGGTATTAAGGTTGGCAATAATTTGGTTTCGCTGAACAGTTTCTTGTGCAGCAATGCCGACTTGCTTCAATGTGACTATGACTGCTCGCATGAAAGGCTCATGCGAAGTGCCAACAGCAACCAACGGCACGTTTTCACCGCTTTGGTGAATTCTCACACACATGGGCGTGAAACCAGCAGCGGAAAACTCCGCGTCATTGAGTGCAATACGACAATCGAGAGACAACTTCTGCTCGTCGCCCATGCAAAGAACATCCATCAACGTGATTTCACTCTTGCCCACGAGGACAGTGATTCTGTCTTTATAAACGCATGCATCCATACACGAACCCTGATTCGCTAACTTGAAGGGTTTTCCCACAGGACATATGTCGTTGTCTTCAATTTTGAAAACTTTGACCAAATAGTCCCAGCCCAAACTGACCAAGTAGTCATGCTCTCTCCAGTTGACAACTTTGACGTCGACCACTAGACGAGCATGAATCTGGCTTTCTGCTTCAATGCTCAATTCCAGCATTCCATTGGTGAATTTGCACAAAAAGGCTTTTCCATGCATGCCGCATAATACCACAGCATTACTTGTCACTGCTATCTTGCGGATAACAACGTCACCTATGACGTTCTTGCGCCTGAACACTTCGGAGGAGGTCTCAATGTCCACAACTACCAAATCTTTCGCAGACGTGGCTAATATGAGGTAACTCTTGTTGTCAAAATACATGATGGCACTGTCAATGACCAAATCGTCTATTTTGGCGATTTCATGCGACACATTCGGAAAAGGGACGGCCCACTCCTTGAACTGCTTCTCTTTTATAGATCGAAGCTCTTCATCAAGAATCTTATCGTGGGAATCCTGGACTTGTGGTTCAGTAGAAAGATACTTCAACCGATCTGTGATGATGTCCGTTAGCGATTCGTCATGCGGCAATTCAGTAGTTATTTGTTTGCCATGTTCTGCTTCAAAAGTTTTGAGAGTCTCCAAGTACCCATTGTCTTTGAGGAAATGAGCCACGAAGCTATGGACAGACATGGTACGAAATGGGAGTCTACATGATGTTTTCTTCTTGTCGCAATATGTTTATGTGCCGTCTATGATACATGATTAAGAACCATCAAGATTTGGAAGCGGTACACCAAAAGCTTTACAGTAGTCTGAGGTTTGGTTATTTGGCCAGTATTGCAACGAAACGTCTTTTTGGGAATTATCTGGCGCACACTTCTGGAAGTTGGAAGGTACCTTAAGATCAAGTTGTTCGATTCTCGGTATCTCTCGAGAGATACTCTCTTCAAGTTCATTGATAAGACCTTTGATGCGATCAAGATGTAAGAGATCATGTGGATTGATAGAAGACCATACGGAGAAATTTCTATTCACAAAATCTTCCACGACCTTGTTGACAGCGATGCTCCTGGCATCATGATATAGGCCAGGATCATGGTAGATAGAGCTTTCTGTCAGCGAATCGATGTCCAAAACCTCTATAAATTTCCTTCTAGGCAAGCATTTGTCGAGAGCCAAAAAATGTGTTGTTTTTGCAATTTTTCGGCGCTTCACAGAATTGTTCATTGATTGAGCACCCAGGCTATCGTCCAGATCTAGAAGAATCCCAGAGGAGCCTGCAGCTTCTGGATTCGCGTTGCCTGGATTAACATCTGATTTGGTTTTAGACAGGTGGTCTAAATCTTGTTTGGTTTCGAACAGATTTTCATCCATATCTATTTTAATTTCTGACAGATTTTCATCAATATCTAGCGTGATTTCGTTAGGTGCTTCTTCTACCGCGGGCTGGACTTCTGCTCCAGTAGATTTCTCGCCGGATACTTCTTCATCCATATCTAGCATGATCTCTCCAGACTTTTCAGCCGGTATTTCACCAGAACGATCTTCGCCAACTTTTTTCTTCAAGTACGCTTTTTCGTCAATTACACATTCCTCAGCATGTTTCACATTTGCCACGAAGCGGGTGTGCAAATGCAGAGAGAACCAATAACGTGGCTTCAATCTGCCCAAGGCATTTCTGGCAAGAGGCGAGCCTAGGCGTCCCGAATCCATGTCCTTACGGAAAAATGGTTTATGCCGAAGTAGTTGGGCACAGTTTCCCCATTTCCAGATGTACTGTGGCCAATCGTGAGACACAACAATATCGCTAGTCAGGCTCAATAGAAGCTTGAGGTAATTTTTGGGCACAACATGATAAACGGACTTGATTGTCTGGTCTGAATACGGGAGGGCATAAGTTGGAGCATGCTTCTTTGACATGGCACTGATGAACGAGTGGTAGTTCCATATTCCGCTTATACCGCTGATTCGAAGTCCCTTGAACCACACAACACCGTAATGGCCCAAGTAGTAAATATTGGGCGCTACCCAACCTCCATACTGAAGCTCACGCAAGTACAGCAGGCACTCATGGTTCCCACCGATGAACACTGTTAGAATTGGAGCCTTTTTCTCCCCAGAGTAGTATCTGTGGAAATCCCCCATTTTCAAGTACTTTCTTGGAACACTCATGGTTTCGAGATCAGCCGAGTTGCGGAGTGCCTCGAAATCTCCACAGATTATGAGTAACTCTGCCAGAGAAGGTACATTGGCATAGATTTCATCAAGGTCGCCGTGGCAGCATCCTTCCACTACTACCTTGACCATATTCTACTTGGTAGGACAACCAAATGAGCCCCGCACTACTAGAGACACAGATGATTGCCCCCCAATAAACAAAGAATAAAAGAGTATCTCAGGGCGGTCGAAGGCAATACAGGAAACATTTACCACAATTGTGCGTGATGATTCATATCTACTACAGACGAAGTCTGCGGAATCCGATGTCGATCGGAAGAATACTTAAAACTTGAAAACGTGGTCTTTGGTGTAGCCCAATTCAGCCAATGCACCGGTGACCTCACCCTGATCAGTTGGCGACTTCTTGTTACCCGAGATGGCGTTGTACAAGCCTGGAGGACCGCACACATAGATCTTGGAGTCCTTGGATGGGCCAGGCAAGTTCTCCTTCAAGAACTCCTTGGAAATGTAGCCGGTGTGACCCTTCCAGCCCTCTGGGGCCTTGTCAAGGAAGTAGTGAATCGAGACTTGGTCCTTGTGCTTAGCAGCCACATCGTCCAACTCTTTCTTCAACAAAATATCGTCCTCGGTCAAGTTACCGTAAAACAACGATACCTTAGTCTTGTCACTAGGGTTCTTTGTGATCTCGTGGATCAATTGGTACAATGGAGTAATACCAGAACCACCGCCAATCAAGGTGATGTGCTTGAACTGGTTAGGTTCCCACTTCCACTTAACAATAGGACCCTTGAAGGAAACAGTGTCGTTAGGCTTCAAGTCGTGCATGTGCTTGGAAAACTTACCGTCTGGGTAAGTCTTGATGACAAACTCGAGAGTGCCCTTCTGGTCAATGTCGGACACGGGAGTGTAAGGTCTAATGACATTGTTTCCCTTTGGAGTCACGTACTTGGCCAAAAGAAGCGAAGCAGTGACCAATCCGGAAACATCTTCTGGGCTCTTCAACTCAAACACATAGTGCTTGGTGTTTGGGGAAATGTGCCAGGAGTCCTTCAACTTCAAGTCGATCCACTCGTCGCTACCAGTGAAAGTCTTGCTGGGTTCGTTAAAAACACGAGATCCCGAAAAGTGGAAGGCCAATCCGGCAGCACCGAAAGCACCGAGAACAGGCAAAATACGCTTGTATGACAAATTGGCAAGAGACATTGAATATATTTTGAACTGTGGAGTTCTAGAGTTCGCGGATGTGCTCGCCTTTATATACTGGGAACCTCCTATATAGGTATCCTGCAGGCTACATGGGGTTTACTGACAGTTTAGATACAGACAGTGCTGCACCCGCGGGAGAACGAAGCTGAAAGCTCGCCTACTTCCTTCTTTGCTTATTCTGGCCCAATTAGGGACCACTGGAACACATGGGCGTGGATTGCTGCTGGAGAAGTCTGGGGAGGTACGGGTGTGACGACTATGGATGCTGCTCCACACATTAACCAATCGCGCAAAGAGGTATGGTTGCTTGTCATGTGAGCGTAGCACCACTTTAAGAGTTTGAGCTTAGATTATAAAAGCTGGAGCTTTTCGATTTCAGCGGTGATCAGTATTTGCATTCGAAGCGCCAGCTTTCCACATTGAACTACTTTGGATCCTAGCTTACTTACTCCACTTATTGTGCACCATCCTGCAACCTGCACTGTGTCTTTTAGTCAAGTTTTAGTTGATTGGCATTGACTAAATTGCTCAATTGAAGAACAGAATTGAGCGGCAAAATTGGTCAATTTCAGACAAGACCACCTGAATTGAGAATATATCCATTGCTGGAGGAGATCAATTGCTGATAAATCTTACAGACCATGTTGAGCGGAAAATCGCACAAAGAATTGCTACAATTGGCACGCGGGCTCGTGCCGCAGCTCAAGGCATCGATGCACAAGGGCCAGGCCGGCAAGATCGGCGTTTTCGGCGGCTGCGAGGACTACACTGGTGCGCCGTTTTTTGCCGCTCATGCCGCAGCCATTGTGGGTGCTGATTTATCCCATGTGGTGTGCGAGCGGCTTGCTGCTCCCATCATCAAGGGCTACTCGCCAGACTTGATGGTGCACCCTTATCTCTATGCGCTGGACAATGCCGAGGTGGAACGGTTCGCACCACGCGAAGTGTGGAAGAACCTCGCACGGCAGCCCTTAGAAGAAGGTCTCGAGGTAGGGGCGGTCAAAAAGGTCGTTGAGGAACATATTTTGCCCAAGTTGGCAGGCTTGGTAGAGCGGCTTGATGTTTTTGTCGTGGGTCCCGGATTTGGGCGTGATCCGTTGATGCTTGCGACATTGGCCCGGGTTGTGGAGGAAATCAAGGTCGCCGACAAGACGGTTGTGTTGGACGCCGATGCTCTATTTCTTGTTTCCAAGCGGCCGTCGCTTGTATCGGGCTACAAGAAAGCAGTGCTCACGCCGAATGTGGTTGAGTTTGCACGGCTCTGCGAGGCGGTTGGCGTGGACAGCTCGAGCGATGGTGCTGCGTGTGCCCTCTCGCAGGCGTTGGGCGGCGTGATTGTGGTGCGCAAGGGCGGCGCCGAAGAGATTGTCCGTGGGGACAAACGCGTGGTTAACGATATGGACGGGTCGCCCCGGCGCGTGGGCGGGCAGGGCGACAGTTTGGCTGGTACCATGGCGACGATGCTTGTGTGGGCGGGTCACTATGACCGGGGCGACCTTTCTTTAGAACCGGGAGTTCGTGGACAGCGCATGGGCGCGGACGAGCTGGCGCTCGTGGCATGTTTTGCTGCGAGTGCTGTGGTTCGTGTAGCTCTGGCCCGGGCTTTTGCCAAGCTTGGACGTGCAATGCAGACATCCGACGTGCACGCATGTCTAGGCGAGGCGTGCCACGAGGTTTTGGGTGACGCATGGTGAAGTTCACAATGGGATGGATCGGGTCTGGTGAAGCGGTGGAAGTCAAATCTATGAGCGTGATTGTACTCGACTAGATCTGCTGGAGGATCTAGGAGATCTAGGGATAATTGATTCATTTTAAACCCTTTGGTTAAAGAAAGATTGAATCCCGCAACTAGACACATGCTGTCCCATTTTCGGCTAGGCTTACGATGAGTGTTTCTTGCCCTAGCTTCAGGATGTTAGTATCCTCTGAGCCTTAGGGCCAAGACGATCTGCATTCTCAACAGTTGTCTCGAACCTAGGGACGGACTGTGAAACTCCTGATGCTCCACTTCTAACCAGTGCTGGTGTTCATGAATGGTTGAGAAAACAAGGATGCGTGGCGAAGCAAGACCACTCCGACAAATATGAATGCATGATCTTGGTGCCTACTTGCAATAGGACATACGAGAAATGAGTCGTAGACTATCTGTACGACGACGAAATCTCAACGGCATTAGATGTTTAACTTCTTGTGTTTGATCATTAACTTTGCGTATCGTATCTTATTGTTGGAAGAACGTGTAAGCCAGTCCAATTGATGGCGAAATTATTCAAGCCATCTACGATTTATGAGGATTTAAGCTCAGAATTTAAGTTATCAGGATTAGGCATTACGATTTGCGTAACTTAAGAAGCGATCTGAGGATTTGACATTGAAGACGTTCAAATCCGAAATTGAATTTCATACGGTCTATAATGTCATCCAAATAGATGTCGGCGTTGTCTTACATTGTGGGTATGTGGTTGGTCTTATCTGTACTAACTATCTCTCATGTCATTCTCTCATGTCGTTCTCTCATGTCGTTCTCTCATGTCGTTCTCTCATGTCGTTCTCTCATGTCGTTCTCTCATGTGGTTCAGATTTCTAATGTTGTATTCTCTACCCTTTCTAATGTCGTGTTTCCGGCGTTAGCACATTTGCAGCCATCCGTCCCCGCATTTGCACCTCGGATCCAAAGGGCGTGCCTGCACACAGCCCACCAACCGCGACATCCAATCCGCCATCCCAGGCGACATCCAACTCCTCCACCACATTGTCTCCTTCTATCATAGCGTCATGGATAGTTGTGGGCCTTCGAGCGCTTTGACACAGCTCAATAAACATGCACAGCGCGACCAGACGCTTCAAAACGAGTTTGTGCGGCCTGCGCCGGGCCAGAACGTCAATGCGTTCCAGCGGCCAAGGGTGGATCATGCCCTCAACAGTGAGTTTGAGCGGTTCCAGCAGCAGGACTCGTTCCAGCCGCTGAACATGGACATGCAGCAGCAGTTCCAGAGTCACCAGCTTCAAAACCAGAACCTTCAGAACCACCACCAGAATCATCAGCAGAACCTTCAGAGTCATCAGAGTCATCAGAACCACCAGCCTCAGAGTCATCAGAACCATCAGCTTCAGAACCACCAGCTTCAGAATCATCAGAACCTTCAGAACCACCTCCAGAAACACCAGCTTCAACAACCCAATACGTTTGCGCAGCAGTTTCTCGCCCAGAACCAGAGCCAGAAGGCCGGCTGGGTCGACGACTTCCACGCGCTTTCGCTCGGCGACCGCCCGAGCTGGAACCGTCAGTTCATGCAGAAAACGCCGCTCACCTTCACCCACGCGCCCGCCTACACTAACAAAGACACTGACATGGAGGTCGAGGACCTTGGCGCGCAGTTTGACGAGGTGGAGCGCGAGTTGGCGCAGCTCGAGCAGAACGAAGCGGTTCAGAACGAGGCAGTGCAAACCGAGGCGGTTCAGAATGACGCGGTTCAGGCCGACGACGACAAGGAGCGGTTTGCAGAGGCCGCGCGCCAGGTGCAGCGGCTGATGCTGGAGCAGGGCGGGCTCCGCCTGGACGAGACGAGCGAGAAGTTTGCGCAGCTGAATTTTCTCAAGCTCATGGCGCTGATTTCCGAGCGGCAGGTGGAGATCTCGCCCGACGGCGAAAGCTTGGTGCGGTCCAACCCGGAGCGGGCGCAGGAGCCCGACTACCACGTTCCGCCGCGCGACGCCGAAACGTTGCGCGCCGCCCAAAATGTGCGTGACGGCGCCGAATCCGTGCGCGAGTCCGAGTCGAGCTCGGTGCGGGCCCACCTCCCGGACCCTTTGGCGCATGTGCGCGACGGCGCGTTGGCGCTGGACTTGACGCCGCTCCAGGCGGCGCGCATCATTAGCGGCGGCCAGGTGCGCCCGGCCGACTGGACCGAGGACGAGTCGTGGACGGCGGAGGCGCCGCGGCAACAGCGGGCGCCGCTCCTTGACCACGCGGCGCAAGAGGCGTACGACGATTACCGCAACGACGACGATTTCCACTGAGAAGGAAGATGAGATAAAGAAGGAAGATGGAAGAACTGCATGATGTAAAACTGTGGAAGGATGATATGAGGATGGAGAGAAGTAAGGAGCGAGAAGTAACAGGAAGACGATCGATGAGAGGCGAGGGACGATGAGATCAGCCACCCTCGTCTATATTTATACCTAATATATTGCATCACCAGTGAGAAGGCTTCCGTATTCCTTCTGTAGCTACGACGAATTCGTCTCATGACTGTTCTACTATGCCTAGCCAGAACTGGACTGGTACAGCCCTTTCCAAAGGAAGACAGGTCAAATACTCTATCCACCCAGCGGTTTTGCACCCACACATCTATATCGTTCCTAACGTTCAGATATTGAAAGTGAGCCTAATATCGGTGAGCGAATTACAAGCCATCAGCCAACAGCTTCGTTGCGTAAATAAAAATTAAGAAGTCAAAATTCTCTGGCGTTCAAATCGTGTCTCGCAACTCAAGATTTAATTCAGAACGATTTATTGGGCAGAATTTTTTGTGTAGCATCAAAGCGTTGAATACAGCTTTGTTAGGTACTATTAGTTCTGATAATTTGACTTGTTCAACCACCAAACAATCTGAAACTTTCTGATGAGACAGATAGACATTTTGGTCTCGCCGATGTGGTGAAATCCCAAGCTTACCGTTGTTGCAGCATGTGCAAAACTTCCCGCCAATCTTTAGTTCTGTTCTGGTGAAATTAATTAGGTGCTCTTAAGTTTTCTTAATATTGCGTTTCTTAAATATCATTTCGATTGCACAACTCAATGTTTCCTAGTTTTTTCCTCAGACATTATTCTAAATCGCTCAGCAGAAATGGCTCAGAAACCTACTTTTACTAAAGCGAACAAGCAAAGAAGGTGTAGCATTGAGAAGATAGAGACTGGTCTCAAAGATTAAATTACTGATTGTAGCCTCACATTCGCTGATGTTTTGGCACATGTGGACACTTTTGCCCATTACATAATTACCTTATTCCTTTCCATTCTACAGTTTGGATCCGGGTTCATGTTTGGTTCTGTATGGATTTTTCAGCCAAGTATTTTTGGGCATGAAGAATCGGAGCATTGTTCAAGCGCGAAATCTACATTCGCCCATTTGGCGAATCGACAAAAGAATCCGCGCAGGTTGACCGTTTCGTATTTGACTCGACGCATCTATACTGTATAATGGCCACGAATAATTCTGTGATTTGTATTACCCTCAATACTGTTTCAGCAGATTCTGAAACGGCCGTTCCCATCCGTATTATCACGCATAAGAATGCGAATGAGGCTCAGTACCCGCGACATCGCCGTCTGAACGACATCCTCGATTAGGCGACATTATGGATTTAGCTACAAGTTGGTCTTCGACATTGTTCATCTTCTTCTGGCTAGCATTGGAAGCCCTCGGAAGTGCTGTTGAAGGAGGTTTTTCCGATGCGACATGGTCGTTACGGTATTTCTTTTTCGTTGGCCCATTTCTTTTTTCCTGTCGCAGCCACTGATTAGCCGACTGTATGCACACTGACATCACCCCCTAAGCGCTGTACTACGTCACCTGCCAGGATCCCACGCGTATATGCAGGCCATTACGACATTAAAAGGATTGAACCAAGAAGCCATGACGACACTGCGCGACATTGTTTAATTCGCCCACCCAAACCTGTTAACGCCGGAAGTTTCCCCGCCAGCGAGGGGACTAAGACTTTTTCGGCCAGTTGCTTGCTCTGGATTGCGCAAGAGACATTGTCGCAGGAATGGGGAAGGATCTGGCGAAACCGCTGCTTTCCCGTATCTTTACCTATCGCTGCGCCTATTCTTTGCCGGAACAATCGCATTGACAAAGAAATCCAACGCACCTAGGCGCAATAATCTAATGATGTAATGGCACATCGGACCCTTGGGCGAGACGTCGCCGGCGCAACTGTCTGCAGGAACATGCCTGCACCTGCGCCAGATGTCGTATGCCTCTTTATCGCCATGTCGCCAGAGCTCATTACCATATATAAAGCCCATCTTCCCCCCAATTCCCAGCCTCATCAATTATCAACCAACATGACTACTTCTTCTCCTTATAACATTCCAAAGCCATTCAGAATCGCCATTATCGGCTCGGGTAACTGGGGCACTGCCGTGGCCAAGCTTGTGGCCGAAAACTGTGCTGAAAAACCCGAAATCTTTGAAAAACAAGTGAACATGTGGGTTTTCGAGGAAGACGTTGGCGGCAGAAAGTTGACGGATATCATCAACACTGACCACGAGAATGTCAGATACATGCCCGACGTTAAGTTGCCGGAAAACTTGGTGGCCAACCCAGACATCGAAAAGACTGTTGAAGGTGCCGATCTTTTGATCTTCAACATCCCCCACCAGTTCCTCCCCAGAATCTGCAAACAATTGATTGGCAAGGTGTCGTCAAAGGTCAGAGCCATCTCGTGCTTGAAGGGCTTGGAGGTGGACGCTGACGGATGCAAGTTGTTGTCGCAATCCATCACCGACACTTTGGGCATCTACTGTGGTGTCTTGTCCGGCGCCAACATTGCAAACGAGGTTGCCAGAGGCAACTGGTCGGAAACATCGATTGCCTACAACGTGCCAGCCGATTTCCGTGGCGAGGGCCAGGACATTGACGAGTTCATCTTGAAGGAGGCTTTCCACAGAACATACTTCCACGTGAGAGTGATCAAGGACGTGATTGGCGCCTCCATTGCTGGTGCGTTAAAGAACGTCGTTGCCTGCGCTGCTGGTTTCGTTGAAGGTGCCGGCTGGGGTGACAACGCCAAGGCCGCCATCATGAGAATCGGCCTCAAGGAAATCATCCACTTTGCCTCTTACTGGCAGAAGTTTGGCATCAAGGGCTTGTCTGCGCCAGAGTCCACCACCTTCACCGAAGAGTCTGCTGGTGTTGCCGACTTGATCACCACATGTTCGGGCGGAAGAAACGTTCGTGTGGCTCGTTACATGATCGAGAACAAGGTGGACGCTTGGGAAGCCGAGGCCAAGTTGTTGAACGGCCAGTCGTCTCAAGGTATCATCACAGCCAAGGAGGTGCACGAGTTGTTGGAAAACTACAAGTTGCAAGACGAGTTTCCTTTGTTTGAGGCTACTTACAGAATCATCTACGAGAACGCCGACATCAACGAGTGGCCAGTGCTCTTGGAAACTAACTAAATGGGATGGGTATTTATAGAATAAAGGCAATACGGAAAAGCTGTAGATAAGCTGTATGACGGATAGATAAGAGGCAAGTGTGCTTAACCACAGATCCGATGATGACTGTACAGATACTAAAAAATTTTGAGCTAGAATAGGAAGAACACGAGAATATAAATTGCCCATCAAGCTTGATGAACGGTAGCTTGATTTTTTCAGGTATATTGTTGAGCATTGCCAAAGCAAAACCCTCAGTTTAGAAGTCTGATTAGACAGAGGCAAAAGTAATCTTCTTGGTGTTCTTCTGTGGGTTGTGTAAACATGTTGACATAGTACCTGAATGAGTAACTGTTCATACCGCTTAGAGTTATGTAAGAGATGGAGTTAGCAGGACAAAGTTCGAGTCAGTATCGACTCTTATTCCAATGTCCGATTCAACAGATATCCATCCAAACCCTATACTAGCATAAATGAATCGTTTGTTTAATGATTCTAATCAGTATTAATTTTTCTGGGTGTAAAATTCCTTGATTCATGGTAATGTTCCGTTTGGCCAATGTCCTTGTTTGGAGAGATCGATCAGAATTATCGTTTTGGTTGAACTGATTTTCGAACTAATTGTTAATGTAGCCTATGCTTTATGACCACTCTGATTTTCTACAGTCTATTCGAACTAAAACCAGCTATTTCCCAATACAGAAAATCTAACAATTGCTATAGAGCCAATGAAAGTGAAGTGACAAAAATGGCAAATAGAGTGAAAGTGACAAAATGGCAAATAGGGTGAAAGTAGGCACAAAACGGAAACCCACCAGCTCCAAACTTATGATTCACGAGGTCAATTTGTATTTATAAGTCGAGCTATTCTGCTTCATTTTCGCGACTAATAAACTCGACTGCTAGTCTTTCTAATACGACACGAATAACCATCAATTTTGAGACGTACAACCATCAATTTAGTGAAACGTATAACCATCAATTTCGTGAAACGTTACATGAAATTCATAAATCGGGGATGTTTTTGGGCGAATTCTTGTTACCCCGACTGTACAAAGTTGGGCAGCACCAACTTTCAGATGCTCCACAGTAGTGTGCGAACCGCCTCTCCTCACTTCGACTCCAACTATTAGTCCCACCTGAAAGCTCGACTCGACAGTCTTTAGTCACCGAAGTCTGCCATTCACTTCTGCTTCTTTGTTTCTGCTTCTTTCATTCTGCAGTCTGCTTTCTTCATTCTGTGATCCACTCATTGATTCTTCTTTTCCGTCACCTTCCTCCTCTTCTCTTCTCTTCTCTTCTCTTCTCTTCTCCCTGATGGATCTTGGGCGGCTCGCACAGTTTCTGGGCGCCTCCGTGTGGCACCGCTTGCCTGTTTCGCGGCGCGCGGCCGTGTTGGTGCTTCTTTTCCTCGGGCGCGCGGGCGAATGGCGTGTCGTTCTCACGCGCCGCCTGGCGCGCCTCCGCTCGTTTCCGGGCCACATTCTGTTGCCCGGCGGCAAGGCCGACACGGGGCTCGAGCTGGCGTTTATGGTGGCGCGGCGCGAGGCGTGCGAGGAGATCGGCTTGGGTCGCGAGGAGGCGTTTGGCGCCCGCGTCGAGCCCGTGGCCGAGCTTCCGTGCTACTTGCTGCGGACGCTTCTGGCCGTGCGGCCGTGCGTGGCGGTGTTGCATGCGCCCGACGGCGCGGCCGACTTGGGCCTCCGCCTCAATCCGGGCGAGAGCCTGGCGATTTTTCTGTGTCCGCTTGCAGACTTCTTTCCCGGCGCGGGCGCGGCCGAGGCCATTCTGCGCCTGAACCTGCTGGTGAAATGGGGCGGCGTGCCGTGGCACTTGCGCCTGGTGACGTTTGCGCGCGAGAATGAGCGCGAGGCGCCGTGGTTGCGCGGCTTGGACGACGCCGACTCGGCGTCTGAGGAGTCGGAGGAGGACGACGCGGGCGCAAAACACGAGTGGGGCCCGCGCGGCGCCCGCCGCAACTCGGCCAACACGCCCATCTACGACGTGTGGGGGCTCACGGCCAACATTCTCCACGACATTCTGGCGGTGGTGCACGGGCACGCGCCGGCGCAGTTTGGCCAGGAGGAATTGATTTCGGCGCTCTGGCGCCACGGCCACATGCGCGACGAGCGCCTGGCGCTCGAGAAAAGCTTGATTGCGGACCTGGGCGCGTCGTTCGGCGCGCTTTTGCCTCGGGCGGAGATGGTGCGCTTGCGCGGCCTCTACGCCCTGAATATTTGAAAGACATTTGCTTGAGAGTTTCATAGACTTGTCGAATTTCATCACAAGGCTCTGGTAGACTAGCAAGGCTCTGGCTAGACTAAAAGGCTCTGGCTAGACTAAAAGGCTCTGGCTAGACTAAAAGGCTCTGGCTAGACTAACAGGCTCTGGCTAGACTAAAAGGCTCTGGCTAGACTAAAAGGCTCTGGCTTCAGTCTAAATGTCAAAGTCTTGACTTGACGACTAATTGATCGATTGACCAATGGCGACAACTTGCATGCAGAAAGGGAAGGATTCGTGAAAAGTTCCGTGAGAAGATCAATGAAAAATATACATGAGAAGATCAATGAGAAATATCCATGAGAAGATCAGTGAGAATTTCATGGATGATCAATGGAGATCAATGGAGATCAGTGGTTCTCCTTCGATAGAGGTAAAGCCATCGCTTCAGGAATGGCCAACAAGAACGCAAGAACCATGGTCTCATCGCCTTCCAGAATCGACCAAGTCGGGATGTTCCGATGACTAGCAGGCTTGAGTTTTCTTCTCTTGATGATTTCGATATCCTCCATTTGGATGTCTAGCTATATTGCTGTACTAGAATGACTGAGCTGTATAACTCAGTAGAATGACCGTATAATTTGTACTGCCAAGCGTTAGAAGGAGAACTAGAAGTAGTAGGAGAAGTGGTAACGAACACCTATCCCATCTATTATCGTAAAAGGCGGTACATATTTATGGTCAGTTAACACTGGCCTAAATTTCTAATTCCACCCCAACCTTCCAAACTTGAATTCTGATGCCAAATTGAAATGATGGAAACCGATGGTCTTATCAGTACAATACGTCAAGATATCCCGAAGTTGCCATCTTCTAATTTTCTACTTGTTTATACCCAATACGATAAACATACAACCACATGTATTAAAAAGACGATGAAATGAATCAGTTCTTCCTCGAGAATCCATTGGCCAAGAAGCTAACCAAGAAACCAAGTACTCAAAATCAGTCTGGTCTTTTCTTTCCAACCAGATGACGACTTGACTCCTAGAAACGAGAAGTGAGCTATATTTCAACACACAACTAGAGCTATAATGAACAACTATACCTAACATTCAAAGAGGGTAATCAAACTTGATGTTCAAAATACCGAACCAAACAATCCAGATTAACTGGAATTATATTTCAAGAACTAATACGCAGAACTCGTAGAGACCCGTAAATAGCAGAATAAATAACTACTGAAGAAGACTAACATGAAGCAGGATAACAAGAGACACCAAAGAAAAGTGAAAGTACTAAATGATACCAGTGCTAATTATTACGAGACTAGTGACTAGAAGTGGATATTAAAGAAATTCAAAGAACGGACTCTAGTAACATATAAGCTTGAAGAAAGAACTCACGAAAGCGTATAGATCGAATCGGTTGATTTTTGCCCAAGAAATTTCAATTCGAGAATGGTAACCGATTCATCTGAAGAAATCAATTGAAACAGGTAAGTTTAATTTCTTTCCGCTTCCAAGATGCTAAATCATGTTCGAGACGTCAATCATTATAATAAAAGTTATTCGATGTCCACATAATATAATATCCATAGCTAAAGCATAATATTCGATTAGGTCAATATCAGCAGGGTAATATTTGAAATATGCATACCATGACGATAGTGGATTGCCTTAGTTTCACCATCTCAGACCAAAAGATCAGCTTTAGTGCAATATAAAAGTAGAGTAACAAAGAGTCAGAACCATAGAGTGGAATCATTATTTCCAAAGCACATACAACACAGTTACACAGCTCTGATAGACCCCGGTATAAAATCACAATCATGATCCATGTCAGATTCATTTTCTTTGAATTTTACAGTTCAGGCAATGAGAGCATTCTGCTTACAGATTCAACACAAAAGGTCTGAAATTTTGCCCTATTGGTGGGTTGCGTGGGGACTTCAAAGCCAGGACCCAAGAACAGATTTCTCTATAAACACCGAAATACTTGACATTACTAACATCCATTCAACTCAATGCAATTTCTGATTTTTATTCTGAAAGTTTTCATTTCATTTCATCTCATATACATTTAAGTTTTCGATTTGTTATTTTCATTTCATTTTCAGTCTTAATTCCAAATTTCATTTTAATACGGACATGGCCAAACCACTTCGAGACTGTATATCGGCGCGCATTAGTCAACAATCTAAATTCTCCAGTCCTTTTCATTCGTGAGAACCTTCCAACATCCGCAAGCAGTCTTCACTATAGAACCCAATCCCTTCTAGGCTAATGGAGAAGCAGTTTTCGCCGCAAGATCTTTTGGTGGAGGCGCTTCTTGAAGCGGTGGCGCAGTACGAAGAAATCGCCAACTCGCCCTTCCGCGAAAACTTCATAGGCGGGTTCCAGAGTTTGAGCCGGGCGAATTTTTCGGGCGCGCGCCGCTATGGCGCCGATTCGTTCGACATGCGCCCTCACCTTGCCTGCGCGACAGTCGAGTGCGGAACGGAGTTTTTTCTCGTGAGCGAGGGGCCAAGAAAGAAAGACAGAAAAGAAAGGAAAGATAAGAAAGAGAGCAAGGAGGATAAAAAGGAGGAAGTGACCACTAACACAAAAGAGACCAGGGACAAAGGCGAAGAAGACGCCGAGGCAAATGGTCTGAAGGAGGATGGAGAGGCCGAACGTTTGGTCGAGTTTTTGGGCGAAGTGCGCGTTTCTGGCCGAGACTCGCGCCAACTCCGCAGCAGAGAAAAGGCTCGAGCGACAGCACTGAGTTTGCCTTCTGAGTCAGAGCGAGGTAAAAACTCAGAAAGCTCTTTGGAGCAGGAGAAGGAGGAAAAGCTGGAAAATCTGGAAACGCTGGAAATGGAAAATCTGGAAAAGCTGGAAATGGAAAAGCCGAAAAACCTGGAAGAGCCGAAAAACCTGGAAGAGCTGGAAACGTTGGAAAAGCTGGAGAGACTCTTGAAACCAGACCTGCCACGCGAGCAAGCAAAATCTCTGGAAGCCAAAGATCCAATGGCCCAGTTCGGCTCTCTTGTGCCTCTACAGTTGGTTCAAGCCCAGCAATCTTTTCATAGCGCCTTGGAAAACACGATCCAACTAGCCAATTTGCAGAAAAAGATTATTTCTCTAGTTGCTGAGATCGAGAAGCTCTCGCTCTGACTTCGAAAAGCAAAATCACTCTAATCTTGAACCGAAAGTCGTCTACTCTACACTTCATACATAATCCCTCTAATGCATTGTATATACCATTACTCGGCGTCGCTGAACAAGTCACTGTCATTTTCGTAGTCGCTAGGATTGATCTCAGGTGCATCACTGTCGGACTCTGACTCGGACTCGGCCTCAGCTCCTCCATCGGCACTTTCACCGTTCTTGCGTGCCAACTTACGTGCCTTCTTGGCCTCTTTCTTGGCCAATTTGGCATCAACGTTGGCCTTTTGAATCGCTCTGCGCTCGGCCTTCTCCTGTTGACGGATTTGATGTCTCTTTTCCAACTCCTTCAATTCTTCATTCAGCTTCTTCACCTTCGAGTGGTAAATCACCTTCGTGCTGCCCAACATACTCTCCTCGATCTTCACCAACGACATGTTGATCCGAGGTCCAAGCTCGATCAACTTGATGGCTCTCTTTCTTGTTCCAGAAGAAGACATGGCCTCATGGTGCTTGACGGACTTGGCCTGTTCGTTCTGCACTTCAACAACTGCGTCATCCTCTACTTCAGAGTCCGAGGTTAATCCTCCCACAGAGTATGGATCCAACACCAAATCAGCAATGTCATCATGTGTGGTCATTACGGGCAATTTTTTCTTCAAATCGTGGTGTGAATTGATGAGCTTCTTGATATTTCTGCTTTCCTCAACCAATTTCGTGTTGATAGCGTAATGTCTCAACTCAATCTCGCCGTTTTCCATCCTCTGAATCAAAAGCACACGTTTGATCGAGCTCACCCTAGTCTCGTGAGGCTTGATGGGAGGAAAGAGATTCTGGAAAACAGTGACCATTAATTTCTCGTGGTTCTCCATCTCATTGACTTTCGTCGAGAATCCATTCATTACAAGCAAAGGCGGCTGATTGAACAAAGCCGAGCCTCTTCCAACAGATTTTGGATGCTTCAAGATCCGCTTAACATCTTTCATCAAAGAGTATGTGTTGATTTTGAACTGCAAGCTGGGACCTTTAGGCATTTTACCTATACGCAACGACACATTTCCGGTGGATTGCGATTGCTTGAACACGAATAGATCGGATACACCCAAAGGACCGGTCATCACAACGAAATCTTTCAACTTGTTTGTCTTACGTTCTCTCAAATTGATTGCCGTGTGGGGCTGCATGACGAAACGAAAATCTTTCACCAACTGTGCCAAAGATGTGTTTTTGAGCGACGCCCCAAGAGAAAGGACCATTGACTTGGGAATCTTGGCCACCTCCTCTGGGTCGGGAACTTGGTGTGTTCTCTTTTTTGTTCTTCTTTTGGCCATGGTGTGGAAATAAATGGAATAGTTACCAGCGATAAAATGGCATCGCGGTGATGAGATGCGTGCAAAACATCAGTACACCACGGACATTTTGCCCCAAGAGCCATAAGCCAATAGTCACAAATATATGCTAATGGACAAACGACAGGATCAAAATCCATTTGGACAAGCACTTCAATGCCAAACCATGAGAAACTGGCAACACCAAGAACAAAGTGGCCAAGATTAAAAATCGCTTTGTCTGCAGTACCTCCACCCCAAAGTAAAGACTGAAAAGCATCGCATCGCATCCCAAATATCTTTATCCACCATGGCCAAAGCGCACGCCCCCAAAAAAGCCCGCATCCACTCGCATGCAACCGACACGCTTGCGCTAGCAGAGAAGATCAAGAAAAATGCTCTCAAGAAAAAGCTCGCCTCGCACAAACCAGACCAGGCAGACCAGGCATCGATTGTACCTGAAGCTTCCGAAGTGAGTGTTTCTGACGGCAGCAAGCGCTTCGAATCTTTCACAGAACTTAAGTTGATTCCCGAGCTCTTGGAAGCTATACAAGGTATGAAATTCACCAAGCCCACGCCTATCCAGGCCGAGGCCATTCCCCACGCCTTGGAAGGCAAAGATGTCATTGGACTTGCCGTGACCGGCTCGGGCAAGACCGCGGCGTTTGCCATCCCCATCTTGCAGTCGTTGTGGCACGACCAGCTTCCATACTATTGTCTCGTGTTGTCGCCTACCCGTGAGTTGGCGTACCAGATAAAGGACACATTCGATGCTCTCGGCTCGGGAATGGGTCTTCGGGCCTGCTGTATAGTCGGCGGTATGGACATGATGGACCAGGCCCGTGACTTGATGCGCAAGCCGCATGTTATCGTGGCCACTCCTGGACGTATTGTGGACCACTTGGAACACACCAAGGGCTTCAGCTTGAAGAACCTCAAGTACCTAGTCATGGACGAGGCTGACCGGTTGTTGGACCTTGACTTCGGGCCCGAGCTCGATAAAATCTTGCGTGTGATCCCCCGCGAGCGGAACACATACCTCTTTTCTGCCACTATGACCAACAAGATCGAAAAGTTGCAAAGAGCATCGTTGAACAACCCAGTGCGCATTGCTGTCTCCTCCAAGTACCAGACTGCCGACAACTTGGTGCAGTCCATGATGTTGGTCAGCGACGGCTACAAGAACACCTATTTGGTGCACTTGCTCAACGAATTTGTTGGAAAATCCATCATCATCTTCACACGTACATGTGCCCACTCGCAGCGAACAGCGCTTTTGGCTCGTATTTTGGGTTTCTCTGCTGTTCCATTGCACGGCCAGTTGTCTCAATCCCAACGTTTGGGGTCGTTGAACAAATTCAAATCGGGAAAGGCAAATATCTTGGTGGCCACAGACGTTGCCGCGAGAGGTTTGGATATTCCAGCAGTTGATGTCGTCATCAACTACGATATTCCTACCGACTCCAAGGCATACATTCATCGTGTGGGACGTACAGCTCGTGCAGGTAGATCCGGAAAGTCCATTTCCTTAGTTACGCAGTACGACTTGGAAATGTACTTGCGGATTGAGGCTGTGTTGCAGAAGAAACTTCCAAAGGACCCAGCTCCACCAAAGGATGTTTTGGATGCGTTGCACGTTCATGTAGACCGTGCCACCGCAGAAGCCATCAAACAGACCAAGGATTTCCACGAGAAGAAGGGCAAGAAGAAGAGCAGAGACGATGCGGATCGCGAGGAGAGATAAACAGCAGAATAAATTGCAAAACATTGTATAAGAATGGAACATGGAGAGTTCCAGTAACACCGGTTCATAATCAAACTAGTCATTATTTCCTTCTTCTATAGGCGTAGAGAAACAGAGGTACATACCCCACTAATTACTACCAACGTATCCAATCGCCACCCCATAAGCTCTGCCGAGCATTGAATAAATAAATTAATCATTTGTGCAAGAAATGCACAGGGCACAGACCAGGCCCTTTCCGGTTGAACCAGTCCTTGATGCATTTGTAATGAAACACGCAAAGACATTCTAACCGCCCAACCTTGTCTCCGGGACAGATATCCTCCAAACAAATCACACACTCGTGATCCTGGTCGTTTCCCGGTGACTCCCCGGGCTGTATTGGTGGGACCTTGTACACCAACATCCGATTTCGCAACGGTGATCCAGCAACCAGCCGTAGTTCCAGAGCAAAGTCACTTTCAACTAAACACTCTGAAACATGGCGTTCTTTAAACGCTTCACGTGCTTCATTGCTATCTTCCAAGGCATCCTGGCTAACCTGTTCCTCATAGAGTGCTTCCAAGTTCTTTGCACATATGGGACATAAGTTGTGGTCGCTGCTAGAGTCAGCGTCCACTAGCAAAGTGGATGCCAGATCCAGAGGGCGCGTTGCAACTTGCACCACTCTTTTCGCTATCGCTGCCGCTCTGGTGGTTGGAGTGAGGGGCCCTCTTTCAGGTGTTCCTCGATCTTCAAGTGCCTGTCGAATCATCCGTGTTTCATCCGCACATTCATCACACATGCGATGATACTCTTCGACAATCGTGCGTCGCAGCGGCCCCAGAGGACGAACGATACGGGAGTTGGGGAAAAAGGCGATGAATTGGCTGGAGCATGAGCCACAGATAAGCTTTCCACATTTACGACAGTGGTGGCGTCTGTTGAAAAGGCCAAATTTTGACCCACACAAACTACATTCAAGAGAGGAGCTGTCGGGCTGCCACGTGGGCTCGTCAGCCGCCAAGCTGGAGCTGGGATCAGACATAGGGATGAAGGATAAGAGTGATGCCACTGATAGCCGCAGAACGCGTGGGGGATCACGTGCTTGTGCTCGTGTGCGGCGCTGAAACCCCAAGATACTTGGTGTAAGGGTGTGTTATTGCAACAACCCTAAAACAACCTTTCTGTCAGATAATGTTGTCATTAATGGATTGGCTGCAATCAGAACTAGACAAGGAGGTGAATGCATAGAATGAAGAGAACACAGGGTATACCAATGGGATAGAATAAATCAGTGGGAACAGGATAAACCAATCAAGACGGAAATACCAATCGAACCAGAATACTTGAGGTGAATCAGTATAAACTAGTCGAAACAGGAATATTTGTGAGAATTGATTTATATTAGTCTGGAATACAGTAAAGTAATACGTAACAAGAAGGAATGGCAAAGAAGAATAACTATAAACAGACGAAGAAACAAGTGTCAGTAAAGAAGAAGTAAGAGAGAAATAATATGGACTAGAAAAAACAAAGAAGCATAGAAAAAAGAAGACTCATCACGTAAATTTATAGCCGTGTGGCTGCAAAACCAGAAATAAATGGTATATAAACAGTAATTTTCTGTATTTTCTGCTCTTTTATTTTTTTCTTTTCGCAGTCGTTTTATAACTGTGACAATGTCGCATCATTATCTGCACGCTGCTCTCACGTGCACACAAACTCTCTCTACTTCTTGACATCACCAACTCTTCATGGCGGACAGACTCACCCAGCTCCAGGTTTGTTTGGACCAGCTTGTGGCGCAGTTCAATGCGACAGTCAATTATGTAAACACACATAGCGAGATGGCGCCGTTGGATCCTGATCCGCATTCGGTGATCAACTTGGCAGCAAACGCTCCACCTCCAGGAAAGAAAGACGACACCAGCGGAGCCAATTCTGCTCCTAGCAACGACGTGAAGACAGAAGCACCTTTTGAAAGCGTCTTGAATGAACTTTCAACTGATATCATTTTGAAATCGCGTCAAATAAGCATGATCATCGACTCTTTACCCGGCATTGGAACTTTGCCGGAGACGCAGTTAAAAACTATCACAGAGCTAATCGAGGAGCTTGAAAAAACAGAGAAAGAGCGCCGGGAGAAGATAAAGGAGAAGGATGAGTTGCTCCGGTGGTGTGAAGAACTAATTTTCAACGTTTCCGGAGGTATCTATCGCACGAGATCGTGAAGAAGGGAGCAAAAAGGAGACATCATAACTACAAAATAACGCATGTTACAAACGTTGTGCATGAGATTCATATACTTAATGAGATTATTGGCTGTACGCCATGCAATCAAAGTCCCAGGTCGGGAACCACTTTGCTTTCTGGCATTGTTCGACAGTCCAGCTCAGACCGTATATCAATGGCATGGTATTCGCGAAGCACAATGCGGCACACGCCTCAATAGAAAGTAAAAGCAACCAGCCTCCCACTGGATGCATGCGCATCTGGTGTTCTGTGAACTGTGCAATGGCTAAAGCAAGGAAAAAGACGCTCACCAAATAGTGATGGGCAAACAATTGTCGTGACATGTGAAAATAGGGGAAGTAATTGATGAACCAACCACTGACAAACTCTATCATAGTAATATAATTATTCGTCACGAATGCTGGCTCATTCACAAGCTTGAAGGGGTTTAAATGCACAAGTGCATAGAATGCAAAACGGATTCCAAATAGAAGCACAACCAAAATACCACCATAGTAGACAGCGACGTTGCCCAAGAAGTAAATGTGGCTTCCTGTCTCATCAGACAACTGCTTGTCACCATGTCCGTTGGTGAAAAAGTTTATTCCTCGGGTGACAAATGGCCATTGTATAGGCTGCGATGAGTAATCGTGTTTTGTTGTAAAACCTTTGTTGATTCTCCACATGGCTTGGTGGTATTCCAATAGTTTACTGAAAAACAGTTTTCGAGGGAGTTTCACACGAGGATATGTCTCTGTATCTTTGTCAATAACGGGATGATTGTTATACTCGATGTAAAACAATGTGTTAGCAATTGTTGGATCATTGACACACAATACCTGGCTCTGATGGAATGCCCACTCGGGCAATTTCGTGTCATGTCCCATCAAGATGCAACGGGTTCCTTTGTGGATCAATTGAAACACCGATTCGGTAGCCCGCAACTTCCGCAAAGGAAGCTCATTTTCCGAGTGGGGTTTCCTTCCAACGATCCTCACTTTCCACTCATAGTTGACATCCTGGGTGGTGGTTCTGTTGCCGTCACAACTGACTTCGTTGGAGTAATCGTGCTCGGAAATTGGAGGCCGGACGTCGTTGGCACGCAAGTATTTCTTGGTGCGTTTATGATAAAGCTTCACTGTGTCGCCGTCTTTGATGGGCCGAAATCTGGAATCCAATTGGCCTTCTATGATAGTGCCGTGTCTTTCAAGGATCCACTCACTATTCAAATCATCTTGAAAACCGTACATGGTCACTTGTTGCTCGTGGGATCCGGTTTTGTAAGGATATTCGTGAGAGTGCAAGTATTGTTCTAATCTGTGGTGTTTGATTGTCACTGTGCTTCCATAAGAGACATCCACAGCTGTGTTTCTAAGCTTGTCCGAGTCTTCAAACTCCGCTTTGAACTGGGGCAGGAGGATACCCGAGCCGGTGCCGTTTTTGGGCAATGACATGAAATGAAGCGAGAAAACACCACAGTAGATCGTGAATGGAATAAGCACGAGTCGGAACAACCTGTGGTAAACATGTCTAAAGAGCATTTTGTAGGTGACTTCTAAGTCGCCAGCATAGCACCAAAGCTGATACATGGACCAGCCGGCGACCCATGCAAATGTAAAAAGACCAGTTAGTTTCGTTGATACTGTGAGGGCCAACCCTATTCCTGTGAGAAACAACCACTGCTTCCATTCCCTAGTGAAAGGAGATGACATCTCGAATTTCTTGAACGCAAACACTGTTAGCGCTGTGAAGGCAATCAAAGGGCTATCGAGCATTATGAGTCTGGACTGGGTGGCTATGGAGTTCTCGAGAAGGACTAGATTTGCGCCAAATAATGCTACCAAGGGACGACATGCCGATGCTCTCAAGATGCCATAGGTGAGACCAACAGTCATGGTACCGCAAGCTGCAGAAAATGACCTCATGGCAACATACGGCACGTTATCATCGAAAACATCACCAATGTTTTCAAACTCAAACTCGCCGTTCCAGCGGAACAACAATGCGATCCAGTAATAGATGAGTTTGACCAATGGTGGATGGACATCGAGAAAGAATTCGCCTTCGAAATATTCTTTTGCAAAGCCTCCGAAATGGGTCTCATCAAAAACTACCATAGGAGGCTCTGGAAGTTTATAGAAGCGTACCAAAAAGGCACAACCAATGATGACGAACAAGTAGAACCGATCTACTGGTCCGAATTTTGTTTGCGCCTGCAAGCCAGGATTGACCTTGGATGAGAAAAAAGGTCTTAGTTTTCCATCTTTGTACCCCAAAGGAAGCCCCTTAGACTTTTCTGCGGCAGGCATTGGCGGCAAGTGTGTGTAGTTTTGATATTTTACCTCGAAACAACTACTGGGTCAGACACTTCGTGATATCCAACTGCAGACATGACATTGTGTGCAGTCCCAAACTTAATGCTTTTAATAACCAATGTAAAGACCACCTTTTCTCTCATCAAGCTCATCTGCTATGTAAGAAACTCCATCAGATTTCGGATCCCAACCCAACTTTGCCGTGCAACGCATATTTTTCAATTTAGGAAGTCTACCATCGCTTAATGCCACAGCCAAATCAAGAGGGTCCATCTTGTCTGTAGTACCAAGCATACCACTGCTATCAAGGTAAAGTGTATGCAAAGGACGGGGGTAATGCAAATAATGAAGGTTTTCTTCGTCAAAAAATTCCGCAGACATATAATCTACTGTCACCTCTAGAACCAAAAGGTTTGGACAGTATGTGAATATAATATCTAGCGAGTTGCTTTGCAAACCGGGCATAGGGAATTGCACCTTGAGAGACTTCAAATTGTGCCCCATTTTAAATAAGAAATGCTGGAACCCAACATGCATCACTTTCGGACAGTGGGCAAATTCGATATGTTCTATAGTGGAAGGAAAGTCGGATTCTATTAAAAAATCGTCAGAGATGCCTCCAGAAACTCTCAAGAACTGTAACTTTGGGGGCCAATGCACACTTCTGTAGTTGGAAATTTCTAGAGATGATCGAGGAAATGACAAATGCGTGAGGTTGTCGAGCAGCCGAATAGATTGGAAAAGTTCTTCGAGATTCAACGTTTCTGAAACAAGGCGAAGGTCAAGAACTTTTAAACTAAAACAACTTCTGAGTGCCATCAAAGGGCCGAGTCCAAAACTGGTTTGTGGTGCAGTGAAAGATTGCAATAACGGCCTTGATCTTTTGAGCAATTTTGCAACATAAGCATTTTTGCCTGATTGGTTCACAAACGAGAGGTCAAGGTCTCGGATGTAGTTTCCAACAGTCTTGTTACTGGAAAGCGTGTCGACAAACTGTAGAAAGTTACTTCCCTTGAGTAAAGGACGCCTGTAGAAAAGCGGAAGAAGAGTAACATAAAAGAGCTTGCTTAGTCTTAGATGCTTAGGCTTCAATTTCCCCATATAGTAAAGTATCTCGAAGACTTCGACGATCACCTCTAGAGGCAAACTTAATCCGGATGCTTTGTTACGGCTCTGGCGTTCCTCCTCTTGTAGCTGCAACAATTTAGCACGATATTCTTCGCTATCATTGTAAAGACACCAATGGAGGACATCAACTTTCTCAAACTGGGACCGTGGCCAGATTTTGCCCTTGATATGGCCATTTTTCGTTAGCACATACACTGAGGTGATGTTGGAATTGGTTTTCGTACTGAAATCTTGCCAGTTGCCAAACAGGTCTTTAAAGGTATTTTCTGCTTCATGTTCTTCATCCTCACTCCCCCCATCCTCCGTAAAGTTGGATTTGTAGACATACTTTCGGTATGGGGGGCGATATTGCTTGGGTCTTTTCTTATTAGCTATTCTGAATAATGTTCGCCTCGAGCGCCCGGTGATACTCTCTTTCTTGGGCACTAGATGTCAGGCGAGTTAGGAGTTTTATGTATTACAACAAAGGAGAGATAACCCAATAATAAGGCTGACAGGATACTGGGAGATGGTGGAACTTTAGATCTCGTGATCGATATCTCTGCATATCGTGACAATGCGCATCGCCATAGATTACTAAGGTTGATGCTCATCTTTGATAAGCACTAACATAATCTTTGGAATCTGCACGATTGATGCGTTCAAGTAGCTTATTCGCAATGGTGGTAGATGCATTTTCTTTGAATACCGGTATTTCATGAGTTTCTCGATATTCTTTGTATGACTTGAACTCGCTATTTTTCTTGTAATTTGCCACGATCAGAATTGGAGCGACTACGAAGATCTTGATCAATACACGAGGAACAAATGAGAGCAAGCAAAAGATGACCCAGCTTACATTTAGTGGAATCAGAACAAAAACAACAAAAATCATCTTCGCAACAGACTTTGCGGGAGTGTAAACTGAGTGGTATACTACTCCAATAAAGCCCTTGTTGATATCAAAAGAAAGAAGCTGGGTCCATATTGCCCAGCATTTTTCGAAAAGCCTATCCTTCTTTTGAGTAGATTCCCTGTTTTGACTATGAATAGCCTCTATGGGTTTTGATTTAGTTGGGCTGGAAATTGTGATATCTTTGTTTTGGTCTTCACTTGTGAATTTCCAGTGACCCATTCGAGATGGATCTTCTCCATATGGAATGCTTTCATGCAAGTAAGTATTCTCGTGGAATTTCTTCTGCTTCTTTACATGGGGACGTCTGATGAAATTCTCGGAGAAACAGCCCTCTGAATTTTCTCGGAGCGAAAACCTTGTCTCATAGCGTGAGCTAAAGGCACCCGATCCATGTGGTGACGCTGAAACAGGAACAGCATTTTTCAAATTTGGAACTCTTGGTAAGTTGGGGACTACTGGCGCATTGGGGACTTTCGGCAAACTGGTCGTATTTCGGGTCTTAGTTTGATCGCATTCTTCGGTGGCTAGCGGAGAAGCGTCGAAAGGAAAGGGAACTACAGAAACAGTCATTCCCTTGTTTGGATCTGCCTTTTCTTTTGGTGATACTTCATTTCCCAGTCTCGAATTGCCCAAAGTCGATTTGTCTGAGCCAAAGCCGTCGCATGCCAAATCTACTTTGAAGCACGAGTCTTTGTAAGCGTCTACCGACGGCGGCCTTCCAGAGATATGTTGAGGCCCACAAAACAGTTCCACATAGTAGCTCAAGTTAGCATCCGTGACAACTCCAGGGGCTGTTCCTGTTGTGAGGGGGCTACCGCCGGATTTCTGCAAAATGACCGACGCCTGGATCAACAATTTCAGGCCTTGCCAAAAGACAAACATGATAATGTTGGCGTCTCGAACAGAGTGCTTGTCATTTCCAGAAGCTGTAACCGACCAACGCATCATAACAGAACTTGCTACGATGGCACAAAACCACAACAATAGCGCTAGTTTTTCGTATCGTTGGAGCTTCAAAGCCAAAAGCAAGTTTACAGCAAAAACTCGCCTGTTTAAAGCCACCTCAGGTATTTGCAGCCCCGCATTGGTGCCTAGAAAGACCAGATTGATGTAGTTGAGCAAGTGAAGCCGAGATTTTTCCAAATGGCGGATCCAAGCCAGTGGCCAGCTAGTAATAAAGATGACCATCCATGCCACTTGCGCCAATACCGTTAGCTTCGAGAGTGTTATAGCCCAGTCTCTTTGCTGGTTTGCTTCTACTGCCAGGGCAGCCACTATAGACGGCAGAAATACCAAAAGCCCTGCTAGAAAATCATTCACCGAGTAAAAGTTGTATACGCCCAACGTTTTTGGCAAAATCAGATACCCGTCGGAGTCCAAATCGGTGGCAAAATCTTTATGAGTATTTTGGGAAGTGAACGCTTCTCCTTTTGTTTTGTTTTCAGAATTTAGACGTGTTTCCATGGCGTTTAACTGGATACTAAATGTAATTTGCAGCTATGGGGTATGGGGTTTGATCACATGACCAAATTCACGTGCAAAGGCCATATATGGATGCTAGTTGGAGAAGACGTGTAGAAAGAAAAATTGTGTAAGATTTTAGTTTTTGACATTGTAGGGTTTTCATTTCACGTTTTTTTCTATGGTCTTTGTGGAGGTGATAAAATGCCCAATAATAAGAATGTGAGTTTGTTCAGTTTGATGAATATTAATTCACTTTCTTTCTAATTAGGAGCAATTGCAAGCTTCTCTTTCTTGCTCTGTCAGGTTCTACTATTCCGATAGACGGCTGTCAGATTACAAATTATCCACTATACGTAGAAAAATTATAGGTTAATGAGAGGTGGTCGGAACTGCAATGTAAATAAGCTCTCTTCGTAGATTGACAAGTTCTTTCCCCTACAAATCAGGACTTTCTGGATAAATAAACCGTCAAGTATATCCAAGAGACACTAAATTGTAAATTGCCAGCGGCTTCCATCTATGTATATTGGATGACTTAGTGTGAACTAGTATATCTATCCATTTAATATAGGATTGTTGCTATTTGAATTTGTTGTTCTTAGAGTTGAAATTAAGAATTTTGCTCTTTTAAATGAGTATCTGCTTGTATTATTTTGTTGTAGTACTATTTTACTCTTTAGGTTGCATTGATTGCGCTCAATTAAGATGGATTAATGCAATAATGAGATAAATCCAGAACGTGAATTTTCGAGAACAAGTAATCTCCTAGGCTGAAACACAATTTAAACACTGGGATGTCAGATTAGAATGTCATTACTGGAACTTATGAGAACAGAAAAGATGAAATGAAAAGCAACAAGCCAGATACTACCAGATGTAGTATGCCTAACGTTCATGTATTATTGAAAGCGGCATGAAAATCATGTCAATCAGGATGGTGGTCAAATTTGACTAGACGAATCCAAGTGTCCACAGATTGACGTAACTACCACCATCTTTGGTGGTAGATATGTTTTAAATATCGTCAACGGATACTGATATATTTAACTCTTTGATATTTTATAATTGAATCAGATATATCTTCCTTTGGAAGACATAGTTAATCCCCCCCCCCCCCCCATAAAACAAAATCTACATTATAAATGATAGCCCATCACTCAGCGGGTTTGACAATAATCATCTGTTAATGGACATGTAACAATGCACTGATATGAATTAAATAGAGAAAATATACGGGTCTATATAACAGAGATATGTAACCACAGGTTGACATACAGAATATACAGTTCTAGTGGAGTCGCTGTGGCACCGACATTGTGCGACACAGCACCACGACTTTGCATCCGCTCACTACATCTCTGCTTTACATTCCACTCCATTCCATAGTCTTCTTTCCTCTTTGATTTTTTCGATTCCTTCTCTTCTTTTCTTTTTTCGTTCTCCAGTCGGAACTCCAGTGCAGGCGGTCGTGCGCACACCGCTCGTGTGAGGAGGATAAAAATTTTCCACCGCACCCACAAAAATTTTCTCGTTCTTTTTCCCCAATAACCATGGTTTTAGTTCAAGATTTGTTGCACCCCAACCCAGCTTCCGAAGCTCAAAAGCATAAGTTGAAGACCTTGGTCCAATCGCCAAGATCCTTTTTCATGGATGTCAAGTGCCCTGGATGCTTGAACATCACCACCGTTTTTTCCCACGCCCAAACCGCCGTCACCTGTGACGGATGTTCTTCTGTCTTGTGTTCTCCAACAGGAGGCAAGGCCAAGTTGACCGAGGGCTGCTCTTTCAGAAGAAAGTGATTGCACTGAATTTCCAGTGCATTTAATGAAGGAAGGCAAAGCACAAGCGAAGCTGGATCAAGAGTGAAGGCGCTTTTGCTGGCCGGGATTCACAGGGAGAACCCCGGTCCTGCCACTCCCTAGAATGCATTTGTATTATAGATTACTCGGTTTTTCGCTGCGGCGGATTTGGTCATTGGTATATAGGAATACCACAGTTAGTTTAATGAGTGTAGACCAGTCCTTGGCTGGACATGTATGGACAATTTGAAAGACGATTTCGGAGCTCAATTTGTCATGGAATGGGAATCGATGTATTTTAATACTTTTCGAATACATGCGTATCTGCCTATTTATCGGAGAATGTGTCGACTGTAGAAGTGAGGCCGTATTGAACGGTTTTATGGTTAGACAGCCAACGCAATGTAAAAAGATAATATAGACTGCAAACTAGGTTTTGCTATTAGTACCCAATTGTTCTTATGGTGTCCGTTATGAAGTTGCAAAATGTGTATGTTGGGAATTTAGCTCCCTAATTTCTTATCCAAGGTATTTTGTTTGAACCTTGGTGGACATTATATATCTGATCCAATTGATATTTTGTGCTTTGTATAGTTGGCAATAATTGATGGTTCACTACTAATAGACCGTAATAACGAGATTATTCACTCCTTTGACAATACGTCGATATAAGTGGTCGATGGTATTACGTTTTTTTGTCGTTTTCAATTTCTTTCTCTTCAGTCATTGTCATGATCACAACTGAAATAGCGTGTATAATCAATACTTGGCAATCTTCGCCCTCTATAATCAGTGAATACTCGGCAATCTTCGCTTTTGTACTAATATCCCAATATTCAATCAAGTCATTATATGTTCTCATTTATTTACTTGTATTGCCTTTCGGCCCTATGTACATGTATTTGATCAACGACCGTTGTAATCCTGAGGATCAACATCAAACTTAGCCCTCTTGCCTTGGGTCTTATACTTCTTTGTCACCTCCAATTCCGTTGCAAGACGATCCGCAAGTTCTTCGGGATTTTCTCCTTCCTCGAAAGCGTCTTCCGACAGACTGGTAATCTTTTTCCATTGTTTCTTTCTCTTCTCCTTGAGCACAAACTTGCGCTGTGTGTTAGCTAACCTGTTCAACTTTTCGAAATTGGCTTCCGAAAGTCGGTTCTTCACCACAGCACTTTTCTTCCCTAATGCCCAGAGATCTCCTTGTCTGACTTTACGGGCATCATGATACGTTTGTTTGCCCAAACTCTTTGGTACCTGCCAAATTTCAATGTTCCCCGAAGGCGCACACACTTTGAGACGGACATTGTTCTTTATCTTCGCTGGAAACTCCAACACTCGTGGCCAGTGAGGCGCTTGGTCACTATCCGTGTGGTGCTCTCTGTCATTCTCGATTTTCTCAATCGTCTTGCTATCGTTCGGAGACCGTTGCATGATGAGGTATGAAAAATTGCCCGATTCTGTATTATTTCCTCCTGGACGACCTGACCCTTCTAATGTTTTCAATGTCTTTTTGCTGAGTCTGTCAATACCGAACCCATCTTCAGTACTCTTATCCCACAGCGTTGCGAGACGACGCCCTTTCTTGAGCTCCATAGTGTACTTGGGCCTTTCAACCACATGGTTGAAAGAGCAGAAGCTCAACCGGTGCTTATGATTCGAAATCTTGTAGAATTTAGGATCTCCCAATTGGAGAGGGCATCTACCGTGGTGCGAGCATGGTGCAACGACACTTAAATGGTAATCAACTTTGTCGGTCACCGGTTCATCTCCTGCCGGTGTCTGTCCTGGTTTCAAAACCTCAAATTCTTCGCTGTCTTCGAATTCAAATTTAAGATCTTTCTCTGTAACTTCTCCGAACTTTTCCGTGAGTTCCGCTTCTAAGTTGTCTTCTGGGGCACTCAACGTTTCTTCCAATTTCTCAAGTTCCTCTTCCGCTTCTAATTCAGCCAAAAGCTGCTCTTCATACTTGATATGGTCTTCAGTAATAAGCTGGTCTTCTTTCCGGAGTTTTTGGGGTTTATACGTAGATCCTTTTACATAAGGACGTGGGATCTTTCCATTCTCTCCTTCATAAGATTCAGGGCGAATCATGACTTGTCTGGCTCTTGCGATGATTTCAAAGCCTAATGCATTTCCCCTTTCGATCAAAACAAGATGTCCGTTAGGCTTGAGCAATCTCAAAAGCATGTATATATTCGTATCCACATCTGAGGGAAAACTGTATTCTCGAGTAAGTAACGCCTGGTTAACGATGATCAACTCATATTGCTTGGTTGAAGGTAAAGAGTCTCTTAATTTGGTACGTATTTGGATCTGAGATGAGTCAACTGGTCCGATGTAATCGTCCTCGTTCGCTTCCGTCTCTGTGGAAACTGGCTCCTCATGATCTCCTGATAGTTCAGATGGGATCGCCTCGCTTCCTTGCAGAACTTCTGACACTTCATCTTCATCTGCAATTTCACATACTTGTCTTGAAAGAAGAATCTTGGCTCTTTTCTTCATTTCCTTGTTGCCTCTGCCAACAACATATACCTCTTTCGTACGGGGTTTGAATTCATCTCCCATAATATCATTAAGAGCAATCATACCAGTACCTGGTCCATATCCCACATCTAAAACGCTATCAGGATTGAAGGAATCACCAACGCGATTTTTCAACTCCAAAAGAACCCTTCTTGCGTGTGCGTAATTCTGAAGAAACAACGCGGCAATGTGAGCATCGGCTTCCAAACTCAGGTCTGGCGCTTTTTGGATCTGATCTTTTTCCAAACTTTGATACACTAGGGCGGCCCGTTCACGAAGCTTATCTGGCTGCACGACCAGTAGGATATTTTTGTTGATCACTTTAGCAATCTCATAAGGAAGTTTCGTCACTGAATGATCCACCCTGGCCTTGAGAGTTAACGGGTCAAGCCTTGCTTCCTCGGATGTTTCGCCTCGGATGAAAGACCCGTCTTCGTTTCTAAACGGCGAAGGCAGTGGATCAAAGAGAGGATTTTCAGAATGGAGTTCGCCTTTCTTGACGTAGTTGGAGTCGTTCAAGTCACCACTCTTCCTCCATTGCTCGCTGCGAACTAACTGGCCAAATGTCTCGCTATGTCTTCTCCGCTCAAATGGGAGAGCCGATGGTGAAGAGGATGCAGATTGGAAATCGAGATGAGATGGGTCGATGTTTCCAACCTCAAACGGCTGTGTGCCCTTGTCGGACTTTGCTCGACGAGCTAGCTTAGCTGTGGACTGTAAAAGGCGGTAACTTAGCACTTTTCTGCCCGGAACAAACATACTTGTGGCAAAAATCACTTCCAGCACAAACCTTGCTTAAGTTTGGTGGGTCACGTGTGGCATCGCTTATGGTTTTTCCAGCTCTTGACATTTTGTACTGTGGGAGCAGCTTCTCACACCCGTGCACCACCATACTCAGTGCGTTTGATATACCCCAGCAAATGAGAACCCACCATCTTTCGCTGTTTATGTCTCGTCCAGTTTCTGCTGCAGTTGCGCTTGGGGCAGCTGCAACTTGCATATTCAAAACGTGCACCATCCACAATGATCTGAAACGAAGCTTTTACGAGGACGAAGCGTCTGTTAACCCAGTGCCAGGCACCACTATTCCCAGCACAGAAACACAACAAGAAATGTTGGGTCCTCGCTCAGTAATCAACGGCGTGACAGTCAGATCCATTTCTTCTGTTGAGTCGGCATTCCGCAGTTTGCGGGAGACTGTGACAGGTGCTGTGGCGGCCACGCAAGAGTACTTGGACGAAGGAAAAGTGAAAATGTATCAAGCTGAACGAGACGTGACAGGCACCGTTAGTGCATTGCACGACAGAAGAGAAGACCTCCTACCAAACTCGATCTACATTGTGATTGCATCTCTTTCGGGAAACATCATGGCGCGTCAACGAGGTGTTTTGGCCAAGGTTCTCTTCCCAGTAGGTTTGGGTTTGGCATCGTTCAAGTACTTTTTGCCTCAGACCTTCAGCAACACTATGGGTTTCCTCTGGAAAGTGGAGCAGCGGTCCATGCCCGCACTTGCCGTCACGCAAGTTGCTGCGTTGGAAAGGACCGAGCGTCTTGTCAACCAAGTGGAGCAAACTGCAGTGAGTGGCCAGGAGAAAGTTTCAAGCAGCGTGGAATCTTTACGCAAGAAGATCATCACTGCCACGGGGTTGAATTTAGACGAGGAGGTGTCGAAGAAGTAGACAGCAAATATTCAAAAAGACTATGGAAAATGGAACAGTGTAGATTGCGAGATTTGGATTAAACATTGAAGATGGAAGACTGAGGATTGAAGATTGGGGATCGAAGATTGAAGATTGCAGACCCCTATTATGATCATATATCATCATAAGAAGACGGTACAACTTTGATTTGTAAGTCAAGTAGTCATGCTCTTTGAGATTTCGTTGAAAATCGAAGGATCCCCATACACAAATGAATACCAAAATGGGAGCAAAAAATTAAGGTTGACACAAAAGAATAGATTATAACAGATTTACTCCATTGATCATTTTTAAGAAAGAAAAAGGACTAAGTTTCCTCCTAAAGGTGTCCTCCTAATCAAAAGGTTTGAATGAGAATATAATAAGCGAAAAAATAAGTAAGTAGAATCAATTAAACAACGATACGAATGAAAAAGGTAAAGAAGTAATCCAATGGCAAAAAAGAATAATCAATGAATAAACTCGCACCAGATGATTCCTTTTATACTCTTCAAAATGTCGCATCCTCAGCCATAGTTGCAGCCATTTTTTTATCAACAAACCTACTCTTTTCTTTCTCGAAAGCTAGAAGAAAGTGAATAGAAAAGAAGAAAAAATTTCTGACTTCCCTTCTTTTTGGTCATGCTGGAACCAAATATGGACGACAAGATGTCACAAAAATCATCTGTTTTCCATTCCGCTTATTCTACATTAAGTAGACCTACAACAGCGGCGGTGCTTAAAATGCTTCATAAAATCAGGCCGCTTTACTCAAGAAAAGAATCCAAAAGATCGTCGGCTACTGATGTTCAGAAAGTGATTGAGCGACTCACTAAACTCCAGAAAAAGGCTTCGGCATCGCATGCTATATTGATTGAGAGTATGAACAGTTGGGCAAGCGATGTCAACAATGATGAAACAGCGCTTGTGATTCAGGAGTTTATTACTTTACTAGATACTGTGGATATGGTTTTTGCCACGAGAACAGAAAACTACAGTAAGCTCAAGGTGCAGATGGGAGCTATAGCCATTCGAGAGACACGGCAGAATGATCTTATTTCGAAGCACGCCAAGTTGCAGAAAGCAAAGGAGGCAAACTCGATGAAACTTGGACCCAATGCCTCGAAAACCCTCTTGGTGATCGACGAAATAGAGGAGAACGAGTACAACTTGAAGTTGATTGAACAACAATTGCTCCGTACTACTTCAGCCAACATGAGGGAAGCCTGTCGTGGTTTCATACTGTGGCTCTTAGAGTGTATTGACCAGCTTGGTAAGCAGGGAAACGCTTTCAATGCTTTGTTTTGTGCCACTGACCCCATTGTAACTGCTAGACGCATTGGTCTCTCGCTTTCGCCTAGCATTCTGAGACAACCGCCCAGTACTTTTGACACGCCAGAGGACAGCGGCGGAATCTCTCTCATTGACGAAAGAAGAGCGGCTCTCGAGACTGGAAGAACCTCAGTAGGGAAGAATTCTCAGAAGTCCTTCGAATCGGATAGGACATCTCGTCGCCACGATGACAGATACGAATCGTTGCTTAACAGACATACCGAAAAAAGCCAACAAGAGGTCTCAAACGAATACGACATTCGGAAATTCCAAATGAACCACGAGGGCTGGAAGTAAGGATCAGTTATGTACAAAATCTATATGGATCCACATGCAATGGAATGGGGTTAGCGGCACAAGCTCGCTTACAACTTGTCCTTGAAGATCTTCTTGGCAATCTCATAGGATGATATCATTATGGCGCACAGAGGGGCAATTTTCATCACTCGGGCTCCGAAACCGCCATACAAAGCCCGAAATCCCTCCTTTTGGTAAATTTCAAAAAGGAATTTGAACATAGTTGGTCTCCTCTTGTCGACCATTTTCTTTTCTTCGGTCGCTATCTGAAGTCTAGTTTTGCCCACATCAAAGGGATTGGTGAAGAAAGCCGCAATCACTCCTCCAAAAGAACCGGAGAGGAAACTCGTCGTGAACACTTTTAAATCATCTTGCTGCGAAGCATTCTCGTTGAAATCAACGCCCATGGCTCCTCCAATACGGTCTTTGAAAAGCTCATAGCACAGCCAATATATTCCCAGGAACGGCACATCTCGCCAGAGGGTGATCTTCAAGCCAGTGAACATCGAACCCACTCCACGGCTGCGAAACGAAGCAGCTGCATCCTTGAGCAAATGTGAGAAGATTCGGCTTCGCTGGTCACCACGTACTTCAGAAGGAATGGACTGGAGTCTTGTCTTCAAAAGCTCAACGGGTGCAACGGTTGTTGCTGCCATAGTTCGCGCGAACATGCCACAAATAAGAGGATTGAGAGGGTGCTCCACCAAAGGCGACCGGTCGCGGATATACTCATATCCTGTGAAGTATATGATATTGGATGGGATTGCCATAAACAACGTCAAACTTAGACCACGCCAGAGAGTGGATAGGCCCTCATTACGCGCAATACTTGACATGCCTTGGAATGTGGAGGTGATTCGTGGACACTTTTCCGCAGAGTTACAGTAGTGTTCGTTGATCCAGAAAATACCTGGGCCTTTGGGTTGGGACGTTGACCCTCCACTGCAACATTGGTAGTCCTGAGGAATGACCTCTTGTTGCTGGATGCGAATGCGAACCACATCGAAAGGCGTAACCACTAGAGATGTGATGAACGAGCCCAGGCACGCAGAGAGCATGCGCTGGAACGCAGAAATATCTTCCGGTGGTTTCTGCGAGCCATCGAGGTGAAGTTTTTCCTCGATGCCGGCGGCTAGCTCAGATGACATAGACATGGCAATGATGAGGTTGTGCTCAGAATGGCCATCAGTACATGAATCCTGCAGGTGTACCACCGATCACGGGAATAGGTTTTGCAATCGTTTAGTCATCACTGGCGTGTGCGTGATAAGTGCATTTAGATGATCTATGGAATGCATTCTATGAATTCTATGGAGAGTAAAGCACCTGTAAAAAAGATGGGATTGAGATAATTGGAAGTCACGGTGGAGATTTTGATAATGTCATCTGCAACAGGTATTGGTGGGTCTGACAACCCAAGTTAGGCCTGAAAATATCTATTCAGCGGCATTAGAATTGGGCTTTTCAGCTTCAAAATGAATGTGTTCATACGAAAAGCTGTCCAACAACAAATTGTGTATCCCATCTCTTGATGAGATCATATCTTATAATGTCCGAAAATCACCACATGCGCAAGAGTGCTTAAAAAAGTATTATCAATAATTCAGCTTGCTTACAAAAGCAATGGGACCGAATACGTGAGCTGGTACCAGAGTTGTTCTAGGCCTGATAATTTTAGGTCCTCTTCATACACAGAAAAAGCTTCGACTAGTCTCTCAGGGTTACTTTTCTAAAGTGGTCCTTTCTTGACCTGGGTCTTAAGTCTCACTCGCTCGTTATTTTCAAAAAATTCCATCACTGTTCGAGTTTTGCGCTTTTCCATCAATTCCTTCGACTACTCAGTACTCCGACATTATATCTGTGCACTTGTACACGTTGATATGCCCGTCCTGGTTGAAGTTGGTCGTTACCATCATGCGATGTGGATGAAAGGTCACGTTAGCCAAGTAGTTCAGCGTACGATTAGTGAGATAGCCGTCGTGTGGGTTTTTCAATGTGGCAATCATGTCTCCTGACGTTGTCCACATATTGACCCACTTTGACCCCGTACAAATAATAGGGGCATGTTCATGAACATCAATGCACCGCAAACCTTGCTCTGGTGTGGTAAATGTTGCCACAGGCTCGGTGTTTCTGATATCCCATAGATTGACATATCCGTCGGCTGAACCGCTGACAAGCTCACGGAACCCGCCCCGCTGCATATGAACGTTTCTGATCGATCCCCTGCCAATGTCCTTAGCGCCACCTCGGCCATTCTGCCAAAGCTGCACCATGGACTCGCGGGCATCAAGTCGGCGATCATAAACTCGTAAACTTCCATCGTCAAAGCCTGCAACAAAGACGTCTCCGGCCACCTGGTCTGATGTGATTGAGGTGATGGAAGATGTAGACCGAGCAGGAATATCAAGCACACAAAGTTCACGTTGGGCGTCCCATACACGGAAAACCTTCACATCACCACTGACCAAAAGCGAACCACGCGATTGCTGCCATTCACTGATGAGACCAGTACTTTTAGATGTAAGAAGAAGATCAGTCAATGCTCTCCAAGCTGTGACAAGCTCAACGGGTTTCTCGTCGCCTCCTTCATAGTGGAAGTTACGGTAGATCTTCACCACTCCGTCGGACGAGCCCGTCATTACTAAAGGTAAGTCGTCTTCGTTCAAGAACTTCAAGTCGGTGATTTTCGTGCCGAAGGGGTTCCCATTGGAAAATTTTGTCACAATATCGCGGGCCTCCCAGTCCCACACTGAGACGTTGTCCTTGTCATCTGTGGCCACCAATAACTTTTCAAACTGCATGAACTTGATGAGTTTTGGCTGTGTCTTGTTGTTCAACACCGTTGTGTCTCTATTCCAGTCGCCACGAATAGCCATTTTCTTCTGTGGTTGCGTCTCTTGAATAACTTGCTCGTTTCTGTTACGCCGCCATAAGCGTTTGACGTACTCTTCAGATCCTGGCTGCTCAATCTCTGTTTTCGACATTTGTGGCTCTTGAAAGTACTCGCAGCTGTACTCAAAAAATCCAGACTCTTCAGGAAGCTCAGGTTCTTTCATATCTGGGCGTGGTTCGTATCGCGGAGTCTTTGGCTTGTACTCCTGGCCATATTGGCTCGACACAGGTCCAGGATTCAAGATTTTTGTGAAGTTGTTGATATCTGTTTCCTCATTTAGGTTGAAGGACTTGAAAATACGAGAGATGCTCAAATTGCGCAACTTGGAAGAAATTGATGACGCATCGCTGTGATCGTTTGAGTCACCCTGTGAGTAAGAACGCGATCTGCCTGTACCACTGATTGTAAGAGTGTTTTGCCTGTTTAGAACTGACCCACTGGAAGCCTGTCGTTTTGGTCCATTGTGTAATGCCATGGGACGGTTGACGATTGGTTTTGATGACTTGAAGTTATCATTGATGTTGATGTAGGACTTGCTTAAAAGATAGTCTTGCATTTCCTTGACCAAGCCTGAAAGTTCGCTCTGGTTGAGCTTCACCATGACTGAATCTATCAATATCTCTGCTAATTGCTTTACTTCAAGATGTGGATCTTCAGATAAAATCAAAAGCGCTTTCCAGATGGAACTAAAGATGGAACCGTATGCTGGAGACTTCTTTCGGAATTCTTGTAAGTTATTTGGATTGTCAATCAATACAATCTCCTCCTCCAATTGATTGAATGCTACTACCAAGAAAAAGTTCGGGTAGATTTTGATGAAGCGACCAATGAAAAACACAATTTCGCGACGAACAATAGACGATCCATCGCCTAGCAAGCGTAAAATCACATTCGCAAGCTTCAAATCCTGCTGTCTCAACTCATCCTTGCGAAGATCAGCACTGACACTAGGTGCGGACGAAAAATCGTCACGAGATCTCTTAGGCAGCTCGGTATCTTCAGGCTCAGACAAAAATGTTGTGAGAGCCACAATGATGGATGTACGAACTTCAGGAATAGGATCGGCTACCAAATCCAAGAGGCGATTCAAGTGGCCGTCTTTATAAATTATCCATTTCCCGTCTGGGTACCTGAGCCAAAGCTGGGAGAGAAGCAAACAGCACCATTGACGCAACAATGGATTTTCACTAGTCGATATAAAACGAAGACAATTTGCCACGAGCTCGATAGAGAAGCAGAGACGCTGGCCATTCTTGAAGTCTTTGATGAAAAGTGTGAGAATAAATGCGCTCATAGCCTTATGGTCATCGTTGACCACGACAGAGCCCGGGTTCGAGGTATTGAGCCCACCTGGAGCCCCTGGGGCACCGATAGGGTTATGTGGAGTGGAATTCAAAATAAGGTAGAAATAGTTGTAACCCTTGTCCTTGCAGAGCTCTTGTTGTGTGCTGCGGTAATCAATAGCCATGATACGAGCCCAGATGAAAATAAGGACGGGTTTCAATTCCTGTGCCGGGCTTTGAAGCAACTTGAGCACGTACGGGAAGATTCCGATGGACAACGACAAGTATACAGCCCACGGGCCCATATCCAAAAACTTGGAAAGCAAGATCAACGCACGGAGGCGATGCACCTGGGACAACAACACTTGCAAGACAATCGGTAGCTGTTCTGGAGGCTCTTTGGTGGACGGACCGGCATATTTGAGCCAAAGATCAAACGCCGTGAGCTGCTGTTCGAAAAAGGTTGAATGTTGGTAATTCAAGCTGGGCTGGCCAGCTCCAGGCGTAGTGGCTACTGCTGCCAGGTTCAGATTCACGATTGCACTCTGGTGCAGATTCAGAAGCGGTGGCTGGGTGAGATTCGGGCCCAGGTTCTGGCCCTGGTCTGGGTCTGTCAGAAGCTCCTTCTCTAGTAACTGCGCAAACACCTGGTCGATTGCAAGGTCCCACAGATCCCACATCGGATGGTTACGCACAGCGTCAGGCAAGGGGGGATCGCTGACTGGGGTGCAGTTGAAGTGGGGCATAATCCGTTTAGCCAACAAAAAGTTACGGAAGAGCGCAGCCACCATCAAATCTTGCCGGAAGAGCCGTTTGAACACGGGCCGCGGCAACAGTGTCCACGCAATGGTGTCAGTAATGGCGGTGAATATCCAGTTCAACTCGCCAAGCGGCGTACGGCGGTCGGTGAGTTTGCCTGGCACAATGACGTTTCCGGCCGAGTTGCGTGGGAGCCGGGCGTAGTGGCTCTTCTCTAGCGGCAGCCGCATGATAAACCACTGGAGCGACATGTCGATTGGACAGGTGAGGCAGCAGGTGAATAAGTCTGCGGGCAAAGCTGGGCTCATGGGCAAGGTGTCGTTGCTCTTGCAGGCGGCTAGCTGAAGCAGATCTAGGTACGCAGACGTGGGCAGCGGGGCGCTCAAGTCGTGGTTGCCCTCGTTGTCATCGTCAATTCGCCGCTGCACAAACTTCTTGAAGCTGTGCACAATGTTTCCGGCGCCGCTGCAGTCCCACACAAACACCACTGGAGCGCCGAGCCATGTCTGCAAGTCGTAGAGCAGGATCGGAATGTACTGGGTGTAGCCCCGGTTGAAGACCCAGATCTCGCCGCTGGCGGTGGGTCGCGGCACGCCGTGGCCATTATAATGGAACAAGATGCGCTCGTCCTTGGCGTTGCGACGCAAGGTGTTGCAGAACCGCTTGACATCTTCGACACACGGGTCCAAAGACTGCTTGTATCGCGTACGCAACAGGAGCGTCTCGTACTGCGCTTGCAAGCCCTTGGCAATGGCCTCGAGCGCCTTCTTGGTGTCTGAAAAGGCCAGCGGATCACACCATGCCTCGCGCTTTGCACACGGGTGGGTTTTCATCACGTCTGGAGGATCCACACCGAGGTTCAAGCAGAGCACGAGAACGGCGCTGATGGTTTTCTGCCGCTCCCGCATGACTTTCCAGTCGGCAATGGGCTGGAAATGCCGTGCGAGTGCCGGGAGTCGTTTCATGCTGGCACTGAGCGGCCGTCCGTTGGCGATGTGGCGCTTATCATCGAAATAAATATAGAAGGTGTTGGCGAGCGTGCGGAGGAACCGGTCCAGGTTATGGTCGGTGTCAAAGCCGTGGCGCATGGAGCCGTTCAACGGCTGGAGAGGCCGCGGGCCAAAATACACCACCTGCGACGACATTTTATCAGCGATGTTCGAGCTTGATGGGATGCTAGATGGATGCTAAATGCTGGGTCCAGATGGATTCTGGATGCTGGGCCTAGATGCTGGGCGTAGATGCTGGGCCTAGATGCTGGGCGTAGATGCTGGGTCTAGATGATAAGTCTAGATGATGGGTCTAGATGCTTTTTTAATGGCCAGACCAGATGCTGATAGTCAGATACACGAAGTCGTCTTCCTTTTGGAGATATCTGCGAACTCGAAGGGGTGGAGTTGTCTGGCTGGATGTATCTTCAATGACTCACGTCCAATTGGCTGTATCGTTTGTGCGAGAATGTCTGAAAAAACGATCCCTTTCGTTGGCCCTGGGTGCTTTTTCTTTTTCCTTCGTATGGTTTCGCCGATGTTCCCGCTCTCTCTAGGGATTCGTTTGGGCACTTTTTGGTATCGCAGTCTCAGTTGACTTCGGACTTTCGCACTCGCACTCGCCTTGTCTTTCCTGTTGCAGTAAAGTCCATTACATTCGCTATTCTTGAACATGGAATTTCTCTGCGTCTACCTGCTCTTCAACTTGCCATGGAATTCTCGCTGTTTATTTGTTTTCCGCCTACACTCGATGTTTCCTTTGCCTTTATTGCTTCTATTCTGGAACGCCGTTCGGTGACGTGTATGCAGGCACGGTCAACTTCTTGAATCTGTCAACGGAGTGGCAGTAGCACCGGTTAGAAGGCTTCAACTCCTCTATTCAAAACCAGCTGTATTTTTGAGCTGCCAACCGCCCTGTCTTTTCTTCTGAGTACTGTCATATAAAACTCTCTGGCCGCACTTTCTTTGATACAAGTTACGTGACTACTCTTACTTGTCACGTTCAGAAATTAGACTATCTGACTCCCCGAAACTCATCAAGCGGAGAAGGAAATTACCATCCCATTCTATCCTGGTTTGCTGCAGCTTCAATTCTCGCATCTCCCCATTGCAGCATGTCCGACAGTGAAAGCAGCAGCTCATATGAATCAAGCTCAGAAGATGATCTCAGTCTTCTTGCGCGGCCCGTTTTCCTAAAAAAGTCTAAGAAAGACAGTGCTGCCTCTCTAGAAGTGGGATCCAAGTCGGCCATTTCTCGGGCGGAATTCCAACAGCAGCTAGAGGCCAAAGAGGCCAAAGTATCTGACTTTAGCAGCGTCTCAGATACTGATGATGTTGATCCAGACTCTGAGTATGCGCAATGGAAGTTGCGCGAGCTCCAGCGGCGTCAAAGAGACCGCCAGAAACTAGAGAGTATTGAAAAGGAGAAAGAAGACCAACTTCGGCGAAAGAAAGGAACATTCAAGGAATCAGACCACACAAGTGATGGCGCCTCAAAGGAGGATGAGGCTTCAAAGGAGAGCGAAGGGCATAAGAATTTGGGTATCTTCTATGGAGATGGAATTGACGAAAAACTATTAAAGAGAGATTATACGCTGGTTGAAGACAGCGGTGACCACAGCAGGCCCACGAAGTACATGAGACACAAGATGCGGTCATAGCATGTATCTAGCAACAAAGAAATTTGTGGTCTAATTGCATTCACCCTGGCTTTGACATATGGTTGTCACTTGGGATCCCGCTAAGTCACTTCATCGTGATATGCGAGTTCTTTTCAAATGCACAATTTGCGTTTGCATCCGACCAATTCGTATCAAAAGTGTGCCCATCGTTGGACAGATCAAATTGAGGTGGTAGAAAGATAGCATTTTGTTTTAGATATAGGGATCTGAGCGACCATTGGGCTTACCTTCCGCCGTTTCCTTTCGTACTGGTAACCCGCTTGTATACAAAAGGGTACGGATTTCCCTATCAGAGAAGTAAACCTTCTACCGTTTGGGTACTGACTACAAACAAGTGATTCATTTATATATAGAGAATATTGCGAGGAGTAAAGGCCAAGCAAAGACATGACAAGATGTGGAGGACACCTATTGTCGAAACGTTTATCTAAATTTAGACGAAGGCAGCTGTCATGTTTAAGTACTTCTCAATAGCATTGTTGGCTGAACACCTATGACTGAAAGAATATCCGTCGATCTGCGTGGTTTATCTTTCTTTCAGATATCTCTGTGTACCATACTCTCGTGTTCCCGTGTACCTTAATCAATACCTGTCCATTATTCTATCAGTGCTTAACCTACGTCCTACTCAGCTGTCCAGGAGAAAATTCTTCCATTTACACTCTTACAATCCGTCTTACCGTTCTTATATTATCCTATCCCAAACCTAACACGTTGACGCTCCTTTCTGGTTGAGCACCGTGCCTTGCCAGCTATAGTACCGGCTCATGTTGACATGGTGCTTCTTTGACGTTGCAGTCTCGTACATCAGACAGCCATAGAGCGCCGCATACGGCGGCGTGTACAAGTGAAGCGACACAGCAAACTCGCTTGGTGACTCATTGCTGATGCGATGCAATCCAATCTTGTCGGAAATGTACCCAACCTCGTCGCGGTGCAAAACCGAAACCTGTCTTGGTTTCATGGCATCTCCTTCATGGTCTGGAACGTCATACAACGACTCGGTGAGCTGGCCCTTCAACACCTTCATGCAGCAATGGGCGTTGGCGTGATCGTGCACTGCGCTGCCCTTTCCGGGCGTCCACACGAGAATAAGAAGGTTGGCATTTCCGTTGATATTCACAATTCCGTTGCGCGTGTATCCCTTGGTGGCATCCCGCAAGGCAAAACGGCCCCAGTCCTTTTCGTCCAGCGCATACTCCTCCATGATTTTCTTGACTTGAGCAACGTCCACGTCCTCGGACGCAAGCCCTGAGCTTCCCAAAATGGAGCGCAAGCGGTCCACAAGCCGCCCAAACGCATTATCCAAGACAAAGTCGTTGTTGGTTTCCTGTTCGAGACAGCCAAAAGTCTGGCACCCAGTTTGCGACACAGGCGACGAAGCGTTGAGGGCGATCATGATGCGGTATAATGTGGCGAATGTAAAGTTGTTTTGAAAAAGAAGAAGAGAATGAGGAATGAAGAGAAGGAAAGCAGGGCCACGGTGGTCTTATATAGTTGACCGGGCCATCCGCATTGCAGAGGTGTATGCAAAGATAGTCGGCTGTGGCGTGCACAAAGAGCGGGCGAAGGGCCACAAAACTGCCTGTTCAGGCCAAATGTGCGCGTTTTGGTTCGTGCACGCCATTGTCGGCTCCGCTCGCACCATGACTGATTGTATGAGGGCGGTGCCGCCACCGCTGGACTCTGTGCAGTTGCGGCATTTTCGTGCCGAAATTACTATATTTGGCGATTTTGTGTCGGCTCCGCGAAGCCGCCCACCTCCCCTATTGGGATTCTCCTCAAACTGTGGTGCCCCCGCTGGCTATATGCATACCCTGCTGTCTTTGTTCTGATCAGTCATCAGCACTATATAGTTTCCGTCTGCCGCTTGTGCTGTTTTCCTTGGAAGCTTCTTTTCCTGACTATTTTTCCTTCTTGTGGCTCCCTGCTGTTCTGAGTCTTGTTTTTTCATCTCCGGCTTCGAGTTTCATCTAATCTTATCGTCGCTTGCGCTTTCCGCATCTCGCATTATCGCATCTCATGAACAAGCTTTATCTCGACCCGTCTACATCGGGGTCCTCGGCGGATAAGGAGTTCAGCGAACATAAAATGGCGTCTTGGCACCTGTATCTATGGCAGCGGTTCGACCAGACTTTTATTGCCGGTTTTACTCCTGTCTATTTTGCATCGGTTATGGGTACTGGTATTTCAAGCAACATCTTGTACAATTTCCCCTTTAAGAGCCGATGGCTCCAAATCTGCGGCATTATAATGGCCGTGGTTGCGCTTTGTCTCTTTTTGGTTTTGCTTACGTTTTTCCTTCTAGCTTTACATCGAGATAAGAGCCTCTTTTCCAAGATCCACCGTGATGCCGCTTTGGCCCCGCCCATGGGCTGTTTTGTCATGGGTTACATCACTTTGGTCAACATGTTGCATTCACTCACCAAAGACCACTGGATCATGGCGGTGTGGGTCCTCTGGTGGATTGCTGTGGCCGGTTCCGTTTACACTGCATTCTTGACGTTCTACTTGTGTGCTATAGCCAAGCACAGAAAAAATAGAAACCATACTGAACCTTCAAACATCAGCATGACTTTCCTTTTGCCCGTGGTGACATTGATGGTGACATCGTCCTCAGGCGGCCTTGTTACACCCGATTTGCCTCATGTGCAATTGAAGATCATTTCCATGGTTGTGTCTTTCATCATGTGGGCTATTGCCGTGGTGCTAGCGTTTATTGTCGTGTCCGTCAACTTTTGGCGTCTTTTTGTGCACAAGATCCCTGCTTCGGGCCAGGTCTTCACCATGTTTCTCCCCATTGGCTTTTTGGGCCAGGGCGCTTACTCAATTATGCTTTTCGGCCGCAATTGCGTCACCATCATAATGGAACATGCGGACTCTGTTCTGCTGTCTTCCTACACCAGCATCTTGCACACAACCGCATCGGAGAATCATGTGGATCTATCGGGACTTCCGTCTATCTTGGCAACGTCCATGCTCACTGTATCCACGCTTGCGGCCATGACGCTCGTATCCTTTGGTTACTTTTTCACCTTCGTGGCGTTTGCATCTTTCTTCTCCAAGATGGTGCCGTTTGCGTCCCGCCCCAACTTGCAACACGTGTACCAACCTACTGGTACGAACTTTATCTCGCGGCAATTTGCGGGGTTTCTACGCTTCAACAAAGGGTTCTGGTCCATGACGTTCCCTTTGGGCACAATGGTCTTGGCTAATGGCGAGATCCATTCGCTTTTCGATGGTATGGAAGCATTCCGTTACATCAGTGTCATCTACGCTGTTGTTTTAATTACCGTCACATTGGGGTGTCTTTGTGGCATCGTATACAATATCGGGAAGGCAATCAAGTTTGCATTTTCTCCTTTGCGCCAGAGAGAGATGGTGTGAGCATAAATTATTTAAATTCGTCATTGTATCACTAATAGCGCATTAATGGAATCACTGCGTGCCATAGCTTATTGTAGATTGAAGACCAAATCTCTCACATTTATACATTTGTTACATTGTTATCTTCTTGATGCCAATCATAATCGATATCACCCGATTTTCGAGGGTCTGATTTGACCCCCTTCTAGACTGTATGTCATTTATGATCTCTATTTATAGTTATTCTGTAAGTGCAAATATTCGTGTATATGATGGCTAACTAACAAGTCAAAGCTGGATGGGATAATTGCCATTCGGCCCTTCAAAACCGTAATGCTCGAATCTTTTTAATGTCCCACTCCGTTTTTTTTCCATTTATTCTTCTGCTTTCTTTTAAGTAGTTGATACCTAATTCGCGTCTGTGAATAAAAAACGCAAATGTTCAACTTAACAAGCAGATAAAATTGGAAACAAAAAAACTCAAAAACGCCAGAAAACAACAATACAACGCCCAATCAAAACAGAAACACCCCCCTTTTTTACTCCTGGCACAGCCCCAGCGGTTCTTGTGTGGCTTGGCCTCTGCTAATGTTTGGGTCACGTGAGCAGATCGCTGTCCTAATATCGAAGCCTTGTCTTGTGATTGCAGAAATCTGCCATGCCGCTTTCCATTCTAATACCAGACAATGTCGGGCCTCTAATAAAAGACTTTGAAAATGAAGATTTGGACTCGTTATATGTAAAACAGCGGACGTGGCCGCCCAGATCAATCCTATTCACCGAGGAAAATGTCGTTGGCTTTGTTATCCACACTGCAAAGACGCCCGAATCTTTACCCGACACCGTGTATCTCTCGGCGCAGTCATTGGGCGACTTGAACGAGAAGGACGAGGCACAGCCCCGTGAAAAGGAAGAATCGTCTTCCTTCAATGCTGTTCTTCGCTATCCGATCACAGGTTCTTGCGATGTCCAAGACGAGCCGGAAAGCGTGTCCATTTGGAAGTTTGATCTCCCCGTTGGATACACCAGGGGCGGCAAAATAAAAATCACTGTTTCCACCGCCAATACGCATCTTCAGGCGGGGCAGACGGCCGCCGAAAACGTCGGAAAAGGACATGTGGTGCCTGCTACAGACGTGGCCAAGCTGCTCTCAGACAATCTCTTTGAAGAACTCAACTTTCGAGTTGCGGGCGAAAAGCAGCCGAGATATGAGTTCTCCCACAAGTTGGCTGCCTCATCTCCTGGCGACGAGGCTCCTCTTGAGAATACAAGCATAGTTCAAGACGCGAACGAAACCGAGGCGGAAAGTACAAGCGTGGAACTCACGACGTTTTTGCCGCTAGTTTTGAAGTTAAGGCTGACAAAGCCGAGCGGAAGGAACGATATTCTACTCACCACTTTGGGTATCGAGCCTTCCGCAGAAATGTTGGCCTACATTGAGAAAACGGGACACAGCGAAAAGTACTACTTCACGATCCTTGAACTTGAAGCCACATTCAAGGGGGAAAGAATCCGCGAGCTCAGCACTTTTAGCTTCCCGACTCGATGCTCTTTTCACGATATCCTCAATGTTTCTTATCGTCTTGTCAATACAGAGTACCTTGACGGACACGTGAACAACACAAATGAGTCTCAGCTTGCCTCGTCAAAACCTCACCACTTGAAAATGAGCGCAAAGATCCAGAGCATAGACCATGAGAATGTGCTTTCTGATAGAAGCAGCGAAATACATACCATCTGGTCTCCCATTCTAGAATTTGGCCTCGTGGCGCCTCCAATAAGTGATACGTTGAAAAAAGGTGCCAAGGCCTCTCACTTTGTCACCCAGTCACAATTCCTTGCATCGCCGCTTGAGAAAAGCGGCCCACTGCTGCGCAAAGCACTTCTGTTCAATAACTTGGCCCAGCCCAAGCTTTTGCCCACGCCACAAGCGTCGTCGCCTCACTTGGGCCGGGGCGTTTCTGCCGCATCGTCGCCGTTGATTTCTTTGACGAAAAATGGCTCACTTTCGAAGAAAAGTCAAAAAAGCACCGTTTCTATCCCTACCAGCTCCCCCTCCGCAGTGACAGTCAATGTCGCCACATCCAATTCATCTCTTTCGGGACTCAGGCTCACTTTCGAGGGCTCGCTCAGTGTTGAGCTTGGCAAGATATCGACCTGGAAAATCCAGGCCATCAACCAAACAGCAAAAGCGTTGAATCTCTCAATTATTGTCAAAAGCTCGAACCGGGCTCCGCTAGAAAATAATGGCCTGAATATTTATGGTCTTGGTGTATCTACCCAGACACTTACATTAGAGCAAGATGTCAAGAGACCACAGATTCAAAACAGAGCACAGTTATACTACCAATACAGTCTGTCCAAGTTGAGCAGAGAAGGGGTTATCGTATTGAGCAATGATATTCGCCTTGGACCTCTAGACCCGCATGGGGTGTTTGAGTCAGAGATCCTGTTGATTGGCATATCGAAAGGTGTATTCAATCTAGATGGGTTGAAAGTTATAGACTTGTCTACACGGGACGGGATCGAGTTCGGCAAGTTGGTTGAGGTGTTTGTTGTATAGATAATAGAATTGCATGTTGAATAAACAAAAATAATAGAGAGTTTAAAAAAAGGGGGCGAGCTGGGAATTGAACCCAGGGCCTCTCGCATGCTTGTGTCATCCCAGTGAACTGGAACGTCGCCCAAAGCGAGAATCATACCACTAGACCACACGCCCGTTTATGTTTGGTAAAAGTTTATGTCAATTTATGAATCCTTGAATTTTACAAGAACGATGTAATAGAATTTTACCAATAGGCATTTCAGAACAGTGAAGTTATTTTGTACAATAGTCGCGAAAAATATTACTTCGCAACGGGGAATTGGAAAGTCGCATCATAAGCCGATGTAAGACAGACCAGAATTCCCAGTTGCCTGAGCGAAAACGAGATTCCAATCCTTTGCCTTTCTAAGTTTTCATAACACCCTTTTATCTCACTTTATCAGCTTATTCGATTAGCTAGTTTATGATGATCCAGAAAGGCAAGTACAGTTCAACTGTCTTAAACCCAATACCGATCTATCACATGATTTCTGGTTATGGGTAACACGTTTGAAGTTGCAGCTTTAAAGGGTATCCTTTCTTTAATCTGAGTGTTGTTAGTCAATTAGAGCGAGTGGAAAAGCATTCTACCTCTCTCTATCTCGCAAAAAAAAAAAAAAAGATTACAGTGCTGAACCTCTTAAAAATCAGTGCTTAAAAGTGAACGGCAGCAGACCCAATAGGTGCTTCTATAAAAAAATCCAAGTGAATAGACAACAAAATCCGTATATCTCAATCCAGGTCAGCCTCAAGTTGTTGAGTTTTCAAATTTGTAGTCTGATGTAGCAGATTCAACACACTTCATCTATAAACTATTATCTGCTTGAGAGAATTAAAGATTGGGACGTATTGTGTCTCATATATGGCACACAGGTATACTCGACTGGAAAATATCTTCAATAAATATTGAGCTCGAAAAAGGCTCTCTAGAACTAAATACAACGGCAATGTACTAAGCGAATATTTTCAAAGTATCAATAGCGAATCTGAGCATACAACAAGTCGAACAAGTTAGTCACCTGTACATCGCATAATAAAGCCAACATTCGCATCCAATCGAATGCGACGCCAAAGAATAGTCTGGGCCTGGGATAGGAGCATTCTTCAATTCCGATATCAGAACCTCTCGATAAATACACTTAAGACACCCTACAGTTTTCCGTTTTCGGTATATTCAGAACGGTGCCACTCATAGAACGGCACACGTACCTGCAGGAACGTGATATTAGCAGACGGAACACACGGCAGGCTACGGATGTATAGAACCACAGTAAACCACACGGGCGCATGGCACCTGTCAGAAATCTCGTATATCATGCCTACGGAGGAATAGCTAAGAAAAGATGCGTTGGTGGCGTTTGGGTAATGACTAGACCACAGTCCATTGTGCAGGCACAACCGGCCAAGCACTTATAAGCCACCCATTTCTTCTATGCTGGGAGAATGCTAAATTACCAGCGGGTGTTCCTTTTTTTAGCAATCGCTGTGCTTCTGATTTTTCTCTCGCCCATGTCCCAACCAGATCTTCAAGCATTGGCTGCGGCCCAACCTTCTCCCAAATGGACGGCTACACCTCAAGAAATTTTGGATGCGGCTGAAAAGTTGAAGGCTGAAGAAATCGCCTTCAACGACCACATTGCGTCGATCGAAGATCCCACAGTGGAAAACGTATTGATCCCAACCACGCGCCACGAAAACGAAAGATACTTTGACGAAAACCTGATCACTTTCTACCAGTATGTGTCTCCAGACAAAGAGGTTAGAGACGCCTCCACCAAAGCGGAGCAGATTTTGGACGAGTGTCTGATTGAGCAGAGCTCCAGAGTCGACGTTTTCCGCATCTACAAGAAATTGTGGGAAAAGGTCAAGGACTCGGCCGATTTGGACGCCGAAACCCGCAAGTTTTTGGAGAAAACCGTCAACTATTACAAAAGAAACGGGTTGGATTTGCCTGACGACAAGAGAGATCAGGTCAAGAAGCTCAAGATTGAATTGAGCAACTTGTCCACAACATTTTCTAAGAACACCAACGAAGAAAATGGGTTCCTCAAGTTTACTGCCGAACAGTTGGAAGGTGTTCCAGAACTGGTGATGGAGCAGTTCGAAAAGGTTACCGAGGACGGTACAGAGTTCTTCAAGGTCACATTCAAGTACCCGGACATTCTCCCTGTGTTAAAGTATGCCAAGAACCAGGAGACAAGAAAGACCGCTTATGTTGAGAACCAAAACAAGGTCCCCGAGAACGCAGAGATCTTGGACAAGATCATCCGTCTCCGCTACCAGATTGCAAAGTTAATGGGCTACGAAACATACTCGGAGTTTGTCTTGGAGGACAGAATGGCCAAAAATCAAAAGAATGTCTTGCAGTTTTTGGGTGACTTGAAAGACAAGTTGCAACCTTTGGGCAAGAAAGAGCTTGCCAAGATGTTGGAGTTCAAGAACGCAGATCTCAAGGAAAGAGGCCTTCCGGAACAGGACACTTTCTACGCTTGGGATAACAGCTACTACAACAACTTGTTGTTGGAGAAAGAGTACCAGGTGGACCACCAAAAGATTTCTGAATACTTCCCTCTTGACCAGACCATCGAGAGAATGTTCGCTTTCTACGAAAAACTATTCGACGTGAAGTTTGTTAAGATCGAAAAGCCTGACACGGATTCTGTTTGGCACGAGGATGTTCGCAAGTTTGCTGTTTACCAAAACATCAAGTATGGCGAGCCCAAGCCCCAGTTTATGGGCTGGATAATGTTTGATCTCCATCCACGTGAAGGTAAATATACCCACGCTGCTCACTTTGGCTTGCAATCGGGATTTGTCAAGTCAGATGGCACAAGACAAGGAACCTACTCGGCGTTGGTTTGTAACTTCACCAAACCAACGAAGACAAAGCCATCTTTGTTGAAACACGACGAAGTGACAACATTCTTCCACGAGTTGGGCCACGGCGTCCACTGTTTGTTGTCCCAAACCAAATATGCCCGTTTCCATGGAACTAGTGTTCCAAGAGACTTTGTCGAATGTCCATCGCAGATGTTGGAGTTCTGGACGTGGTCTGCCAACGAACTCAAGGCATTGACATCTCACTTTGAAACTTCTGATCCTATTCCTGACCAGTTGATCGACCAGTTGGTCAAGTCCAAGCATGTGAACACAGGTTTGTTCAACTTGAGACAGTTGCACTTTGCTCTTTTCGACATGAGTCTCCACACTATCGACACGCAAGAGAAAATCGATGCGCTTGACTTGACCAAACTGTGGAACGAGTTGAGAGAACAGATTGCCTTGATCTCCAATGGAGGTATCGACAACACTGGATACTCTACTTTTGGCCACATTGCGGGAGGATATGAGTCGGGTTACTATGGCTACTTGTACTCTCAGGTTTTCGCCACTGACATTTACTATACTCATTTCAAGTCTGATCCTATGAATGTGGAGAGAGGCATCCGGTACAGAGACACCATTTTGAAGAATGGTGGATCGAAGGAGATCCTTGATATTTTGGAGGAGTTGTTGGGCAGAGCACCTAACTCTGATGCGTTTTTGCAAGAGATTTTGGGTTAGGTTAGGTAACTAGCCGTGAAAAGAACAACTAAACAACAAAACAGGCAGTACATAGTTTGCAGTTATAATTAATCTACGATTACTACTACGATTAATTACCCTGTGGATGGATGTTAATCTTTTCATTCCAAGTTAAACTCGCCAGTCCACATACGGTTAGATATTCAATCATAAGTCATGTATGGTACCAAAATGTTATACGTAAGAACAATGCAATCTCCATTTGAATCTTACAAGTATCGTTCATTCAGTAATTAAGCCTCCTCAGACTGGGTCTCGAAAGGAGTAAGTTTAGAAGTACCCTCGGCCCAAGAAACACCACCGTAAGTGATTTCCTTCACAGCACGCACAATATCTTCAACAGAACCTCTCACTTGCTTAGTGGAGTCTCTTTCTCTCAAAGTGACAGAACCGTCCTTGGCAGTGTCAAAGTCGATGGTAATACCGAAAGGCGTGCCCAACTCGTCGTTTCTGGCGTATCTCTTACCAATAGAGGCGGAAGAGTCGTCCACCTTGAATGGAATCTGCTCTTTTCTCAAAACGGCGGAGATTTTCTTAACAAGAGGCAACAAGTCGGCGTGCGAGGACAATGGAACGACCAAAACCTTGGTAGGAGCGACTAAAGGAGGCAAGGACAAAACGGATCTGTCCTTGTCTTCGGGTCTGGACCAGAATTGGTGCTCGAAGATAGAGTAGAGAATACGACCGATACCGAAAGAAGGCTCAATGACATTAGGTGTGAACTCGCGGACGTGTTCCGTTCTCTTGACCTTGGCGATCTTCACAAGATCAGAGCCAATCTCCACATCACCTTCGATGCCCTTGACTTGCACAACGATTTTACCGTTGGCAGACAATTCCTGGGCCAAATCTTCCAATTCGCATTGGGTTCTCTCTTCCAAGTACTTGGTCACGGCGCCAGCGTCCTTTCTGAACTTAGGGCCAAACTTCTTCTTGTCAATGTCAACCTCGAATTTCTCCACAGTCACTGGCTCAGGCAATGCTTGTCTAACAACCAATTTCTCGTTGGTACGAGCAGCATGGACACTCAAGTCGTAAGCAGATCTGTCGGCACATCCAACACACTCGATCCAACCGTAGGAGGTGTGCAATTCGGCATCCCAACAGTCAGAGGCATAGTGGGCCATTTCGTTGGACAAGTGCTGTCTGAAACGCAAACGTTGTGGGTCTACACCGATCTTGAGCAAGAAGCGATAGATACGTGCAATGAAGTAACCCAAAGTCTGGTTGTCGACCATGCCCGAAGACACAGCTTCGCCGATGGTTTTCTCCACCAACTCGTTAGAGCCAGCCTCTTGCACGGATTTAGGCAAGAAACGCAATTTGGTGTTTGCCACCTCGGCAAATCTTGGGTGGTTCTTGTTTTCTGGGTCCACAAAGTGCTCGATTTCGGCCATCAAAAACTCACGAACACGCAACAAGCCCGCACGGGGCGAGATTTCGTTTCTGAAAGACTTTCCAATCGACGCAGAAGCAAAGGGCATCTTTTCGTTGTTGCACTCCAACAACTTGGAGAAGTTCAAGAATTGACCTTGCGCCGTTTCAGGACGCAAGTATCCCTTCAATTGGCCAGAAGGACCAATGGCGGTCTCGAACATCAAGTTGAATTCCACTGGAGGCTCCAATGGGCCGCCAGTGGCTGGGTTGGTGATGTTGTACTTGGTGATCAACTCGCCCAATTGTGGGCCGGAAAAGCCGTCGATCTGGTTCAAAATAGTCTCGTATTCCTTGACCACTTCGTCGTCCAACTTGATGTTCTTGATTTCCTTCACCTTCTTCTTTCTCTTCTTCTTATCTTCGTCCTCCTCCTCAGTCACCGCTTGTCCTCTGGCAGCCTTGTCGCCCTTCAATCTTGCTTCCAACACTTCCTCAACCAAGTGGTCGGCACGGAAAATCTCTCCGGTCTTCAAGTCTCTGCACATCCAGTCGGCAAACTTGTCCACATGGCCAGAAGTCTTCAACACCTCGTGGGGAGTCAACATGGTGCAGTCCACCTCCAACATGTCCTCTTCCAAAATGAAGTGCTTTCTCCACGTGTCAACAACATTGGCCTGGAAAGCACAGCCTGGCGGACCATAATCGTACAAGCCCGACACTCCGCCGTAGATTTCGAACGAGGGCGCAAAGAAAAATCTTCTCTTCAAAACCTGCTCCAAAGTTTCTCTGGAGAAGGGAACAGTTGTTCTGGTCGACATTTTTGCTGTGTGGATGACTCGAAGCGTCTTTTTCACAAACGAAGACAATATGGTGAAAAGCGGGAATGGCCTTGGCAGAGCGACTTTTTTTTCCACTATGACTCGCAGGTCACGTGCGCACGGCCCGTGGCCCAGAAACATGCCAACTTCTTCTGTTACTATTTAGGGTATTTTGCTGTGGAGCTGATTACTTTGCTTTAGACCGTCTCTTCGGTTTTCTGTTTTCTCTGCTTGCTTTAATTTTTCTCTTAGGTGTGTTAGGTCCCAGTCGCATTTGAGTAGTGGAAAAAAAAATGGGTGCACACGTAGTTCATACTATCAAAGGCAAATTGCAATGTGTTTGAAAAGACGGTCTGGTTATTTTAAAATTTGGAAATGAACCAGTTTGCATACCCAGATTTACCCGTATTCCGTTAGACTGTCTTTCATATACATTATGCCACAGACGGTCCATCTTCTTCTAAAACCTTAATGCGTACTCAATAGTCTTTAAGCTATTATTTATTGTTTCTGCTGGATACTCAAGTTATACTAATAAGATTTGATAGTTCGATCTAACAAATTCACTGCTACGTGTTAATGGACTAGCTCAAGGACGCAGAATCGCACTGTCTTGAAATTACGTCTTTTACGCTAAGATGTCTTGAAGATTCATCCAGAGAAAATCTGAGCATCTACTTGTCACTCTGAGTAGTTTGAAATTTTCTACTTCTTTCTTTGTAGTCTAGCACGTCCATCAGTATTACTTCACTGTCAGTATCGTATGCCATGTTATATTGCAATACAAAACCCAACTTGCACAAATGCACGCAAACGAACTACAAGACCTGCTTGTCTATTTCACCAAATCAGTCCTTTTTCACTTTCACTGGTTCATAGACCATATCGTTCAGATGGTCTTTTCTTGCCTGGTACCAGTAGCTCGTCTGAGAAGCAGGATAGGTGGTGGAGTTTGTTCCGCTCATGGTGTACCAAGAAGTACACCCGCCAAATCCAGAGCCGTATACGCCCTGGAGCAACTTTTCTTGCGTCGACTCGAACCAGTTGTAGTAGGCACTGCGCTTAACCGTCACGGTACTAGCTTCTCCCGTGAGAACAGGCTTGACTGCCCGCGAGGCAAAAGCACAGCCGTTGTCAATGGCCGTGATGATCGACGAGTGGCCCGTGGCAGAGTTGGGGCCGCTGATGAAGAAAAAGTTGGGGCAGTCCCGCACCATGCATGTTCGGTACGCACTGACACCTTCTTTTCTCCACAAGTCTTGAACATTCATGCCGCCACGGCCCACGATGGAAATGGCGTCGTAGAAGCTTTTCCTAATGTCGTAGCCCGTGCAAGCAACAATAATGTCTGCCTCCACTCGGGTGCCGTCCTTCAAAACGAGACCGTGCTCCTCCACGTGGTCAATCTGCTTGTCCGTCAACTCCACCCTCGGGTTGTTGAGCGTGGGCACGTAGATGTAGTCAAACACAAGCCGCTTGCACCCAATCTTGTAGTCGGGAAGCAACATGCGGTGGTATTTTTCGGGCGCAAACTTGTGCACGTAGCGGCGGCACACGGCGGTGTTGGACCAGCGCATGAACCGGGACACCAAGCTGTTGCCTCGGTACAAGGGGTATCTGATTTCGGCAAGCGACGCAAGCCACAAGCGCACCAATACCATGCCGAGCCGTGTGAACGACGCTAACTTGTACAAGTAGAAGATGAAGGGCGGGATCGGCGGCATGATCCAGTGCTTGGACCGGAAAACCTGCGTCACCTTCTTCACCTCCAACTGGTTCACCAAGGCAGGCACAACTTGCGCCGCCGAACACCCGTTGCCCACAACCACAACCTGCTTGTCCTTGAAGTCGACGCTGTGGTCCCATACGGCAGAGTGAATGTACAGACCTTTGTAGTTTTCAAGCCCCGGCGCCTGCAATTGTGCCGGCTGAACCAAGCCGCCTTGGCAGGCGAAAACAACTTTGCTGGTGTGTTCGTACCGCTGGCCCGTTTCAAGACTGGTGGCGTATATCTTCCAGTTTTCCTGCTCCTCGTCATAAACAACCTTGCTCGCCACAATGCCAAACTTGGCGTGGCGGTCCAAATCGTGCTTCTTCACCACTCCTAAAATGTACTCCTCCATCTCGTATTGAGGAGGCCGCAAAGCGCTCCAGTTATCGTTGAGCTCGTCAAAGATCGAGTACCAGAACGCTGGAATGTCCGAAGCACATCCAGGATACGAGTTGGCCCACCATGTTCCGCCCCACTGCATGTGCTTCTCGAACACGACGAAATCGTCCAAATCAAACTTCTTTTTGCACATGAGAGCGGTGCACAAGCCGGCAAAGCCGGCTCCAATGATGGAAACGGCAGACTCGCTGGTGATCACCGGCTTGTTGTTGGATTTGGGAATATGAGCGTCGGGCCCCAATACCCGCATGGCATCTTTATGCTTGATACGGTACTTGTCAGGGTCCGCATGCGACTCGCGTGTGATGTGAATTGTGGCCATTGGTAAAGCTGTCAGAAATTGGTCAAAAGCAAAAGAAAGTGCTGTTTCCAGTGGCTACAACGGCCCAATATATACTGTTTGGCTTCGCCTCGGCATGTTTTGCATATGAATACCAGTCCATGTGAAGAGAACTGATTCTTCCATGCCTGAGGTGGTGAGGGCTGTATGCATGGGCTACAGACGCATGCATGAACCCTGGCGCGGAATTATGCACCCTACGGATTTTGCGCCGGCGCAGAAAAGACTCAGGGACCAGATGGGGAAACCAATTGTGGGGTAAGCATGAGAAGCGCAAGCGAAAAAGTCAAGATCAGAACCAAATCTTGGCCAAGCAAAGCAATGCGCTAGGATTTCAAGCGTCTTGGACCTATTGTTGAAGTTGACACCTCACCTTCTGCAGACTAGTTGCATTCTTTGTGGATTCGCAGACTGACAATACTTCTTTGTAGGTGTTTCACATGGTTATTGTCTAATAGACGCATACAGTATCTTACACTTTATTTCGACACACGTCATAGAAAATTCCACTTCTGTGCTCGGAAGGTAACGAACAGACTCCGAATCTAGACAGATGGACTGCTTACCTAATTTGGTGAAGCGAGTTGAAGTTCTCCTCATCTTTTAAGAGAATCGATCCTTAGCAAAACGTCTTGTAATCCTGATCGAAGCCTTTCGTTGAGCTGTCTTTTATGGCCGTTTTAAGTCCTATCGAGGAACATGGTCAGCCAGCAACTAAGAAATTCCTAATAGATTCAACGTCGTGAGAAAAGAAACGCAAAGTACTAAGAATTGGGATTTCGTCGTGATATTATTATGCTTCCTCAACACTTCTAGGCTTGCCAGCATCCTCATCGTTCTAATTTGATCAGTCTTTTTTTCTGGTGTCACTTTCATGCATTATCGGGTAGGTCAAGTGGCTCAAATCATTTCTAAACACTAGTAATATTTTTTTCATTACTCAATAATATACGGATAGATTTCAAAATACGCATTTTGTCCTTTGCTTGAGCGCACTTTCTTTCACTGTGAACTCGAGCGACTCTTTTCGATAGGATGCTGAAAAGGAGAGCTTTCATAGTCTTACAGTGAAACCAAAAAAAGAAAAATATTGCAGGTTTAGAAAAAGCATATTGAAATCTAAGCTAGGGAAAGACCCTACACAACATTTTAATACTGATGCAGTGAAAGAACTAGCAATACGAAGAATTGGTATTTTGGGGAACTAAAATACTGTATTCCGGAAATGTGGCACTGTTAATATGGAGACATTTGTACCTCATCTTGCTCGGAAAATATACTGTTAACCCACTTGAAAGCAACCTCATCTTAAAGAAAGTTAAGGACGCTTTATCTTGAGAAATCAAGTGTCAATGGAATGATATGTTGGAGGAACTGATTATGCTAAAAAAGCATGGTGATAAGGGTCTTATAATGATCGAAGAGAACCTGCCTAAAAATTCGGAACAAGGTCACTCGAGAATCAGGAACCTAGAAGATGGCTTTCAAATAGTACTTGATGATAAACTCACTTCGATGTCAGAACATTGTTTAAGGTTTTATGAAGTCTTGAACGTCGCCCCGTCCTCAATAAACATCTCCTCATCGTATCCATCATCGTAGACATTTCCACTTTCAATAAAAAGTTTCAGAGCAACGACGATGGCCGTGCCAATACATGTGAAGCCAAACACCTTATCAAACCAAGTGTCTATAAACTCGACTTCGCGCTGCATGCCAGTCGTGCTGGCAGATGTTGCTGTAGAAAGAGAGAGAATTCTCAGAAGCAGGTTTGCTGTTTCCGCAGGAAGATTTGATCGGATTAGAAGAGCGGTGGCAATAACGTAGATGGCCAAAAGTTCACTAACCAACAAATTCTTAAGCCACATTTTCACCGAACTTGAAACAGACGTTGTAGGGGCCGGAAGTAGTCCAACAACAGACTTAAACGTAACCAAAACGTTTTGCAACGAGCAAACGAAAAGGGAGCCGGAGAGAATGAAACTAACCTGGTTGATGAGTTGGGTTTCGGACATGGGCAAATAACCAACAGACTGGAGGATTTTTGCCACTGTAATAGCCAATGCATCTTTGGTATTTTTGTTGAGCAGCTCACTTGGATCTTTATCGTCGATAACGTTACGCATAGAATCGTGGATATTCTCCGAGTTCCAAAAATAATGGTAGGGTAAACGAACCAACAAAACATTGAGTACTCGATAAACACAGTAAAAAGAGAATGCAATGTTGAAGACCTTCACTGTGTTACTCATGCTCCACCACGAGCCGTGTTGGGCATTTTTCAGTACAAGAAACTTATGGAGCGACTTGGAAACGTCATTGTAAATCAGCTCCTTGAGTTTTGCAAGCGTAGAGATTTCGGCCTGGAGCTCTTGGTCCTCCGGTTTCGATCCAAATTTCGAGAGAGACGCAAACGACAGAACCTTGTGGAACAATTGTTTTCCGCTTCCTCGAAGAGACCGAATACGGGATTCGGGCTCGTTGTATACTTTTCCGCTAGCACTTGCGAGCAACGAGTTGAGTTCAGCTTCACGCTTGCGCATGAGCAGTTTTGTTGTGTTGTACTGCTGGATCAAGTTGCTGAGCTGGGTTTCTTGCGTATGGCCACCGGCGGATTTTCTCTTCAAAAGGGACTCGTCTCCCCAGAAGCTTCCGAATGGGGTCAGGATACTACCAACACCAGATAGAATGGCAGTAATTGTGATTCCCGTGAGCACGATCTCGTTTGTTTTCCGCTCGATAAACGTCTTATCGCCCGATCCGCCTAAACTATCGGCCACCTCACCCATTTTGTGGAGAATGACATACCACAAAACATACAACCCTAATGTCGATGCGACACGAGTTGCCGATGCAGCCGAACCCGCCTTGAAGGTAGGAACCAAGTCCTGGTTCACGTATAGACTCACCACAAGCAAAGGCTGAACAACAGTGACGAGGAAAACCAACACACGAATGGCCAAGCGGAAAAACGCCAAGTCAGCCTCAAACAACCCTGTCAATTGCAACATGAGCACGCCAACAAGCTCGATGGAGAGCGCGGTGGTGACAGAAAAGAGCCCTGCCACAACCAAGTTTATGTTTTCCTGGTGTGTTTCGGCCATGGTTTTGCGCTTGAAAGCGGGCTCCGCGGTATTATCTCCGGCCAATTCATCGTCCACATCAACGTGGGGCAAGCTGCACCCATATCTGCCGTTTATTTCCCTGTCTATGACCAGATTGACGTTGGCCTTTTTGATGCTGTGAGGGTTGGAGTAGTTGCGGATCAAGTCGTGATTGAATGCAAATTTGTAGGACCAGCCGCATAGTAGCACAAAACAACCGAGAAGAGGCACAAGCCCCAAAATATCCACTAGTCCCATATCTGCTGGGACAACATGAAAGTGCAACAAGAAGAAGTACTAACAGGTAACGGTACTGCAGGCAGCACTGCCAGGTTTGTTGTGGTGTTACAGACGTTTAAGTTTAGTGCATTTCCGATGCCAAAGAGTTTTTTCTTCGACTCTCTTCTGCTCGGTTTGTCTCTTTGATTTCTGCTTATGCTCTTCTGCATGTATTTATGTGCTTGTGGTTTGTCCTGTTCTGTCTTTCTGCTCTAAACTACGACAACACCGACAACAGAATCGGGAAGAGCTAAATCTAAAAAGTGGAAAATCAAATTAAGCTTCTCCCAGCCCCTTCTCGGCCCCTTCTCCTTCTTCTTCCTCCTTTTCGACCCTCTTGATGTTGGTGCTTTGTAGTATTGGTGCGCACGTGATCTTCCCTCAAGAAAATTTTCGACTCCAAAGATAGCGACTTCTCTTCACATCTTGTACAAACAGCGCCAAAATGCCGATCATGCGCTTGAGAGCAGAGAAAAAGATGAGGAAACACCTCCTCGAGCAGTTAAAAGCTCGTAAGGTGTTGGGCGCTCGTCTTGCCCAAGGATACAAGTCCGAGGAAGACCTTGCCCGGTTGAACTTGGCGCCGCAAGTTTACATGTTCAAGAACTTGTTTTCGGGCCAGGTCTTGTACTCGCAGGTGCCCGGGTTCCACCAGGACCAAATCGACGCGCAGTTTCTCAGACCGAACTGGGAGAACAGAAAACCCAGCAGAAGAAGCGATTTGTGGAGAATCATGTGTGTGGTGAACTTTGGCAGTTACGAGTATGCTGTGGCAGCCTACAATGGCTTGGTGCACTTGAGGGAAGCCAGAGACATCCATTTGAAGAAAGAAGCAAAAGCCATGAGAAAGAAGGACGACGAGGGAAACACATGGTACTCGGGCCAATACAGACCTACACATGCCCAGGAGGCCATTGCAGACTTGGCCCATGTCATTGACGAGTTTGAGTTGGAAAACACAAAGGCATTTTGGGAGTCCATGTGGAGAAAGGGCGAAGACGAGCACTGGAGAGCAGACTTGGTTGAGCACGATTCCTTGCCGGCCTTTTCGCCAAAGTTCCAGAGTGTGATGTTGGACGAAATGAGAGAAATGGCCTTGGCTGAGTTTGCCAAGTTGCGGGCGCAGGAAGAACTGGCCGAGCAAGAGGCCGCTGAGGTTGTAGCATAGATCATCTGTACATAGTAAATTGGATAGCGCAAAAGACCAGACTGGCACATGTTTCTGAAAAATCGAAAATTCCAACTGGGTGCAGCGGTCAGGAAAAAAGTAGAGAGCAATCTTTAAGGAAAAAAGTGGCCAGTGAAGTACTAAGACCTGGGAAGCATTCACATAGCGCTGCTTGTCCCAACAACTGATGTATTGCTCAACAGTACTAACATTCCAAAATGTCATCTTCAGCTTAGTTCTCAAACATTTAGGGTGGTTAATATAAGGCTGTCGTTACGCTTCATACAAGTCTACTAGTGTTTTGAAGACAAGTTCAGTCCAGTTCCGAAGTCTAAATGTGGCCAAATAGTCTTGTGATTACTTAATCAGGTGGTAGAAGATTTCACATTTGGCATCGCAATATTTGTATATTGTGCAAAAGTGTAAATCCCCCATTTATCGTAATAGCCAATTTGTCTCAAAAAATGCTGTAGTAGTCAGGCCGTGTTGAATGCTATAAACAGAAGAACGTTGAAAGAACGGATTATTCTTGACGGCAAAGGTCTGGTGACAAAGCATCCTATTTAGGTTTAAAGTGCGGACGGAGGTAACTACAGGAAATTACCAGAAACGAACATCGGCCCCGCTGTCGGACTTTTTTCTTTCAGTTATGGTGACAGAAGAAAACTCAGAAATGTCTGTGGGTTCGACGATGGACCTCTACTACAACAGAGACATCGGCAACGGCATGGTCACATCGAAATTCCGCATCAACTCGGCCGCCCGCCAAAAGACGAAACATGCGCCGGGCCACGACGAACTGGCGTCCCATAGTCTTTTCAACTGCTCTCGATGCTACAAACTCAAAAAACGCTGCTCCCGAGACAAGCCCGTCTGTTCCTATTGCCTGAAAACAGGCGCAGACTGTGAGTATGTGGAGCGAGTGAAAAAACGGCCGAGGAAAGAGCTTGGTGAAAAAGATGGCGAAGGTAAAAGCGGCCCCAGCTCCATCTCCATTGCCTCTTTGGTGCATGCTGCGCAGAACCAGGATTCGAAAAGCCAGGGCGATGAACAGTTCCATAATATAGATCTCCCCAGTACGGTGGACATACCGAGTCGGAATACACCAGACGGTAATGCTCGAGCAGGTCTGAGACCTGTGAAGTCTCTCAACAGGAAACTCTTGAGCTCGGCGTTTCGAAACGGCTCGAAGCAGAACTTGCACGAAGAATACTTGGTGGTGAAGGCGATTCCAGACGAAAACTTGCCCTCTGCGTTCATGCATACGTTCTTCGCCAACTACGAGTGGAAATACCCGTTTCTTAATATGCCCGGCATGATGAAGAAATGCAGCGAGTTGTCGTTTGTGCTGGAAACGTTCGTCAACTTGGACGTTTACCTTGTTCTCTCAGTTGGATGCATCATTTACGATGCTAACAACGACACCCGTCACTTTCTGGTGTACTTCAGCGAATCTCTAATCGAGTCCATTGTGGATATGATCAGCTACGATTTTAGTTCAAAGGAAGATTTGCCTACTGCACATTTGCTCATTCTCTTGGCTGTCTATGCTATAAACGTCAGCAATGTCCGCTTGGCGTGGAACATAGTGGGTTTCCTCAACCGTCTCATCATTTATCTCACAGACTTCAATGGAAGCAACAAGTGTTCGGATAAACGAAGTTTTTGGACTATCTACAATTTGGACAAAGAACTTTCCCTCTTGCTCGGGAAGCCGAGCCAGTTCATTCCTACAAAACTCATTACGGTTTCCGACGATTTTTCCGATAGTTTAGTTGAGGGTGAAGCGGAACCGTTGGCTCGCCTCATGAAACAGAGTCTTGTAATGTACCAGTTACAAGACCGGATGCTTCACTTGCGCCTTGGTTTGGCCGAAGCCACAGAAGCTGCACTTTACTCATTTTCATCTGATCTAGAAAAATGGCGAGTAGAATTTCTGCTGATTGTTCACTCCGAATATGCCGATCTGCATCTTCTCCCCAATTTCATTGGCTTAATCAACCTTGACTACTATTTCTTGCTGATTGAGCTTGACCAAATTTCATCGACGGAATCGTCGCAGTTTACCCTTCAATTCTTGTCCAATTCCTTCAGTTTACTCCTTACGACCTCAGACAAAAAGGGCTCTGTTGGAACATCTCTCTATTCGTTATTTTGGTTTCAGAAGCTCTTCAAGGTTATTTCTTACAACTTAGAATGGCTCGTACGGACTTTCACTAAAAAAGATATCCTGCTGGTGAAATTAGCTGAATTCAACAGCAATATCCAACTTATGATCAATTTGCTTAAGCTTTTGATAAACAGCAACTCTGTGCCCCAACATTATATTGGAAAGCTAAAAAACTACGTATCATTTTTGAGCGGCTTAAGCATAAAGCTAATGGGATCCAATGGAGCTTCAGACGAGTTTTTTGGTAAGTTGGCTGACGAAGTCAAAGATATGATCACATCGCAATAGGGTATAGGTAATTAGGATAGCATAGACAACAGAGAAGCAGGGAATACAGACAACAGAGAAGCAGCGGAACATATACAACAACACTTGCGAACATGCCTAGTCATTATTTAAATCACAACAACTTTTGGCCAAGAATATGAATGCCTATATTCATGATTCTTATAGTGGGCACAGAATACGAGGCAAACAGTCTGAAAAGGAAGTTTGGGAATATATTGTATTTGATTTTATTCGAGCAATAAGGTTTCAGAGCAAAACATTTGAAGTTAAAAGCAAGCTGGAATTCGAACACAATCAGCCGGAAGAACCATTCAAAAAGGCTACGGATTTTATAAGTTTACTTCTTGTTGTGATCAGACTTACGTGTTCGGCTTTTTCTGATCCATTCTTTTCAAACGGTCAAACTGACGAAAAAACTGCGACCGGACGAAAGCAACGGATCGAATTCAAAGAATCTTACTGACGGTAGCGTTAATATGTAGACGCTTTCAAATAGCAACGAAACATCAATGTTACCAGGTCACTTTATTGGGAGAATTAGCTAGTCGTCTTCCAATAACACAAAATAAACTTCAGAACAATCTTCATCAAAATAGTCTTCATAAATAGTCTTCAAAAAATAACCTTCATCTATGTTCTTCAACAATAGTCGTCAATAATCGTCATCTATAATCTTCATTTTAATAATCTCCATCTACATAGTCTTCATCTAAATAATTCGAATAATGGTAAGCTTACCCACTTGCTTTTCTGAGCCAAAAACAATTCTACGCCATTCAGACTCCACTCGAGCTTATGCCCTTCAAACCGAAGCTACGTTGCCCCTGGTTATTTTTTGTTCCCACCATGTTTAAGAAACACTCTGGCAACTGGCGTAAAAGTCCGCGCTCGAATCTACTTGAACGCTTGCTTTGGTTCGGACCTGCACAGAAACGTGTACCCTTAACATATACCAGCCACAACAAAACCGTTTTGAATCCGAGATGGCTCCAATCGTCGAACATTCTCATCTCCAAAGAGCCCTCGTCGAGCCCCTTTCATTGTTTCCACTCTTTTGACTCTTTTTCACACCACTGTCTTCATCCCAGTCTTTTCACCCCAGTCTTTTCGCACCAGTCTTTTCGCACCACCACTGTTTCCACTACTTCACTTCCTGCACTCCCGCGGTGGCAACTACAACTACTCTTCCAATGGCTAAAGATTGGGACAAGTACGTGCCGCCAGAAGAAGAAACAGACAATGTCGTTCCGCTCAGCGAGGGCGACATCCAGGTGCTCAAGACGTATGGCGCTGCGCCGTACGCGCGCCAGCTCAAGCTGATTGAGGCGGATCTCAAAGACATTGAGGACAGAATCAAAGAGAACATTGGCGTGACCGAGTCGGACACCGGGTTGTCCGCGCCGCATCTCTGGGACGTCATGGGCGACAAGCAGCGCATGTCGCAAGAGCAGCCGCTCCAGGTGGCTCGGTGTACGAAAATCATCGAGGCCACCAGTTCGGCGCAGCTGGGGTTGCTTGCCAACGCCGACAACAAGAGCAAGTACGTGATCAACATCAAGCAGATCGCCAAGTTTGTGGTTGGCTTGGGCGAGCGCGTGTCGCCCACCGATATCGAGGAGGGCATGCGTGTGGGTGTGGACAGACAAAAGTACGAGATCCAGCTTCCCTTGCCGCCTCGGATCGACCCGTCCGTGACAATGATGACGGTTGAGGAGAAGCCCGACGTCACTTACGGCGACATTGGCGGCTGCAAAGAGCAGATTGAGAAGTTGCGTGAGGTGGTGGAGCTCCCGCTTCTCGCACCCGAGCGTTTTGTCAAGTTGGGCATTGACCCGCCCAAGGGCATTCTTTTGTACGGGCCTCCGGGCACAGGCAAAACGCTTTGCGCGCGTGCCGTGGCCAACAGAACCGACGCTACGTTTATCCGTGTCATTGGCTCCGAGCTCGTCCAGAAGTATGTGGGAGAAGGTGCCCGTATGGTGCGCGAGTTGTTCGAAATGGCTCGCACGAAAAAGGCGTGCATCATTTTCTTTGACGAGGTGGACGCCATTGGCGGAGCCCGTTTTGACGACGGCGCCGGCGGCGACAACGAGGTGCAGCGCACCATGTTGGAGTTGATCACGCAGTTGGACGGATTCGACCCCCGTGGTAACATCAAGGTGATGTTCGCCACCAACAGACCCAACACTTTAGACCCGGCGTTGTTGCGTCCCGGCAGAATCGACCGGAAAGTCGAGTTCTCCTTGCCCGACTTGGAAGGCCGTGCCAACATCTTCCGTATCCACGCGAAAACCATGAGTTGTGAGAAGGACATCCGGTGGGAGTTGATCTCGCGCTTGTGCCCGAACGCCACCGGTGCAGAGTTGCGCTCTGTGTGTACAGAGGCAGGCATGTTTGCCATTCGTGCCAGAAGAAAGGTGGCTTCCGAGAAAGATTTCTTGCAGGCCGTGGATAAGGTGATCAAGGGTAACTTGAAGTTCAGCTCAACACTGCAGTACATGCAATACAACTAGCCGAGATATAGTACTAATTTACTCCTGAGTGATTATTGTGTAGTTGGCCATATGCCAGGCCGAGATAACTGATTGTTCATGGAATAGGTGTATTGTAGAGCAATCGGAATGCTGTTGTCAGTTTGGTGTTTTGGTGATCTTAGCATGGCTATCATTGAGCACTAGTTCGGAAAATGAAATCTACCTTATTAAACGACGATTACAATTGGAATGGAAGGAATCATTTTAGACCTATTACATACTAAATGCATTCATGAGCGGACATTTGGGTGTTCTAGTTTCAGCTTCGTGTCTATTTCTGGCCATTTTCTACGTTGTGTTCTCTAGGCTTCTTCAATCGAATGGGTCTTTGGAAAATTTGCTTGATTCTGTTGATTCTGTTGATTCTGTTGATTCTGTTGATTCTGTTCATCCTGTTCCACCGCCTAATATTGTCTGGCTTTTCAAAAATACAAGTGAACCATATAGTTATTCTTTCTCTCTTCACGGTAGCTAATCGCTCATAATATTGTCGGTATCTCTTAGTGTGTGGGAGTTCGACATTCACTTAACCCAAACTAACCTTAGGTATGCAATAACCGACCCATTGATTTGTCTTGACGGCTTCACATCTTTCCCTACAGCGATAAATCATTATTCTATAATACAGTTTATATGCTTGGTTCACACAAAGATCGAGTGGTGTTTCGATCTTCTTTTCATCTTCTCTTCTCCTGTCTCGTTTCGATGTTTTTCAACAATTTCTTTAACTATTAGTCCCACCAAGAGACACAGCCCATTCCATCGGTCTGGCACGATGCTATCAACGCATATGGAGGTGCCTTGTTCGTTTGTTCTTCAAGCCCTAAAGCCTCGGAACTTGTCTTTGGCTTGACATTGACAAACACCTCTTCCTCGACCCGGAAGCGGATCTTCTCGTTCACATCAATATACAACTTTGTTTCCTCGTCCATCTGCCACACCCACGCCTTCTCTGCGGGCGAGAACGTGCAGCTTTCGAAGATGTAGTCTTTGGGAATGAAAATATCGTCGAAAAACCCCATTCGAACCTTGATTCCCTCTGCTGAGCAGTCGGCGACCCAGCCAGTCAAGATTTCGCCAACAAAAGGCTTCCACACGATGATCCGGAACCGCACTTCCACATAGGCGCCGCCGTCGCCCGGTTTGAGAAGGCCGTCTTTGATGTCACTAATGTCCCACACAGAAATGGCCAAGCCCAAGTTTGAAATCACCTTGTTCGAGTATTTCTTGTGGAGCTCGTCTTTTAGAACATGGTGAACAGGGATGTTGAACGACAGAGGCGGGACTCGGATCAAATCAGATAACTCGGAAAGAATGAACATGTGTTGGAGTGCGATGAGATTTCCTTCATAATGAGACCGAGACAGGTTGTACCAGACGTTGAGAGAGTGGGAATGCCGTGACAAAAGTCATTTCGCCTGGATTCTCCAATGTTCGAGCGGCGGACTTTTGCTACGGCTTACAAGTATTTTAGATTAAAACAGCATGCGTTAGTGTATTATCTTGTCGCAATGCGCATCTACTGAACTCATCCTGATATATAACCTATGCTCATTTGCTTATCTCATATAAACTTATCCTGATACAAATCATTCCAACATAAACACGTTCTGAAATATTGGCCCGTCTAACTCGTCTGCTTGCCAATTCAGTTAAACCTCCATCACTGCTCGATATTTTTTGCCTTTTGGCTCTGTCTGTCGATTACTTCAAGCTTCACCTCACAATTATCAATGTCCACCAAGCCAGACATTGTCAAGAAAAAAAAGATCTACACAGCCAAATCGTCTGACCGCCGCCTTGCCGCTGGAAAACGGCCCGAATCTTTTCTACATGGCAGCGCTCTGAGTGTGGCTCGGGCACCTGCCGTGAAATGGAATCCGAAGCATTTTCGACTTTTCGTGGGCAACTTGGGCCCTGAAGCGACCGAGGATGTTCTTTTGGCTGCGTTTTCCAAATATAGCAGTCTTAGCAAAGCCAGTGTGCCTCTAGATAAGAAAACGGGGAAGAACAAGGGCTTTGGTTTCGTTTCGTTTGCAACTTCCGAGGATTACCTAAAAGCATTCAAGGAGATGAACGGGAAATATGTTGGCCAACGGCCGGTTCAGTTGAAAAGGGCGGATTCAAAGCCACGATAGGGGCCTGAGATCCAGACAAGAGCACTGGACTTCAATTAATTGATCAAAGGCCGAGAATTAAATTCTAGATTTTCTCTGACCTTCCAACGCTGAAGTGTCATGTTGGTTGTTTCTGGGTGCTTTAAACTGTACCAATAGAGCTGACGTGTAGTATGTGGGACCACATTGATATTCAACCTCAGCACATAATATTTCCAATTAATTAGGTGGATACTCAGAGAAACATCTGGTACATTCTAACATAATGTGTCTCTCAACTAAGAGTTTGAACCTATAGATACCTAGTTTCAAGCGTAAATCAATTTAATGTTAATTCCACGTCAAATGACAGAAGCTTATAACCATCTATTTGCATATGAAAAGTGTGCCAGAAGATGAAAAAGTATATCAACCGTACTGTAGATCGAGTTTCGTTATTTTCTTTTATAAAGCTACATTCCAACTCCATAAAGCCCCGTCAGATACGAAAGCATACTAACTCGTTGATAATGACTAATAGCACCAGAACATGAACTATCAAGCGTCGACTTTCATCGCATTCATAGGATTTCAAGGAATTAAGTAGCACTACGAATACCTATTTCATTTCTCCTGTCAATGTCTCTCTGATAATCATCTGTTTCTGCTTCAAACACAAATACCGCCTTATTACTTTTTTTTTCCCCAATTCCTTACGTTTCCTATTCTGCCAGGTCCTTGAAGAAGTACACCTTCACATTCGCGCTGTTTTCATCTCCAACCACCACTATGATTCTTGCCCGACTAGCGCTAGGAAAACCGGTGCGTGCCCAAGTTTTCTCGGCCCGGACGCCGGCTTTCTGGCTCGGAGCTCGCTTCAACTCGAACTTGCCTCAAAACGTTGATCCGAAAAAGAACTTGCCTTCGCAAGGTGAGTGGAAACATTTGAAACAGCATATCCCCGGAGAAGCTGCCCACACAAACACAATGAAGGATCGGGTCCCGAAGTTCCCGTTAGCCAAGGAAAATGTGCCTACGCTCTTGCCTCGGCCGGGCGTGCCGCGGGTGGGCCCAAACTTGTCGTTTCGCCAGGTGATCCAGATTTTGAAGAACAAAAAGAAGCCCGAGCTCATCTACGAGGCCGAGCCGCATCGGCTCTACTTCTTGGCTTGTTTCTGCTGTGCCATTGTCTTTGCCGTGTACGGTCTTGTTTTGTTGGAGTTTGCCTGGTACCAGGCCAACAAGGACTACGAAGAGAATGAGGAAGAGTTGGCGGAGCCCCTCAAGAAAAGACAGTTTGCCAAGTCTTTGCTCACATATTCGTCTTTGGGAGCGATTGCTTTGTTCATGGCCTACCAGATCGGAACCTTCCCCACCCGTCTTATCCGCAGAATGTGGTATCTTCCAGGTCCAGTGGAACACATTCAGTTCACGTCGTACTCGTTGATTCCTGGAAGACCCACGCCGGTGATCACTGTTCCTTTGCATGACTTGGCCAGAAAACACAAGGCCCGTGTTTGGACAGGAAAGGGTTTCTACGGCACTGCTGACAAGTCGCTCTTCTTCTTCGTGTTGAAAGAAATCAGCAAGAAACGCACGTGGATCGTCGACAGAAAAGGGTTTTTCTGGTCTGATGGCCGTGTGTTTGACTTGTTGTTTGGAAAAGAAACGATCGCCGAGGCTGAGGCCGGTATTCCTTACGATGAGCAGATTGGCATTGTCAACCGAGAGGTGAGGAAAAAGAAGAAGGAGCTTCGGGCAAAACATGGTGTGTTTTATCAATGGAAGCTCGGGGCACAAGAGGCGCAAAAAGATTTGAAGTCTGCCACCAACTACGTGAAGTCTTTGAAGTCTTCAAATCCAAAAGGTTTGCCCAAGGATAAGTGATGTATATAGTAAATCTGGCGAATGTGGTGCATGTTAATTTCATGAATCTAACATTTTGGCCTATGAAGAAAATCATTGTCATACAGCGATGTAAGCGTTTACATTTTTATCCATGCAAACATGGCTTCTAATCACATTTTTCGACGTCGTCGCCACGATTAATTTCAACCTTTTAATTAAACGTGGACAAGAAAATTATTCTCTAGAAATCTGTCCTTATTAATCGGCAATTGGGTGTCAATAGGGCTTAGAGACAGAAACTTTTGGAAAACTAGAGCTGAAGAAATAACGATACTGTGAAGAGGACAAAAAAATTGATTTCGCCCAGGATCGAACTGGGGACGTTCTGCGTGTTAAGCAGATGCCATAACCAACTAGACCACGAAACCAATTTCTAATATTTTTTCATTCAGTATAATATCACCTATTACTTATTAGTTGTTTTTCTGAATGAGTAGGAAACCCTGGGATATTCCAAGCTGAAAGGGAAAAATCTAATGCGTGTCTTTTCATTCTTGCTAAATTTTTCTCTGTTCTTTTGCTAAAAAAAAATTTTTCTACATGAAAAAGTTGAATAAGGTTCTACATTATCTCTGTATGTCTAAATATTAGTGCAAACTTGAGAGACTGATCGGTCTACGCTCCATATACAAAGTCTCGTGAATTAAAGAAAAAGTGTCTCAAGGTTTTTGGCTTCTTCTATGTTTCGATATGACTTCTGCCCTTAACAAATCCCTCATGGTGACCTCATCTTATGGACGAAATAAATAGTTTTTGATAGCTCTTTTGCTAGCTTGTTGATCTCACTGTACTGCAGCAGCAGTATGTTGTCATTAGTATGTACGTATCCTCATTATGTTATTAGAGTCCGGCTGCCCTATTTCTTTTTCTCCACTTGTTTCGACAACTCCTCCATTTCGCGGAGTAAATCTCGAATGTAAACAGAGGCCAACTCTACTGTGGTTGCTTTTGACGGAATCAGCACCAGGCCGTGGTACGCGGGAGGGATTAACTTGGAGAGCTCATGAACCGCCTGGTTCATACGATTGCGCCGGCCTTGCTCAGCCAATTTATGTGTAGCCTTCTTGGTTGCGGGCTTCTCACGCCGGGTACCGTCCGCCATAAGCACCGGTGATGTTTCTGCCAGCGATGACTCGCCACGCGAACCGGCGTCCAGTTTCCGAGGCCCAAGCGCAGGCGAAGGGCTGGGTGATGAGGCGCTCTGCAGTTCTGCCAATCTGTTCATAGTGAAACCCATGAGTGTAGGGGCATCTTCACCAACCAGCTGCTGCCTTGGTACATGGCGTGGCGGCAACATTGAGTCGCCGTCACCCTGTGCGGTTGAGCTATCTGGCGCACTTCCCGACGCACTCTGGCCTGGCTCAGGCAATTGTTCAAACTGCGGAACTTTGCGCAAGGACGGCGAACGCCGTGGTTTGGGCGGGAGGATTGGTGTCAGGTGTGGAGTACGTCTCTTGGTCCCTGCCGGCTCGTCGGGGCCGAATGTGGCCAGCAGCAGGCGCCGGCGGTCCGCAGCATCAAGCGCCGGCAGAGTCAAGGGCTCAAAGGCCGCAGGAGCCACAAATTGGGGACGAGTAGCGCCCACCTGCAGATCGCCCGGCGTCATAGCTGGCAGCTGCAAAGGCGTATTTTGTGCATGCTTGTCGCGGCGTCGCTGTGTGTGGTACAAGTGCTCCTTGTTGTACAGCTTCTCGTTTTGGCCCGGCAAAATCGGCGACTGGAAAGACGGAGCACGCGGTCCGAGCGCAGGAGTGTTTTGCGGGAAGTTCAGGGGCGGGAATGCCTTGGAAGTCGGAGCCAAGTCGTCCACGACAAATTCCATGGCGTCCAAGTTGAAGTCGGCGTCGAGCGTGCCACTCCCGAGGGTCGAAATATGGCCGCCCAAATGCGTGCCGTTTCCCGAAATGTTCTCCTGGGAGACTAGGTTGTGGTCGAGCTGGTCGAGCAAAAACGGGTCGGCGAAAGCTGGGCTGGGCTTCGGGGGCAGCCGCACGCGAGGGGAGTATGATGACCAGTCGTCCATTGATGACATGGTGGAAGAGTTCAAGGGGTTTTGCTCGTGTTTCAGGCTTTCTCTGGGGCTTTTCTTTTTTTTTCTTTATTCCAGACGTGTCTCTCGGCTATTAATGGAAACTTCTGGGGCTATGAGCTGTAAGAGACTCGTTGCGAGGGGAAGCGGACGAATTGAATCTCAGGGCTGGCCGCCGGAAATGACGCGAAATAAATCAGGCGCCAACAAGCTGGAAGAAGAAGTGAAGGGGAAAGCAGAAGCGGAAGTGAAAAGTTACAACAAGTGTAAGAAACCAATCGGGCGACTGATCTCACGATCGAAAGTGATACCGATGCCCACGTGGGCGACGGACGCGCGTGCAGATAGTCTCAGGGCCCCAAGTTCGGGTGCAGGCTGCACGGATATGACTAGGGCCATTTTCTGGGCCACAGCGCTGACGTGAAGAGAAGCAGCAGCCAGCTTACCATTCGGGAAAACACACGGACGCCTCTGGCTTTTTTTTTTTGAGAGGAGAATCTTGGCGCAGACCGCTGTTGTCGACACTTTTCTTAGTTGGCGCACATGCACCAGGAACATAGCCGCACGTCAATTTCAGGCCCACCTAATTTGTTGTGCGGCTCACCAGTCGGCAGAAAATGAAAAGTGCCGTCGGGCCGGGCTGGAAGTGGGAAATACGGGAGGCCAGAATTGCTTCCGTTACTGCTATGGGCCAGTAGTTGAGTAAGTAGGCGTGGGTGGGCATGGGTCGAGTGGATGCGGGATGGTCTAGTGGCCAGGGTAGCAGTAGAGACTTCCGTGGAAATTCGCATTTAGTGCGGTGCGCCGGTCGGCCCACGGCGATTTGACGTTTGACTCGGTTGCTTTGTTGTCCGCGATTAACCGTCGTGCTATACATTCGAGTTTCAGTCAGAGTTTCAGAATCTCAATCAGAGCTTCAGAATCTCACTCAACGTGGTTTACTCGTTTATTCTGCTGGTGCTCTTGGAGTTTCTGAACGGTAGATTCATTGTAAGCAGTCTCAGTGGCCCGGAAAGCTCCACGATTCTCGCAGAATCCAGGATTCGGCGGTTCCCGCAGGATTGAACGGTTATCGACCAAGCGCAACGGTTAGTTCAACGGCTATCGGTGAACCTCAACGTTTGCCGAAACGTTAAGTTGCTGACACGTTCATCGCCATCCAAAAACTTGAACACTGGTACGCTCAAACGGTATATCTAGTCTTCTACCAGCGAGTTTGCGCCCAGTGGTCAGGCGCTAATATATGAACTACCTGTTTCATCTCTTGGTTTCAATTGCGTTCAATGAACTCTTGGATCCAGGTTTGAATCGCTCATTCACGTGCCTGCGTCACCGAAAATTTGTACGGTGTCACGTAAATACAACTTCAGTTTCTGTCTTCGGCCACAAACGTATGAGCGTCTGAACTCTAGACCATGAGCAACAATTTGCCGCACGCTTCTCACTTTTAGTCAATTCACCATGGACCATAGCATGAAACAGATTGACATGTACTTTTTTCTTCGCCATACTGTTTACAATGTTCTGATTCTTATCGGCTTCCTCTTGTTCGCATCAACAAGTACCGCGTCGTTTGGCGATGCGCAAAACTAACCATCTGCACACTCAAACACTATTATCATGGAAAAGAAGGCCCAATCTAAGCTGGCAGCAGCCGTTCTAGCGGCCGCTTGCCGACCCCGCAAAAAGAAGCCATATATCTACAAGAAGGAAAAGAGCGAGTCGCTCATCACGGTGTCGCTTGCAAAAGGTGCACGAAGCAAGAATGTGCCCGATTTCGATCGGTTGGACCGCTTGCTAGGGCTGACTGCTTCCGAGGCACCAGACAAAAGGGATGAGTCCTCTGAAAGCCAGATTCCAGAAGTGCACGAACGTCGAGCTACGTCCCTGTCGTCCACTATAGATAAAGGCATATCGGAAGCTGATGAGATCGGTGCCCAAAACAGCGCCCGAAACAGTGGAAACAGCGCCCGAAACAGTGGAAACAGCACTCGAAACAGTGGTGTCATTGAAAATGGCCAAGTCAATGGCGCCACGGCTGTGTCCCCAAGACCCACTGAACCCCCCGCCGCTTCGAAGGACGCTCAATCGCAACCTCGCGCCTTGCAACCTGGCACATCGCTCGCCCAACTTTTATCGGGCGACTTCGCGCTGCGACCTTCGCCTGCTGTGCAAGAAAAGTACCGTGGCGCGCACTTCCCGCTACCCCGCAGTAAAAAGACCCTCAAGGCGCGCGTCGAACAGCACCTCGACCTAGTGCCTCGCATTCTCGCGGGCGATGAAGAGCTCTCATTTTATTACACACTTGCCCTTGATCAACGGCGGCGACTGCGGCACGCCCAAATGACACTGGCCGAGCGGTGGGATATTGGCTGGGACAAGTTTGTAGGCGGTTTTTATGGGTTGAAGCGCCAGCTGTTTATCGCTACGCTCGTGCACTCGCGCTTCGCTGCAGATTTGGCCCGCTCCACCAACAAAACCATCTTGTACTGGTCGCCCGACATGTTCTGCACCTACGTCTTGGCCAACGAAATTATCTTACGCCTCGTGATGGAAGACATGGCGCTTCTGAAGGAAGATGCAGAGGCATTGATGCGGCGCACCGGCGATTACGGTTGCCATGTTGCGGATCACGAAGACCTAGTGGACGACTTGGATTTTGGCGAGATGGCCTTTATGCCAGAGCAAGAAGAAAGCCAGCAGACTGGCTCTTAACTGGGGCGCGAATGCAGTGACGGCTACTTCAGATCTATATGCGCGCCTTAACGCACTTCTCCCAAAGCGAGCAAGAGTCATAAGTTATCCAGAGGTCTGACCAAGGGTCACACTAGCTTTCACAAATAGAAGAAGGAATAGGAATAATTAGGAAAGCAGACATTCTCCCCGTATATGCGACCGTTTGTTGTCTCTGTGTCTTATTGTCCCAACTCAATCTCCATCTTCTTCTGTTTCTTATCTTTCAACCAATTTGCACCGCGCCGCACCACTCTTTGATTCGCGACAAATTTTTCGCTCCACCGCCCTCGTCCAGTCAAACCCCGCATCCATCACGTTGCGTTCGTTTCTCCGCTCACAGGCGTATTCGCCGGCTCTTACTCAATCCATACGCCATTCTGTCAGACTTTCCTTTCCTCTTGCTCAATTCAACTGTACCAGCAACAGTGGTCTCTTTCATCCCAGATCCTTTTCCGCACAACTCCGTCGAATGTCTGATAAGGTGCACATCTCTGGCCTTCAAGGTACAGCCATCGTTGGCCATGACCACTGGCAGAAGCCTGTTCCGCAACCCATAATCATCGATGTGACGTTTAGTACTGACTTTGCCCAGGCTCTGGACGCAGATGATCTTCACTTTTCGTTGAACTACGCAGTCATCTCAAACAAGATAGCACGCTATCTCACCAGTACACATCAGCGTAATTTCCACTCGCTAGGCGGTCTTGGAGAGGCTCTAATGAGCGAACTAGCAGATGAGCGTGCCGCGTGCTCGGCCGTGAATCTTAAGGTTGCCGCCCCGAAGTTGGACATACGTTCCGTCGTGAGCTACTCATCAAGCATAATAGAGTCAGATGCCAACACGGATGCTAAAGAAAAATCGAGCAGCTTCCCTGTTGAGGGCATTTATCGTATTGAAGGCTTGCGTGCATTGGCATTGATCGGTGTCTTTACTTTCGAACGCGAAGCCAAACAGTACGTCGTTGTGGATGTGGACATGGGTGTGAAAGGGCACTTGGATGTATCTCGAATCTCGGAAGGATTGCATCTGTTCCTCGAGAGGACCAATTTCAAGACTGTCGAAGCGCTTATCAAGGCATGTGCGCAGTGGGTGCTACTGTTTGCTCCAGAAACCAACTGGGCTGCAGTTCGTGTGGCCAAACCCAATGCCATCGTATACACCGACAGCGTTGGCGTCTCTGGACGATACACGCGGGCGGACTTTGCGGACGTGCTAAAGACGGGCCTTGAATCACCCGAGTCTCCGTATGGAGCTAAATCTCCAGCGGATGCGATTAGCACCACGCCTTTCGATCTTCCGGTAACTTCTCCCACATCGTTTTCGGGACAGCATACGGTGTATGTTGCCTTTGGGTCCAACGAGGGCAGTCCTACCACCAATATCGCACGTGCGTTGCAACTCATCGATGATCATCCCCAGATGCATGTGGACGCTGTGCTGGCGCTCTATGTCTCAAAGCCCATGTACGTCACGGCCCAGTCGGATTTCTATAACGGCGTTGCCAGAGTGGTAGTTCGCGACATGACGCCGCACGATGTGCTCACAGCGCTCAAGCATATCGAGTACAACGAGCTTTCGCGGGTCAAGGTTGTCGAGAACGGCCCACGCACCATCGACTTGGACATTGTGCTCTACGGCAAGGCGTGTGTCAACACAGAGGACTTGATTGTGCCGCACCGTGCCATGCTCCTGCGCACGTTCGTGCTTGCGCCGCTCTGCGAGCTTCTCCCGCCCGATTTTGTGCATCCTGTCACTGCGGAGCCGGTGCATGACCACTGGGCCAAGTTGCGTGCCACGCCTGCTGATTCTACCGTACAAGAATCGTCGGTGCTCGAGCAAGTAGTGCCGGGATCGGGAGAGCGCAGCCTCCGCCTTGGGCCGCAACGTGCAACGCACATCATGGCCATTTTCAACGCCACGCCGGACTCGTTCAGCGACGGCGGCATGCACTGCGACTTGACGGAAGCCGAGATCCAGGCAGTGGCACGTGGAATGGTTGAACAGGGCGCCACGATCATCGATGTGGGCGGGTGCTCCACGCGGCCCGGCAGCACGCAGCCTTCAGCCGACGAAGAAACACGCCGTGTGGTTCGTGTGGTGCGGTCTATTCGCGCCGCGCGCGACTTGGACTCGGTTCTTTTGTCCATTGACACATACCGCGCGGGTGTAGCACAAGCTGCGCTTGCGGAAGGTGCCGATATCATCAACGATGTTCTGATGGGCACACACGACGCGGCCATTTTCGACGTGGTGGCGCTGGCAGGCTGCGGCTATGTTTTCTCGCACTCTCGCGGAACGCCCGCCACCATGGCGAAGCTCACAGACTATTCATATTCGGGGGACGACAATTTGGTCGAGTACTGGATCAACGCGCAAGAGGCGTTGCCCGATACAGACCGCGCGGTGGTGCAAGGTGTGTGCCGCGAACTAGCGCGGCAGGTTTGTGCGGCCGAAGCCCGAGGCGTGCGCAAATGGCAGATGATTCTTGACCCCGGCGTGGGCTTTGCCAAGAACACCCAACAGAACCTTTCGCTTTTGCGCCACGCGCTGCGTCTCAAGCAGTACGCCCAGCTCGATACCACCGCAAACCGGTACACGTCTTTCCAAGGCATGCCTGTTCTCTTGGGCACAAGCCGCAAGAAGTTTTTGGGCGAGATCACGGGCACTTCGCGGGCCGACGAACGCGTCGTGGCTTCGGCCGCTGCTGTGGTGGCCAGCGTGCAACAGGGCGCAGACGTTGTTCGCGTGCACGACGTGCGGCCGGCGCGCGAGGCGGCGCAGACTGCGGACGCCATTTTCCGCGGCGTGCACTAGGGCGCCTTTGCCCATTGGCGCCATGGCATTGTTTTTCCTGTTCGCCCATTTTGCAGGCGCTATCCTGGCGTTTAATCCAACTTCAATCTAGCGTTCATCTGCGTTTAATCTGGAACTTATTCTGGTTTTATCTGCGTTTAATCTGGAAATTATTCCGGGTTTTATCTGCGTTTAATCTGGGACTTATTCTGGGTTTATTCTATCCTCCTAAATCTAATTCATGTGGACTAGTAGTCTTATTCGAGTATAATGTAGTGTGACGGACCGAAAACCTAGTAAGCCAGCAAAGCAGAAATCTGCAAGCACAGAAGAATGAGGTAGAGAAGCGATTAGTGCGAGAGGTCTATCGGTTTGGCCCTTTTATGTCGCGAGAAGCAAACCAGATAATGAGACAGAAATGTGGCATTTAACGGAGAAACTCGCCATAAATCGAATGGCTGCTGATGATAATAAAAAACCTTTTTAAAAATAGCTTGTCTCAAGGTTTATTCTATCTTGAGAGTTGATCGTGAGAAATATGGACCTTCAAGTGTCCTCTTTACTCGTGTGGAAGGTAGCTCTTTCTACTTCAATTAATTGACATGGGTGTGAAAAGAGCCATCGGAACATATCCATCAAAGGAAACGTACATACTGCTCAGATTCATTTGTCAGGTAATTTGTTGAGATAACTTCTGGCTGATTTTAGGGCTCACGTTTTTTTCAATGTGTCGATTGGAATATTGTACCATACAAAAAGCTACTTTATTGCTTTCCTGAGTCAACAGATTATTCACGTCACGGAAATATCTAGACAAGAAACACACGTTCTTCATGACAACAAAAAATATGTGCTTGCATTTATCTGATCGATATGTGCTTAAGTTCTTCTGAAATACGTAACCGTTTGATCTTTGACTTGTATGTACGTCGTTTTTCGATACATAATTCTTCCTTCTTGATGCAATGATTCGTAATTTATTCGACACGGTAATTTATTCTTTCGATACAATAATTCATTCTTTCGATACAATGATTCATTCTTTCGATGCAACAATTCATTCTTTCGGTGCAACAAATCTTAATTCTTTCGATACGGTAAATTATTCTTTCGATACGGTAAATTATTCTTTCGATACAATAATCTATTCTTTCGATACATTATGCTTATTTTTTCGATACATAATTCTTACTTCTACTACTATTCTAATCCATTAAAAATTCTCCCGTTATTGAACTTTCGGCTCTCAGCCAGATCCATGGACTGCTTCATCCTCGCAGGCTTCTTCCCTTTCCAGCGAAGATTTAGCCTTGTTCGATCTGAGACAAAAAAAGAAACGGTCCGTTTATAAATTTCGATATAACTTTACATCAATCATCTTGACTTCTAGGCCGAAGCATTTCGAAGCTTCAAGCCATTCATAAGCTGACGGCCAGAACAAGAAAAATCATTCCAAATCCTGACATTTCGCTTGGCCGATCTCTACAGCCCGATTCATTGAACAAGTCTCGATGGCTTCATGTGCATGTTCTATTTTTGATTCGCGTCCTTCGCATTTCGCTCGAATCCTCAGTAAAACAGGCAAACAAAGATGACAAACGAATAACGCTTGTCTATCTTCCAACGGCAACCAAACCGTTCCATTTCACGACCCACCGCCTCACAAATTACGCAAAATTAAGCCCACCGACCCGACATGGCACTTTTTTCGGTGCGCGCACGCCGCGCCGGTGCCCGATGCTCATAAACGCCACGCAAAAAATTTTTCTCAACCACTACTAAAATGTTCCCAAGATCGTGTTACAAATGTGGTGAGTCCGGCCACATCGCCGACAACTGCCAGCAGCAAGAGAGATTGTGCTACAACTGTCGCCAGGCCGGCCACGAGTCTTCTGCGTGCCCTGAGCCAAAGACCGCCGAGTCCAAGCAATGCTACTTGTGCGGAGACATTGGCCACATCAGAGGCGACTGCCCAAACAGCGCCCAAGGCTCCAAGTGCTACAACTGCTCTGAGTTCGGCCACATCTCGAGAGAGTGCCCTAAGAACGAGGGTGCTGCTCCAGCTGCGCCTGCTCACAAGAAGCTGAGCAAGTTCACCAAGAGCCCCACCTGTTACAAGTGCGGCGGTCCTAACCACTTTGCCAAGGACTGCCAAGCTGGTTCTGTCAAGTGCTACTCTTGCGGCAAGAGCGGCCACATCTCCAAGGAGTGCACGCTTGCTTCGGACAAGGTGACCAAGTCCTGTTACAACTGCGGCCAGACCGGCCACATTGCCAAGGACTGTGTGCCTGTTGCGTGATTTCGTGTTGTTTGTTTTCGTTGAGGAGGATGGGAGTATGGGCTCCGCCAAAATGTGTACGTAACGCTAGTAATGACCACGACTCTTCAGTACCATAGTAGAAATAGAGAATCCTGTGCGTGTGCTGGTGATAGAAATAGAGAATCCTGTGCTGGCAATCGGCCGGATGGCTGTTCATCGGTGGCCTTTAGACAGCATTAATATTCATTTGATATGATGTGGAGTGCCATTATTCTAGATCGTTGTCTCGCCTTATTGTTCCTCTATTTTGTATGTGCATGGATTTTGAAGTAAAACCATTCGTTATGATAAATATGGGGAGCACCGCTGTATTCACACTTTTGTCGCTGAAAACCTTGGTCTGTTGCATTAGTAGTGAAGAAAAGCACATTTGCATCTTGGTAGAATCAATTCCTCATCCACATCATCGTGGCCGGCTTTCATAAGCTGATGGACCTCAAGTAGAAACAACTAGCAACGCTTCATCCAGCTCAGATGCAATAGTATCTATTCTTTCCACTCATAGCCAGCACTTTTCTCAACCCTGCTGATATGTGAACGCCTCTTTCTTTAAAAGTCGTCCATGCAACTTTACATGTCAAACAGGGTCCCGCTTTTTCGTACAGATTGGGAAAAGTCCACCACAACTCGATGACCATCTATGATACACCCAGCGCTGGTCCCAAGATACGCTTTTTCTGCCATTTGTTTTTCAGCAAACTCAACAAATGCATAAAGGGTCTTTTTCCCCTGGAAAATGCTCACTTTGCACAGGCCAAACCGACCAAAAAACGTTTCCAAAGCCCCTTCGCTGGTTACCGGGTTTAGCCTTGCCACAAAGAGTGTTGAAGGCGAAGGTTGCGCCTTGTAATCCGAAAGTCCACCCACTAACTCCAATGCCATGGACTCAAACGTAGTTTTGCCCCCCTCACGCGAGTTGAAGTATTCTAATTGTGCCTTTGTGGGCCGAAGATCTTTTTTCGCCTCTTCTATCTTATTAGGATCATCAAAAGGATCATGGAGAATATGTGTATGGAGAAGCTGGACATGTTCCCCATTGTTGAGAGTTTCCAACACAGAGAAGCCTTCAGCCACTGTGGCAAATGCATCCTTCTTAGTGGCTGGTCCTAGCGAAATGCTGAAAACGGAACCTACCTTATCGTCTTCGCTCACAAACTTGACGGACCCAATCGCTTCTATTTCAGGTCCAGCGTTTTTTTCTGATTGTATGCTCACAACATCGCCTGTAAAGCTTTTGGAGAAAGATGTTGTGTCCACAAAAGCACCAATGGCTTGACCTTTGCTCGAGTCTGGCGGAAAATGTGGGTTGCCGCATTTAACACTCTTATCTGGCGCTAGATCGAAAAATGGGGAGAAAAAGTAGTAGTTGATCTTGCAGAGTTTTAGAAAGTTATACGACTGGAGAGGAAATTTGTCATACTCAAGGTCAAAGACGATATTCCCTTTCGTCGTTTCAAGAAGAACACTCATATTTGTATTCTTGGCTTCAGTACCCTATTAGTTATGGTAACTACTCCAGTGTATTGGGGTAGGTACAGGATTGCACAAGCTAGTAGCGAAAAAAAGAAATGCGATTTCTGTGGATCGAACACAGGACCTTCAGATCTTCAGTCTGACGCTCTCCCAACTGAGCTAAAACCGCCTTTTGTGAAGGAAAGGTTTTCCCTCTCTCCACAATCTGCGTTCTTCAAGACGCTCGAAGTAAGAAAAATAATGACTCCGGCGTGATTCGAACACGCGCATCTTACGATAACAGAACTTGAGTCTGCCGCCTTAGACCGCTCGGCCACAGAGCCATTTTATATTCGTTGGAATGCATGAATATATATACACATAGTCACCGTGTCAATGTCTACAATGATATCCAATAAACTTTTGAATATTGGCAGGTTTATCTTTGCTGGATGACATTCTCACCTTCGACACGCTAAAGGATTTCTTGTGGCTTCTAAAGACAGCGAAAGAGTGGGTCATCGGAAGAGATGAAGATCATCTTCGAAGTAGAGGGTGAGTACAACATTCTGGATAGAACTGGAAGCAAAGTGTCCGTCAAGCAAGGCAATCTCGAGTGCTGGGTGATTAGGCACATTGATTTCTGCATGGAGAAAGGTTATGTGAAACCGGTTCCTAAAGCACTAATCTCAGGTTTGAGCTTGCAGGCCTCATTTATTTGTTACCTTCTGAATGAATTCTGTGGACTTTGTGTTGAAGATTTTATGATGGAAAATTTCAAGCTTGGATCTGTGGACAGATGGTGGACTTAGGTCGAATTGATCGTTCGTAGACTATTTGCCGTAGAATATGAGTAAAAGTTATTCGCTTTTGCTGAAATAGGATAAAAAACGACGAATATTTCTCAAGGGTTGTTGAGCGACAGTTGAAGAATAATAGTCATCTAGTGCTTCTCAAAGAAAGACTGCACTGTTTTATGAATGGCTTCACATGCATACTCGTAGTCCGAAAGCTCATTGTACACCTGACATGAGAACCGTACAATCACTTTGTTCTTGTAGACTTGAATTGGAGCCAAAGTGTTGTATTGATCAAGAAGCGCAATTTTGAGATAATCCGAAAGGGCCGGCCCCAGAGAGAAATCGAAGTTGGAAACGTAGTTTTGGATCGGGAATACGACGTTAATCATTGCAGTTGATTGCGTGCAATCTTTGTTTTCCATCACATAAGAACCAGGCCATTTTTTCACCACGAGATCTCCAACTCTTCTGGCCAAGCTGAAGCAGTATTCAGAAATAGCCACTTCTCCACCACAGACGTTCTTTCTGAACTCAATTGCTGCGGGAACACTGGCCACTCCACCAAAAACGCTGGAAGAGACGTACGAAAATTTCTCTAGTAACAAATCTTCGCCATGCTGATCTTTGGGCAGGTAATACGTATGGCCAATAGGCATAGGCTGGACCGTGTTGTGATACTTTGGATCAACATATAACACTCCAGAAGGCCGCGGTACATAGAACCACTTGTGGAGATTGGAGGTGTAGAAGTCCGGTTTGAAAACCGAGAAATCCACCGGTACTAGTCCAGCCGAATGTGCGCCATCGACCACAGAAACAACATCAAAGTCCCCACACAACTGAGCCAATTCCACATAGGGCATCTTTGCGGCTGGAAAAGACACCACAGCATCGAAAAGGGCCAACCTTATTGCGTGGGTTTCGAAAACATGCCGAAATGCAGATAAAACATCGACATCTGCCATTGGCAACTCCAAGTCTACAATAACAAACTCAACACCCAGGTATTCCTTCAAGAACTTCACTGTAGACGCACACGAAGAGAATGTTGTCGAAGGCATGGCGATTTTATCTCCTTTGGAGAATGGGAACGATCTCAAGACTATGTTCACACCAGTGGTAGCATTGGCAATAAGCGCCAAGTTCTTTGGATCACACTTTAGCACTTTCGCCATTTCATCTCGTGAATGCTCGTATACCTGTCTCTGTTCCTTGTTCAAGTATCTATCGGTGTTAGAAAAATCACGACGCAACTCCGAAAAATACTTGTCAACAACACATGTCGGTGCAGCACCATAAGCACCATGGTTAACCGGGACGAGCTTTGGGTCGAAATGAGTAAAGTATTTTTCTTTGAACCGATGGCCAAACATGTCCAGGAAAAAGTGAAATCCAACTTTTGAGATACACGTAATGATATCAGTGCGCATTTATACGGAGATTATTGAAAGAGTCAATAGGGCACAAACTCTTTTCGGCACAATTGCCTAAATGGAAAGCATTGCGGGTGATGTTCTGTCATTCTGTTTTCCATCAAATATACATTGTTTCGATTTACTAGTACGGTCATAATTCTGATTACTAGTCTTGTATGAATGAAGAATTTCATACTAATCATAGAGAACGAAAGCTACTTACATTCTTTCTTATCAATGCATTCAAAGTAGATCACAACTCTCACAGCTTGATATCAAATGATCCTGAAATTATACTCGTTGCATTTCAACTGTCATATCGTCTAAGCTTACTTGTGTATCTATTGAATCCATACTGGAGTAATGATTTGATGCTTATGCCTCAACACGCTTGAAATCGTGGCGGAACTTCAGCTTTGGAATTAAATCTATGTCATGCTAAGAAAGGAAGGCTTTCCGCCTACTGGATATATGAATCTAAAAGAGCGCCATACCATTCCAGCTCGAAAGCATGGCAATTCAGATAAACAGTACCCTACTTGTCAATTTGAGAGTAGCAAAGGACATCAACCTATATAACAAGGCACTAGGTACACGAAAATACTCCAAACAGACAATAAATCCTGTAAGATAAATCTTGGGATAACAAAACCTAGTTTACACTAATTAAATTCGACTAAAACGCCCAGCAAAAGAAACACGTATAAAATGGCTCTGTGGCCGAGCGGTCTAAGGCGGCAGACTCAAGTTCTGTTATCGTAAGATGCGCGTGTTCGAATCACGCCGGAGTCATTATTTTTGTTCATACTTGTTTTTTTTTTTACGAGATTTGAAGTAACCATTAATTCTATATTGCATTTCTAAAATATTTAAACTGAGCAGTAGCCACCATCAACTCTGATGTCGGTTCCTGTGGTGAATGTGGACAAGTCACTGGCCAAATATAAATAAGCACCAGCCAATTCTGTTGGCAACGCTTCTCTACCCATTGGGGTCAAGCCCCACCACTTTGCTCTTTGACTGGTTGGCACAAAGTCCGACAATGGTGTGTCTGTGTAACCTGGCGAAACGGTGTTAACACGAGCAAAGCCAGCAAACTCGACAGCCAAAGACTTGGACATGTGCAACACGGCAGCCTTGGATGCATTGTAGCACGTTTGATAATTGGGGACGTTAACAATGTGACCACTCATGGAGGCAGTCATGATGAGAGAGCCATGGCCGTTTTTCTTGAAAATCTGGCCCACCACCTTCGCACAGTTGAAGACACCATGGACATTGACGTCAAAGACACGTTTCCACAGGTCGACTGTACTTTCTTCGTTCAAGATCGACCCGGTGGTCCAGGCAATACCGGCATTGGCAATGAAGGTGTCGATAGTTCCGAAGTCCTCTTCGATTTCCTTGATGACGTGCTCGACCTGTTCGTAATCGGTCACATCGACAGGGTACGACTTCACCTTGACGCCGTAGGTTTCGGACAAGGTCTTGTCGAGATCTGGGCTGTACTTGAAGTCCATGATGGCCACGTTGCTTCCAGCTTGAGCAAAGGCTTCAGCAATAGCACCTCCGATGGCGCCTGCTGCGCCTGTAATTACAGCCACTTTCCCCTTCATGAGAAACCTTTCGACGACAGAAGAGTCCAACTTGGGGGCAGCGGTTGGCACCAGCACCTCATCCTTGTCTGGTCTGATGATGGAGTTGAAAACGCGGTCTGGGAGAGTCATGGGAAAGAATGAGAAGAAAAGATGTGTTAAAGATAAATGTGAGAAGGAAAAAAGAAGAGGAAAAGAGCGGCGAACCAAGGCATATTTATATGTTCCAATGAACGTTTGCACCCACAGATCTGGGGTATGCGAAGCCCCGAAAATAGTTCCGATGAGGATGGTTGTGAGCGCGCGGGGAATTATCCGGCCGGACAGAAAAAGAAAAGAGACTCTGAATATACCGTCCTGGTGCAAAATGACATAAAGGCATGCGCCAAATGACATAGCAAAGAAACGCGAGATGAATATTCACGAAGCCAGAAATTGAAGACCTGAAGATAGAGATTGATGAATGTCATCAATCATTGGTCAATGATCATTGATGATTGATGGTTGAAGATGAGATTGAGGAATTGCACAATTGCAGAAGTCAAGACGGCATCAGGATCAACAATGTTTGTAGTATTGCAAGAGACGTCTTTCAGTAGTCTGAATACTCATCTGATGCAATCTTATCGAGCCTTGTCTAAGTTTCGACAAGACACAGTTGCATCGATATGTTCTGGAATGCCGCGGCTAGTTGAATCGTTGTCAATGCATTGTAACCGATAACCTGCACTTTGTTGGCCATCGGAGCAGATTGGTCATCTTTGGCTTCGGAGTTACAGAAGGCTTTGGTCCAAGATGAGGCATGCTATTATATTGCTCAGTCTGTTATGGAAATGAAAGTGCGACTGCGCAATCTAGCAATTGCACCTATCACTTGCGAAATTGATGGATTTTCGTCATTCGAAGCAGGTGAGAATCCAACACATATTTGGAAAACATGAGTAATAAAATTGCTCCATCTGGCGCAAAAGAACAAATAACGTCAAGACATATAATAACGATGGCAATATCGAAATGTCGAGTGAAAGATGCGACATGAAAAGTAATAGGATCAGATAAGGCCCGGCCTTTCAAATACGAGGAACGTAGAATTTTCTAAGAGCACAACTCTGGTCCAGTCAAATATGGTTTCAAGAGTTATCGGATATAGGCATTGGAACTGCGTCCACTGTTTCAGTCTTGTGAAATCAGAAGTATTACCCAAACATCGAAGGCAAAGAGCTTCATCCGAAAGTCGTATCGAACGTTGAAAACACTAACTAGTTCACGATCTCAATAACGTTTCCGCATCTCAACATGCCTTCTCTGATAAAAAATTCCCTTCTGACGTCGATGACAGAATATTATTCAGCCAAGGGTTTATATCTCAATAAGATGGTTCCTGCCGCTGTGGACCAGGTAATGGAACCACAACTTGGTGAACTACACGAATGTGCAGTCTAGCACTGTTTTGATTCCCATGACAGAACCATGTCGAATGCCATATTACCCATCTACTTAGTCCTCATGCCCTGTTTAGGGGAAAAGTTTGGGGGTGAATCGGTGGGTTTTGCACCATATAAGTGGGATCATAAACGTAAAACCTGTGTTGTATTGAAGATCGCTTTTCAGTAGAGCTTATGTCATTTCTGTCCGTGGCGTTAGTACCTGTCGGAACACAAAAAGCTTCGAAGATCACCCAATTTCGGACACAAGGATGCATAAACAAGCATACAATTATGCTTAAGTACGGCAGAATGAAGAAACGAGGGGAAACGACCATATTACTGGCCCAGCGAATAGGTTCTGTGACCTTCCTCACTCCACTCCACTGCCATTACTTTACTACCACTATTACTCTACTACTTCACTGCCATTACCTTACTGCCACGATCTGCTGTAATATTTATCGACCCGAACACATGCTCTCTCGATTCCAAATTCATTCTCTTTTGTTTTTCCTTTCTGCCTAGCTTTGCTTTTGAATCCCACCCTGAAATCATGCTTCGTAAATTGTGCGTATGCGCACAGATATATGTAAGAGCCCCGCTGCTACCCGGAAATCCCATTGGACTCCCATTGGATCCATTGAGCCCGTGATTTGTCTTCCATTGACTTTGTTCTTTCTTTTTTTCCTTCTGTCCCTTGCTTTACCCCTACTTTTTGACTTGTCCCATTCTTTGTTGGCTCTGTCTTTCTTCTTTGCCCCGGATTCCATATTATCTCCTGTATATAGAGTGGGGTAGAGCTTCTTCCAGTCTAGACACTTGCGCCACAACACAGAAAACCTCAGGCTGAGAGTTCTTGATAACATTTCCTAACGGCGCCATATCGTCTGCGCTTGCTGAAAAAGTCTGGCATCGTAGTTTTCCCCGAAAAGAACACTACTGGGCGCCGGGTAAAACGTGTTCCATGCAGCAAACCTGGATGTATGCAGTGCTATCAGAAGGCCCGTCGCCCCATATATAAAGACACAATAGGGGCGGCCTTCTTTCTCAGGAAGCTTTTTTTCAAACTTTTTTTTCTGCCTGGACACCATGGCAGACATTTTGGACTCGCTTACCGCCGAGGAAAAGCGATTGTATGAAAACAAGCAGAGAACAAAGTACCACAAGCGGTGGGGGTCGTACTTGAGCGAAAGACAATGGGCCACCGTCAGAGAAGACTACTCGGCTTCAGGCTCAGCCTGGGACGATTTTTCGTTTGACCACTCGAGATCGCGTACCTACAGGTGGGGTGAAGACGGATTGGCCGGGTGCTGTGACACCCACCAGCTCGTGTGTATGTCAATGGCGCTTTGGAACGAGAAGGACGAGATTTTGAAGGAGAAATTGTTTGGTGTCACCAACTCCCAGGGCAACCACGGCGAGGACGTCAAGGAGCTATACTACTACCTAGATAACACCCCGACGCACTCGTACATGAAGTACTTGTACAAGTACCCACACGCCCGTTTCCCATACGAGAAGTTGGTGGAGGAGAATGGGAAAAGGTCAAGAGAAGAGCCTGAGTACGAAATTACCGATACGGGCATTTTCGAGGACGGCCGCTACTTCGATGTGGTGCACGAGGTTGCCAAACTGGACGACGACCCGGAAGAGTTGTTGTTCCGTATCACCGCCTACAACAGAGGCCCCGAGCCAGCGTCTTTGCACATTTTGCCCCACATTGTCTTCAGAAACACCTGGGCCTGGGGAACCGAAGAGGCTGCAAAAGGGAAACCGCACATGCGAGCGCTTGACGACTACACGGTGGAGGTGGACCACCCCAAATTTGGCAAGCGCCATTTGGTGTACGCTCCAGCTCCAGGTGTCGCAGACAACGCGCCCGATGTGGAACCCCGCTTGATTTTCACCGACAACGAGACAAACTCCGAGCGCTTGTACGGGCAAAAGAATTCCACGCCGTATGTGAAGGATGCATTCCACGACTATGTGGTGGACGGGAAAGAAGACGCTGTCAACCCGAAGAGAGAAGGCACGAAAGCTGCTGCACAGTTCATCTTTGAGGATGTTCCGCCAGGCGACTATGTCACGATCCGGTATAAGTTCTCTCGCTCAGGCGGCGAGATTGACGAGTTCCGCTTCGACGAGGTGATTGGAAGACGCCAGGACGAAGCAGATGCCTTTTACTGGAAGGTCACACCGTTACCCCTCACGGACGAGTTGCGCCAGGTGCAGCGCCAGGCATTCTCCGGTTTGCTCTGGACAAAACAGTTTTACCACTTTGTTCATAACTACTGGCTGAGCGGCGATCCCAACACTCCACCTCCGCCCGAGAACAGAGCCAACGGCCGCAACAAGGACTGGAAACACTTGTACATTGACGACGTTTTGTCCCTCCCCGACAAGTGGGAGTATCCATTTTTTGCGGCTTGGGACACGGCGTTCCACTGTATTCCTTTGGCGATGATTGACCCGGAGTTTGCAAAGAACCAGTTGGTGCTTTTGACACGTGAGTGGTACATGCATCCGAATGGGCAGCTTCCAGCGTACGAGTGGAACTTTAGTGATGTCAATCCGCCAGTCCATGCGTGGTCATGCTACCGTGTATTCAAGATTGAACGGAAAATGTACGGAACGGAAGACTTGGACTTTTTGGAGGGCTGTTTCCAGAAGTTGTTGCTCAACTTCACGTGGTGGGTCAACCGGAAGGATTCTGAGGGCAACAACTTGTTTGAAGGTGGTTTTTTGGGTCTAGACAACATTGGTGTATTCAACCGCTCGGAGCCCTTACCTACAGGTGGAACATTGCAGCAGTCGGACTCCACAGGCTGGATGGCCTTTTACTGTTTGCAAATGTTGAACATAGCGTTGGAATTGGCGAAAACCCGCCCTGTTTACGAGAACATTGCGTCGAAATTCTTCGAGCACTTCATTCTCATTGCTGATGCCATGTCGTACCGTGGTGCTAAGAAGGGAGAGTTGCAGCCCACAGAGCAATCTTTGTGGAGTGACGAGGACAAGTTCTACTATGACGCTATCCACTTTGGCGATCATACTCAATCGCTTCCTGTTCGATCCTTGGTCGGTTTGATTCCTTTGTATGCCTCGTTAACATTAGAACCTGAGTTATTAAACAAGTTCCCATCCTTCAAGAAACGTTTGGACTGGTTTATAGAAAACCGCCGGTCTATTGCAGAGCGGAACATTGCGTCCATGTCCCATAGAGGTGTGGGCGAACGTTTATTGTTGTCGTTGGTCAATAAGGACCGGCTTGTGAGCATCTTGGAGCGCATGTTAGATGAAGATGAATTTTTGTCAGACTACGGAATTCGCTCTTTGTCCAAATATCATGAGAAGCATCCGTTTGAGTTGGATGTGGCGGGTCAGAAGTACGAGGTTAAGTACTTACCGGGAGAATCTGACCTGGGAATGTTTGGAGGCAATTCCAACTGGAGAGGCCCTATTTGGTTCCCGGTCAACTTTCTCTTGGTTGAATCCTTGCAGCGGTTTTATTTGTACTATGGACCTGAGTTGAAAGTGGAATGTCCCAAGGGCTCAGGTGAGTACATGAACTTGGCGCAAGTAGCGCAAGAGATTCAACATCGCTTGATCCACTTGTTTATACCAGATCCTGAGGGCAACAGAGCGTGCAATGGTGGGGTCGAATTAGTAGACAAAGACCCCCACTTCAAGGATTACGTACCGTTCTACGAGTACTTTGACGGCGAGACCGGTCGCGGTTTGGGCGCATCCCACCAGTGCGGGTGGACTGCCGTTGTGGCCAAATGGATCCACGATAATGGTGTGACTTGCAGAGTTCCGAAAACACCAGGAACTCCTGGAAGAACTCCTGAACCACCTAGCACCTCAGAGGAAGAGAAACCTCCAATGCAGCGCAGAAGCTCGCTTCACCTGTTTGACCGGGCAACGCCAACGGCAGATGAAGATGAAGAGGATCTTGTTATGAAGTACGCTCCAAAGTCTGGGCCTTTCCCTGGCCGTTTGATGCGTAGACGGAGTGGTAAGTCATTGTTAAATTTGACCATCAACTCTTTGGACTTGGGCGAAGACTTGCAGGATGAACAGAGTGTTCCATCGCTCAATGAGGGCATGAAGAATGTCACTGACAAGTTTGGGGACGAGTTGTCGCCATCGCTTTCGCGCAGTTCTGTCGAATCCAGACCGTACGACGACAATCTTGTGGGTCAAATCAGAGCAGCGTTCCATAAGTACAAGTCACGCACGGACGAAGAAGAAGGTGAAGAGTTCGAAACGAGACACTGATGGTGTTGATAGATTGGCTTTAATGGTTTATTATTAAGTAAATTGGAATAAGTAAATTTGGTCGTTTGTGGGTTTTATTCTTCCATAACTTGGCGAGAGGCCATCTGGTCATTCCGGTAACGTGAATGTTTGGGTAAGTATATACAAGCCTCTGGTAAACTTTCAGTGTGTGTTGCAGATGCTACCAAATCACATCATAAATGAAAGTTAGGCTCACGGAATTTCGGCCAGGTCGCAGTATCTAAAGCAATTGCATATCAGTGAATCCGGGTGCATTGATTGTGTCCATTCTCAACCTAAAAGCTCTTTAATTGAAGGTAATCCAGTCAATCTTCAAAAGTGCTACATGTACGAGCCGAAAACAAAAAAAAAAAAAGAAAGAAAGAAAAAACAAGTAGATTTGAGAAGAAGGAAAAGTGTAGATAAACTCATTTTCCACCTCAACACTGCTCTTAGAGATGTCGAGTGCGACGAGTTTCAATAATTTCCTCACATTTCCCTCATTTTCATCATAAACTACCACATAAACCAGCGCAAGTCCTAATCTGATTTTTTTTTTGCCCAGATTATACAGACGGTAAATTGAGAAAATCCTTGCCGTCAACCATATTCCCCAGCAACCTGCACATGTCTTGTCACACATTCTCAGCACTATATCCCTTATCTACAACTTAACATGTCTGAGCTTTTCGCCGTCTACGAGTCTGATTTCCAATTGGCAATCCAAGAGGCTCGGTCCAACATCTCGGCTGCATCTGCTGCCCCAGCAGACCAGCGTCAGGCCGCCTTACAGAACATTGAGCGCTCTACAGACGAAGCGCTCGAGATTCTTGAACAAATGAACATTGAAGTGCAAAGTTTGCCTTCCAATCAGAGATCCTCGCACAACGCCAAGTTGCGCCAGTACCGGAGCGAGGTTGACCAGAGCAAGCGCCAGTTGCGCGAGTTGCTTGATGCAGAAGACAGGAATCAGCTTTTTGGCCAGAGATACACCGACGACGACGACGGTGCACACGACTCGCAGAGGAAACAGTTGTTGAGCAATGCGGCATCGTTGGACAGAACGTCGGAGCGTCTTCGCGACAGCCAGAGAGTGGCGCTTGAAACAGAGAACATCGGAGGCAACATCTTGAACGACTTGCGGGCACAACGAGAACAGATTGTCAATTCGAGGAACACCTTGCTGAACGCAGACACGTATGTGGACAAGTCGATCCAGACGCTCAAGTCGATGTCAAGACGTATCACGGCCAACAAGTTTATCAGCTACGCCATCATCGCCGTGTTGATTCTTCTAATATTGTTGGTTCTCGCAAGCAAGTTCTGGTGAGGTGGAGGGAAAATTCGAAGCTTAGCGCTTGAGCAAAGCAAGCTTTATGTTTTGTCGTGGAAAACGAAAAGAAAATCTTGTTAAGCAATTTCTTTTCTTGTCGGATATATCGTTGTAGTAGATTTGGAGAGGAGTTTGAATAAAGCGAGCGCCTTGAATTTGTTTGTTAGTGACATTGTACCCATTTATTTGTTCAGCCTGGTAACATGTTGTGCAGTTCATAATCAATATTTGAGCGAGTTCAAAGTAGCTACGTTGCATTATCCGATCTGAATTGTTAGACAGAAATTCAAGGGTCCATAGATGCAACTTTTGCAAAACGGCGGTTTAGCTCTCTCATGGCCGCGATAAATGGCTTCGAAAGTTGCTGATATTGGCTCCAACTCATCTGGAGCAGAGAATTAAATCAGTAGGAACTTTTACATTGATGTGAAGAGGCAATCTAGTAGTGCCAAACATGCATCACCTAATACAGTGAGGCATGGCAGGCCTAAGAGCTATCAATATTCTACTGGATTTCTTTTCAAATCAGACTTTACGCCAATCTTGTATCTATCTGGTAGAGTGAGAATGCGTTAAAGCCGTACATGGCAGTGCGATCGGAGTCAAACCGGATAGCATCCGAGTTAAAACAAAAAAGACCGTAGTTTATGGACTTAAGCAATTTCTATATAGAAAAGGATCTTCGGATAGCTTTCGGCCCATATACGATATTTCGTGTGTACAATAATTGTTATCTTCATCTATTTCTTTCTTTGCATCGAGTGGCCATTTGACAGAGAAACTGCGAAATGTCTCACCTTCGGTTTAAAGAAAAGAAATCAGACACCAAAAAAATACAAAACAAGACACCACCACTACAAAAGCACATTAAATAGTCTTTCCCAAGATTTGCCTCCATAAATCCATGATCTTCGGGTTATCCAGGCCCGAGCCCGCCGACAGCGCCGAAAACGCCGATTACCGTTTATACATCTAGATCCTGCTTACTATTCGGTGCGATGTGAGCCTTTCAAAAAAAAGTTGCCCCGCAAGAACTCCGAAGTAGGCCCCAATGTTCAGAAACGTTTTGCCCCGGACCGTGAGTGTCGCCCGCATCACAGCGGCTAGACAGACACCACGCTTTTTTTCTGTCTCGTTGGCCCGCAGCCACGGCCATGTTCACACGCCGAAACCGGGCGAAGAATTGAAAATTACCTTCATCACCAAAGACGGTGCACAAAAAACATTCGACGTTTGTGAGGGCGACAACATCTTGGACATTGCCCAGGCACATAATATGGACATGGAAGGCGCCTGTGGCGGGTCCTGTGCTTGTTCCACATGCCATATCATTGTGGACCCAGAGTACTACGACTCCATTCCAGAACCGGACGACGACGAGAACGACATGTTGGACTTGGCCTTTGGCTTGACAGAGACGTCCCGCTTGGGCTGCCAGGTGAAAATGACAAAGGAACTAGATGGCATTCGTGTCGCTTTGCCTGCAATGACCAGAAACTTGCAATCGCGAGACTTCAGCTAGCATCTTGTACATACACAAACTATGTGAAGATTGGATTTCGGCACCGTCCTCAATACAGATTGGCAGAAGCTAAAGGCTGCTTTCTGGTCGAGAGTTCTGCGAGCATCCGATATCTAAGCTTCACAATAGTTGGAACACAGCTAGTATTTGAAAATTGTAGTCTAAAACAAAAAAGAAATACTACACCTTTAGTATACCACTTGTTAACAACCCTAGTGGTTGTGGGAGGATTATTGTATGGATAAGAAACAATCTTATCGTCTTTACTTAGATGCATTTGAAGTAATGCACCTATGGGCCCAAGACGACCGATGTCATAAATACTAAGAAATTCATATTAACAACATAGAAGTGAGTATCAAGCGATTGTGAAGAGCACGTATCCTTGGTGTCGTTAAACGAACTTTTAGTTTAATTAACTGGCTCCATTTATGGTCGCCGTACGTCGACTAGGCTCCATTAATCAACGATTTCAGTAAGCCCATTTTCTTCAAAATAAAAGGATTCATTCTAGTCTAGGTCCTATGAGGACCCATCGTTAGTCAAGTCAAAAAAAAAGATAATCAGAGTAATACATTGAAAATGGCTCATGGGAACATATGCGAATCGAATCGCGTTCGAAAACCTCACAGAAGAGACTTGCACTAAAATACATCTACTCTTACTCACTGACTTCTTTCGCATCCATAGTTGTTTTTCTTACATTTTGGCTAGAAATATCTTTGCTGAAGCAGCTCTTTCTTTCCTTCGATCATTTTTCCATATTACTGTTCACTTGTTCTTCGTCTTCATCTAATCTGTCGCACGTCTTCTAATCTGTGCACTCTGTTTACCAAACATCGTTCCATCGCTGTTTCAAATGTCGTTTCTGCCCAATGCATCCAAGCGAAGGCGAGTTCTCAGCGATATAGTCAACTCAACATTGCCTATGGTGGATTCCAGTCGCCGAAAATCTCTTGGATTCGACTTGGCCCGCATCGAACATAATATTCCTCCCTCCAGCATCCCAGAACCGCCATCCGACAGCACAAAAGTCATTAAAGAGAAGGCCATACAAAATAGAGCGGGCTCTGCGATTCCAACAATGTCAAGGGCTCACTCCTACAGCAAGTATCTCCAAGTAAGCAAGAGTCTAAGCGAGAAATGCAAAGTCAATTCTGCTGGCTTTGAAGCGCCATTCGACGACAAACCAGATAGCGAATCTTTTGAGAAACTAGAGGAGCTCACTTCGTTGCACAAGAGGCTATCTCGCGAAGTAGATGAGGCCAATAGGATGCTAGACACACTAAAGAAGGAGAGTAAGGAATTGGAGCGCACTCATAAGCGCTTGAGGCGCCAGACACTGGAGAAAGAAACACAAATCAGGCTCTTAGCAGCTCAGTTTGAAGCCAAGGAACAAAAGGTCCAGGAAAATGTGGCACACGAGGCGCAAATGACAGACCTCAGGCTCAGGGAACATGAGAACAAGCTTCTTAATGACTACAACGAGGCCAAATTCAAGCTCGAGACTGAAATCGCAGAAAACACAGAGTACAATGATCCAGAGACTACGAAGGCTATTGAGGAGCTAGAGGCACAAAAATCACAACTCGAGAAAGAACTTGAAGAAGCTATCTCGCGAAAGGAAGAAGCTATCAACCTGGAAATGGCTCTGATGGAAGCGGAAGTCGATGAAACGTTGAAACAGAAAACTATCGAAGTGGATAAAGCTTCTGCCCAGTTTCAGGAGAAACAAAGTGCATTGGAGCAACTTTTGAATCAATGTGACGCGTTATCAAAGGATGTTCAACAAAAGCAAGACGAAAAAACAGAGCTCGAAAACCAGATGGAGGAGATGGAACAACGAATAAACGGTTTTGATGTGCTTAAACTGCTGTTGAAGCAGGAGTTGGCCTTGCTTAATGATGATATGCTTGCTATCCAGGGCGAGGATCTGGATTGGCATAAAAAGGTTGAGGAGGAGCAACAAAAATTCCTCGAAGTTAAAAGAAAGCACGATATGTACTCCAACACAAGGCGATATCTCGAGCACACCATCATGAACCATGAATCAACTCTACGCCGCTTTGTGAGGATCGAGAATAGCATCGCACTGGTGACAGGAAGCGAGGTACACTTGGGAAATGACAGTTATAGATTTGAAAAAGCAGGTTTTTTGCAAATCGACCCCGATTATCCCTTGGAGTGGAAGCTTCTTGTTGAAGAGGCATTATTACATTCCAACGTGTCCTTGTTGTTCTGTGGATCAGATAAGAAACCAAGCATGCACAACGTCCAAACTGTATTCAGATTTCTTAAGCAGGCAGAACAGGCGCAAAACGACTGGACCTTCAAGATTTCTCTCCAGAGTATCGGATTCAGCAAAAATGAAATCTTTGACATGCTCAATTCGTCTACTGATACGTCGATTGAGTACGCCCAAGGGACCCTTTCTGTTATCAGTCAACGAATGCTAGTACAGAATATGAAGGATATAAGTTTGGCAGCGAAAAACATCGACAGCTACGAAACGGCTATTTTCCATCTCTTCACCATCGATGGCGAAAACATTCGCACACATTCCAAGAGTGTAAAGTATCTAAGCATCATGAATCTCACTCAGCTTCCGACAAGCGATCAGATTCATGTTTTGCTAGAGACAACCTCAAAACCGGGCCAGTTGGCGCGTCATTTGATGACAGAAACTAAGTGTCTTTGTGCTTGTGACATTACACACGGTGATGCCAACGAGGTAAAACCGTTTTTGCAGACTATCGAGGCACTTAAGTGAACGAATAATTCTAATGTACATTATTAATAGTTGCTAGTATTACATACTGGAAATTAGATCATGCAACATCCACTTCAATTCATCGGTCGTTCCAATGTGGGAAGTGTCGTTTTGCTTTTGCTCCAGTTGGCTGTTTTGTGTATCCCTCTTTTTCTCGTGCTCTTTGGTATCAACACTGCCATTGTCTAGTTTGGACTCCAAAGCTTCTCTGTTCTTTGCTCCGTCATTAATGCGCTCACTCATTGAGCCATTGACCAATTGGTCGTACTGAAGTGATACTGGTTTTGGAGGCAAAGTGTAACCCAAGTTCTTTTCGGAGGCCATGTCATCATTTTCTAACATTACATTAGCGAGCCTGAGCCGTGGCCCACCTGGTTCAACCAAATAAGGAAATAGTTCGAGCGTGTTGAACATGTCTTCGGCATTGAGAACTACGTTCCGTTTCTGGATATTGTCCACGTCGTTATGCTTTCTCTTGCGCAGATTGGACCCGCCAAACATACTGTTCGAAAAATCGCCCGAGGCTTTCCCGTTCGACTTGTAGCCCGACCCGTCGCCGTTTAACTCACTTGGAAGAAACATGCTCGACGCATACTTGCTTTCTCTGTACCGTACAACGTCCATAGCACTTTCAATGATATTTTTCAAATGCGCCTCAAGCCCTAGCGAAATCACTTCAAGCACCTGGCTGCTCACGCCGCCCGTGAGACCGTGCTCTCTCATTGTCATGAGTACTCTTCGAGTAAGGTTGTCCATGTCTGGCAATTCGTAAGAAGTGGTGGAAAGCGGGGTGTTGATGCCATTAACCACGTCTTGCTGCCACTGAACCAAGTTGTTGACCTGCAACTGCTGCTGCTCCTTATCTTGGATCATGGGGATCTTAGGAAGCAAAGACTGTCTAGTCAAGGTGATGGATGCACTAAGTTTGTTGCGCTTCCCGCTCTCTCGCGTGATGCTTCGGATTCTGCGCCGTTCTTTCAAAGGCAAACCCAAGATGTTCTGCTTCAACTTTTCGTACTGCGTCAGCCTAACGTTTTTCGACTTTGCGTTTTTCTTGCTCCAAAACAGCGCCAACTCACTGGAAAACTCCATTGGACTGTCTTGCAACGAGTTGGCAAAGTTCAATAGTAGAAGCTTGTTGTGGTACTTCACCAAGCCATTTTTCAAAAGTGGCGATATGATGTCCACGAGCTCGGGCCGGGATAGTTTCCCCGTGAGAAACAGCGTCAACGACTCGTGGTACTTGTCCCAGTTGTTTCCTAGTTTCTGTTGGAACTCACTGATTAGTGATTCGAGTTGAACTCGTTTGTTCACTTTGATAGGTTGGACTCCTCCTGCGGAAGACGATGATACCATTGTTGTAGACATGATGGCAACTTTACAAAACGGTAAATGCTAAGTGATCTGGTGCCGTACAGACCCAAAAAGTAAAAAAAATGCACCTGAGTCAGTGAGACAGCACTGAAAAAGGAGAAAAATAGTTGGAGCGCAGAGCAATTGAAATAAAGCGGCTGGTTGCAATGCTGAGGCCAAGAATATGCTCGATATTCAAAGCTTATTAGATTGATCAAAGTCAGATGGAACTTAGTCTGGGTGTTTTGGCACGTTTTTCGCTTGAGCGCACCCACCTCCACATGCAGGACAGAAGTTGCTGGTGTAGGTGATCGAGACATTGTAGTGAGAAGCAGTTACATATATAAGAATGTAGCTGGAATAGCTGAAACGAAATGGTACTAAAATGAAATGGTACTGAAATGTGTTCCAAAGGAAGTGATCTTTCCACCTACTTTTTTCACGTCGCTGAGTCAAAGCTACACTTTACTTCAGCTTGGTATTAGTTTGGTTGACTAGGCACGTCTAACCTGAATTTTCTATAGCATTTGAATTGTTCCGAACATAGCTTCAAGAAAATAGTAAACTGTGAAGAAATGGTCATGACGCGCCTACGGTCCAGTTATATATGCCGATTTATTCTCCTTCTATTATTCTTCTTCTATTATTCTTCATATGCATTAGTACGACCTAGTCGCTTTCTTCAATTTTCTTGTGCTCTCCGTGTTCGACAATTATGAACACCACAGCCACTAGCACAGCTAGCCCGGAAATACCCACGCCCAAGTAAACTGCCGCACGGTAGCTGGACAATACATCGTTGTTCCTCTTGTGAACCTCTATCTCCACCGTGCTAGCAACAGCAAGAAAAAAAGACACCGAGTAGTTCACCACGGTGTTGACCAAGGATCCAGCCATTCCCTGATGCTCTTCAGGAAGGAAATCCGAAAGAATCAACGACGCGGCAGGAAAGGAGCAATCCATACCCCATGGAAGCAAGAACATTTGCGCAAACGACAAATGCCAGAAACTTTGGTGGACGGGGAGAAACTCAAGAAATAAACATCCCCCTAGGAAGCCACACATGGACACAAATATAATGTAAGGTGCCGTTCGCTTCGACATGAAGTGGCCCACAATTAGAGCGGCGACCACACCAAGGATAAGCAACGGCATGTATGTCAAAGACGTTTCAACAGGCGTGTAGTGACGAAATCCCATCATGAAACTCCAGTAATAGTATTGCCATACCCCAAACAGACCCCATCCAAGCGACATGCAAGCAAGAACCAAACCGATACGTAAATTAAAAACCGAACGAGGCAAGAGGGGCACCGAGGCAAAAAGGAGCTCGTAACAGAAGAACAGCACCAAGAGCACAACGCTGAGCACCAATAGAACTATAATGTACGGTGTCAGCCATCCAACAACTGGGCCGTGGTTCCAGACAAAATTAAGAATCACCAACCCTGCCACACCCATGAGAGCGCCCCACGTATCAAAGCGTGCAAAAGCCTCCTTTAGCGTATAGTTGTGGTGTCTGAAAGGGCCTGGGATGGCGTAGATGGAAAGAGAGCCCAAAATTGCACAGGCAATGGCGAGACAGTAAAATGCCCAGTCCCAGCGCAAGAGCTGGGCCAACATTCCAGACATTAAGCATGAAAGAGACGCTCCAACGGGGGCAGCAGCAGCAAAAAAGGCAAAGGCAAAGTTCTTCCGCTTGCCATTGGAATATGTTGTTCCGAGAATGCCCACGCCGCACGGAATGATCAACGCGAAGCCTATGCCTTGAAATGCTCTGCAGATGATAAACAAGATGCTGGACTCAGAAAAGTACGACAAACCCGTAACCAAGGACCATAGCGCAGCCCAAAACCAGCCAAAGACAAAGATTTTTCGGAGACCAAACAAGTCGCCTAGTCGGCCCGATACCAAGATAAACGTGCCGAGCGTTAATGCGTATGAGCCCATGTACCAGACCTTCTGCGAGTTCAGGCCGGACCCTTTTTCCTCAAAGTACTCTTGAATGATGTTCATTGTACTGAGAGACATAGAAATCGAGCCCTGGGACAAAAACTGGCCCAAGCACACAGTCCCTAGAAGCACGAGCTCCTGCAAGGGAGATTTTAGTATTTTTGGGCGAGAATCCATGGGAAAGTGAAAACCAGAATAGGCATCAACAGTGTGGGGAAAGCGTGCTTTATAAGTGTTAATGTGGAAAAGTAAGGCATCGCACCCGTACCTCCACGGCCCGATAAACGGCACGGTTTTAGTGCGGCTGCGGTAAAGGAATCCGGCAAATAACACAATTGTTGGGAAATAAACGGTCACATTTGGTTCAGGACGCTGATAAGCAAGTTTTGGATCGCATTGGAATACAAGGTCGGAAGGCACAGAAGGAAACTTTTTTAGTGCAAAGTTTCTGAGTCCAGGGCCGCATTTAGTCATTTTTGACAAACGCACCTGAACTGATAGAATGTGCAAGCATGCGACAGAATATGCAAGGCTCCAAATTCAATGAAGCAGGTTATCGAAATTCCATAACACATGTAAGCGGATATAGATTGTACCAATGTGCTTCACAAAGCTATAAGAAGTTCAAACCTCCAGATCACAAGACTGATATATCAGATTGAAGTAACCAAACCAAGGTAAACAGACCAAATAACCAGCCTTCAAGTAAGTAGCCTTCACATCGAGACCTCATAAACATTAAAAGTTCTTTCGATCCCGACCCTCACGACATGTCTTCGAAAGCATCCGTCCAGGCTTCACTTTGTTTCAAAACTCCTACCCGACATTTCGACATGTGCGATCATGAAAACACAGCAAGACTGCGCAAGTACGAGTCGGACTGGGAAACAAAGTGGGCGTTTTGGATTTTCGACTCGCCAAACTCAACAGGACTGAGCGCATTGAACGCAACGGTGTTGACAAAAATGTCACTGTAAAGATGCCACAACTGGTCCTGCAAACAGTCCACAGACAAGTCGGACACTAGAGCAAACTTGAAGTTGGTGAGCGACTCAAGGAAATGCACCCTGTAGTAGCCTGTGCTGAAGGAACGGAGCAAATTGGGGACGGTGTCTGGCGCTAGCTTTTGCGCCATGTTTTTGAGCGAGTACACCATGCCAAAAAGAAGCTTTGCTACATCGGATTCGTTGTTTGTGTTGAGCGAGCCAGAGTCGCCCCGCAGAGAAAACTCGCGTGAGTAGATACAACTGCAATGGCGGTCAAAGATGTAGAAGGCGTATATGGTCATGTTTAAGTATGAGAACGAGATCAGCGTCAATCTAAGGCTGATGAAAACATCCTGCAGGAACTCTGCCACGACCTCCAGAAGCAATACGTTCTTCTTTGGGGTAATGGTTTTGGTTTTAAATTCCTGTGGTATGAACTAGAAAGACGATCGTATTTCGACCCTACGGGGCTAAGATCGCTCACCTACATTGTAAACGAGGAGATGCAGCTTCGATACGACAAATAAGTCAGAGGTACGAATGCTTTGAAGATGCTCAAATTAAGAGGAGAAACAGAGACAAAAGAATTTGAAGAGCATCAATTGCTATGGCGATGTAAGCGGACGAAGCTCAATGGAAAACAATGCGAAACCGATAAGGCTTGTTGCACGTTGAAGAGGTTCTAGCATGTCAAGATATTCTCGATCGCACACGAATGATGTCTTACATGATGTGGATGAATGAGAGAGAATATGTTTGTATGCTCAGAGAAGTATGAGCTATACATGTCAAATGGTGTAGGACGTATAAAAGCAATTGATCATTTTGAATGCGAGATTAGGCACCAGCGATGTACCAGTATAAATTGTCAACTTGAGGTATTTGGCCTTATCTTTTTTTACTGAGGACTAAGTCACCCGGCGTCGAACATTAGGTTACAAAGAAACTTGAGATTACGGAATGGAGTAGTTTTTGGAGAGAATAGAGTAAAGAGACTTTTAGAGTGGCTGGATACACTAAGCCATAATATGCTAAAATAAAGGTTGAGCGCCAATAAAGACCATGGCATGTGTCAATGTGTCAACATGAGAAGACAATGGAGTAAGGCCACGGCATTGTCTCACTAAGCGGGGATAATGAGCACTATTTACAATTCGCAAACCTAAGCCGTGGAAAACGCAAGTGGGGTGAAGTCACAAAGAAGAAGTGGTCTAAAGTAGCTACGGACGGGGATTGAGTATTGGAGAAGAAGGTGTGAAGAGGGAATGAAGAAGTATGGTAAGACCGTCTAGATTTAATCCGTTGACTGATATTTGACCTTCGAGGACGGAAAACAACGGCAGTTCCACTTTCGTCTTGTTCGAACAGAATACGTGGGCTACGATGCAATCGGTACATTGTTGTCCTACTTGGCGTCAATCTTTTTGATAGACAGGTTGTCCAGTGACCTTTGCTGATGGAGACACCTCAATATCGAAGACTACACCTCATTATCACACAATACGCCTCAATGTCGGACACTCAATATCCAATACCAAACACCTCATCCTCTTCCAACTTAAGCAATCACATCCCACCAGCCCAAAGAGTCAAGCACTAGTAATAAAGTACAGAAATAGCGCGAAAAGTCAAGCAATGCGCTCAGGTGAGCTGACAGTGCGGCAATATCTGCGATAAAAAGGTTAGAAAACTACGAGTCAAGTTCACAACAGACAGAGTCAGAAGCAACCTAGAGTCAAACAAGCGATCTAGAGCCAGCCCGAAACAGACAGCAACCGACTCAGCAACTGACTCAGCAACTGACTCAGCAACCGACTCAGAAACCGGCCCAGATGACTCAGCAGAAATGAGTAATAAAACGTGCGCGTGAGTCAAGATGGAGTCAGTCCGTGTCGGATCAACTGACCCGCATGTCGCGAGCTGGCCCAGACAAACCACACCAACCGCCACACTAGGCAGACGAAACAAGGAAGCCAGAAAGGCAAAAGGGAAACAGCTTCGACAGACAATGCAGACACCGTAAATACGGATACAGTAAATCCACAGTAAATTCACAGCAAATACACAGTAAATACAGACAGTAAAACACAGACAATAGAATGCAGACATACAGACGAAACGCGCAGACAACAGGCCAAAAAAAACTGACAAGTAAACAAGAAGCTAACATTAAAATTAGATGAAGTGAAAATAAATTAGCAAATAAACTATTCAATACCAACTAACAACCACGTAACCACCACGTAACAACAACCAACCAACTCGACATACACCAACCAACTACATACACCAAGCAACCAACTCAACACCAACCAACACAACACCAACCAACACAACACCAACCAACACAACACGCTAACCTAAACCTAAACCTTAACCTAGACAGTATCTCCACACTCGGCCCTAAACCCGTGCCCCCGAGCCACCATCTCCGCACCACCACAGTGCGATTAGCACCACGCACGTGCCCGGTCGGCATCGGGCCAAACGCAAAACGTCAGGCCCAGCGTGCCCAGACAGGGCAGAGGTGACAGCCGCCCGCCGCCACCGAGCCACATGCCGCAGAAGAAGGTGTGGTGGTTATGCCAAAGGCTGCGTCCTGCACACAAGCCACACACTTTTCGTTGCAGGTGATTGCTCATAGTGCGCGACAGAGTCATAACTCCACATAAAAGCCGGACTTCGGCACCTTGTTTCACCTCGTCTCCAAACACCTCCAAGTCTTTCCCATTTCTTCCAGTATCGGATTTCTTTCGCCAACAGCCCAAGCTATCCACCAATACGAGCTATACACCAATCCAAGCTACACACTGTTAAGCTAACAGGTCAATACTACTCAAACCAGCACGTGCTAAACACCTCAGCCAGTTTAGTCCCTCACGTTAAATCGCTCAAGACACCAGCTCCGTCTAAATCGCTCAAGTCGCTCCATTTAAGACGTCTTCGAGCACTCAATATCCATCGCATCCATTCAGCATGTTTTCCATCAGCGAACCCCGTGATTTTGTCGATGTTCTCGACTTGGACATTGAGTCCGAGTGGAACCCCCACTACGAGTCGTCGCCTTCGTCTCCCATGTCCGAGCCCGAGTCTCCAAAGGGCTTGCTCTACGAATGCGCTTTTTGCATGATGTCTCATTCCCCCTCTCAGCCATGCAACGTGGACGAACACGAGTACTCCTGGAATCTTCCGCAGCTGGCGGAATACCAGTACCTGGCTCCAGTTTATGTCGAGGAAAAGCCTCTGCACGCGTCGATCATCCAGTCGAACTACAGGAAATGGCTTGTTTCGGTCACTCCGCGTTAGGGCAGCCTTAGGGCGCCCTGCTGGCAGGGTTTTGGGGTTAGAGTATAGGTTAGGTTAGTTAATATATTTAAGGTTAAGGGAAGTAGATTGTGAACGGCAATTCAGAAGAAAAAAAAAAAGTAATTTAACTCTGATTTCTAGTGTGAGCTAGCTGAATGTTTGATGAAATAGATAATCCAATGAACATAGATATCAGTAATAATCGATAAGAATTCTACAGTGTTACGAAGTAGATAATCTAACAGTGACTTCAAAGAGAATTCAACAGTGAATATGAATTCAAAAGTGTATGAATTTCAAAAGTGAATTTGTACTATTAAGACCACTTATAGTATGGGTATCCGAATGCAAAGATGGATCGGACGATGCTGGTAGTCAGTATCTTTCAAAGTTCTGAGCCCTAGTTTGACTACAGCCCCAATGGCCATATGCTTTGGATTTATGGTCTTCCCTCTCTATCTCCGGTTTTCCATGGTTCATCAAGAGTGAAGGCATATTCCATATTGAGAACCAGCGCTGAAGAACATAAGTCAACTTGATGGAACACAGCGTATATACTTAAAGTCTTCTATTGTACCGAGTGCATAGTACTAGCTACTCAGGCAACTTTAGCTTTGCGTGTTGGTTTTAGACTTCCTCTATCCATTCCTTGTCACTGAGTAATTGCCACTTTAAGTAGTTTTCCTCTTTCATGTAATGACATTGCCAGGCACGACAATCTTTCTTCATCCTCCTTTCGGCCCAGTTCTTCCGAACTCCCATTCTCTACATTAACACCAGCGAATATCTGTGAGTCTCTTCACTATGGAATGTATATATCTGCACCTGTTTAATCCTTCTTCTCCAAGTCAATGAACTTGCCGCCGTTGGCAAATCTTGGGTGTCTTGGGTCGTTGATAAACTCATCAGTGTCTTGCATGGCTCCAGCAGCCTTCCAGATCAAGGTGTAGGAGATAGCAGCTGCATGTTAGTAATCGTTCATGAAAATATAAAGGAAAGCAGAGCAGCATTTGATTATGACATTTTGTTCAGAGCAGGATTAGACGCTGCCACCTCAGTGTTCAATCTGCTCATGTCCATTGGGCGGTCTTGGACTGTCCATTGGACTGTCCCATTGGACTCTTCTCTGATCAGGCTACATCACAAAAAAACATACCTCCAGCGGCAAATGGCCAGTAGTATTTCAAGACAGGAGTAGCAAACTTAACGGTCATGGTGGTCTAGTTTGGGAAAAAGGTGGAGGTGTATTTTTTCGTTCGCTCTCACTTCGGATTCGCGCTGGGCCAGCCAATGAGAATAGCTAATGGTGTATACTGTATATTGCCAGTTTAGTAGAGCTGGGTCAACCACTTTGCAATTGGGAATCTCCGGAGTGTATTGTCATATCAGAATATCTGGTGTGGATGGGTAGCTTCTGAGAAGAATGGAATTTTTGCAAAGTTTTTTTTTCAAAGTTGTTTGGACAAGTAGGGCCATTTCGCAGTCGCGATGTAATAAAGCTTTCTTGTCTGATACTATATGCTGTGAACGACACTAACTCTTCGTATATTATGTTAAGTGTATATACTGCTGGTTATCTCTTTCTATGTGTTTAGCTGTACTTGGCGTACAAATTTACTGGTTATCTTTTACTAGTGTTTGACTATACTTGGTGCATAAATTTACTGGTGACCAGAATTGCACATCTCAGCCAATACCCATCAAAGTCCGGTTACTTTGGCCAAAACACTTGTCAATCCAGTTTCTTTATGCTAGTGAAGTGTTCCTAAAGAGAGAAATCCCGAAGCTATACTTACTTTAGCTCTGTAATACTTGCATCACCATTGAGACATGTCACAGTGACGTTGGCACCCAGGTGGCACTGGAATCTATATGGTTGACAAGCCACAGTATCGGAAAGCCTCTAGGTTTAAGTCGAGCACATCTGAAACTCCAATTTCCCTTTCATGAGCAGCGTTCAAGTTTTAGATCTAGCACTTACGGTACTCGAGTTATCGAACTATTGTTAGCATCTTCCAGCTATTTTTGGCCATCAAATATTACGAGCCAAACATTATTGCTTGTTCAGTTATTGAGATGCACACTGTCATGCTATAAGTCAGCAACCATGACTTATTGGTATATGTGGCTTCTTGGAGCAATGTAAAATTAGTCATGACTTACCATGGATTACACCTATTCGGTCCTCACCAGAATATTCTTCAACTAGCCTCAATTCTAGAAATCACTCCCGAGATCTGGTAAATTCGAATTTCTGGGGTGCCCTTCTTGAACCAACAGTCCATCTCCAACAGATGTGGGTCCGACGCCACACATTGCGTTCTCCACACAAAGCGGCGATCAAGCTCTTTTTCCCACACCTCTAGCGTCTCAAGATTTCGAACCGTGGCCGCAACGAAAACGGCTGTGGTTCCTCCCACAAGAAAATCTCTTATGGTGTCGCAAAGTTGTGGAACAATCAGCTTGTCATACGTCACATCAGCTGCGACCACAATGTCGGCCTGAGGCGCTTCCTGGATGAACGAAGAAGATTGTCTGTTTGTGGTGCCCCATAGAAGTTGCTGGGCAAAGGCACAAGGTTCCGAGCCACAGAAATTTTCGCTCTGCATTTCGTCTGCTTGCCTTTCTGATCCATTATCTTTGTCTCCGCGATGAAGTTGTACCCCATTAAGGGCAAATGTCGGTTGAAGGTTTTCCACTAGCGCAGTGTCTCCATCTGTCACTATGATTTGTGAAAATTGATGCACATTCTTTTGTTGGAGAAGCGCCAACGACACTAGGCCCGTGCCTGCTCCCAACTCCACTATGCGGCGTCCCTTCAAGTCCAAAGGTCCTAGAGCACCCGGAGTATTGATCATGTTCAGTAGATAGAGCGCAGCTTCCCATGTTCGGAGGCCCGTGGTGCCGTGGCCGGAGATGACTTTTGGGTTTTCTCGGATGGCAACTGTTGAGTTCGAGCCCACGCCGTAACGGAGTACATCTGTAGCAGTGGCAGAGGGTTCGGTTGCGCCTAGTACGGAGCTGTCACACACTAGTTCGTAGAGTTCCTCGGCAACGTCTGTTTGTGACTCGAGAAGACGGATGTACCGGGACAAGAAGACCTTGACATAGAAGGGGTTGGTTTTGGCAATTTCAACAAGTAGTTGGTGGATCTGCCGCTGGGAGTCTTCGTCTAGAAGCGAAGAAATGTCGTAGCAGAGAAAATCGTTGGCGGGCACACGCTGTTGCAAGCATGCAAGCACGGCGGAGACAGAAAGGCGGCGCATGTGAATGGTAACTTTCTGTTCCGCTTTTTTGAAAGTTTGCCGAAATGTGGAGTCGCGATGAGAATGAGTTTTATAGGCATAGGCATGAAAAATAGAATCGATTTACAATACCATATGAGGGAACGACAGTTTTGCACGGAGAAAGTGACGAAATATCACATAAATAGATTGAAAATTATTACATCTAGATATCAATAAGAAAAGTTTATTAACACAAGAAATTATAATGATTATTACTACAGATAAGAAAAACTTATTAGCGCTGCGACTTCATTTCTAAGCAATGAACAGGCCGATCGTTCATTGATTGCTTCGGCAGCAGAGAATTCGACCCAATCGATTTGATATTACATGCTTTGGCCACGAATGAGCCCAATGCTAAGTCTTGTTCTTGATGAATCTCACTCTTACAAGTCTCATGGCCGGCCTAGCAACCAGATTCGCCTGGCCACAGTACTTCGTCCTTTTCGGCATCTTTTATCGTTCCGTATTCGTACTACGTCATTGCCTGAATTATGGATCCAGCTACAAGTGTATTCGCGACATGTCGTGACAAATAATACAATACTGATAATTCCAATACATCCAAAGGCAAGTAACAATCCTAATAGCACATTTTATTTCTGTCATTTACCAATAAATAAGCTCACACCACGGTTCCAAAAACACGCAAGCGCTTCACACCACCGTCAGGAATAATCGTCAAAAGAACGTGTGTGTACACCTCTTCCAGCGCCACGTCGAAAGTGTGTTCATGGTCTGGGCCTGTTTTGGAGTCGCCCACAATTACCCTCCACTCGGACGAGTCTGCAGCTGGCGGCTCGCCTTGGCCGTTCCAGCCCTTGACGTTGACTTTCTGTGGGAAGTTGCCCCGGAAATGCGCCGTGTCCACAACCACATGGTGCACTTCTGTAGGAGCACCTAAACGCACAACCACCCAGTCCACATGGCCGGGCGTTCTCGACCGCGTGGTTTCCCACCCGTCGGACATGTCGTGGCCCCGTCCGGGCAAAAGAAGATTGTCGGCGCTGCCAAAGTGCTGGTCGCTCACCCGTACAGCCACGCCTCCATTGTAAGCGGAGGCCATGTCCAACACAACAGACTTGTCCTTGGGAAGAACAGCCTCGGCGATGCCGTACAACCGGAAACGAGCAATGCCGCCGTCTGGGTACATGCGCAACCGGAAATGCGTGTAGCTAGTTTCTGTCGCCGCTGGCCGAACGAAAAAGTGTCTTTGGGAAGGTCCGCAGGGCGACTTGGCAATGACGGGCTCCCAGGGCGCATGGCCCAATTCGCTGTCGCTGGCCACACGAACGCCCTCCACAGAGATATGTGGAGCATGGTTTCCATTAAAGAATGCCGTGTCGACTTCACAGGCCACGATCCGGGCCAGCGCCACGCCGGCGCGGAAAACCACCCAGTCGGCCTCCTCGACATTGTGGCGGCGCGTTTCCCATCCGTCGTACCAAGCGCCGGCGTGGGTGAAACGGCTGGCGTCTCTGATGGGCGCCTTGGGCTTGATAAGATTGGCGGCGGCTGCAAACCACTCGTCGGAGAACAGCACGATGCGGCCGCCGATCTTCTCACCAATTACGTCTGTGTACTTCATCACGATCTGCTGGCGAAACTCCTCTTCGGAGAGAATCTTAATGTCTGACATTGTCTGGGGTAGCTGTGTGAACTTATGTAGTAGTGGCAGTGGAAATGGTGCAAGACTTTTGTATTTATCTTTTTTTGATTATGGCAAGGCTCTTTTTGTTCTTCAAGCTCAAAATTATCAACCTATGGCGGAAAATTAGAAGGCTCTTCTACTGTGGTTACTTATATAGGCGTCTTCGGAGAATTCCGAGATAAGCGCGATCTGACTCCACACCTGTCATATGCGGACCTTCTCATTATCATTGGCCAAAACACCCTCCTGATTTTTCCACACTCGCCCATAATCCGATCTCTGTGAGCGATCGCATCTATTGTATTTTCCTATCGATGCACCAGCAAAACGTTTTGGGCGAAGTATTTGAAGCACAAGAGCCTATATCGTGGATCTCTCTATGGTACATATCCGTTTATGAGAGGTGCAAGTGTCGCCTTCACAAATCGCTAATCTGCCTCTTCGTTTCCAAAAGTTATCTCTTCATCGATATCGCCGCAACTCTAGGTTCTTCTGCAATTATTCTCGCCTCTGGGTTCACGGAATTGCGTGAATCAAGCTACATTCCGCATACCGCTAATCTATCATTGCGTGTCACGTGCCATCATCACCAACACCACTAAAACTTGCTGGTGATGATTGCAGCAGTCTTACTGGGCATTGGAATGTCTACCCACTTGCTTTAGTGATTAAGCGCAAGATTGCCAGAACAGGCCAGTCACGCAGAATCCTCGGGTGATGTAGAATGGGCCCAACTTCGCGATCCAATCGAACCACTAATGTGGCCAACACATTCGTCTCCTCGTAGACAGCGTTCACGAGTATTTTTCACCGTGATTCCTCTTGTCAGACTCTCCGTCAAAAATTATCGCTCCATCTTCCATTGAACCACAGACCTTTTGGGTGTGTGTCCTGCAGACAATGGTGGGCAGACTTTCCGCATCGAGACTGTTGATAAACAAACACCAACCGTTTGTGTTCTTCTCACCCAGTTCATTTTCGAGCATACCCACTTGGTCTATTGCGTGGATTTTGGCGTGCTGTCACCGTTTTCTTTTCTGCCGCTGCGTTCCACTTTTCTTTTGTTTCTCTACCGTTCTGTGGCGCCCGAACAATCACCTATTCCCAACTATCACCATTCGCTTAATCCCTAGGCTCACTCAACCCAGAGTCTTTTCTTCCAGCTACCTTTGCCGCTTTCCTCCGGCTTTTCTTCCCTCCGTGCGCTAGTGAAACCCGCAGCTGCTTGCATAAACAATAACCCTTCCCCAGTTCCGCCTTTTCTCTTTTCACAATGAACACCAGCGATGACTGTTCGCTAGTGACCCATTCTCTTCAGCGGCTCCCCAGTCCTACCAGGTCTCCGCTCAGGTCGTCGCCAATGCGCAATTTGTCGCCCACGAGGCCGAAAACAAACCCAGGCACGCCCCGAAACAGCACCAGCCCTTTTCGAAGCAGCGAAAGTCCACAAAGACAGTACACGGACTTGATGGCGAAACTCACGTCCATCTCAGCAGACTACGCACATATCGAGGCGGAATTGGCGAAAAAGAGCCAGCTACTCAAGGACCTCTCGCAGAAATTGTCCGCGTCAGACCAATTGGTGCGTGTTTTACAAAACGAAAGCGCCAAAACCCACGAGCTTCATCAAAGAGAAATAGCATCCTACAAAGAACAGATGGACGACATGCGGCGCCGCAACAACCTCATGGCTCGCAAATTAGAACAAGAACTGCATCGTTCTCAATCAGCATATGAAGAATTAGAAGACAAATACACCAAGCTTATCAAGAGCTACAAAGCACTACAGAGCAACATGGAACTCGAACTGAATTCCAGAGCACTACTAATCGACCAGATTGAATATCTTACCAAGGAGCGGGACTTTTTGTTGGAAAACTCGACATCGGCGAATGTCTCTACTAGCGATGAGAGTGTGGTCCAATACGGCTACATGAGCCAAAACCCGGACACTTCGGGCTCGGACTCGGATGGAAGTGTTCATGGCACCCATCTTTTAAGCGCATTTGTGGACGAATATGGAAACAGCCCGGTCGAAGCATCTTCTCCATTGAAAGACGTTTACGATTCTGAAAACTCAATGGAAGTCGCTGAAGGTTTCCATTTTCCTCCTACTGAGCAATTGAAACCATCCTCGCATTCGAAACCCATAACTTCGCCCCCTCTGCCAGACCCAGACGTGAAAAGCTCCAAAAGACAGTCTCTTCCAGCTCATTTCAATTCCAATTCTCCCAAGCACGAGGAAGAGTTTGTTTTATCGCCTTTGAAACTCACAAGTAATGTCAACTTGTCATACTTTGAGAAAGATGACTCGTTACCTACTCCACAACCATCGTCTACGACCAAAAAACGCTATTCTTCTTCGAAACCACATCATAACAGATACAACTCACACGATTTCGTTCCCATCATGGTGGAGTTCGAACAACCTGATGCTCAATTGAGAAGTGCCTCTTCTCCTGAGAAGGATGTCTTGAGTAAACTTACATCTGTCCAAGAACATGAACATGCGGACGATCGGGACCAGGCATTCATGAGGTTAAATGGCTTTGATGACAATTATTCCAAACGAGACTCTCTTATTACAAGCTCATCCAAAAGATCCAGTTTGATCACTGACTTTAATACCCTGGGAAATGACATTACTAAGCAAGAAATCATGACTCTTAAGTTTGAGCTTCAGTCCTTAAAATTGCACAATGAAAAGCTCTTATCATATATCGGATTCGAACTCCAGAAACAGAAAAAGAACATTAAGAAACTTTCAAGCAAACAGAACCTTCAAGGATCCAATATCGAGTACTCGGACGCAAAATTAATTGAGAAACTGCGTAATATGTTGATCCACAAGAAGAGGATTCTCCGTTCTGTTTCCATTAATCCCATATTGTCCACCAAATATAACCTGGGTGGAGCCGGAACAATTTTTCTGCTGGGTACCGGGCTCGGCATTTTCAACGCCAATACACCAGGTGCTGATGATGATGACGAATTTGATTTCAAGAGCGAATTTATCAACTCGCTCAAAGCGGACGACTGTGATGACTACGGCTTTTTGACACACGAAAGCAAATACAACCTGCGGGTGTTATCTAGAAAGAACCGCGACTACCTCAATGAAGGAGAGGGAACCCGTGTTCCCAAGAAGTACAAATCGCAAACCTTCCGACCCTCGATGGACGGTGAGTTTGAGATGGCATTTGCAGATATCGATGAGATTCTGATAGACGACATTGAAGAAGAGGCTGAAGGCTACGCACAAGAGGACGAGCAGGAACTATGGGAAACGGCAAGCAGCCAGAGCAGCTCGTCGTCGGAAATTGATTACAAAAAACTCAACACATTCAACCAAATGCGGTACCTCATTCTTGGGAAAGAGCACTTCCGGAAAACAACAAGAAGGGACGAGTCGTTGGTGGACGAAAACCTAAAGTACAAATTTCTTACGATTGTTGTCGGGATTGTCATTATAGGTTTTCGGCTCACGGCGCAGCCGCCGCATCATTTAACGCATAACTAAACCTGGATGTAATTTAAAAATAGCAGACCCGACCCTAGTATACGCCAATATGCAAAAGCCAGATGCGATACCCTGCATGTGGTGCAAAACGTAGCCTTTGTTCTGTTTTAGTCTCGCGTAACTTACGCCCATATCATGCCGTCTCGACACATGGCACAGATACGAATGGGCAAGATGCTTTTAGGTGGCTTGATTGAAGTTGCACCAAACGAATTTTTTTCATGAATTTGTCTTGAGATTGTCACAAACGAATTTTTCATGAGTTTATCACTAAATCGTTTGGCATGCTGCCCTCGTAGTGAAACGGGCACGTTACCATGTCACGTTTTCTTGAAACGGATTTTATATCGAGAGATACGAGGCGCACACGGAACAGCAATGCCAGCAAGGTCAACAGACACGGCCAGAAAAGATGGGTCAATTTTCCGTTCGCGTCTGCTCCTGCTGTTTTTCGCATTCCCCTAATCTAAAGCAGATGATGGTATGCGTTTGCAGATGTGAACGATGGAACTGTATCGCATGCGATCGTAAGCGTGCATGCGCCATGCGGCAGAGAACAAAGAAGGGCGGCGATGAATTTGCGCGACCATGCGCACGAGCCTAAGTGCGAAGGTAAGAAAAGGCGAGAACCACACAAGATGACCGGTAAAGAGGCGAAAAGCTCCACTTGTGGGTTGGCGGCGTCGATGACAAACTTCAAGTATCACGTCGTCTTGGATCTTGCTGGTCCCTGAACGGAGGTGGGCGAATTTTTGGCCAAAGCGCAAGGTGCTAAAACAGTACAACAGGGCCGGCATGTAACTAGAGGTGGTCCCACTTGTGCGGTGGATGATTTGCACCAATGACTAGTATATAACAATTCCAGGAGCCGCCCCGGAAATTCTTGGTTGGTGGCGTTTGTTGCTGGTTTCTACTTGTTTCTAATTCCTTCATTCTAATCTACTCCATGGCTCTCCGCAACTACCTTTACGCCAAGCATCTGGACCCATTCCAGCGAGCTCTCATCAACAAAGACCCGGCCTCCGCCCCGGAGCCGGCTGCGCAGTTCAAGAAAAGAGCCCCGAAGCATAAACACATCAGCTTGGCCGACAATGTGCGGGACAGCGAGTGTTCTTCAGACAGAAAAATCGTGCTCGAGGATGGTTCAACAAAATGTGCAAACTGCGCAGACTGTCCGAAAAAGGCAATGCCCATGCAAGATGGGAACCCCAAAGTGAAAGTCCAGGTGGACGGCTCTGTGTCGGAGATGAAAGACAAGGAGGTGGATTACACACTGGCTTTTTAGGTGGCGGGGCTCCACTTGGGCATTAGGAAAGGTTAGGACGACGGGTCGTCCGAGGATATATCGAGCTGCGTAATGCACACTGGTTTGATGAAATGTAGTATGTATGAAACTTACCTGTTGTCTAGCCCAAATGTCCTTATGATAACGTTGGCGTATATCCAACAGTGCGGGATTGTCGGTTTTTGCGATTGTGGATTGTCGTGTGCCATTTTATGTCGAGCCACGATCAAGCAAACTTCCGTCTGCCAATCCTCAATGCATTGATGGAATTAGAGGCTATTTCCAACCGCGTATCTACTACTCTCCATACTCTTCTAACCGTAGCATACTTTTCCCTTTCTGAAGGGCTCTTCTATTGCCGTCCTGTTTAACCCAGCTATAAGCCACCTTGTGCACCTTGTCTCTTTTCTCACGACAACATCACCTTGTTTTGCTCCCAAATCTTGCGCAGCGCAGACTTGTCGCCCCATTCGCCCGTGTAGCTCCGCTTGCTGAAAATGTCCTCCAAATGCTCTCCCTGGTATTGTGGTGGCCGAAGCTCTTCTCGCTGAGACATACTCGAGTCCATTGTCTCTCCCATGGCTCCACGCGCCGTGTCACGGACAGTCTCGCGTCCAAGAGCAATAAGACGCCCGTCCACAGGTCTCTCGGGTTCTTTGGAGCGCAAATCTATGAGTCGCTCGCTCAAAAACGCCAGCTTGAATTCATGGTATGTCTTCACTGACTGTGGATAGTCATACTGGTGCTCGTGGAAAAAGCGGTCGGCCACGGAAAAGATGAACTTTTCGATTTCGGCTGCTGCTGGGCCCGCTTCGGGTTTCGAGTATGGCCCAGGGAAGTTGAGCGGGTTCTGCGGCTGGAAAGGCGCCGGCTGTTTCTCGGGTTTTGCCGCCAATATCTTTTCATTCGAAACACACGTCGCATCGTCTTTGGGTCCCTTTGTCTTCGTTAGCCCGTGTCTCTTCTTGAACTGATTCAACCATCCGTGGCTGAATCCAATCAACCGCTTTGGGTTATCCACACCAAATTGATGGGCGTAAACTTGCCAGAACTCGCGAAGCACGGGCTCCGTCACAGGCTCTCCACGCTCCATACGTTGCTGCACAAGTAGATCCATCGCCCGGTTGATCTTGTCGTACTTGTACTTGACTTTGCGCCGGGAGTTTTTCTGGAATTCAGACAGCAGTTCCCGGTACCGGGCGCGGTACTCGTCTTCATGTTTCACCCACTCGTTGAAAGCCAGTGTGGAGATGGCCACTTCGTTTTTGAACTTGTCCACTGTTTCCAGCTGTGGTCTCTGGGACTGATGGTAGTAGTCGAGAATTTTGATTTTCTGTTCGAGTGTGGCCCGGGGAGGGCCCTCTTTTTTCGGTTGCGTCATTGGATTAGTTGTATTTTCGACTGCAAAATCGTGATGCTGTGTTTTGTTGTTTTTTCTTGTGTTTCGCTTTCGCTAATGTGATACTTGGGTGTGCAGAGATGTTTATCTGATGATTGCAAATGGGGATGAGGAGTGTATACGGGCCAACCAACTAAACCATTACATGTGATGAAGGGGAAAAGTATGGTAATGAATGATGATAAAGTGATAGAAAAGTAATAGAAAAGTAATAAAAAAGGATGGTTATGAAAACTACGGTGATGAAAAATATAATAATGAAATCATGATAAACGAATGTGTGATAATCGAATGTATGATAATCGAATGTATAGTAATCCTGGTGCGGATTAAAGTTCGACTCGATGTTTGCTTCGTGCGGCCATCTTTGGCACTCATATCAGAGAAAGCTTCACAGCATAACTGTAAACAATCAGGCTGTAAATTATCCAAGTTTGACTTCTGTGCCGGCTGATTATTTATGATCATTTAATTTCAAAGTGTATCTGCTGGGATACTTGAGTATGCCCAACGTTTGCCGGTTAGATATTTGGCAGGTCAAGCCGATAACTGTCGATTTCTTGTCAGCTCAAGCAAATAACATAGTCTGCTCAGGTGTCTTCGTCATCAAGCATGTTGGGTATCTGTCTCTCCAATGATGATCGAATGTTCATACATGCATTGATCTTCTTCTGTATCCTTTTACTCTCGGTTCTACATCATCTCGTGGATCATCGATTCTCAGAAATCTACTTAGTGAGAGCCTGCTCCTCTGCTGACTCTCTCCAAAACGGTCTCGTAAGCAACCTCGGAGAAGTCAGTACCTTGAATGTCGGCGGCAACACCGTTCAACGATCTTCTCAATGCGTCCTTCGAAGAGGCGTACACCATCTTGGATCTGATTGGAGCAGTGTCGGGAGACCAGGTGAAGAAAACAATCTTGGATCTCTTTCCTTCGCCTCCGCCAATGTCGTACTCAAAGTCGTAGATGGCATACTTGCACTCGTTTTCTGGCAACTTCTCCAAGAAAGCGTCGTAGTCTTCATTGCTGGAGGTTTCCTCCACGATGATTTCGGTTTTCTTGTCGTTCAAAGCGAAAATGATGAACTTGAACTTCTTGCCCAACTTCAAATCGTTGAAAGCGGCCAATGATTCGTCGGCAACAGCAACACTGTAACAGTTAGTAAAAAGAGAGGTCGAAAAGATTTTGCAAAGCCCAATTGCGCAAAGTAAGCAACGGTCTTTTGGTGTCAAACGTACCCTGATCTAGACTACAGCTAGTTAGTATGGAGTCTTCCGATAAAACCCGAAATGCACAGTGCTTCTGCCGTGTAAAGCAAAGCATTGTCCTTTCAATGGCGCTTTTGTGCCTGTTGCCGCACACATACCATAATTGATGATTGTTTGTTGAATGGAAATGAAGATAACTTCGAGAAAGTAAAGTTACCCAGTGGTATTTTGGGAATGTTCATGAACACGACGCCTCATTATGCAGGCCGCGCCCTCTCATGTCAGGTCATATAGGGACGGGTCTCTTTCGTTGGGTTCCAGTAGCGATGTGTTTGGGCTGTCTCCGGATCTATACCAAACGCTTTTTTTTGAGCTGTTGTTTTCTTTGTGTTGCTCCATAGACCTTTGCTAAGGGAATTACTTGGTGGTGCCATTTGGGGCTGTGTACTGCATGTGTGCAGGGAGATAGTCCTGCAGTTATTATTAGGACAGCTACCAGGATAAGTAGAGACTTGCTGACAGACAACATTACGGAAAGGCAGATTAGTGAACAAGTAGGTAACGATAATCATGAACAAAAGTTTAGGAAAGGGTTGATTCCCCGATAAAAAATCACAGGATTAAAGAACAAACGCAGCATGCCCATTCCAGATATCTCATTCTCGTGCCTCGAAATTGTATTCAAAATTTTGGTGCTAGTCTTCTTGGAACAATCTGCCGTATCTGTTGCTCTTGTATCCACTTGCATGGGTTGTCGCCAATTTGTTCAAGTAAGGTCACGAAACCATTAATTTTCAATCGAGGTCTACTCGATGTCAGCTTGCCAATATTACATGAAGAGACCTGGTGCTCCTGAAAACGTCACAAGAGCTCCTCCTATATCTGTCTTTAATGCTGTAGCACGAGAATAAAGCAAACATAGATACCCTCAACATATTAGCCTTTTTATTTTCTTCCTTCAATTAGGATGTGGTGGCCGAGTGGTTAAGGCGTGAGGTGCAGGTTTATCAGCACCTCCTCATGAGCTCTGCTCTCGCAGGTTCGAATCCTGTCCACGTCGTAATTTTTTTGTTCTTACTTTGCCTGGCTTATTTTTTCTCGTGTTCCCAGTGCCGTTTCGCTTCCCGCTGTATCCCCATATTTTGCTGCCCACACGAAGAAAATACACCAGGTGTTGTGCGCAATCTGCAGTCTCGACACTTCACATAGAACCAGGTGAAGAAAAGAAAAAATAGCATCCGTCACCAAACATGGCGATCGATCTCTATGAAATTCTCGAGGTGGAATCCTCGGCGTCTACGAGTGAAATCAAAAAGGCATACAGAAAGCTCGCGCTTCGCTACCATCCGGACAAGGTTTCCGAAGACGAGCGAGAAGAGGCAGAGCTCAAGTTCAAAGAAATCAGCCACGCATACGAGATCTTGATCGATGACGACAAACGGCTGGACTACGACTTGTACGGAACCACCGATGGCGCCGCGACAGGAATGGGCGGTTTCGACAGCAACCCGTTCAACGGCTATGGGTCTCAAGAATACGGAGGCGACGACTTCTACAATTTTTTTAGCCACATGAACGACAATGGACCTCGGCAGCAACGACCAGCGCCGGGCCGTACAGATGATGCTCACATGGACGTGGATGTGACTCTAGAAGACTTGTATGTGGGCAAGGTGGTGAAAATCACCTCTACTCGAAACATATTGTGCTCTACGTGCCAGGGCACAGGCGCCCGGAAAAAGGCGGCAGCCAAAGTGTGTGGTGCCTGCGAAGGTCAGGGATACACGACAAAAATCAAGCGGGTCGGTCCGGGTCTAGCTTCGCAGTTCCATGTGGACTGTGAAACATGCAAGGGCACAGGAAAGGTGTTGCGGACAAAAGACAGGTGCAAGCTGTGCCAGGGCGAAAAGTTGCAAGAGGAAACGAAAATCTTGGAGTTTGAGATTGCTCCGGGCTCGCGATCGGGTGACTCCATTGTCTTGAAGGGTGAAGCGGACCAAAGCCCAGGGAAGCAGACGGGCGACGTCGTTTTGACGGTGCACTGCAAAGAGCATGAAAGGTTTGTTCGCAAGGACGACGACTTGTTTGTCAAGCACAAGATCCCATTGGTGGAGGCACTCTGTGGATTTTCAAAAGTGATCACTACCCATTTGGATGGAAGAGCCATACATTTAAGCACGCCACGGGGAAAGGTGCTTCGTCCAGGCGATTTTCTCAAGATTAAAGGAGAAGGAATGCCAGTGAAATCACGCAGCAGCTGGTTCAGTACGGGCCCGAAAAAGGGCGATATGTATGTGGAGGTGGAGATCGAATTCCCCGAAGACAACTGGTTTTTGGAGAAAAACGACGTGATGAAGCTTTCAAACTTGCTCCCCTCGGATCTCAAAGACAAAGCTGGCGCACGCAAACAAAAAGTGCCTAGCGATGCCTTGCCCGGCGCCAATATCCAGTATGTGGCTGACTTCACCATAGCCCGCAAAGAAGCCCTTCCAGACTACGAATGTGACAAACCACAGGAGTCGGAGCACCATCACGAAAGTGTGCCCGAGTGCACTACACAGTAATAATCCGCCTTCCGTATATATGTAAAATGATAGATGTAAATAGGTAAATGCTAGCTAAAAGTCGAGCATATCGTTCAACTCTTCGGTGCTCAAGCCCACAGGGCCCTGTGCCTCGAGATCTTTCTGGAGTGCAAGGTTTTCCATGTCATCGTCGTCGCTTTCGTTTTCCGAATCCGACCATTCCTTGAACGCCGTCACAGGTCTGGCACCTGTGCGGAGAAACTCAAGATCTTCTTCTCTCAACTTGGCGACATCGAAAGGTACGTACTCGGGAACAGGCACATCTTGTTGAGAAACCGTGTCAATCCCTTCTTCAGCGAGCTGGTCTAAAAGCTGCTCGTGTTCTGCTTCGTGCGCCAGCTGGCCCTTGTTTCTCTTCTTAGGATCTCCGCTACGGCCAGCCATTGGCACATGTTTAGCATGCAATTGCGCAGTATTCTCCGAAAGCGTCTCGCGGAGAGACGTTCCAAGTGGAGGTAATGGGGTATAAGTGGATTTTTTGAGGTCATCTGTTGCGAAACGAGGAACAAGCTCCTTTTCTCTGGATGCCTCGTCTGGGGGAAGCTTGCTACCTTTGCTTCTCTCGCTCTTGGTATTTGCTATGCTGCTTCGAGGGGTGAAGCCCAAAGAAGAGTTGGATTTCTGCAAAAGGGGCTGTCTGGGTAAGGAAGGACCCTGTTGCCTTAGTCTGGTAGCTTGCAAAGGCTGCTGACCCGATTGAAGAGAGGATTTGGATCTCTGTAAAGTAGGGATCACGGTGTTCAGATCTTTACCGCCCAAAGGGATTCTTGTTCTCTTGTCTGCCTGAGTAGAGATCGGGGCTGCCTGTCTTTTGGAATTTGTTCGGACATTTTCATCGTTTGGTCTCTGCTTGCTTTTAACATTTTTAAAGTTGTTCTCCTGGTCTAGGATTGCCGATAAGTGGTTGGTTGACATGAAGAAGAAGAATAGTAGGAAAGTATTTGTTTATCTTACGCACAAATACGTATATATTTATGTGCCGGACGATAGGAAGAATGACCAAAAGCTTAAGATCATTTGCTTTGGGTCGCTGCTCCGTTTTTGCTCTTGAAATTTTTTCCTTCACACTTGGATTGCTTTGCTGTTTGCTAAATTCTCATATCAAATTTCTTATTCTCTGTATGTGATGGCACATGTAACACCCCACTGATTATTGTCGCACTGGCTCAGATTCTATAAAGCTTGGACTGGAACACAAAGAAATACAATATTGGGTTGTCATTACGTTGGTAATATGTTATGGTCTTTTTATTATCTCTATAGCCCTCGTGTTGGTATTTTGACTAGAAACTGATTTTTACTCTTGTCTATTTCTCATTTTTTGCGCGAGTCTGTCCTATTTTGCAATTATTTTCTCATTACGATAAACGAATACAAACCTGAGTCAAATGGTATAAACTAGAGATTTTGTAAAGTAGCACAGAATAATCCATACCGCCATCCAATCAGACTTCACATATGAGGCGGCAATACCCCCACTGTAATAAGTAACAATATTCTGAAGCTGCGGCATTACATGTGCAATATGACAACAGACTCCATTTTTTGATCAGACGAGCCTTACCAAAGCAAATAAGATCAACTGAAAGCATGCAACCTACACTACATGTTCAAAAGCTCCCAAACCACAAGATTCCCTAGCTGTATGGCTATTTGAAAAGTAGTGCATGATAGCCATATTAAGGCCAAGCAGAACATGCTGTGATGCCCCTGCATGTTAGCACCACAACCCACCCAAGTGCTTTACTCCTAACGTTACCTTCGTCATGCGGAAACAGCCATACTTTTTTTCACCTTCCCCATTCGCCCCGCTTTCCATTGTGGACCCATCTCCTCTTTACAATGCATCGCCTCTGAGTCAGCTGCAGCCTGCACCGAACAAACGGCGAGACGCATCTTCCTGCAGTGTGTGCAGAAGCTATGGCATTTTGCAATCGATGAGTGGCATTTCTGGCTTGGCTAACTATGACCCACCATCATACTACTTTCTTTCATGCTGGAAAAAGACAACGAGTCCAGCGAGTTCAAAGAGATCCATGAACTTCGGCCGGCCGGGAAACATGCCAACAAGCCTTTCGGCCGCCACTGGTCTGCTTTGCGGGACTCTTTCCGTGAAGGCTCCGACCGTCGAGTGAAGCAGTTGCGCATGTCGCATATGGCGGTTATAGCGCTAAGCAGTGGCTTGGGAACGGGTCTTTTGGTCGGCTCAGCGTCCAAATTGAGAATGGGCGGTCCTCTCTCTGTGTTGATTGCATACGCAGTCGTGGGTATCATGTGTATTTGCACCATGTGCTCTGTTGGCGAGTTGGCCGTGGCATATACGGAGCTGGAGGCGGGCTTCACCGAGTGGTACCGCAGATTCATCGACGACTCCGTGGCCTTTGCATTGGGCTGGAACTACTATCTTCTGTGGGTGACAGCCATTTCTCTAGAGTTGGTGACCGCAGCCATGACCATCAAGTTTTGGAACACCAGCATCAACTCGGATGTGTTTGTTGCCATTTTCTTTGTTGCCATCTGCGCCATCAACGCTTTCGGCGTGCGGGGCTACGGCGATGCCGAGTTTGTCATGAACTCCATTAAACTCGCCATGCTCACCGGGTTTTTCATCATGGGCTTATGTGTCGACTTGGGTGCATCGTCCCTGGGCTACATTGGCGGGAAGTACTGGCGCGATCCAGGTGCTTTCACCTCTTTCAAGGGCTTGGTCAAGGCCTTTGCCACTGCATCTTTCTCCATGGGCGGAACAGAGTTCTTGGCCTTGTCTGTTTCCGAGTTGAGACGTCCACGGGCCGCCTTGGTCATGGCCATCCGTCTTGTGTTTTTGCGTGTGGTGTTCTTCTACGTGGGGACCTTGCTCATTGTCAGTTTGCTTGTCCCATACGACTCGCCCAGACTCATGGGCTCGGGACACCTGGCCACAAGTGCCTCGCCGTATGTGTTGGCCGCAGACATCCATGGTGTGAAGGTCGTGCCACACATTGTCAATGCCGTCATTCTAAATTCGGTGCTTTCTGTGGCTACCGCTGCAATGTACTCGCTGTCTCGCTTGTTGCGTTCTTTGGCCCAGCAGGGTCTTGCTCCAAAGTGGCTTGACTATGTGGATCGCCATGGCAGGCCCTTACGAGCATGGGTCATATCGATCTTGGCCGCTTCTTTTGCGTTTATCGCCTCCTACGGCCACCAGGATGTGGTTTTCAACTGGCTTTTGTCCATCGCTGCGCTCTCGGTCGTTTTTGTATGGCCCTCTCTCTGCATCTGCCACTTGCGTTGGAGAGCGACACTCCGCCACCACAATGTGCCTTTGAGCTCGCTTGGGTTTGTCTCCTACACGGGCATATGGGGCTCGTGGTACTCCATCATCGTGAACATCTTGATTCTTGCAGGGCAGTTCTGGGTGGCACTCTTCCCAGCAGGAGAAGCCGATGTGTCGAACTTCTTTCAGAACTACGCCTGTGTTCCATTTACTCTCGTTTGCTACGTTGGCCATAAAACATACACCCGCCTGTGGAAGAAGTTCTATCTTCGTGTGGAAGAGATTGATATTTTCACAGGACAAACCGTTTATGATAAGGAGCTATTAGCGTTGGAGAAACAGGAGAAAGAAAAAGGTCGGCGTGAATCTTCTTGGTGGAAGAGGCCGGCCCTCTGGCTTTTTGACCTATAAATCAGATCCGACGTTATGACCTTACGAAACTCGTATCACGAAACTTTCAGCAACTCATCAAAGCACAGATTGTGACTATTAAATAGTATCGAGTGTACATAGAGAACAGATATTTATAACGCTAGCCTCTTGTAGGTTGTAGTTTTGTCATGTGTTGAACAGTGCATGCAAACTATTTGAACTTTGGTCTTTGTTACTCAATTATTGAAATCTCGACATCACCGCCATAAATGTTGGCAGGAAATCAGAACACACAAAACTACCTTCTTCGAAGACATACAGTACAGTTCCTTATTATCGATGCTACTCAATAGTTCAATACATAGCAAACGTAAATTCTTAAAAATGAGAAGGTGGACAGATATCTTACAGTACTCAATTTAAATTTTCAGTACTTCGATCATGAATGGCCCAGTAAATGTAAAGCTTTAAATAGACTGGAGCCCAGTGGAGGAAGATACTCCAACCGAAATGGAAAGTAACCAATAGCGTTATCATGTAACGATAAATATAGCATTTCAAGAATTAGATAAGATCGTTTGATAGTTGTCGCTTACGGGACATTAATTCTTACTATTTCAAAACAGCAGTAGATATAGCAAGAGCTTCAGTCCACTCGTGAATCATTAGAGAGGGAAAAGTGAATACTTAATAGTCATCCTTTAGTAGATGAAAATGAGAGTCAAGCACTCAGAAAGAAACGCTCTGTCCTATACCCATTGAAGGAAGATTACCTTTACCACTGCGGGGTCGAGTTTCGAACGATTAGCAAGATCCATAACAAGGAACACCCCCTATCTGGTGCATATGTTCTCAAACATCCTTCGAAGTAGATGTTAGGTAAGAAAATGAATACATATGAAGGTATACGCCTTACCAAAGCCTGTGAGAACACAGAGAAGACAGTGATATTTGTGGAGGAAACGCTTCTTATTCATTCGAGTTAGACAAGCACATATAGCCCCAGTTGTCTGACTCACTGTTCATCCCCACACTTGCAGTCATTGTTGACAGAAACTGTCAGATTTTGTCTACAGCAAGGCCATTAGGTCAGAAAATCCGTTCATAGCAAATGCAGCTTCATCCAACAGATTCCCATGGCAGTCTGCTATTAGTATTGTGGTTAATCGACTATAATAAGCGCATGGCAGACATCAAAACTCTGCGCGATTGTAACTTCAGAATGGAAACCCAAAGACGACATAGACACTAAAGACATACTAGGCTGGAGAGATCAGAAGCTCACCAGCTGTGGAATCGAACTTGCCTCGAATGCATATCCTCTTTCCCCATAGTTAGGTCCATCTCTTAATCAGTAGCGCGCACACATCTGCAACAGTCAGTACTACACCCATTCTCCAGAAAACAAGCCACAACAACACATGGCCATCTACCTTCTTAGTATCCTGGTTCTGGGCTACGGCTCAGCGGCGTCCAGCTGGATATACTTGGCCAACTGGATCTTATTGCTCGTGCTCAGCGTTGGCTTTGTCTTTTACTTTCCTCGACTCGTGGGTTTCGTGTTAACACACCTTCTACGACTTTGGGTGTGGCGCAAGTACAAGGTCCGAATATCCATCGGGTCGTTCCGTGTGTCGCCGCTCGGCGGACGTATTGCCGCCCGCAATGTCGTTATCATCACCCAAGACAATACAATCTCCATCATCCGCATGCATCTCACATGGCGCTACTGGTTGGTGCGTCTTCCGAGACTCCCTGCCTATCTCTTCGCTCAAGAAGACTCGCCGGACGAAAGCGGCGGAATATCTCCGGAGCAGAACAAACGCTTGTCGACCAGTCTTCAGCTCTATGTGGATGGCCTCGAGGTTTTCGTCTACAACAGAACCCAGGCCTACACAAACATCGTCGAGGCGTTGGCACGTACAGACGCCAAGGACGAGTTCTCGTCGCTGTCTTCTGCCACCTTGGCGGACACAGAGGCGCACCTGTCGCTCGATTTCTGGTTGAGCGTGCTTCCCGTGCAAATGCAAATCAAAAAGGGTGCAGTAATCTTAGGCAATGCCACAACTCCGTCGATTATGTGTGCATCGTTCCATTCGGCCACGGCACTTCTAGACGTATGTCAGCCTCCATGTCTCCAAGACCTTTTCCGAACATCTGTCGACGTGACAATGGAAAAATTCCAGGTGGTGTTGAAACCCAACGTGACTTACGACCCAACGCGGTACTCGCTGGCCGAACCGCAGGTGCCCGTGACAAAAGCAGAACGCAAACACCGTGTCCGCCGGTTTCTCGCCCGTTTCATTCCACATCGCTCCCACAAGAAAGACACCAATTCGTTTGAGTGGCACGGCTTGCGCCGCTACGTTGATGCCATAGAGGACGAGCGCGTGGTGGAAATCACTGACATCGAGGAGTATGCCAAATATAGCATGATCCTAGACTCTGCGCTGACCCGCGTGGTTTACTTTTTTGACACTCCCGGATTGCACGGTGACGGTCCAAAAGAACCTCCACCACAATTTGGTGTCGATGTTTTCTTGTCACTCGCTACAATCCACTACGGTTCATGGGCAGACAGACAGCGGGGTCCAATCCAAACCATGCTCTTCCCGCCCCTTTCGCGTGATAGCGAGGCTACAGTTGTATGCGAAGACCCTGGACGGCCAAGAACATACGCGGGGTTCCGACTTCAAGTTTTTGTTCAGGACGAGCTTGTTTTTCGCTTGCCCACAAGAGAATTCAGTAAGGATAAAAGTGATTTAGCCGCACAGGGTCCCAAGAGACAGAAAATCACCCGCCCGTTCGGCTGGCTTGAGTTCAAGCTTGCTCTGGAGTCGAAAATCTCTTCTTTCACATCGTATATTGCCAGTGAGAAAGGCTGGCCAAACACGTTGTCCGTTTTCATGTCAAAACCTGAAGTGCGGTCTTCAGTCAATCATGACGTTCTTTTCATGGCCGACGAACACACTTTAGACTGTGATATTGGATTTCCCTTGCAGTGGAACGGCAAATGCGTGTGGACCTTCAACAACAAAACGAAGAACGGCTTGTTCTTTTTCCTCCGCGAGCATGCTTTCCTAATCAACGATGTTGTATCAGACTTTGCATCGGGCGAACCGGCGCCATACGAATACTTCCGGCCTTTTGAGTATCGCTTGAACTGGAGTGTAGAAGACTATAAGTTGTACTTCAACGTGAACGACCACAACATCATCAATGATCCGTTAGACTTTGATACAAACAAGTATCTTCGTTTTAGCGGTTCATTGTTAAACATTTCTTTCATAATACCAATGTTGGGCCAGTTTTCTAAGAGCTCCAAAATCGACTTCAAAATTAACACCACGTCACTCGAACTTGACTTGGAAGTACCTTCATGGCACACAGTTAGCGCATTTATGCATGGCCGAAAAAAAATGGGCAGCACTGAGGCATTTGAGATCTCAGGTTACTACAACTACTATAATTCTATCGAGGTTCATCAGAATAACTTTGCGGCTATCAATGCAATTGGAGATAATGTCACGCTCGTGTTCTTTGGATATCTTATTCGCTACTTATTCACATTCAGAGAAAATTACTTTGGAGACTTCAAGCACTTCAAGACATTTGAAGAATACTCAAGCACTTTGCATCACGGAAATAACCCAGAAAAATCAGATGATGATTCTTCCGCGGATACAGAATTCGAGACTACTCCAGATTACTGGAAAATGCTCAAAACAGAGAACGATCTCAATGTTTTGTTCACTTTTCTGGTGCGGGGAGGTCTCATCATATTGCCCTGCAATATCTACGACCACCAACGCCATATCGGTCTTGAATTCAGTAGTTTGGATGTGGATATCCACTTGACGAATTATTATATGGACCTTCAGGCAGATTTTAGCACGGCCCAAGGTTTTGGGTGCAAGTCGGAAGAGACTCAGAAAGTTGACATCTGGAACACGGCTGCTTACAGAGAATCGGTACTGAAACAAAAGCCTGACATCACAATCGATGGTTTTAGTGTCCATACCCATAGAATGTTTGGTCTTGCCCCAGAAACGCTTACCTATCATTGCAAATGGGATTTTTCTAGCGGAGCAATAAAAATAGATAGCGATCCGCTCTTCCTAGTTGGCTTGAAGTCCGTGTTTCAAAATTTTGTATTCGGTTACAAAGACCTTGAAAACACTTTGATTTACACCACGCCTACAGTTTATGATCTCGCTAATTATTCGTTCCGCTGCCCTGAAGTTTCTCTCAAGATCTTCACTGGAATTGAGAATACGTATTTACGCGTATCCTTGATTGACATTTTAGTCGGATTCAATGACATCGCAAACGACAGATACTCAGACAAAATTGTCTTGAGTCTTCCGGAGATTGAAGTCAAAGTGGTGAATGAAGTTGATGAAACTATGCACCAAGCTTACTTAAAGACCTCCCTCACGTTTACAAACTTTTGCCAAAAGGCAAAGATGTTGGAACACAGGATTTTCCAGCAAAGATACGTTAGGCGAAGTGATGCCCCTACCCACCGTGTTCCGTTCCTATTATTTGAAGAAAATAGGGACGACATTTACGTGGATGCCTATGGGTGTCTTTTTCCAACTATATCCTTGCCTACGGCGTCCAGCCCTCTCACGAAAGAATGGGCACACTTGCACAGTGATAACTTTTCTGCATCAGAAGTTGCAAGTGATACAGATAGCTCTGCTATTCTGGACGCTCTGGACTATTTAAATCCTACTGTTAATTATTTTGAAGATGACTTTGTTCCGCAGACCCCGATAAGACCAGGCTACAAAACGGACGCACTTATATTTGAGCTCGGGGCGGTCAATGCTTTTTTCACTCCTGAAGGCGCACAGTCTATGACATCATTTGCGAGTAAATTGCAATTTCTCGATCTTGATACACTAATTGATATGATCCAGATTGAAGCCATCAATCACTTGAAAAAGCTTATCATTCCTCTCTCCACAATTGACAATATTCGTTTTGTTTGTCCAAGTATTGATTTGAAAATCGCAGAAAAGCCGATTTTGGATACAACATCGGTCCTATGTTCTTCTCCTAGCGTTCCAGCTGTGACGATTTCTGTGATAGAGCCCTCAATCGCTTTTTCATCGGTTGCAACCAAAACTAGACGAAATATTGACCTTGTTGAAGAAAAGTCATCCTCATTAGCATTCCACGTCCAAGAAGTTTACTTGTCTGTACACGATCCCAATTACTTCACGTCCGTGTTCTCCATTCATATCAATGACTTTGAAGGATGGAGTGCAACAGATCAAGCTTCAGGAGCAATATCTCATTATGGAATAGGAGACGTGCTATGTACGATGGAGACAGTGCAAGCCCAATGGACTGTATCGTTTGTAACCTCTCTTACAAGTGCTTTCAAGGATTGCCTTCGGGAATTTGCCAAAGTGAAAGAAACATCAGTGGTATGGAGGCGGGAGTTGATTCATGCTTTGACCACATGTGCTAGAGACAAGAACATGCAACATGATCCCGCTGTGATTACTAAGCCTGCAACAATCTTAAGATCTTGTGACGATCATGTCAGGTTTTATGACAGTTGGAAGCTTGTAACCAAACTTCGGAGCATTTTGTCTGAATTGCCAACATATGAGGAAGAGAAGTTGCGCTTCATGAACAGGGAATGGAAATGCGTACCAGATGCTTTGAAGGAGGTGATGGAATATTTTGGAAACTGGCGTTCTTGGGAAGGAAGCATAGCTCAGAGAACCAATTACTTTCGCCATATCTTTGGCGAAGAGTTGAAGAGTGAAAAAAATTCGCTTTTGTTTCTCAAATTAACACTGGGTGGCCTCAATATAAACCAATCAGGTACAACTGTGGATTATTTGGCTCTTCATGGTGTTCGCGTTGTTTTGAATTCAGATAATCTGGGGTCAGATGTTTTTTGGGATGACATCAACGGCGTGGAATATAAGGAGGAAAAATCTTTCCTTGTCAATGTCGACGCTTGTGATGGTCTTTTTTCTTCGCTAACATTTGATACGGTCTCAAACGTCATCGAGTCTCTCCATTGCGAACAATCAACTAATGCGTGTCAAACAAAGGAAACCATTCCTGAAGAAATGGTACCTTGGGTACATCTGTTGGTGAATTTTAAACTCTTTCATATACGGATTGATTTGCCCGCCACCTTTATTGAACTTTATTCCTACGACAACATCTCCAATTATGAGTCGTATGCTCACGCAGGTTTCAATATGAGCAACCAATTTAGAGAATTTACAGTGTCATTTGGAAAAGAAGAACAAGATTACATCAATATATCACTTGAACAACTTCGTGTTACCCTCATTGAGAGCCAGGAGAGTGGTGCCTGTAAGGCTGTTAATGGAAGTCTCAAACATTTCGAGTTCAAATTTTCTGACCAAGATGGGAAACTTGACTCCACCATTTCTTCTTTCTTTCAAGAAGACATGCCGAAGATCAAGAATTTAATACCCGAGAAACAGGACGAAAGTCAAAACTCTGACAAAAATCTCACGAAAAGAAGCAGCCAGAATAATTTTATTGTGAACTTCTCAGTTGAGAAAGTTGACTGGTACTTAGATTTTTTGGGTCCTCTTCGCTTCCATTACGCGTTGGCTCGAGGCAAATACAGCTTGAGCCATCTGCAAGGTGCACTAGCTTTCGACTATTTTCACAAGAGTATTTCTTGCGATGCAGTTTTACTGGAAATGACAATTATACATACAGAACAGACAAACATGCGCTTGAAATCTACCGCAAAACAAATGGATTCTCTATGGATGGTTAAGAGTAACATAGATTTGGGGTATCTTAAAGTGACAATTCCTCTGATAATCCCAGTGACAGATAAAGTTTTGAAGCAGCTACCCGCTATATTTGAGCGTGCGAAAATGCTTCAATCATCGATTCCTCGGTTTGAATCTGGGATCAAGCAGGAGAAAAAGGTCACAAGAAAGTCTCGAAGCAAATTTGACTTTGCATTAGACATCAATGTTAGTCAAAAATACTGTGGCCTCTCCATTCTCAAAGAGCATTGTCGTTACACTATTGAGTATGAGGGTTTACGATCAAAGATTTCCAATCTTCTTGATGCAGACGATCAAGGATGTTATATTGTACCGTTTTGGGGCGATTTCAGCTTACGGGAAACACGTATGATTGTCTTAGATGCACTGTTTCCTGTCGGATTATCAACTTCACTAGACGTGAACCTTTCTTTGAAGATACTTAACGATGTACAGTCCACCACTGAAAGATCGTCAAGGTCCCTACAGATTGAATCTCAACATTTTAGGGTGTGCTTGAGTCCCCCTATCCTTTTCAAAATTACAGAGCTAATAGATGGCCTTTCCCGGGTAATCAAGATGCATGAGGGTCTGTTGAGCAAAATTAGACCAAGAACCGACGAAAACGAAGGTAGTAAGGAAGCTGTTATTCAGTCATCGAAAACATGGAAAATGCACTTTTCATCCGTTCATGTTTTGTCCTACAACTTCTGTATTGGGTGGCTTTTTGGTACATCCCACAAAGATTACCCAGGTTTTATTCTCGGCACAGAACGATTTTTTGCGGTTTTGAAGGCAGATTTGGGAAAGTTATCTTTGATGGAGGGATACTTGTCAGTTGCCAATGGAACTACAGCTTCAAGTTTCTACAGCACGCTGTCGGAATTTAATAACCTTAATCGCGCCTTCATGCCTAAGATGCAATTAAATTACATTGTGACAGATAGTGAGAGTTTATGGTTCAGTCTCAAAGGTGACATTTTGGATGTTAGGTTTATGTCCAATTCCATCATTGTCATAGAGCGTGCGATTGAATCTGTTGCAACAGTACAAAAATACTATGATGATAGGTTAAAAACGCAACGAAGAAGAAGAGAGCTCATGACAGAACTCAAGGCTGAGAACAAGAAAAAAGAAAATAGCAGGTGCTCACGTGCATTTAAGAAGATTCAAGTCACTTCCAAGTTTGCAGGCGCCAAGGTATTTGTTTATCGCTTGCAAGAAGAAGATGATGTCACTGGATCACCGCCATCTTTATCGTTACATTCACCCGCAGTTCTGATAGCAGTCTTTTACAAATACACCAAGAAACTGAAGAGGAGCCATACAGTTAAGATCGAGATTTTGATGTCTCAATCCGATAACACGCTATACTCTTCATGTGTGCCTATTTTGATGGATGTTATTGACGCATCAAAGCTGATGTTCCGCACATCCAAGCCCAACGGCGATACTGAGAGCCCAAAGGTTTCAAATGATCACAATTCAACTGAACCAACTGGTGGAGAACTGAACGAGAGCATTGCGAAAATGCTCAACGATATTAATTTCCAGTTTGGCTTCATTGTGGAAAAACAGAGGTTTTCCTTGAGTTGCGAGCCAACAGCAAAAGTTGCAGCAGTTGTGGTCTTTGATGGGGCATCGGTTGTGGCATGCACAGGAATTGAAAGTGTGAGCTCTATCTATGTCATTGCGCAGGTAGATCCCGTTGCAGCCTCCTTACAACACATTTATTCAGATGAAAGAAGTGGATTTGTGGAGATCAATAATATCATGTTCTCCAACGTTATTAAGCTCCATCCGTCCATCGAGATTGTCTCATCAACCTCGATAACGGACTTCAACGGATATATCAAGATGAAGCAGTACCAGGATCTTGATTTATTCAAGGACATATGGTATCCTAAGAAGTACCATACACGGACACCTAGCGTTGCAAACGAGGTGGACTTGGCAGGGGCTAAAAGCACGTACACAAAATTCAAAGAAGTTTCATCCACGTATGCCATTCCGTTTTGGCTTACGATGCTCATTTCTAATTTTTCGTTAGAGGTTGATTTTGGTGCAGCATTGGGTACTGTAACTTTAGACGTTGACCGCGCTTGGGCGATCTCAAGAAAATCATCTGACTGGCTCTATGAGCTTAAACTCGGTTTGCAAACTTTGGAAGTGGGTTCTCAAGGTCGTTTGGGTGGCTATGTGAAAGTAGAGCGTCTTTTTGTCACATCATCAGTGGAATGGAAGCTCAAGAAGATACCACTACTAGAAATTCCATTAGTGCATTTTTCAGGAGGGGTAGAGTCTCTCCAATTGAAAGCAGCATTTGATAATCACCATTTTGCATTCTTTAGCTTAGAGGGATTCAGATTGGATGCTTTCAATCGAAAAAATGGTATTAATATTTCGAAAGATCATCTTTTTGTGCTCATCAAGTACGACAGTGCTGACGTTATGTTAACCTCGCTTGCTGCCTCCGAGTTCTACGACATTTACAATACAGTGTCCAGAATGATGGAAGAAAACAAAACGTCGTACACGGAGATTTTGAAGGATTCCAACAAAGACCATCTCATGGAAAACGAATCGCGTAATCGCATTCTTGAGGTGGTGAAGAAGCTTGAGACCAAAATAGAAGTCAGCACTGGCTTCACAAGATTCCAAGTTTATCCGCAGTCGTTTGACGATACCCGGACCCTTGTAATTGATGTTGATAAATCCAAAGCCAGTTTCTTGCAGAACGAGTACATTTCCGGAGTGGCTAATGAGATCGAGATCCGACTTAGTAATGTCAACGCATCTTTGGCGACCACACTGGGAATAGCAAGCGAATCCATCCCACAATTCAAAGTACAAGAATTCATTGAGAATGCTCGCAAGGCCTCTGGAGGCAACATCTTGGCGTTTCCAAAGTTCATGATATCGATGAGGACATACCAAAAGTACAACAGCAACATAGTGGAGTACCTTTTCCAGTCTTCTTTCGGTGGAACAGTGGATATCCGGTGGAATTTAGGGTCTGTGAATCTTGTGAGGGAAATGTACGCTGTTCACAGGAAGGCCTTGCTTTCTCGGACAGATTATACTCACCAGAGAGCAGGAAGCTTACAAGAAGAAACCAGCATAGTCAAGAAGCTCCCAGAGCAGCCAGACGAATTGCCCACAAAAGAAGATCTCGGAAAAAATATTGAGAAGACTTTTGAACGTGTTTCGAAGGATAGCAAGTATGTCTATGTTCCATTGGCACCACCGATTATCGAAACCCCACGGTTGAAAGAATTGGGAAACGCTACACCGCCACTAGAGTGGTTTGGATTGCACCGCAACAAATTCCCGGACGCTACACACGAGTATGCTATTGTTTCGATGCAGAAACTCATTCAGCAGATCGAAGAGCAGTACTCCAAGGCACTCAGCACGACATAAAAATGCATTGGAGATATATATATACAGAAGCTTAGCCTGGGTCTAAGATGAGAGGCCGCTGACAGAGAGAAGCGGCAAAATGGATGAGCAAACCAACAACCTCGACAGTTTAATGAGTCAAGTACCATCTGCCCTTGGCCCTTCTTCTGGCCAAAACCTTTCTACCGTTTTTCGCCTTCAACCGCGCCAAAAAGCCAAACGTTCTCTTCCTTTTCAACGTGGAAGGCTGGTAGGTATTACCTCGAGACTTGAATCTTCTTTGTATGAGTTGCGAGAAAAGCAGGAAAGCAGAGACCGGCTGACTTTGTTCTGGGTGAGCGAGAGAAGTGGTAAAGGTGGAGGGAGCGGAAAAAGCACCCAAAGAACGGGCCATGGGAGGATTGCTCAAAAGAGAAAAAGCACGAGCCTGGCCCATCACGGCCAACGACAGACGCTGGAAAGATTTGGCGAACGAAAACATGGGGCCACAGACGTTTTAGTTTTAGCTTAGATGAAAAAAAACGAGCCAGATCTTAGCGACTGAGGGACAGCACGTACGCGTGCGCGCGGCCATCCAGCGTAAATTTCCGCACTAAGTTGGGTGCGAAGAGATTAACTTTTTTTCTGGAGTTACCAAAGACCAGATACACCCAGACTTTTTGGCCATGTCGGCGTACCGCCCCAAGAGACAGATGCAAAGCGCTGTCAATGCGCCTGTTGTTATGCACGTGAAAGGAAGAAAGGCTATCGAAAAGGCGCGGGCCGAGGCTTTGTTGACCAAGTTTATTTCCACTTCAGAAGCCATCTCATCGGCGATAGTGGGATCCGAAGATCCCATTTTGTTTACAAACACGGGAATGGCGAGCGGTGAAGGAAGCAATCCCGTTTTGGGCCAGTTGAAACGTGTGCAAAGAGACTTACGTGGATTACCACCGCTTCTGTCTGAGCTCGACACTAAGAAGGAGGAGCCCGTGAGAAAGAAGATAAAGTTTGACGACGAAGGAAATGAGGAAGGGGATGCGAAAGAGGAAGCACAAGATGAAGAAATGGAAGAGGAGGAGGAGGAAGAGGAAGAGGAAGAGAAGAAAGAGGCAGAGGAGGAAGAGGACGAAGAGAAGGAAGAGGCAGAGGAGGACGAAGAGGATCAAATCAAAGAGCAGGAAGATGATGAAGAGAAAGAACAGAAAGATGACGAGGAAGAACAAGAACAGAAAGTGACTGAAAAGAAGGACAAGAAACACAAAAAAGATAAGAAGGACAAGAAGGACAAGAAAGACAAGAAGGAAAAGAAGGAGAAGAAACACAAAAAGGACAAGAAGGACTAACTGCATACCGCATCATCTGTATACTAGCATAGCAATGGAGCTACTTAAGCATCAATTACATCGTAGAGGAAATTACGTACTGCACACCGACACATGATCCGGGTGTGCACATATCTATAAGTAAACATCAGAAACGCTTCTCTTTCCTGGGCTATGACCAGAGAAGACCAAAACGGCGACATTTCTCATGGGAATCCCGAGAACTCGAATATGGAAGACACATTTATCAACAACAGTGATTATGAGCCGTCCGCAGACAATGCTCAATCTGCCAATGCGCTGGATCTGATTTCTGATGAATTCCACGACACGATAGACCATAATGGTGCCTTATTCCCACAAAGAAAAACGGAGGCCACAAACGCGTCTTTTGCCCGTCTTCTGACGCCAGATTTGCAGCCAGATGGTAGCGCGGACACAAAGACGCCTCAACCAGACGTTCTGCAACGCGTGTCAGAAAACCACAACAGCCAGGCTCTGGACGACATGGACTCGATGGCAAACTCGACAATGGTGGACGTGCAAGGGTCTCCGCAGCGGTCCCGGGTGAAGCGGCAGTTGAACGGGAACTCGGCCATGAAGACAGTTTTGAATCCTTCCCTCTCTCCTCGGAGCGACCAACCGCTCAACTTTTCACAGCAGCTGTCGCAGATCAACATTCTGTCTCCTTCCAAGAGAAGAGAGCGCGTGAACGAGGTTCGTGTATTGGAACTGTCTCTGCCAGAGCCTCGGCTAGTCATCAACAGATTGGTTCTCACCAACTTCAAGTCGTACGCGGGCGTGCAAGAGATTGGGCCCTTCAACGCCTCATTTTCCGCCGTGGTGGGGCCCAATGGTAGTGGGAAATCCAATGTGATTGACTCCATGTTGTTTGTCTTTGGCTTCCGCGCACTGAAGATGCGTCAGGGGAAACTCTCTGAACTTATACACAACTCGGAGGGCGGCCAGAAGCTAGATTATTGTCAAGTGGACATTCATTTCATGCATGTGGTCGATAACCCATCCGTACCTAATGCTGCAACAAAGATAGAAGGCTCAGACATTGTTATAAGCAGGCGGGCGACGAACACTAATGTATCGCAGTACTTCGTCAATGGCAAGCCCAGCACATATACGGAAGTGACCAACTATCTCCGTGGGCAGGGTATTGATTTGGATCACAAACGATTTTTGATTTTGCAAGGTGAAGTCGAGTCCATTGCCCAAATGAAAGCGAAGGCCGAAAAGGAGAACGATGATGGCCTACTTGAATACTTAGAAGACATCATCGGTACAAGCAAGTACAAACCTATGATCGATGAAAGTTTGGTGAAGGTGGAAGAGTTAAATCAAGCGTGCATGGAGAAGGAAAATCGCTTTGAGTTGGTGGAAAACGATACTTCTATGTTGGAGGAAAAGAAAACAGAGGCACTTCGGTTTTTGGAAATGGAAAAACGTCTCATAAACAAGAGGTCAATAAAGTACCAGTTGAAAATTAATCTGGTGCTGAAATCTTTGCACGAAGATGAGCGACTAGCTACCGAGATTTCACAAAAGTTGGAAAGTGAAGTCGAAAAGAACAAGGAACTCAGCAATCAAGTAAATGAAACGCAAGAGAAAAAAGCTGCTTTGCAGAAAACTATCTCTGATATCGATGCTGAAATTATCTCTTTGAGTAAGAATGAGAAAAACTTGAAAGGTCAATCCGTGTCACTTGAGGAAAAACTTAAAAACTTGATGAACAAAGCGAAAAAGATCGAAAAGGCGAAGCAGAACTCGGAATCTAATCTTTCATCTTCGACAATGAAACTTGAAAACCTTAAATCTGCCGAAGACCGGTTTAAGAAAGAGATGAGTGCACTAGAACTGTCACTTGAGGTTGAAAAGCAAAAACTTGGAGAACTTCGAATCAAACTTACCGAAAAAACATCGCATTTATCCAAGGAAATCGAGGAGATTCAAACAAAACTCGAGCCATTTAATGATCGACTCAAAGAAAAAGATAGTGCCATAGAGCTTATACGGTCAGAGATCGAGATGTTGGAGAACCAGAAGCGCAGTACAGAACTCAAATTGCGTGAATCATCACAACGGCTTCTGGATATCAAAAGAGAAGGGAAGGAGAAAGAAACGGAACTTGAGGCCTTAGAAACCAAGCTTAGTCACATAGAAGAACAAATTGTATTGGGAGAAGAGCAATGCAGAAATTCAAAAAAGCACTTGGAGGCGAAAAGAGTGCGTTTAGCTTCAGCAAGACTGAAAACACAAGATGCTATCAGCTCTGTTGCCAGTGTTCAGAATAAGAACAAAGTTCTCACGAGCTTAATGAGATTAGCCAAGTCGGGTAGAATCGAGGGATTCTACGGGCGTCTCGGTGATCTCGGTCAGATTGATGACAAATATGATATTGCTATATCAACAGTCTGCCCTGCACTAGATTCGATGGTCGTTGAAACAGTTGAGACTGCGCAGGCTTGTATTGATTACTTGAGAAAAAACAAGCTTGGATACGCCAACTTCATCTGTCTAAACAAGCTACGTCAATTTGACATGAGTCAAATCAAAACTCCCGGAAATCCAATGACAGTGAAGAGACTTTTTGATTTGATTGTTCCTGTGGATCCAAAATTTTTGCCTGCCTTCTATAGTAAACTATTCAACACCTTAGTGGCAAGCAATCTTCATGAGGCGAAAACTGTTGCGTATGGACCAAAGCGATTCAAAGTGGTTACCTTAGATGGGAAAATTGTGGACACATCAGGAACAATGTCTGGTGGTGGCAACCATTTTGCGAGAGGGGCCATGAAATTGCTGTCTAACGCTGTCATTCAAGAGAATCAGTTTTCAGAAGATGATATTGCGCAAATGCGGGAAGAGCTAAAGGGTATGGAGCTGAATGTTGAAAAGCTTAATCTTGAGTGTCAGGAGATGGAAGCAAATCTTCGGCAGCTAAAGGACTTGAAGCCGGAAACTGAGTTCGCAATCCAAACGATTAAGCTTGACATCCAGCTGCTTGTCTCTGAAAAAAAGGAGGTTTCCGCTGTTTGCAAGCAACTTCTTGCCGAAAGAGAGAATGAAAGCGAGGAAAGTGAAGTGAATAAAAACATCAGAAGTAAAAGCGAGGATCTCAAGGTTATCTCAAAGGAGAGAGAAGAACTCAAACTGCAAATGCTTGATTCTGAGACTAGGATTGCCTTTTTAGAAGAGAAAATTATGGAAGCTGGTGGTGTCGAATTGAAATTGCAGAACTCTAAAGTAGATTCCATCAAACAGCAGATTGAAATCATAGTGGAGAAAACTTCGGGAGATCTCATGGCAATCAAGAAACTAGAAAGTGATATCAAAAGATTCACCAAGATTATTCACGACAGCCAGCAGGAGCGGTTGGAAAACGAGAAAGAAACAGAAGTGGTTCAAGAAGAATTGACCAAGAAGAAACGCCTCTTGATTGAAATCACAGTACAGTCCGAGAGACTCGAGGCACAGAAGAGCGAAGAAGAAGGGAAACTTGAGGAGCTCAATGATCATTTAGAGGAAATGATTGCCAAGATTAACGAATTTAAATCGGATGAGATTGAATTACGGAATCAGCTTGAAAAAATTACCAGTGTGCTCAAGAGAAACAGACAGACCATTGCCGAAGCACAAGAAGCGTTGCAAAATTTAGTTGTACGTGATTGCACACCTTATATCGACTGGATGGCTGAAGAAGAGAGATCAAAGTACGCTGGTACTGATATCGACAGACTTACCGAAGAGGAACTTTCTTCCGTGGATATGAATGCTGTGGAAGATGAAATTGAAGAGCTCGACAATTATATGAAAGAAGTGAAAGTTGACATTGAGGTTCTCAAAGAGTATGGGCGCAAGAAGCAGGAATTGGAGATGCGGCGTAACGAGTTAAATGAGTCTGTCGAACAAAGAGATCAACTCAAACAACATTGCGAAGAGCTCAAGCGGAAACGGTTAGACGAATTCATGGAAGGATTCAACACCATTTCTCTCTCATTGAAGGAAATGTATCAAATGATTACCATGGGAGGAAATGCCGAGCTCGAGTTGGTGGACAGTCTTGATCCTTTTTCGGAAGGCATTTTGTTTAGTGTCATGCCACCTAAAAAGTCTTGGAAAAACATCTCGAATCTTTCGGGAGGAGAGAAGACCTTGAGTTCCTTGGCGTTGGTGTTTGCTCTTCATAAATACAAACCAACCCCATTGTATGTGATGGACGAGATTGATGCGGCGTTGGATTTTCGGAATGTTTCTATTGTGGCGAACTACATCAAAGAGCGAACCAAGAATGCCCAGTTTATTGTCATTTCATTGCGCAACAATATGTTCGAGTTGGCCCAGCAGCTAGTTGGGATTTACAAGGTGAACAACCGCACGAAAAGCATTTCGCTCCAAAACAGGGAATTGATCGGAGCAAAGTAATTTCTAATATATTTGAGAAAATCAGGGTTGAAACCGCAAAGCTAATCGTAATTATGACTCTACTTCTATTTTTAAATCGTGGCACGAGAAGACTTGATAGAATTAAATTGATTACACTATTGAATTGGCAGAACTGTAATGGACAAGAATCCTCTAACAGTCTTCGTTTAATTTTCAGACCGTGGACTAGAACTTAACTCTGTAAGATATAACACCTGGGGTTTGCAAGCAGAACTTGGCATATCCTAAATAACTCTACAGCATTTTCAAAATACCGACTGAATACTACAGTCGAGAATATAATAAATAATTAGACAATCTAGAAAAACTCTTTTGAATCAAGAAATTGCTCGTTGGATTAATTCTCCAATCAGTTCAGAACTGTCAAACCACCACCGAAACTCGTCAAAACGTGAGGTGGATCAGGAGAAGAAACAACAATTGAACCCCGTAATACAGTCGAGAACCGGAGCCACATAAATACACCAGTCTGGGGTGAAAAGAATCTGCAGAGTTCTCCTTCAGCAATCTTGCAGTGTACTTGTATATGCCACTGTGATAATCTTGGTCCCCCTCGCTCACATCTTCTCCTCCCTTTCTTCCCTCGTTGCCTTTCTCTGTTCCCTCTCGTCTTTCCAGGGAATCTCTTCGCGCACGCCAAAATCCACGTCGCCGCGGCGCCTCAAATCAAACCTCTCGTCGAACCAGTCCACCATATCAACCCAGCAAGAAATGTCGCCAAACTCACGCAAATACCGGCGCAGAACCAACTGCTCCATCATCTGGGCCAAGTGATGCTGGGCCACGCGGAAAGGCAAGCCGTAGGAGGCGGCCAAATCGAAAAAGTGTTCGACGGCGCCCCACGGCGGGCGCGCGCGCCCCGAGAAAAGCGCCGGGTTGGCCAAAATGCCTCGCACTGCCATGACGCCGTCGCACCCAGTTTCGCGCGCCATGCGCCGTGCGTCCTCGAGCGAAAAACAATCGCCGTTGGCCACCACAGGAACAGACGCCGCCTTCTTCACCTCGGCGATGGCAGCCCAGTTTGCCGGCTGCGACAGCCGCGTCGTGCGCGTGCGCCCGTGCACAGTGATCCAGTCCACGCCCGCCTCCTCCACCAACTTGACCCACCGAAGTGTTTCTTGAAGATCGGGATGGATGCGGATTTTCGTCTCAACAAGCACGCGCGCACCGTACTTTTCTTTCACGGCGCGCACCATCAGCGCCACGTTTTCTGGCTGCGACATGAGGGCGGCGCCGATCCCCTCGCGCACCTGGTCGCGGATAGGACACCCGCAGTTGAGCCCGATCGCGTCCACATGCTCGTGGATGAGGTCGACAAACCGCACGAGGTCCTGTGCGTTGGAAGCGCCCACTTGCACCACAAGCGGCGAGTCGCGCGAGTTGGTGGAAAAATCGGTGGCGCGCGCCGTGCCGTTGCGCACAAACTCTCGTGCGAGAATCATTGGGCTATAGACCAAGTCTGTGTTGTAAAGGCGCACAAGCTCGCGGAAAGGAAGCTTGGAGTAGCGGACCATGGGGCCGGCGATATAGGCGGGGCGGCCTTCAGCGCGGCACGCGGCGAAAATGTCCAAGGGAGAGTGTCTGGGGCGTGAGTTTGGCGCATGTGCGGGCGACTCTGCGCGGGTGGTTTGGGCGGGCGCCTCGCACTTTGCTGCATTCATGGCTGTAAAACTTTGTGTAGCAAGAGCCTATTGTTAGCCACAAAGACGATGGTTCTAAAGGACCGGGAGAAAACGAAACTGTAATACAGAATAAATATTGTCTGCTGGATCAGTTTGCGATGAACAGACCAGTAAGTAGATCGGTAGATTAGTAGATCAGTGATCAGTAGATCAGTAGATTAGTAGATTTGTAGACTAGTAGATTAGTAGATTAGTAGATCAGATCAGTTAGTAGACCAGATAGGATATGACCTCTCAGATAAGCGATCGTGTACGGACAGATTAGATAAGCGATCGTATATATTATCGGGATAAGCGATCTGTTGGAGTCGGTTGTGTCAGATATGCCGTCTCAGTTATGGTGCTTCAAAGCTCGACTGGTAAGCGAGAAAACGTCCAATCCGGTCTTTTGTTTTATCTTTCTTGGCCGCCGCTCCGATTTCATCCTATCTACAGTTCAGTGATGAGGATTTTCCGCGGAGGTACGGGTTTCTACTCAGTTCTCTTTAATGTTTCGTTCATTTATCTTCCTACACCTTCTCCGTCCCGTCATTCATGCTATAGTACACGCTATATTACACGCCACATTCGTGGCCTTACTCCTCCTCCGACGATTCCGACAGCAAGTCGTCCTCTGACGACTCCTGTGCAGGAATAGCATTGAGGTCAAATCCGCCCGCAGGCAGACCCCGCTCTGCATCGTCAAAGAGCTGAAGCTGCGACCGCAACTGCTCCAATTGGTCAATGTTGCCCGACGAGTACTGCGACTTCTTCGTCTTCTTCATCGCATGCGAGGCAGCCTTCTTGCCAAACAAAAAGTTGTAGAGCTTCAAAACAGTCCGGTCTTCCAACTGGTCCATGTCCAACTCCACCTCTTCCTCATCGCTAATGACAACATCATCTTTGATGATTTTGATCAATGCTTGAAGCTTCTTGTCATTTAATGTAGGCACAATTTCACTCACCTGCTTTTTCATCTCATATGTCACCACAGGCTGACTCTCGACACCAGCCTCCGCAACTGAGCTAGACCGTGCCTTCTTGGCCTTCTTAGACTTCCGCTTCTTCCGCTTGGCGTCGCGTTGCTCGCGCAATTTTTCCAAGTGTTGCTTTTTCAACTCGTCAAGTTCTTTCTTCATACGCACCAACTGGTTCTCCAAGAACTGGATTGCTGGAATGTTGGACAACATCGCCTCGTTGATTTCTGGTTCATCATCATCATCATAATCGCTTGAGTCTTCATTTTCGCTATGTGTTGGAGTGGCTGCAGGAACAGGCTTGTTAGCCCATTTCTTGTCAAACACCTGCTCGAGTCGCTGACCCATTGAATGCACATCATTACCCTCCGGATTGAAAAGATAACAGTTCTTAAACACTAAACGCACGTCCTTCTCAAACTCATCACCATTTTCATACTGATTGTTTGCAAGTTTCGTTTGAATAGATCCAAGATCCATAGGCTCCTTGACAACATCAAAATAATTTGGAATGTTAAGTGCGACCGGGTCAACTGGTTGCAAGAAGGGAAAGTTGATTGAATAAAACTTCTTTGACATCAACTCCTTGATCACCTGGTTGCAGAAGCGCAACTCAACCGCATACTTCTTTTTGCGTGGTCTCACATCGTATGGTAATTCCTTAGATCTCGGAGGATGAATAGTTCTTTTAGGTCTGTGTGCGGCCACCGATTCCTTCTTGTCATCGCCAACCACGTTTCTTCTCCTCGCATTGGCTTTTACCACAGAAGCAGCTCCGTTGCCAACCATAACCTTTGGTGGGATATTAAGCATATGCTTTTCAAACTGTGCCTGAATGTTCTTAGCCATGCGAGAAATGCCGGAGTTCTCTCCGTTGAAACGGAGACAATTGCTCACCATGAGATTAAAATCATCAACAACCTGCAGTGGGTCCTCGTACGCATTGAGATTAAGTTTTCTTTCGATTGTAGAAAGGTCCATTGGTCGCTTGATATAGTTGTAATACAAGGGAACATTCAACTTCACGACATCAACGGGATGCAAAAAGGGCCCAGCGTCTCTTAACCTCTTGATGGCCTTAATGGTGTTGAGCACAAACTTGGCCTGGTGCTTAGGCATAGGCGTCTCAGGAAGATTATTCATGTCTGGCTCAGTAGGAGGCTTTGGCGCGGGAGTGAGATCCGAGTCTGCGCCATTGGCAGGTGGAACAGCACCATCTTCCACAGGCTCTTCAGTCTTTTGCTTCTTGGCCTCGCCATCCTCTACATCTTCATCTTCTAGCTTGTGCTTTTCAGGAGAGGGGGATGGGTTTGGAGGCGAGAGAGGCTTTTCTGGAGCCTCAGACGCGCTGGTCTCTGGCTGTGGAGAGCGGAGCATTTCGCTTTTCTCAAATGACTCTGCCGAGGGCGTTTGGACAGGGGTGTTTGTTTCTGGAACGGGCTGAGCCGGGGCCTCAGACATGACTGTGCGATTCTTCGAGCTAAGCTGGATGCGAAAGAAAATGTACGCACAGGGTCACGTGCAGATAACGCCTATAGCCAAACAGGAGTGTTCTCAAGGAAACAAAAGAAAAGACCCTCGAAAAAAACAAAAAAACCTGTACACCGTATACTAGTTCAGCCAATCAGTAGAAGTTCACGTGGACTGAGGGCGTGCAGATAGCGGGCGCGGGTGTCAAGAGAAAGGAGAAAATGCAAAAAAAAATGCGATTTTTTTCCCCAGTGATACCGGAAATCCCAGTTTATTTATATATTTCGCGCTTTTTGCTGGCGCGACTCCCTCAACGGACAGTTACATCGTCGAAAGTCGGTCCGCGCACATCCTCTACTGCATACACGCACAACATCCCTGGTCATTGGCAAGCGTTTTGCCACCAGAGTCATGCAAAGGTTTCTCTTTGGCAACCACCTTGGCTGCTAAATCTTGCGTTTGCCTCCAGCAAAAGTTAATTATTCCTTCTTTCTGGTGCCACGCCTGATTCCCCGTGGCGCCAGTTTTAATGCGCTATTGAATGATAATTAAATGTAGCAACATTACTGGCTGTGAAAATGGTGGCGGCACGCCCGGAAGAAAAAAAAACAACAATTTTTCCCACGCTCCATACCCGAAATAATCAGTTCTGATTGCAAAACTTGAAAGACAAATAGCAATACTACTAGCTGCGAGTTTTGTCAACAAAATATCAATTCATTTTGGCATTTTCTTGAAGAATATAGGGGTTGAGAACAAAAAGGGAGGCAAGATTTTTTTTGCGGTCCTCTGCGTATAAAAGGGCGGGTAACCTGTATTTGCATACGACGGCTATTTCTGAATTTTTTTTTTTTTTTTTCTCAAACTGACCTTTTGGGCCAATTGTTCTTTCGCGTCTCCCAATTTAACACAAGAACAATTGCGCGAATGAAACAAAAAATTACAGATGTACGGGTGCAAATACTCTTATGGTACAGTATACATATATAATACAGGCGGACTCATCTGAAATGAGTCTTAGAGGTGGATGGTGAGTAAGTCGTTGGAAGCAAAACCCTTGTTGCAAGTAGGACATCTTCTGAGCCGGGCGGCAAGCCGGTCTTGGACGCAGGCCTCACAAAACACATGTCCACATGCGGTGATGACAGTATTTTTCCAGTTTTTGGAACACACGGAGCATTTCGTGATAGAGCGGAGGGCTTCCAATTGTTTCTGGTCTTCCTGGAGAATCAGCGAAGTATTGTTCAGCCTATACTTTTGCAACAAGCTTTCTGTAGATTTGAGACGGGCCTCCAACTTACTTTCGCTGAGACGTTTGGACTTGAGCTCGTCGAGAAGCTCATTCTTTTCCCGGCGCACAGTTTCCAAGTCACTTTTGAGTGCCGCTTTTTCCTTGCTGGCGCTTTCTCTGCCTTTGGTCATTTGTTTGAGCGCCTCTTGTAACTTGACGTTCTCATGAAGAGCATTTTCTTTAATCACTCGGTAATCATTAATGCTTTTTGTCAAGACATCAATCTTGCCCAAGTAAGTTTTCTCCAAGTCATTGAACTTTGCCACCAATTCCTGCGACTTGGTCGTCTGTGTCTTCAAAATTTTATTTTCGGCCACCAAGGAATCTTTCAAGCGCATGCTGGCAAAGTACTTTTGGTCTGCCTTGTTCTTTTCTATCGTCAACTTTTTAACCAAACTTTCGTGATCGACCAAGTCCTTCAATTTTTCTAGTGCCACAGCACGAGTATCCTGGAAAGCTTGCTCCACTTCCTTTACTTCCTCACCTAAGATTTGTAGTCTTTTCACAAGTTCGCCTTTCTCCAACTTCTCTAAGGCGGCATCTTGTTGCATGTTGCGCTCGTCTTGCCTCGTCTTTTCAAGTTCGCCAACGCGTCGACTCAACATTTGATTCAATTTATTGAGTTCCTCATTTGTTTTCTTGTTTTCCATTTCCAGCTTTAAGATGGCTTGTTTACCCAAAAGCTCATCCCTAGCTGCACGAATGCGAACTAAGTCATTCTCGCTCTTGCTGAGGCTTTCCTTTAATCGAGAGTTTTCCTCTTCAAGCTCTTTGTTTACCAACGCTATCAAATTTCCTTCTCTGCTTTCAAGTTCCCGAATACGCTGAACCAAGTCGTCTTTCAACCGCTCCGATTGGGCAAGATTTTCCGCCAAAAACTTATTCTGGCTCACCACAGACGCGTAACGTTCATTCTTGTTCAAATCATCTTCACTGAGAGATCCTAGGCGCAGCTCAAGATCAGAACCCGACTTTTCTGTTTCAGCCAACTTCTGCGTGATTTCATCGAGTTGTGATTGCAACGAAGAGAACGCAGCCTTCATTTCTGCGTGCTCCACAGTCAATTTCTCGAACGCTTCCTTTTCTGCTGTTGTTTGCGCCTCGGCCTTCTTTGTCTCCTCTTGAGCCGATCCGTTGGCTTGCGACCCGTTCCCGCGGGGCTCAGGCTCATTGCTGGTAATGCGGCTGTTTTCTAAAATCCGTTTTAAAGTGGCAGACTCTCGCCTGTCTTTCTCCTTCTGCAAATTCTGAATGTGGACCCGAAGGGTCTCGACTTCCTGTTGCGCAGCTTCTTGAAGCTTTGTTGCTGCATCCCGATCAGCCGCAAGCTTCACCGCGTCTAGAACACGCTCCATGCCCTCATCTGATGCGGATGCTAGTGGCTGCAACAACTTTGCAAGGAGCTGGCGCCTTTCATCCAAAACAGCGTCAATTTCAGCCGAATCAGCAGCCAAATCAAGTGGAGGTGGCGACTCGTGCTTCGAAATGGCAACAACCTGGCGGTACCACGACTCCAAAAGCAGATGCACAGCTATAAACGCCTGGAAACGCCTTTCGTGTTTGGACACCTCAGCCGCCAATTCGGCCGCCTGTAACTTGTAGAAACGCATCTGGCGCCAGATGGCTTCCTTCTTAAAATACACCACATCTTGCTGGGTCAAAGGCCCGTCTTCGCTAAGCAGGTCGAGCGGCTTCTTTTCAGGAACCAGCCGCTTTGCTTGGGTTTCCCCTTCTGTATCTTCCAAAGAACGTTTTCTGTCTTCCATGTTACAGCAAAGGGCGCAGAATACAGCGATGGATGTGTGTCTTGGAAAGAAAACTAGCGGAAAGAAATTGATGGGAGAAAGTGTTTTCTGGCTGGTGATATTTTTCGGTCTTGGGTGCGTTTAGAGCCCGGCACGACCATATCCATGAGAAGAACCAATGGTCAGAATTGAAAGCTGCAAGCCTGAGATGCCATTTTCATGATAGACAGTAGATTAATTGGACTCCACTCAAGTGAGGACGATCCACAGTTTTTTAACAGGAGCTCTAGTGTGAGAGAATCGTGTGGGAAGATGAGAAGGAAAAGTGCAGTACAGAACAGTATGAAGAACCCAAACAAGAAAATATGGCAACGAAAAGGAATGAAAAGGATTGGAGAAAGAATGAAAGGAATTGAAAAATGGAATGGAAAAAAGAATAGAAGAATGGAGGATCAGTATTGCTAGGCCAGAAGATCTTCACAGGGCTAGGGAGGTACGGGTTCACAGATCCCATTGATTACCAGCAAGACAAGGGACAAAAGGGTTTTGTGGGTCTGTCGTATGGCTTGTCAAGTGGGAAATTTGCATTATTCGTGTCTTACCAAATCCGCCCGAGTTATCCTCTTCGAAAAGAAGAACATGTCTAAAGCAGCACCTTTCACTATTTAGTCGCGGTTTCCCGATGCCTTATTCAGTTTTTTAAGGTCATTACTGTAGGGTCATCGTGACATAATGGCGAATAAAAGGCCGACCTGGCACCATTAAGAAAAGCAGGCGGCAATAAAGATCGAATAGTACGGCACTATTCATGGCCCAAATTAGTCGCACTAATTGCCTCCGCACACATGAAGTACTGGAAAGGAAAAAGGACCAGAAAAGTGAAGAAAACGAAGAAGTTGAAAATTGTACAGAAAAAGGAATGGCGCTTGGAATCCAGAAGCAACGGTATTCAGCAGAAATTTAAAATTTAAAATCGTCGGGCGTCGTTTTGTTTCATTTTTGAGAAATACTCCCCAATGCGAATTGGTTCGATTACATTGTAGTTTCTGCCTTATGGGTAAGATTTTCTTAGAAAGGAATCAAAGTCTGAATTAAGGTCACCAAGAGACAGCCAAGAAATAAAAAAACATACCGTTTTTGAACCATCATTTGCATCGCTAAAAGGGACAATTAGTAGACACAGAAGTTAATCGATTAAAAGAGAAGACCTGGTAATTTTATTTGTATAACCCTTCTGGGTAGTCCCACAAGCAGAATCTAACGCAGAATCTAACTTCAAACTGTTGAATACAGATGTGAAAGAAAATAGAGCATACATTTCAGCTTCAACACTTATAATACTACAACATCTTGTATTTAATTGGAATTGCAATTAGAGCTATTAACTGCGAGGTCAAACAGAGCTTCATCCAACGAAGTTACAATCCACGTTTGGTAATTCCTATTCTCTTACTTGTTTCTACCGTTGCAATTACCTGCTTACTTATATTCTGCTACATTTCTGCACTTTTCCTACCTTTCTGCATTTTCTCCACGATGATTCCTTACATTTCTATAAATGGTGCATTGCTGAACTTTTCAATTATCACTAACACAATTTACTTGACCTTTCAAACCCTTGCATAAGAACATATCAAAATATATTATCTCCAGTTGCGTTGTCTTTTCCATGCTCAGTATCAACAATCTCGCATACCTTCACACTATAATCGCACAATTGACCTTTTGTCATTTATACTCTACTCCATGAATCCCGTTGCCCTCCTTCTTTTTTCTCTTCTCTGGGCCCGGGTCTTCGCCGTGAAAGAGTACCTTTTCAAAAACTGCGCTCAATCCGGTTTCTGCCACCGCAATCGCCATTTGGCGGCCCAGAATTTCGAAAGTCCATACTTCGTTGATCCAGCATCCATTGTCCACGAAAATGGCTCTGTGGCAGGAACAATATACAAAAAGTTGCCTCTGAATGACGTGGTGCCCTTACACTTTGATATTTCCTTGCTTGTGGGCGATAGCGTGCGCTTTCAGATTGACGAAAACAGACAGCCTACTGGGCCGGCGCTGAAGTTGAATCCAAGGCGATTCCGAGCCGCTGAAACTGCGTTTGATGGCCCTGAAGACGAGAAACAACAAGTGCTTTCCAAAGAACAAGTCAATGTGTTGGATAACGCCATTGTGCTTGTTTTTGGCCCAGACTATGAGTTCTCCGCCCGTCTTGACTTTGCACCTTTGAAGTTGGCTGTTTCCCGCCACGGGAAGGTCCAGGCAGTTTTTAATGCCCGAAAGTTGCTCAATATTGAACACTGGCGGCCGCAGAAGGAAAACTCCGCCCACTTGTGGCCCTACGAGTCCGAATTTGACATGTTTACCGACTCCTTTGGCGACCTGCGCGACGATACCAAACCGTTTGGCCCAGAATCTGTCGCTGCAGACGTCAGGCTTATCGGCTTTGACCATGTGTTTGGACTTCCGGAACATGCTGACCTGTTCAGCTTGAAAGACACTACGGATTCAGAATGGCCGTACCGGCTCTACAACGTGGACATTTTCGAGTACGAAACAGAGTCCCGCATGCCCATGTATGGCTCGATTCCTTTATTGGTTGGTGTGAAGCCCGATGCCGCCGCTGGCATATTTTGGGTGAATGCAGCAGACACTTTTGTGGACATCAAAAAGGGAAACTCCAACACTGACGAAGAGACGGAGAAGAGCAAGGACCACGATTCTTTGGTCGACACACACTGGATGTCCGAAACAGGAACTGTGGACATCGTCATCATCTTGGCAGCGACACCGGAAGAAATCAACGCCAAGTATGGCCAGTTGACCGGCCACGTTTCGCTCCCACAGCAGTTTGCTTTGGGCTACCACCAATGCCGCTGGAATTACAACGACGAGAAGGATGTCTTGGATGTCCATGCACAGATGGATGCCCATGGCGTCCCTTACGACAGTATCTGGCTTGACATCGAGTATGCCGACAAGAAAAAGTACTTTACATGGGACAGAGAAGCATTCCCCGACCCAGAGGGGATGGCGGCCGAGTTGGCCCGAACGGGGAGAAACTTGGTGGTGATTGTGGACCCACATTTGAAAACAGGCTATGCCGTGAGTGAAGGCGTAGAGAAACTCGGTATTTCGATTAAAACCCCGGCCAACTCCACTTTCAAGGGCCACTGCTGGCCCGGCGAGTCTGTGTGGATCGATGCAATGAACCCGAACGCCCAAGCATACTGGGATGAGCTTTTCCTGCCCGGCAGCGTTCTTCTTGGAGCAACATCGAACGTTCATCTCTGGAATGATATGAACGAACCGTCTGTCTTCAGCGGACCAGAAACCTCCATGCCCAAGGACACACTTCACTGGGGAGATTTTGAGCACAGAGCTGTGCACAATGCCTGGGGCCAGCGGTTCCACGAGCTTACTTTTGAGTCGCTTGAGAAACGAACACAATACAGCAAGCGGCCGTTTATTCTCACGCGTTCGTATTTTGCGGGCTCCCAGCGCTCGGCTGCAATGTGGACAGGCGACAACATGGCCCGCTGGGAGTATCTTCGGGCGTCGTTGCCCATGGTGCTTACTTCGAACGCCGTGGGAATGCCTTTCGCCGGAGCAGACGTGGGCGGATTCTTTGGCGACCCGTCGAACCAATTGCTCGTGCGGTGGTACCAGACAGGGCTCTTCTATCCGTTTTTCCGGGCACATGCTCACATCGACTCCAGAAGAAGAGAGCCATGGATCCCGGGCGAACCGTTCACGTCGCACATACGAGATGCGGTACGTTTGCGCTATCGCTTGTTGCCTACGCTCTATACACTTTTCCACGACGCCAGTGTGACAGGAAGTCCCGTGTGGAGACCCATGGTTTGGGAACATCCAGACTCCGATTGCTATGATGTCGAGGATCAGTTTTATCTTGGGCAGTCGGGCCTTCTTGTGAAACCGGTGATCGAGGAAAATGCAAACAGCGTCAACATTTTCTTCCCTGCCAATGAACGTTATTACGACTTCACCAGTGGACATGTGGCTGATGTGCCACCTGTTGCTCTATCTGAAGCAGGCAAGCTTTCGCGCTCAGTGACGCTCGAAGACATACCGATGTATGTGAAGGGCGGTTCTGTGTTCGCCTTGCGTGATCGGTACCGTCGCTCGTCCAAGCTCATGAAGGCTGATCCGTTCCACTTGGTTGTGGGCTTGGATGGAAACGGTGTGGCTTCAGGGAAGTTGTATCTCGACGACGGAGAGTCGTACGATTATAAGAACGGCCAGTACACTGAGACCAAGTATGAGATGGTAGCAGGGCAGTTGAAAAGCCAAGTGAATGGCAATACAAACTATGCTCTACTGCTGAGTCTTCGTATCGAGAAGATAACCATCTTGGGTGCTCAGGATATCAGCAGCATCCAAGCGAAACAAGACGGTCGTCTGTGGTCTGTGGAATTTGTTCAGCACAAACATTATGTGGAGGTATTGAACCCAAAAGTAGGAGTTACAGCAAATTGGACCATCAATGTGGTGCACACGCCAAGACATGAAAAAGACGAACTTTAAAAGTGAAAGAAATAGAAGTAGAGTTCGGGAAACAGTGGTCAGCTCGGAATATCCAGATTGGGCCATACGTTCTATTAGAGCCAAAAAAAAGTGGTCACTCCAGGGACCATGTTTCAGTCTTTCACAGCAGCGTAGCACTTGAAAAGTGCTTCCAAATTTCTGAATCATCCATCTTCTGATAAACTGCCTGTCTCAGGTGTGTAAATACAGACAATATCAGAGCCAGCAGGAAATTGGCTCGATATTCAACTTATGCCTATAGGTGGAGACACCGTACCTAGTATTTCTTTTTGGAGACCCAGCTTGAGAACAGGGCTAGTACGGCTTCGACGAGAGCAATTATTTGGAATGATCCAATGAACAGCCCCCGGTAACTACGTCTAGCCTCCTGCTAAATGCTTTAGACTGATTGGACGGTACATGGAACAGTTTTGTCCATCAGTGAAAGACCCTTCCCAACAATGAGCCATACGGCAATGTGGACGAGATAGGGAAATAGCGGCCCGATGCAAGGTAGAGTCGGCCTCGACGCATTGTTTTATTTCTTTCGATGTATGTATAAGCGCTGGTGTGAGATGCGTAACGGCGAAATAATAAAGTTGTCCATGCGTCAAACGAGAGCAAGAAAAAGAAAGCAAAGAAGGGGACGGGCGAAAGAGCAAGTAGGAAACAATGACACATGTCGAATAACGATTGACTAGCCGCAAAACTAAGCATGTAAGAGAAGGGAGAAAATAACAATTACGCATGATTCTGCGACGTTGCAAGACAAATCCATGACTTTGCTCGATACGGACACCTGATTTACGCCGAGATGAATACGATGCAGCGCACCTCAGACTAAATGGCAGATGCTTACGTCATTGTTAGCACAAACAATGGAAGTCTGACCATGAACAAACAAATAGCTGCAGTTTGGAGTTCGGGCGCATTTTAGAGCTGTGGCATCAGGTGGAGACTTTTCTCCGAGGGGATTGGCGCCGCGCAGAACAAGGACAGCGCGGGCTAGGCATGGGATTTTGCTCGTGCGCCGGCGAGTTTGGGCGGCGGTGCCTTTTAGGGGCGGTCCGGCGGCCCGAATCTGGGGCAGATGGCGCGGTGTTTCGGCGCATAATAGGTCGCTTCGCCCCAAATAGCGCGCGGACACACCAAGGTGCGGCGCTGCCCGGGCTAACTGTGGCCCGCAGACATGCCAATATAGTTAAGCTTTCGCTAGTGGTTGCACAAGACATGCTTCGGTGCCTGTCGTTGTGCATGGTGCATTGTCAATTCTGTAACTGGAATTGTCAGTGAGGATGTCAGGTCTGACAATTGGAGGTCAGCGTCTGAGAATTGGATGTTAGTGTCAGTCTCAGATTCGGTTGATAGTCTGTAGTTGCTTGGTCGGATGGTTGCTGGTGTTCCAGTGTCGGCCGCTTTGTCGCCCAGTGTCTTCACTCGATGTCTTCTCGCTTTGAACTTCTCGCTTTGAACTTCTCGCTTTGAACTTCTCGCTGATGTCGTCTCGCTCTGTTCCTCTCTTGCAATCTTCAGGCCGTCGGTCCTTATCGCTATCAGCGCCAGCAGTCGCTCCAGCAGGAGCGTAATACACCAGCCATTGTCATATTGTGTAGTCTATTTCGCAGTCTCAGCCTCTCCATTCTACTCGGCCCGAGGGGTTGCATTCTTCCCGGCCGCTTGTCATGCTCAACCAGTCTCACCATTCTCCATTCTCCGTTCCCCCTCTGCCTCCGTGCTCTGCCGTCTTCGCCTGCACTTTTTTTCTGCAACTGCCTCCACTCCTACATTCCCATGGCCATTCTCCCCGAGCTCCCAGTCTCTACACCCGCTCTCCCATTCCCAGCCTAAACGCCACCGCCCGAGATCGCACACGAGCCCGCGCCGCAAAGCCTGCCGCCCATTGTTCTTGTTTCGTATATGGCGCTTGCCAGCGTGGACAGGGTCAATCTTCTCCTGCAGCAGAGTGCGGCTTCGGTGCAGCACCTTTATAGGTGGTCGTTCTGGCTCACTTAGACATCACCGTTCACATCACACCCAAACAGCACAAACACCCAAGCCGGCGCCATAATACCTTGAGATCACACCAGCACATTCCGGCCACACACTTCAACATACGCCCTTCTAGCCGGACCCGAAACCACACCCTGTGCGGATTTGCTCTGGATTCTTCCCATCTAGTGCGCTTCTTCTCTTTCGGCGGCAACACCTCCATCCACGGTCTGCTGCGGCCCGCCCGAATACTCCGTTCGGCACAACCACGAATCAGCCCAGCATGGCGACGCGCAAAGACGACACTGGCGGTCTGAACGACTTTGTCAAGAAACTCTTCACCATGCTTTCCGAAGACCGCTACTACGACGTTGTGCGGTGGACGGCCGGCGGCAACAGCTTTGTGGTGCTCAACACCAACGAGTTCACCAAGGAGATCCTCCCGCGGCACTTCAAGCACAGCAACTTCGCCAGCTTTGTGCGCCAGCTCAACAAGTACGACTTCCACAAGGTCAAGATCTCCACCGAGGAAAAACGCAGCTACCAGTACGGCGACGACGCCTGGGAGTTCCAGCACCCGGACTTCCGCAAGGACGACCGCGACGCCTTGGACAACATCCGCCGCAAGGCCCCGCTCAAGAAGGATGCCGCCTACGAGGCGAACCCCCACTATGACGCCCAGCTTCTGCTGCTCCGCACAGAGCTTCTGAACGTCCAGGCCGACCTTCGTGCGCTCAGCGACAAGTATCGTGCGTTGGTGGACCTGATGGTGGCAGCCAACGCCTACAACGAGCGCCAATACCGCTCCATCGGCGTCTTGGTGCATTGTCTCAACCAGGCGGGCATCAAGATCCCGCCGCTCGACTTGCCCAGCCCCAACTTGCTTGGGCTCGTGCTGCCGCCGCGGGCGGTGGACAAGCCCGTGAAACTGGAGCCCGAGCTCGAAAAGACCGCAAGCTTGCACACCCTGCCCAAGGCGCCGCAAGGCTCGGCCCAGCCCCACAGCGGGGGTGCGCCGCCTCTGCAAACGTCGTCTGTGCCTCCCCACAGCGGGGCTGTCCAGCCTCAGGCGGGACCCGCCGGCCCCCACAGCGGGGTGCAGCCTCATGGCGGCGCCCAGACGTCACCACTGTCTGCGCCCGTGCTGTTTGAGCCCGTCGACGGCAGCACGCCCAAGTTCCATGTGTTGCTAGTGGAGGACGACAATGTGTGCATCCAGCTCTGCCGCAAGTTTTTGATGAAGTACGGGTGCCAGGTGACGGTGGTGACAGACGGACTAAATGCCATTTCCACAGTCGAGCATACAAAGTATGACTTGGTGTTGATGGACATTGTCATGCCCAACCTAGACGGTGCCACTGCCACAAGCATCATCCGCCTGTTTGACACCAAGACCCCCATCATCGCCATGACAGGCAACATCCAGGATAACGACTTGGTGACATATTTGCAGAACGGCATGCTGGACATTTTGGCCAAACCGTTCACCAAGGATGACTTGTACCTGATTCTCAGCAAGCATCTTTTGGCATCGCCGAAAAACTTTGAGCAGCCCGGAGAGTTCCCGCTTCCGTTGGAAGAAGGCATGTCGCAGCCCATGGAAATGCCCATGCAGCCGCTTCTGCCCATAAACCAGCCCATAGCCCAGCCCATGGGCCAGCTGATTGCTCGTCCTATCATGGAGCTAGAACAGCCTACAAAAAAACAACGAATGCAGTGATCATAATCTTGGAGTCAAGCCCTTTGTGACTAGAAGTTTTTGACCACTCGTATTCAGCTCTTGATATTACGAGCATCACAGGGGGTGTCAAGGATCCTTTGGTTTGTCGCATGAGGCCCTCTTCATTGTGGAAATACGACCTCTTTTCAAAGTTACTGTCAGCTCAGCTGTCATATTTTTACGATAGACTGCTTTGATGGTCTATGGTATTTGCCTTGATTAAAGGGTCCACTCAGAATCTTCTGTTTTTCATTTGCGTCAGACTTACTTGAGTCTAAAGATCATGAATGCCGTTTATGCTATCGCCATGTTGTACCTCCTGTTGAGGTGTGAAAATCGCAACGGTGATGGCTTACCTATTCCTCCTCTTGTCTGCCAGCGTGAAATCTGCCAGCTTTCATTTTATTCTAGACACGGCCAATTGGTCAGTGGTGTATCCTGTCAGATGGCTTGTTCGCACATGTCGTTTCAAGCAAGGCCGCAGGTCTAGCTCTATGTGGTTTGGCTACCTGCGGCTCAATAAAACAGTAGCCATCTTTCTTATCCGGATTGTGGATTTTGTTACTCTGACTTCCATCCATCTCAACCAGCTATTATACTCTCAGTTTTCCTTTTTGAACCCATCGCTTCAAAAGATCTACTACTTTGTGCCATGGAGAGTAACACTTGATTGTACTTTTCGGATCTTCAAATTAGAGACGGTGATGCCTCCTTCCGAACCACTTGTACAGCGTCCCAATGCGGGAGTGGTCTCGTCTCTAGCGCGTGTTTTCATTCTCTATCCATAGCTATATACTAATCCTATTTTACTATGTCTTTCCCGCGATGATATTTAGTGCCAAATCGCTGAAGGAGTCTTTCCAGGCCTCCGATGCAGAGGATTCAAGTCGCTTGACAACAACCAGCTCAAAATATGCCAGGTCCACGTCATATTTTAATACGGGCTCCACATACACATTCTTGCGCGTCCGTCTCCGGCCAGCAACGCGAAACCCGTCCGCTGATGTCCCATGATCACGATCTGTGGTTTTCTCTTTATGCAATTTTTCGTCTTCTGATGTACCTGTTTTTCCCGCTTCTTTCCCATCCTGATCATTAAGAAGTGTCTTCTTTTCATCCTTTACTGCCACATGTACTAATGTTGCCAATGTAGGGTACTCTGCGAGGAAGCGAGCCTTTCCCAAAGTGCCCATCGTCACGGTCACGTCATTTCCCAAGATCCATCGGGGCTGAATGTTAGCGATAAATTTATCAGTCACACTGCGCGGCGCATGTGGCATGTAGTATAGCGTAGCACTGGCATCGTCGTCTTTTGAAACGTCTGCAATGCGGTAGCCAAGAATCGATTCCAAGAGATGAGCATCATTCTCGTCGAACACCGGGTCATACACCAGCACCTGTGCTGTGCCGAATTTCTTAACCAAAAGTTTCAAGAAGGCAAGTTGATAGAGCGCCTGGAACTCTTTTGTGGGCGATCCAAGGGCCAAACAGTGGATGCGAATGAAGCCAACATCTTCTAGAACAGCTAAAGACCGCGAAAAGAAGTCTGAGTTGGCGAGAATGGTCTCCCGCTGACTCAATCGTAGCTGCACGGCGTCAAGAAGCTGTGTGTCCATGATGGTCTTGATCACGTGCCGTCTCTGCCTTTTTGTTCCCGCTTCAAACCTTCTTCGACAAGTCCGTGCTTGACTGAAGTATGGGTCCCATCGCCAAATACACGTGACTATATGCACGTGCAAATCGGTTCTAGGCTTTCGTCCCGGGGAAATCAGTCTAGGCCTGCTTATTGTTCGCACGTGACTTCAAATCACGTTGTGTTTGAAGTTCTTCTTAGCCGCCTCTTCAATCGAAAGCTCAAACATCTGTGGTATGTGGAGAAGTAGAATATTTTTAACCATTTTAAATGCTTCTGGAACTTTGCAATTACTCACACAGCTCAATTGTTGATTCTAGGCAATTGAAAAAAAACATTCTTCGCTTAGAAGTTTATCGCCCAAACCTATCCATATTCAACAAGCGCTCCCACACAATCATCATTGTCCCTTGCTGTGGATTGAAATGACTTGATCTAATGCACTGATTGTCTTGATCCAAATCCCTTTTTCTCCTTATGTTGTCTTTACGTTCAAGTATTCCCTTTTACCCGCTGTATTTCATTTGGTTTTGCAACCTAGTCTGCACCCGTGCCTCCCCACTAATCAACAGGCGGATATTTTTCTTGGTGGAGTTTGGTCACGTGCCAGTCATCACCCTGCACCAACCCCATAAAAATTTGGTCGTTCTCAAGAGCCTGTTCTCTGAGCTGTTCAGGTCTGCCGCCCAAAAAAAGAAAAGCCCACGTTGTTTCCCACATCGTCTCCCCGCTCTCTGTCGCTATCTTCTCCCACCATGCGCAAGTGTAAAGTTTTTGTCGGCTCCTCCCATCCTGAGTTGGGCAAGCTTGTCTGCGACCGTTTGGGCATCGACCCGGCGCCATGTACTTTGAAGAAGTTCTCCAACGGAGAAACGTCGGTTCAGATCGGTGTCTCCGTGCGTGATGAGGACGTTTACATCATCCAGTCCGGCTCTCCTGACATCAACGACCACATTATGGAGTTGTTGATTTTGATTTCGGCATGCCGCGGTGGCTCGGCGTCAAAGATCACGGCGGTGATTCCGCAGTTTCCCTACTCGAAGCAGAGCAAAATGAAGAAGCACCGTGGTGCCATCACTGCGCGTATGTTGGCCAACTTGTTGATTATGGCAGGTGCCGACCACGTGGTGCTGATGGACTTGCACGCCTCGCAAATGCAAGGCTTTTTCACCAAGCCTGTCGACAACTTGTACGGTGCCCCTACCTTGGCCCGCTGGATCCGTCATAACATCCCTGATTGGGAAAACGCTGTGGTTGTCTCGAAGAACCCCGGTGGTACCAAGCGTGTCACTGCTTTGGCGGATGCATTGAAGATTAACTTTGCTATGATCCACACGGACCGTCGTAGAACCCACGACAACTTCCAGAAAACAACCCATTTGGCTGCTGATGCAGCTGCCTCGAACATTGTGGGTGAAGTCCAGACAGCACGTGTTGTTCAGGGCCACGTTGTAGATGACGACTACCCACTTGCTCCAGCTTCAAGCAACGGTGGCCCTGTCGAGGACCGCAACGTCTTGGGTGGTACCTACGACGCTGCCAATTCGGATGATGAAGACGAACCCACTTCGATTGCCCAAGAGAAGTTGATTACATTGGTGGGAGATGTGCACGATAAGGTGGCTATCATTTTAGACGATATGATTGACAAACCCAACTCCTTCATTGCTGCCGCAGAACATTTGCGTTTGAACTGTGGTGCCAAGGCTGTCTATGTTGTTGGTACACACGGTGTGTTCAGCCATACATGCTTAGAAGAGTTAAATGCATCCAAATGCATCGACAAGATTGTGGTGACCAACACGTATCCGATTGGCGAGAAGCGCGTTGCCGCTAACAACAAGTTGGTTGTTATTGACGTCTCGCCAATCTTCGCTGAGTGTATCCGTAGGGATCACTTTGGTGAATCTATTTCCGTCTTGTTCGACTCCCTTGCGGCCATTGAATAGTGCCTGCAACCTATATTATTTTAATGCACATCCGTTTTTCGAGTGTGATCCATTAACAATGCATAGAATGAATAAAGCTCACTGAGATTTTGTAGAGAACAAAATCATCCTGGGTACGCATTCTCTCCTAGCTTCTTTATATACTTGTATTTATTTTCTATTTACGTCATCCATTGAAAGACTGAGCAGTTCAGCTAGAATGTAGTCTTTTCAATAGTAGTACTAAGTTTCAGCCACGAAATCATTATGGTAATAGACCAGAAACGTTTCATAAGTGTAAAGATAGTTGAACGCCTTATTATTATTGAGACGCGATGCATATATTCAAACAATAATCAGGCAAATGGTAGGTCAGACATCCAGGCTTCAGACATCCAGGCTTCAGCCATCTTCGGTTGGCTGATTTCATAAATTCTGATGAAGTAGAACCTGTAATTCTTGTTTTATCTTCCTCTTTTGACCTTTAGACCACTGAAACATATTTCGGTAAAATCATGTAAATGGTGCAGAAAATCAGATAAAGAAATTCTGGTTACATCTTTTTGGGTGCACATTATGTGAATTTTTCCAGACAGACAAGGTCCTATGAACCGGTTTATAAAATTATTCAATTTCCAACTGAGCATAGTTTCAGTGAACAGGAGTTGAAATGAACTACTTGGGAAAGACTAGCTTATATACCTTAGTCAAAGCCAAAACAGAAGATACATTTCAGATCGAAATGCCAAGTTACATCTGTTTATTCATCCATTGGTAGTCATCTTGAGAGCCACATTTTATTGGACGATCATTACAGGTCGAGTCTCGCATCAAACGAGTGTTTGAAGCTGGAGTTGAAACCAGCACTCTCATTGTTGACTATGGAAGACGATTTCGCCGATATGGAAACTCAATGCACACTATCAGACCAATTCTTTGGCAGACAATACATCCTGGTACTGTACAATTGTTTCCCCACTGACTTCGCTCGTTTTCGGATGTTGAGTTTCCCAATCTTTTTCAGATTCTTCTTCTTTTCTCTTCAGACTAATCTGCAATTTTATTCTCTAAATGTAATTTCTTCTTTCTCTTCTGTGACCTGTACTTCCTCTTTTCTTCTGCCGATTCTACCCTCGCTAATTCTTGTCCTGTTTCTTGCTATCTTTCGCACAATCCATTATCACTATCTTCTTTTCCCATGGACCCTAAGCAGCCCGACACGGCGGAGAAAAAAGCCATGGCGTCGATTGCGCCCATGCTTGAAACCTTCACGCCCAAAACCAGCGCCGAGGAAAACGGCATGCCCATGATCACGCGACGCCAGTCCGAGGAGGAAAACAGAACCAGTCTGAGCTCGCTGTGGGACGCTTTCCCCCGCCTCAACAAGACAGCGTCCAACTCGTCTGTGGGCAATGGTACCGGCGGCAGTACGGGCGGCAGTACGGCTGCAAACGCCACTGGAAACGGCGCCCCTGCTCCGTTGACGAAAATTGGCAAAATCGGCGTCTGTGCCATGGACGCCAAGGCCATGTCGAAGCCCTGCCGGCGCATCTTGAACCGCTTGATCGAGAACGGCGAGTTTGAAACGGTCATTTTCGGCGACAAGGTCATTTTGGACGAGAGCATCGAAAACTGGCCCACGTGCGATTTTTTGATCAGTTTCTTCTCCACGGGCTTCCCGCTCGATAAGGCCATTGCCTACGCCAAGTACCGCCAGCCGTACATGATCAACGACTTGGTGTTGCAAAAAACCTTGTGGGACCGCCGCCTTGTCTTGTGCATCTTGAACCATGCCAACGTCCCCACTCCTGAACGCTTGGAGATCTCGCGTGACGGCGGGCCCCGCATCTCGCAAGAGCTCAAGGACAAGTTGGTCGAGGTTGGCTTGCCGCAGGATGCTGTTGACCGCTTGTGCAGCCAGAAGGAGCCCACGTGGTACATGGAAGACGAAGACACCTTGTGTGTGGACGGGAAGAAAATGACCAAGCCGTTTGTGGAGAAACCTGTGGACGGCGAGGACCACAATGTGTACATCTACTACCCTGCTGCTACTGGAGGCGGAGGACGCCGTCTTTTCCGGAAAATCGGCAATAAGTCCTCCGAGTTTGACCCAACGTTGAGCTCTCCACGTACTGAGGGCTCGTTTATCTATGAGAAGTTCATGGACACTGACAACTTCGAGGATGTCAAGGCGTACACAGTAGGCCCAGACTTTTGCCATGCAGAAACACGGAAATCGCCTGTGGTGGATGGAATTGTGCGGCGCAATACGCACGGCAAGGAAATCCGCTTTGTCACCGAGCTTACGCCAGCGGAGAAAACCATGGCCCGCAACATCAGCCGCATTTTCCGCCAGGCCATTTGTGGCTTTGACCTATTGCGCGTCAATGGACAGTCCTTTGTCATTGACGTGAATGGCTTTTCGTTCGTCAAGGACAATAACGAGTACTACGACTCGTGCGCCTCGATCTTGCGGCGGCTTTTCATCGAAGCAAAGAAACGCCGTGACGTGCTCAAAACTCGGATTCCACCTTCTCTTATCAACCAGTCGCAGTTTGAGCAGAAAGAACAGAAGTGGGTCTTCAAAGGCATGGTTTCGGTGATCCGCCATGCAGACCGCACTCCCAAACAAAAGTTCAAGTACCTGTTCCGGCTGCCGTTGTTCATTTCTCTTTTGAAAGGCCATAAGGAGGAGGTGATTATTCGGGCAGTACCGGATTTGCGGGTAGTGTTACAGACCGTGAAAGTTGCTGAGGAGAAGCAGCTCGAGGACCTCAAGAAGTTGCGTCAGTTACGCCAAGCGTTGGAGAAGAAAATCGATTTCCCAGGTACCAAAATCCAGTTGAAGCCATCTTTGAATGCTGCAGACCCGGAAATTGTCGACAAGGTTCAGTTTATTTTGAAGTGGGGTGGCGAACCAACGCATTCGGCAAAGCACCAAGCTTCCGATGTTGGTGAACAGCTTCGCCAGAATATCAAATTGTTGAACAAGGAAGCATTGAATGATGTGAAAGTTTATACTCTGTCAGAGCGGCGAGTCATTGCCAGCGCCCACTTGGCCACGTGCTCCATGTTGGGCTTGGAAGACTTGCCTGACGATTTCTTGATCATCCGCAAAGATTTATTGGACGATCTGAATGCCGCCAAAGATCTCATGGACAAGGTGAAGAAGAAGTTGAAGCCGTTGTTGCGTCAAGGAGCAGAAGCACCGCGCCAGTTCACTTGGCCGCCTCGTATGCCGCAACCATTTGTGGTGATCAAGCGTGTTTGTGAGTTGATGAACTACCATCGTGAGATTATGCACCACAACTTTGAGAAACACGACGTGTCTAAGTTCCAAAAAACATGGTGCTGTGGTGAAGACCCGCAATTGTTCCGCGAACGTTGGGACAAGTTATTCCTGGAGTTTACTACGGTGGAGAAAACCCATCCTTCTAAGATCTCTGAATTGTACGACACTATGAAGTACGATGCGCTTCACAATAGACATTTCTTGCAAAATGTGTTTGCGTACGATCCAAACGACAATGAGTTGATGCAACGATTGGCCAAAGTCTGCGGTGACACTATCAATTCTCTGGGCTTGGTTTCTGAGTATCCAATCAACATTTTAGCCATGAACAACTTTAAGCTTCCAAGCGACCCAACGTCAAGCGGAAACTCGGCGTCCAATTCTACCGCTAATCTACTGAACATTGCAAACTCTACAGCGTCTGCTGGGTCTTTGGGCTGGGTTTTGAAAGGTGCCACGGCGTCCGTGCTGGAATCTTCTGCTAATAACGAGTCCAACACTAAGGGTAAACCGCTGTTGAAGGCGCCCGACAATCCATTTGACCACCCAACGTTCGCTCGTCTCCGTGAGTTGTATCGTCTTTCTAAAGTGTTGTTTGACTTCATCTGTCCACAAGAGTATGGTATCAAGGACGAGGAGAAGTTGGACATTGGCTTGTTGACTTCGCTTCCTTTGGCAAAACAAATTTTGTCGGACATCCAGGATATGAAAAAGCATGACAAGGCTGCAGTGGTGAACTACTTCACTAAGGAGTCGCATATCTACACTTTGTTGAACATCATCTATGGCTCTCAGCTCCCAATGAAGATTGCACGTAACGCATTGCCCGAGTTGGACTACTTGTCACAAATTGTATTTGAGATTTATGAGTCGGGTGATCCAAATAGTCCTTCTGGCCAGAAACACTCCATCCGGTTATCTTTATCACCTGGATGCCACACCCAGGATCCATTGGACGTGAACCTTGATGACGACCACTACATTGGATGTATTCCTCGCATCAGTTTGACCAGACATTTGGATATGGACTTGGTCAGTCAGAAGTTGAAGTCGCGGTTCCCTCGTGTGTCTTTGCCGAAGAAGTTCACACCGGTCAATATTTCCAGTCCTCTCACAACGGCATTGTAGCGGGCTGTCTAAGATATGTTGTATTATTTTAGCAATTCATGTACGAGATATAAAGACAAATATATGTCTTCAGTAAACTAAGTCGTTGAGTATCATTTGAATTTGTCATTATTAAACATGAAAACGAGGATCACAAGTCCATAGATTATCGTATCTTATCATCATCTTATACTATTTTTAGCTTCGTATACGGAATCATCAAAGAAAGCATTTCAAATACTTATACTAGCGCAAACTCTACATGTGCAATCAAATAAATCTCAATATATTAAGATAGTCAAATCGATACTATCACTAAATACATGCACAAGTCAACCGAGGACCAAAAGGCAGTACCACGTGCCTTATGCCCCTAGGAGACCTGCTATTAGATGGAGTACTGAGTAATAAATGGTTGAGGATTCAAAACCAGGAATCACAGATGCGAAGATAAACAGGAGATACACGGGAAAACCAAGCTTAAGCCTTCTCGAACGATTCCCAGTTGTCGATGATAGACTTGATCTTGTCAGACTTGGTTAACTCGTAAACCTCTTGGAAATATTCCTTTGTAATTTGGAATGGCTTGGCGGTCAAGTTAGGAATATACTTGCCAATCAAATCCTGAGGCTTGACAGAAGACTTTGGAATCTTCTTGCACAAAAATCTTTGGAATGGCTTAACACCAGACATCAAGTACGACGAGTGGAATGGCACGGAAATTCCCTTCAATGGAATAACAGCGAAACCTCTCTGTAAGTCAATTGGTTGTGGCTTGGCCAAGGATTGCGCAGAAACCTCGGAAATGATTTCCTTCAAGTGGTCTCTGACCTCATCCAATGACAACTGTTGTTGCAACTTGACAATGTCAATCTTGTTCATCTTGATGACGTTCAAGACGTTGGTCAAAGTGTCCAATGCTCTCAAGTCACCAGCAGTAACGTATTGAGTGTTCTCAACGTTGTAGTTGACAATCTCCAACAACCAACCAGTCTTGGCGGAAACCTCATCAACAACAAATCTCAACGCAGCGTCGTTGAAAGTTGGGTTGACTCTGGTTGGGTTAACGGCACACATACCGTAGTTTGATCTGCCCAATTCGTCTCTTGGCACAGCAACTTGCATGGTCATACCTCTGTAGAAAACAACATCCACCAAAGACTCAATTGGCATAACATTGGCCAAAGAAGACAATGCGGAGTATTCACCCAAAGAGTGACCAGCGAACATAACATCAGAAGGAACCAAGCCCTTAGATTTAATGTCTTCGTAAGAAGCCTTCTCCATCAAGGTCAAGGCTGGTTGAGTGAACTGAGTAGCAGACAACAAACCTGTTGGAGACATGAAAGTGTACGAGGTGGTGGTGTAGTCAATGTCCTTGAAGATCTTCTCAGATTTGATTTCACCGTCCTCGCCAATGGTCTCGAACATCATAGAGATATAGTTCTCTCTGATCTTTCTACCCTTGGCACCGCCAAAGTGGATGGTCAACTCGTTAGGGTTGTTCTTGACAATGTCAAGAATGGAGAAACCGTAGTTGTTGACAAAGTGACGGTCGGCCTTGTCCCAAACTTCTCTGGCAACTTCAGAAGAGTTGTACAAGTCCATACCCATGCCTTGCTCTTGAGAACCTTGACCAGTGAAGACATAGGTGGTCACTGGTTGTTCAATTTCAGCTTCACCAACCAAAACAGGAGCATCGGTTTCGATGTTCTTGGTCTCGACCTTGATGATCTTACGACCGTTGATCATACCGATGTGCTCCAAGGTAGTTTGCAATTGGTCGTTTGGCAAAACCATGCCAACAAAGTTGGCCTTGAAAGCTCTCACTCTCAGAGCGATACTGTTGGCGGCCCACTCTTCAACCAAGGCTCTGATAGAACCAGAAGAGTACATACCATGGGTGATGGTACCAGGCAATCTAGCGTAAGCAGCGAAAACTCTGGAAACGTGGATAGGGTTGTAGTCACCGGAAACCTTAGCGTAAGGCTCGTTGGTAGAAGGAGCCTTGGAGGTCAATTCTTCACCAGAAGAAATTGGGATGGCGTTCTCGAATTTAACGGCTTGCTCAATGGTGTTACCGTGTCTAGCCAAGTAATCGGTGACTGGGTTACCATACGACACATCAGCCTCGTACTCAACAACACCAACTCTAATAACTTCCTTGGAAGGTAATTCCAAGTAAACGTCACCAGTGGTGTGAATCTCTGAGTACACTTGAGCAGACTTGAAGTAGTAAGTAGAGTTACATCTGAAGGTCAAAACCTTGCCCAACAAATCAATGTTCTCTTCCAAGTGGAACCATTCCTTGGATCTCAAGATGGCAACATCCTTGGCAGACTTCAAGGCAACCTGGACTGGGTCTTCGCTCACCTTTTGGAAGGTGTTCTCGAAGTCAACGTACTCACCTCTGTACAAGAATTGCGAGGTGACCTCCATCACCGGCTTGGAGTCTCTGTAAATGGTGCCAACAACCTCGACCATCTTACCAGAAGGCTGGTTCAAGACCGCGTTAATGACAGCGTTGGTGGTGACAACATCGTCCTTCTTCAAAGGAGCAGCGCCTGGGACCATTCTGTATCCGTTGGACAAGTGAACCAACTTCAACAAGTCTCCGTCAACAGTCTTTGGGAAAATGGCCATCATGATGGCCTTCCAACCAACAACAATGGCAAAGTCCATAGGAGCCAAAGTCTGCTTGCCAGGTCTTGGGACAAAGGCTTCACAAGTGTTACCAATGGCGTGGGTGAACTCGGAAATGTCCTTACCGGTGACAGTAACTTCATCACCTGGAATCACTTCGTTGACATTGATGTCAAAGTCCACAGGAACAGAGTGGCCGAACCACAACTTCCAGTAGAACTCCTTGATTCTGTTGTTTCTGCCCTCCATGACTTCGACAATAGGAGCAAAACCATCTTCTGGCTTGTAAGTGTACAAGAAAGGCAAGGCAACAGCCTTTCCATCCGCGGTTCTGTGTTCAATCAAAGACAATTCAATAAGCGAGTCCTTGTTCAATTTAATCTCAACAACTTGCTTGATGTCGCCTTGAACAGCTTCGTAGACGGAAAGCTTGGTCTTCTTAGCATCATTGTAGTTTTCGACAGTCACAGTGATGTTGGCAGCAGGGCTCAACACGTCATGAACAGAGTTGCTGGTGAAGTTCTTGTCCTGAACAATTCTGTCGGTGGAGATCAAAGCCTGCAACCAGTTCAACTTAGGCCCAGCCAACAAATCGAGCCATTCCTCCTTGTCTGGAACAGTGGAGCCAATCTTGTAAGTGACAGTGGAGCCAGACTCTTCGACAATAACACCTGAAACCTTTTTCAAGGACACAGGGGACTTACCACCGAAGTACTCGACAACAGGAATCTTGGAGGCGTCACCGTTGTACTCGTCCTTGATCAACTTGGCGATGTGGCCATTGTGGATGTTGTCCATGATCTCCTTGATTGGCTCATTCACCTTATTGGTAAATTGGGCAGCAACTGGACCATGAAGAATACAAGTTCTTTGAACATCCTCGTCAACAACGGTCTCCAAGTTCTCGGATTGCCACAAGGAGTCCTTCTTGAAGAAGAATTCGAATCTCTCATCCAAAACAGGAACGAAAGGAGCTGGCTTTTGGAAAGGTCTGGCGCAGCAGAGCAAGAAAAAGTCACAGTCCTCTTCGGAGATCAATTGCTCCTTAGCGGCAGGGAAAGACTCGAAGAACTTGTCGGTGAACTCTTGAGGAGAAGAGGTCAATTGTGCGTAGTTCTGGACCAAGGATTCTTGGCCAGCCTTAGTGGTGAATCTCTCCTCGACTCTTCTCAAAAAGTCACCAAAGAAGTTACGCAAGGAAATGTCGGACCAACGGGCGTACTTCTTCACGTACATCAACTCAATCATACGGTTGGCAACTTCTTGGTAGGTCATGTCCTCCAAGTCGCACACACCGCTGGCGTTACGGGCAAACCAAGGCTTTTGGAAGTCCTTGTCCAACTTACCAATGATGTAATCCTTCTTCTTGGCCAAGGCCTCGAGTATCTTGTTCTTTGGCAAATTGAAAATGGTGTCGTCCAATTCCTTCCACAACATAACACCACGAGTGGCGATCTTGTGAATTGGCTCGCCCATTTCCGATCTGACGGTGATGATACCACCAGTAGGCTTCTTGTATGTGCTTTCCCATTGCTCGTCAGAGACACCAGTACATTGAGTGATGAGCTGCTTGGCCTCCAAAGAAGTGTGAGCTTCCTTGGCGGTCATGACACGGGAACCAAACAAAACACCGTCGAATGGCATAGGTGGGTACTTGAACTTGGCGGACCAGGATCCGGTCAAGTATGGGTAAGTGTCTTCGTCAGAACCGAAACCGGAACCAGCCACCAACACAATGTTGGAGCACTTTCTGATCTTGGCGTACATCTGCAAGATTGGCTGGTGGAAGTCCTCGAACGAGTGGTGACCACCACCTCTTCCACCAGTCCATTGCAAGACAATAGGGAAAGTTGGGTGCGCCTTGGCGATAGTGATGACAGCGTTAATCGACTCGATGGAGCCAGGCTTCAAGCCCAAGTGGGTCAAGCCCAAAGTCTCAATGTACTCAGTGGCGACCTCCAAAGATGGCACACCGGCACCGATGGCCAAAGACTGGATTGGGAAGCCCTTGTCACGCAACTCCTTGATCAAAGGAATACCCCACTGCAACATTCTTGGGTTGACGTAAATCAAGTTGATGCCAATACCGCAACCAGGCTTGATTTGTTCCGACACTTCCTTCAATGCCTGCTCCATGCCGGCGGCGTGGAAGTATCCACCTCCAGCCAACTCGATGTGGTAGCCAGCGTTGATGGCGGCGCTGACAATCTCGGTGTTGACGGTGGTTGGAGTCATACCAGGGATCATCAAAGGTGCACGGCCGAGCAAACGGGAGAACTTCGTGTCCACGTAAACCTTACCGGCCGAGTTCTTGGCCAACTTAGGCTTGTACTCGTTCAACCAGTTTGGCGCCCATTTGATGGAGCCAGCAGTACGGTTGAAGAGCTCTTGCTTGAAGCCATAGTCGTCGTCCACAGCATTGTCAAGAGCACCAGCGATAATCACACGTGCACCAGTACCCTCCTTGTTACGGTGGGTCAACACACCAACACCGGAAACACCACCTGGACCAAAGTCCAACAAGTGGGTGGCCTTGAAGGCGGTGGCTTGTTCCCAGTGGACTGGAAGCTGGGTGATGCATTGCACAACACGGCCAGTGACGTCGCCAGCAGACTCTTGGAAGTTTTCGCCCGAGTAGGTGTCAAAAACAGGAATGCGGAGATCCTTGGCCGAAAAGGCCAATTTTTCAGCCTCAATGTCGGCCAAAATCATGTCTGTGGCAGGCTCCAACAAGTGCGAGTGGAATGGAGCAAAGATAGGCAAGAACCGGTTGGAGAACTTCAACTTACGCTCCGAGTGAGGGATACGGGCCTGGTCCAAACCAGAAGGAGCCTTGTTGTTTCTAAGGGTGACGTTGAGACCGTAAAGCGACTCTGGAGGACCGGAAACAACCAAGTTGCGGCCACCGTTGACCAAAGAAATGGCCACACGTTTGTCTGCTGGCAAGTGCTCGTTGGTGGTAGCAATAAACTTCTCCACCTGCTCACGAGACAAGTCACGCACAGACAACATGGGCAGCGGACGGCCTTCGCCGTTCTCCAAAGAGTCCTGCAACATGGTTGGAGGCAATGTGGTACGTGGGTAAGCCATCAAACAACGAGAACCAATGAAGAACAACAAGGTGACGGCTTTCAAGGCATTCGCGTAGAAGGAGTCCCAAGAGTCGGAGCTGGAAATAGCCACAGCGGTGACAAGACCTTGCGAGTGGCCTGTGGCGCCCACAAGATGGTCTCTGAACTCACCTGGGGAAACGCCCAACGTCTTACAGGTAACCACGTAGTGGGCCAATTGAATGACGCAAATCAAGGGGCACGAAACGGGCACAGACAACAAGTAGTCCTGGTCTGGGGTCTGGTCGGGGCTCAGCAACCAGTTGAGGATGTCAAAGCCCTGGGTGTAGATTTTGTCGACGTTTTCGGTGGTCTTGACCAAGCCAGACAAACGAGACGCCACTTGGGCGAGCAAGTCGGTGATTAAGCCGTGGTACATGTCGTTCAACTCGCGCAACTCTTCAAAGTAGTCGTCGGTGTTGCCCTGGCCGCCAAAGATGGCAAACAGTTTGGCCAACTTGGCACCGGAAGCTTTCAACAATTCCGACGAACGCTTGGGAATCTCTGCGTTGGCTCTGATCACCGCGTCAAAGTAGTTCTTGATAACGCCCTTGACCTTCAACGATGTAGTTGGGTACGTCTCGTCCGCGAGCAATTGGGCCGCAAAAGTGTGGATGTCCGACTCTGGGAAAAAGCCCGACTCAAACTCTTGCAAAACCAACGCCAAGATCTCGCTGAACTCGCCAGGAGAGTCTGGGTCGACCAAAGATGCTGTAAAACCAACAAACTTGGCGTACAATTCCGCAGGAGAAGCTGGCTCGTCATCCGAGGCAAATCCTTCGGTCGCAACAGGCAATGTTTTGGCAAACAGTTCCTTCAACTGGGAATATTTGAAGAAAAGATTGGTAGGCACCAATGTGGTGAACTCTATCGAGCCATGGGAAAGCGAAAAGGGGCGATGTGTGGTTGTCATGATAATATTATATGTGGAGGAGTTGTAGATCTTTTCTCTTTGAAACTGGAAAGGCTTGAGACTTTTGGGTTCAGAAACAATTGTGGTACGGGCAGCTCTGAAAAGTCGTCAAACGAACACGTCTATAAGTTGGATCTAACTAAAGAAAAAGCTCAAGGAGAAAAAAAAAAAAAAGTTCGAGAAAAATTCAACTTGAACTAAGCCATTCGCCTCGCGAAAACTATCTCTACTTAAACGTCCCCATACTTTTTTGGGCCATTAAAGGTTGAGAGTCTCAACAGCTTGTATGCAGAGCGCTTTGTTTGTTGGGATGTCGTGCATAAATTCTGTTGGCGGCCAGGTTGCTACAAACGTTGATGGGGAAATGTCGCTTTAGTCCAGTCTACACAGCTATGTATTATCGCCCTGTCTTGCCATACATACCGTTTTCTTCTTTAATGTCTCTGTTCTGTTGGGCTTCGGGCCCATAAATTTTACTACTGGCTCTTTTTGGGAGAGGCGCGCGAAGGGAAGATGTCCTGTACATAATGAAAGTTACGCTAGTTGAGTTCGAATCCATACTGTTGGCTGGGCTACATACAGGACAGAGCGACAATGTCCGTTAAAAACCGACCCGTACCTCCAGAAGATATCTCCCACGATGCGCCTGTAGATATTGCGACAATTTGGGATGGTATGGGCGCGTGGCTGAGTATGGGCCAACTTTCTCAACAGAAAAAAAATGTCGTCAAACAAAAAGAAGGGCGACATTGGCCACCAACAACTGCATGTCTTTTTCCACTGCATACTTCCCGACATTTTTGAATTTACGACAATTCGACATTGTGAAATTGGACATTTGGCGCTGATGTGCACACCGCTAAGCCCCCTAACGGAATAATTTTTATTGGTGCACGGGTGTGTAAGCCCATCTCTGCAAATGAGTAGTAGGAACCGTGTTCTGCGTATAAAGCTCTGCCACCTGATGCGTCTACACTGACTAGCACTCGTATTATGTATTAGCGATATACTTATTGCTTGGAGACGTACTCAACCAAGTCAACAACTCTGGTGGAGTAACCGTACTCGTTGTCGTACCAGGCAATCAACTTGACGAACTTAGGAGACAACAAGATACCGGCCTTGCTGTCGAAGATGGAAGAGTAGTGGGAGGTAAGGAAGTCAGAAGAGACAACAGCGTCCTCAGTGTAACCCAAGACACCCTTCAACTTACCCTCGGAAGCCTTCTTGACGGCAGCGCAGATCTCCTCGTAGGTAGTCTCAGTCTTCAACTTGACAGTCAAGTCAACGACGGAAACATCGACAGTTGGCACTCTCATGGCCATACCGGTCAACTTACCGTTCAATTCTGGGATAACCTTACCAACGGCCTTAGCAGCACCGGTGGAAGATGGAATGATGTTACCGGAAGCAGTTCTACCTCCTCTCCAGTCCTTGTGGGATGGACCGTCAACGGTCTTTTGGGTGGCGGTGATGGAGTGGACAGTGGTCATCAAACCTTCCTCAATACCGAAGGTGTCGTTGATAACCTTGGCCAATGGAGCCAAACAGTTGGTGGTACAGGAAGCGTTGGAAACAATGCTTTGACCAGCGTACTTGTCTTCGTTGACACCAACGACGAACATTGGAGCGTCAGCGGAAGGAGCGGTGATGACAACCTTCTTGGCACCAGCGTCAATGTGCTTTTGGGCACCTTCGAGCTTGGTGAAGACACCAGTGGAGTCAATAACCAACTCGACACCCTCCTTGCCCCATGGAATTTGGGCTGGGTCTCTCTCTTGGTGGACAGTGATCTTCTTGCCGTCGATGACCAAAGCACCGTCTTGAGAAGTAACCTCACCCTTGTATTGACCGTGGGTGGAGTCGTACTTGAACATGTAAGCAGCGTAGTCAGCAGCAATGAATGGGTCGTTGATGGAAACGACCTTGATGTCTGGTCTGGTGAGAGCAATTCTCAAAACAAGACGACCGATTCTTCCGAAACCGTTAATACCGACAGTGACCATTTTTGATTGATTAAGTTGTTGTTGCTTTTGTACTTGACAGAAAGTCTGAAGAAAAAAAGAATATCGACCTTAGATGTGCCTCTTATATAAGTTGCCAAAGTCGATCATACCACGCACACATATGGTGACGATGCGGCGCCCGGTTATGAGCGTGTACAACGCTAAGTGGGATGTTCTCTCGGTGTTTAGGTGCGGACTTCAAGAGCGGCCAATCCGGAGTGACATTCGTGGTTATTGGCTGACTCCACCACTGCATGATGCGGCAACAAACCGATCACTTCTTGACATCAGTCTATACTTTAGAAAGGTTTCATATTGTATTGCCAGTGGCAAGAATAATATCATTTGTCAGCCTCTAGTCGCACCATCGTCTGCACAATGACAATAGCGCGCTTAAAAAGTCAGACACTTCGGAAATGGAAAGAAGCAAGAAGAAACAAGGTAGTATTTTCTGCCCCAGTAGCAAATAATGGAACAGATTAAAGTATAAGAAACGGCAGAATTTCTATACCCGTGTACAAAAAGGCTGCAAAAGACTGCAAAAGACTGCTGCAAAAAAAAAAAATGAACAAATGAAAGCTGCACGTCGCAGTGTCTTTGTGGTGACTGCGGACATTCGGAGATCTTGAGCGCGACATGTTGGCGCATGGATCAATGGCTACTGCTGCTGCATGTAAGCTTTGTACGCCCATACATACGTAACGTGCTGCAGGGTCTACCTGATGTATGTCTCGTTGTCGCTATAGGGTAACCTATTTGGTTTTGCCACGGAGGTCACAGTTCAAATGGTACAGAATTTAAAATGTTGATGAGTAAGATTCTTGACCAACAATCCGCAATCACACGATTCTATGGATGTGAAACGTCTGATGCTGCGCTTGTTCTTATTAGTAATTACTTTTCAATGACTTCTTTCACTAACGTAAGTTCCCTTTCATTTTTCCTTGCACTTCAAAGCACCGGACTTGCGTCTCTCGAACTACTTCCATAGTTAAATCCAGGTGATCACTCACTAAACCGTGATTTTGCTTAGTGAGTTTGATGATGTGTTCATTTTCATATGGGCATGAATGCCTCATATTCTCTTATATTACAATGATTGGTATAAGTGGCTACTTGCTACAGAAACAATCGTAGGTATTTTTTTTCTGCAATCAAGGAAACGTTCACCCAATGTACAGAGAAAGCCAAACCTATGAAGAAATTGAAACCAAGTTCAGATTCAATACTTGAAATGTAGTAAACATGTGTCTGTAGCGCCAATATCTTGTTCATCTAAGATTTGCTCGCAATCAAGGCACAGGAGTGGCAAAATGCAACTATTATCCAAATCTTAGTGTAATTGTCATCTAATACGTTCTTTGTTCTTTGGACATAAGCTCTTTACGAATTTTAACGCCAAGCATGGAATGGATCCTCTGGCTTTCTATCATTATTCGGAACGTTTAGATCTTCAAGCATATCAATCTTTTCTCTCTGGGTCACCTTCGTAAAAGTTCACAACTCTGGAACTATTTCTTCACGCGATTTACTACTATTTACCAGCTTCGAGCATGTATCTTTCTGAGACATCCATATACACCATTTCAGCTCATTTACCGACCGGTCGCATGTTCAAACTCTCACTATATGTACTGACTTCTCTTCTCTCTTTCACTGCCTAATTGTTCTCGCCGTTCATCAGGCGTCCTATACTTTCCTTGCCTCCTATCTTGTACTCCACTCTACTCGGCTCTACACTCATCTTCAGCAGAATCTATTTGCGTATCTACCCACTCTTTCCTGGAGGCAATGCTTTAGTCGCCTGGGAAAAATCTCTCACAATGATCTCACACCGGGTCTCACGACACAAGTCCCGTTTCGCCTGTGGCGGAACACGATGCAACAATTCGAGCCCAGCGCTGCGCTCCACAGCTTCGACTGGAACTTGGAACTGCGTAAGAGGAGTGGAATCGTCGATGGCCGCGTTGGGCAATACAAAAGCGCCCACGGCCAAATTGTCGCTGCCCTCTCTTTCGCCCACTATGAGCTTGAAGAAATGCGTGGGAACAGCAACGTTTGGCGGAGATCCAACCACTTCATAGCTCACACGGAACTTGTCGTCGCTGTCTTGCTTTGGAAGGTAGAGAGGCCCGGTCAAAACACGCACGCTGTCGTACCGCGAGGTAAGACGACGCACAAAGTCTTCTAGGTGTGCCCAGTAGTTTCGGTTGAACCCATCGCCCACTTGCGGCGACATGTTGGTGAGAAAAAACGTCTCGTCCATGGCATGCTGAGAAAACTTAGCGTCCGCGGCTGGCGCCAAATGGCCTCGGTCGTATCCACTGCGGAAGTAGTCGCGCAAGCGTGCGCGGAACTTGAGGGGAATGCTCTCGTCTTCTTTGAAGATGCTTTTTTTCCGATCAACGCCTTGGCCCCGGCGAAGCGATTCTTGCGTAAGATGCTCCAAAACCCAGTACGGGTTGCGGGTGGCTCTGTTGTAGCATGCAATGAACTCGTCGTGTTGTTGAAGATCGTGCACGGGACCCGGGAATCCGTACTTGTAAAAACCTTCGGGCTTGACCGGAGAACCTGGAAAAGCTGGCACGTCTGCCGGCTGCGATGCAGGCAAGTTCGATGACGGTGTGGGTTTGTCTGTTTTCGTGGGTGCGGAAGAACGGCCCCAGAAATACGATGCAATGCCAACGGCAGAAAGGCCGGCGCCTTGGAAAAGTTTGCTCATGGTGGAGTAGACATTATGGTGATGATGCATGTCGCGCATAAAAGCCATCGCGCACTATGCCGTCCGGTACGTGGGAGCCCGCTTTGCAGGAGAAGAGTACGGGGTTATATAGTGCCTTTGCATCGGTGTTTCGTAAGTGAGACAGGACAAATCGTTTGTTTCACCATTGTGGCTAGACAGAGAATGTGGTGAAACCGGGTGTGCATATGTGTCCATCGCGCGAGGTCTGGCGAAGCCTGGTTGTACTTTGATACCATCCTTCAATATAGTTTTCTACCTAAGAACAGCAATATGTATGACAAAGACCTTCATCTTCAGTAGTAGGCTGTAAAGATTTGAGACTGCTAGCACGTTTTGACTTACAACGTTACATCTCGGCACTCGTCAATGGAGACATCTTATCTCGAAATTAGCCGTAGTATTGGATCTACATCAACAGGCGCGCGCTTCCCCACATGTACATACGTGGCTCAACTTCTTCCATGCCGCCCGAGTACATCGAGCTCGACTCATATCCAGCTGAATCTTCAGCTTCTTTGCCTGACCTTTCCAATGAGCAGATTGCCGCGGCCCTTCCGCGCTTGGGTGTTCTGGACTTTGAACTTCCGGTGGATGTCAGTTCTTTGCCTCGTCAAGCGCTTTTCATGCTAGATAAAATCGCCTCTCTTGACGTGAAGACGGCCGTCGAAATACTCCGAGACGCTTTGGTGGAGCACAAGGGCGACGTGAATTTCCCCACTTCAGACTACCTGTTGATTGAGCGACTACTTGGTCTGATTCCAGCCACGTTCGGCGAAACTCCATCCGAAAGCGACATTTCAACAAACGGCGTCAAACAATCTACAGAGCAAGACGGGTATACAGAGGAAGCACCTCTGTGGGAAGATCCCGAGGAAAAGGGAATTGACTGGGCTCTTCTGGTGAAAGTTGAAGCTGCACTAATAGCGTACCACTCTCCTTATCCAGAGGTTCGGGCAGTTGTCGATCCATATGATGACCACGACCTTCCGGTGGAAACGCTCCGAGTATATGTTATCTCCATCTTTTGGACCATAGTTGGTGCTACTGTGAACAACTTCTTCGTCCACCGTCTTCCGAGCATAAACTTGTCTTCTGGCACTGTGCAACTTCTTCTATTACCGAGCGGCAAGTTGTGGGAAAAGAGTTTTCGCCACGGCCGCAGGATCTCCCTTTTCGGCCGCTCCATTGACGTCAATCCGGGGAAGTGGAACCACAAAGAGATGATGCTTAGTTCCATCATCTATTCTTGTTCTGCTGGAACGCCTTATGCCATTTACAACATTTTTGTCATGAAGCTAGATCGTTTCTACGGCCTTAAATGGGTCACCTGGACATACCAGGTCCTCTTTGCCCTCTCAACACAGCTCCTTGGCTTTGCGTTCGCTTTCATGATGTTGAAAGTTTGCGTGTATCCGAAAAAATCTGTGTGGCCCACTTTACTTCCCACCATTGCGCTCAACAAGGCTCTTATGGATGAAGATCCTCCTACGTCCGTAAATGGCTGGCGCATTTCCCGTTACTCCTTTTTCTTTGTTGTTTTTGTGCTGAGTTTCGTGTATAATGCTATTCCCGCTTATTTCTTTACTGCTCTTTCCACGTTCAACTGGCCCACTTGGTTCGCCCCAAATCTGGTCCACTTGAATAATGTTACGGGATCAAATGCGGGATTAGGTTTGAACCCTATACCTTCTTTCGACTGGAGTATTTTAAACATGTTTGGATGTCTTATGATGCCATTCTACACCTATGTCAATCAGTATGTGGGGATGCTCGGGGCTTTCATCACCATTCTTCTTGTCTACTACACAAATAACAAATGGACAGCCTATTTCCCCATCAACTCGAACCGCTTGTTCAACAACAGAGGAGAGGTGTACAATGTCAAACAGATTCTCAATGAGGAAAGTGCTTTCGACCACGAAAAGTACGAAAAATACGGACCTCCTTATTTCAGTGCTGCAAACTTGGTGATTTACGGTGCCTATTTCTGTATGTATCCATTTGCCATTTTATATCATGCCGCAACAGAATGGGATTCGATGTCTCAAAGTTTTGTGAACATTTGGCATACTTTCAAAGAAAGCTTCAAAGCCCACAACTCATTGGGAGTGGGCCGCTTTGAGAAAGACCCACATTGCAGAATGATGTCCAGATACGAAGAAGTGCCAGCAATCTGGTTTATGACCATTCTTATGGTCAGTGTGACATTTGCTGTGGCCTGTGTGTGGTTTTATCCAGTGGAAACCCCGATTTGGGGTATTTTCTTCACTATCGGAATTAATTTTATCTTTCTTGTTCCCATCACAGCCATGGCCTCTGTTACTGGCTTCACGTTCGGTCTTAATGTTTTGGTGGAGTTGATTGTTGGTTATGCCATTCCAAATTCAGGTCTTGCTCTCATCACTTTGAAAGCTTATGGATATAACATTGACAGTCAGGCGAGCAACTACATCACCGACCAAAAGCTAGCCCACTATACGAAAATTCCACCGCGTGCCATTTTCCGAGGCCAAGTTCTCTCCACATTTACAAGTGTGTTGGTCGCTCTTGGTATTGCCAACTGGCAGATTGATCATATTCCAGATATCTGCGATATTGCCCAGAAAAACAAGCTTCGGTGTCCTGGAGCCAACACATTCTTCTTCTCCAGTATACAATACGGCGAGATTGGACCCCACAAAGTCTTTTCCGGCTTGTATCCTGTTCTCAAATGGTGTTTCCTTTTGGGAACAGTCTTGGTCATTCCATGCGCATTGTTCAAGAAGCATGGACCTGCCAAGTGGGCAAAATACTTTCACCCCACCATCATTCTTGGAGGATTCTTGTCTTATGCTCCTTATAACTTGCTGTACTACACGGGCGGACTTTACTTGTCGTACATCTTCATGTATCACATCAAGAGACACTACATTCTTTGGTGGGAGAAATACAACTACATTTTGACGAGCGCTCTTTCAGCTGGTGTTGCATTCAGTGCATTAGCACTCTACTTTACCGTCCAGTATAACGGTCATGACTTGGATTGGTGGGGCAATCGACTCAGCACGCTTGGAATAGAAGGTTCAAAATCGCATCCGTCGTGGCTACATGCCACAGATGCTCCGGGAGGATATGTGGGACTTCGAGAGGGAAATTTCCCATAATTTCAGAGCTTACTATATGGTTTATGGCAGACTGGGTTTAATCTTATGGCCTATCAGTTTGACTATTCAGGGTATCTTTTGGTATGGCTTAAATGGACCCTCATATTTATAGATAAATAATTACATGGTTTATAGTGGAAGCTGTGCATCGCTCGCCTTCTTCCCAGAGTGGCCTTATTTCCGTTATAGGTTTCTTATTAGTTCATGAAAATGGTGCCTTAGTATTTCTGGTTTCTGCTTTAAATGCGAGCTATTAGAGCAAAGTAAAATGCCATGACGACGATACCCATGAGAGCAGTTGTTGCAGGACTGATTCGTGCTATAGGATATTTGTCTTGTTGGAGCAAGTATTGGGCGAAATGAAAACGAGCAAAACCTGTTAGAAGCACAACGATCCCCATCACGATACATGCCACTGCAATGGACTTCCCGTCTAAGCTATGCCGCAGATGCGGGGCCGCAACAACTACGGTAACATTGGCAAGTTTGACATGGGATTCCTTTTCGAGAAAAAGACTCAGCTGAAGCAAAGCAATGCCTACAGAAACGAAGACCAAAGAAGTGCGAAGACATGCGAGAAAAGTTCTTTCGTTTGCAAGCTGGAGTTAGCGAAATTCGACAGGTGATTGATGTATCAACTTACGTTATCACGAGCCGCGGTTTTTGTACTGCGAAGCGGAAGCGAAAAGACGGAGAAATGCAGCATTGATTAATTCAAAAGGGTGGTCTCTCTGTAGCCAATTGGGTCATTTGAAAAATCGGAGATGACGTTCGTGTTCTGCTCCGATAATGAGATTTGACGGTTTAGACTGACAATTGGTGGAGACAACCATTCCGATCCTGTGTGCAGAACGCTAATAAATGTATACGCAACGAGGCTTACAGCATGCATGTGCAAATTCAAGCGCATGGCATACAATATGCATCGAAAGTAGCCAATAGTTAAATGAGATCCTGCAGAAACAACAAGGACACTTCCGTTTAGGGCCCGCCACAACATTAATGTGGATGGGACAGGGGAAAATGCAGGGGCCGCATTATCAGATCAATATTGCTTCGATCCCAAAATCTGACGTTTGACCCAAGAGACGCATTCTCCCTCTGCAAAATTGAGCGCAACATCTACATCGCAATGAAAGACATAAATACCATTGAAAAGAATATACCTAAGAAGAAAGGATAAAGGATAAATTTTGGTTTTAACATTGGGCAAACAAACCCGGGTGTGCATGCACAATAGTCATTATGCAACTTTAGCCTTCAGCAGCTCAAGATGAGAACCACGCCGAAATACTAGCAATCAAAACCAGAACAACACTTGGAGAAAGCTTCAGCGAGCCACTGGAAGAAGGAATAGATGGATACTTCTCGGTGATGTTGGCACAGGCAATACGAGAAGTGTTGGCAAAGTGAACAACGACAGACAAACCTCCAAAGTAGGCAGGGCTGCTTGGGTTCAAAGAAAGGTATGGGTCAATGTAGGAAGTGTTGAGCGAAGTACCCTCAATTTTGCCGTGTTTTCCAGAAAGATCACCAGCCTCCTTTAAGTCAGGGGCGTCAGCCGTCTCGCTTCCATTGAATGGATTGAAGTGGGACAGCGTACCAGTACAGTTTCCGTCCGAAGGAACAGGTTTCTTGTGGATGTGGTAGAGGAAAGGTCCGCCAGAAGTAGGCAAGTCGGAAAGATCAACAGACACCAAAACCAGACCGTTGTTGGAGGTGAAGGCCACGGAACCAGACACCTTAGAGTCGAACGTAGCAATTAATTCAGTGTTGGTGGGAGAGTCGGTGAATTGAGGTGCGGGCTCGGCCGAAACGAGCGACAAGAGCGAAAGGGCAAGCAATTTCGAGAGAGAAACCATAGTATCAGTAAATGGGAAGTAAATTTTTTTGCAGTCGGAGCCAAAGCTGTATTTATAGGCACACAGGGCTAGGCAAGTCGTGTCGGTGCGAGACAGCCATACAATTATTGTCTGCATTAGCCGGCATCCCGACCAATATAATGCTGAAACATGGGGACGAAAATTGGGTAAGGCAAAAGATGTCGGAGTAGGCGCATCTCGCTCCGGCGCAGACGTGGAGATGTTCCATGTACCTGCTTTTATACTCAGCCGTTTCTTGTCAGATCTGGTAATATTTGCTCTTGGGCCCACTGTTGAAACCTGATTCCGCATGCATGTGGCGTATGCGGTTTTCGCATTGAGAATATCGTATGCAGCATGTAGTTCTGCAGGTTACGCGCTATGCATGCGAGCCTCCACAAACTGGTGGACACAATGTCCCACGGCTACTATTCCCGCAGGAATGCCTCGGAGTGATTGGAAAGTGGGATTGCGAGAATCGGAGTTAATTTGGAAGCCAATAGGGGCAATTTCCGAATTCACTCAAACCGCTTGCCCCTTTGTGTATTTGAAGGGGAACTTTGGCTCGTAAACACGCAGCTTGACACACGGCCACATCTAGCATATTTAACGTGCAACACGTTGATTTTGTTGATTTTGTTGATTTTCAACTATATAGTGTATTTCACCAATTTTTGATTTCAAGGGCCGACTAAAGAGTGGCGAGTTGAAGAAGGAACCGTTATACTTGGCCGCTTTCAATTAATGCTCCGCGTCTATCGTTTTCGAGTACGTAGGTGTGCAGCAAGCAGGCCAATCAGACATTGTCTGATGTGGATTGAAGATACGTAAGCTGGATGGAGATTTATCCGATAAGCTGGGAAGTCTTGATAAGCTACTGCATATATAAACCGTTGGCAGGTAGATTTGACATGATGAAATGGAAAATTCGATGAGATTGCGACTCATACATAGAGCGCGGTGGATAAACATCGCCTAGACATATACAATGTCAGAACATCAAATCACATGCGACATTGACGGTTTGTTAATCTGTCGGAAATATTTTACTCTCTGCGGAACGAAAACTCAGCAATGGGCACCTTAGTCCAACTGGAAGCGGACTGCTGAATAGGCAAAATGGAATGAATAGTATCAATTGAAGCATTGGTACACATTATTGCAAAAAGTAGGAGCTTTCTAGATCAAGGGAAACTCAGTAGGCCAGTACAGAACAATTTCCAACTAATGCAAGCCATCTCAATCATGAAAGTTGAGTCTATGTTGGCATGTCTGACCACCTTTATGAGATTGTACTTCCAGTTTCTTCATGTCAAAATTCTTTTCACATTCCTTCAGCAAGCATACTAGTCTTCTGTCGGTCCTGCATGTTTTATATGTCCAAGTCTATCTTTCCTAAATGCGCAATCACCAGCTCCTGCACAGCCACACGTTAAAGTCATCTTTACCTCCACATTCTACTCCAGAATTTTTAGACGAGAACATTCCGCTTTGACTTAAAGATACTCGAGAAAAAAAGTCGAACGTGAACTCAGGTTTCCGAACAACATCAAGCACGGTTAAAAGAAGCTAACTAACGAAAGTCATTATCTTCGACTATACAGCTACTCAAAAACTGTCATAGAAGCGTCTGGTTGTCTGTGAACTCAATAGTGGAAGAAGAAAATACCAAAGGAATAGCATATATTAAAGGAAATATTCCAACAAAGTTTCAACAACACAAGCACCCTAAAGAGCCATGCGTGTCCCTGTTCTTGGCCGTCTCTCTGTCTTTGAGTGGCCCCTCCTTTTAATCTCGCTCTTTCTCTCGTGGCTAGAGTACATTTCCAACATCATAACGCAGCTTTTGCCGTCGCCAGTGATTGGGGTCATAACCCGTACGCTCCAATTAACATACAACTTGACAGGGTCTGTGCGGATTGTGCAGCGGGCGGGAAAAGATGTGGCGGTGTCAGAAAAAGACAGCCCGGCTGATGATGAGCGCATGCGGCTTGTCACGGGCCTTTTGAATAGCCCAGACATCCAGACCATGTGTCAGCTTTTCGGATATGACGTGGAGAGCCGTCTTGTGCGCACAAGAGACGACTACTTGCTCACTTTACATCGGATCCAAGGCCCTCCACGTGTTCCTAATGGGAAAGTTGTATATTTGCACCACGGTCTTCTCATGTGTCTGGAAATCTGGGTGACGATGCTTGACAAGGACAGCAACTTGCCATTTGTGTTGTACGATTTGGGCTACGACGTGTGGTTGGGCAATAACCGTGGAAACAAGTACTCCCATAAGCATATCTACCGCAAAACCTCATCCGAAGTTTTCTGGGACTTTTCGCTCGACGAGTTTGCGCTTTTCGATATCCCCGACAGCATCAACTACATCTTACAAGAAACAGGCAGCTCGAGCTTGATATACATTGGCTTTTCCCAAGGCACAGCGCAGGCGTTTGCTAGTGTGGCCGTAAACCCGGATCTTAACTCGAAAATCGAACGCATCATTGCCATTTCGCCTGCGACAACGCCAAAGGGTCTCCACTCGAAGTTTCTCGACATTTTCTTAAAATCCAGCCCCAACATGTTGTTTTTGCTCTTCTCGCGCCGTGTGTTGATGCCCTCAGTTCTGTTCTGGCAGAAGGTCATGTATCCGCCGTTTTTTGACACGTCGATCGATATTTCCAACTGGATGCTTTTCAAATGGCGCCTGCTCAACATTGATCGCTTGCAGAAGATCTGCTCATATGCCCATTTGTACTCGTCCACCTCAGTGAAAACTGTGGTTCATTGGTTCCAAATCATGCTGAGTGGGAACTTCCATATGTATCACAACGACATTTCCGGACTCTCTGTGTGGTTACCAGTCCAATACCCATTGAAGAACATTTCTATTCCTATCCATCTTATATATGGAACGGTCGATTCTCTTGTGGATATTGATGTGATGGAATCCCAGCTCCCGAAAAAGTTCACTTCCAGTCATGCGGTGCTTGATCACGAGCATTTGGATAATATATGGGGCCGTGACGTGAGGTCTGTGGTGTTTCCGTTGGTTTTGGCCGCTTTGGAACCCGAAACTGTGATTCCCTCGCCTGTTGGTAAACTTGAATAAATATTTGTTACATATAGAATATGATTTCTCTGCATTCACAATGTTCAAGCGACTGTACCTTTTCATGGAAATCAACTTGGTAATGGCCATTTATTGAAAGTTCAATTGTCATTGATCCGTGCTTGATTAGTTTTAGAGTCGAGAGGGATGTACATAAGGTAAAGAAGCTAGGAAGTGGGGACGTAAGAGATCAGTGATCTAATGAGTACCATTATCGGAAAGCATCCATTTTTCTCCTAAGAATATTAACTAAGAGACCATAACCTTCATAATGTAAGCTCCCTTTATGCTTATATCGTGTACGCTATCTCACTAAAAAAAATATCTGTAGCTTTATATGGATAGTATAGTTGAGGCTCTCCGAAGTAAAGTTATATGTTCCGTGTGTTCCTTGACCTTGCAAGGATGCTAACTGAGTTCACGAAAATGGAATAGCTCTGGCACCAAATAAATTTCAAGATGGTGAATACTAGCCGGTCAACGTCTTTTGGAATCATATTGATAGCTTGGAAATCAAAGTGTAGTATCTACTATGTCTGCTCAATTTGGGCTCAAGAACGTTCATTTTTCAAAGAAGAAGATATCCCCATACTGTCTTACTATCTTACTATCTTAAATGTAGTGCATTTGCACGTTATCCACCTATTGATACTTTGAATGGTATCATTCAAAAAGTATTTTTACACTATATCCGAAGATGGCTAGCCATCTGTATTTATTTCGCAATAATGTCACCTGCTCATCAAAAGAAAAAAAAGCTTTCGATTGAAAAAAATACAATATGATTCAATACGGGGTACAGATTCAAGGCAACTAAGAAGAAAACTTTCTCCACCCTATCAACAAGAGAATAATTAGGGAAAGCACTTTTTCATCTACTCTTCACTCCTTCCGACTGAAGGTTGCAAAATTGTCGTGCACAAACCGATGTGTGGCTTTGGAATCAATGGAAAAAACCACAAGAGTGAATCTCTAGTGTTCGTTACTTTCCACGATATCTGAAGTTTCGGCTGATAAAAGAGCCCCCTCTTCGATTTGCATCGCCCGAACCTCGAATGGCTCCGACCATCCTGCACACAGATCCGCAGACGGCGACATTCAATTTGCACCTTCTCTTCACACTTCAAAGCGACCGTTTTCTTATCAAGAACCCACGATACATCTTGGTCGCTTTTTTTTCGGCCATTTCCTTTTCTCCAAAAGTGCCCTGGAAAATTTGAAGTTCAGGCGCCGTCCTTCTATTTAAAGTGCGCCAGTCATTATGGCCGCTACTGTTCACCTTGTATGTTCATGAATTCAAGATTCCCTTTTTTTTTTTCTACTAGAGGAAACAAATACTAACGTCCAGGATGATTCTGATTCCGCAAAGAGCTTTAACCCTACAAGTATGTGACTCCCTATTTCGTATATACTCTTTCACGGTATATCTATTGTCTGCATTGCATACTAACTTTTCTAGCATTGATCGAAGGACTCGAAAAACAAGTTCCCCGAATAATGTCTGCTGCAACATCGGACCCCGAATACGACCCGATAATAGAGGACTTGAAGAAAATTGTACCGCTGAACGCGCCGCCAAGCCTAAGTTACGAAGCAGACATGGAAATCCCAAGCATAAAAGATTACTCTCTACGGCTTGCAAGCACACTAGAGCTTCTTCTAGAGGAGACTTCGGATGACTCTCGAATGCAGTACGAGGTGGAAGTGAAAGACATGACTGTTCAGGTGCCGGTCCTGCTGGCAGAACAGAGCACCCGAAAGTATCCCGACGACTATCTCTCGCGCATCTTGATCGACTGCTACCAACCACTAATGAAACTTTCCACGCTGTATTTTAATCTTGCTTTCTCTTCGCACATCACAAAGTTTCTTGTCAATGTCGTCTACAGCTTGGAGTGCTGGGAGATCTACCATCTTTTGCAGATGATCCCAAGTTTCTCTTACTTTTTGAAACTTGTGGACATTGGTGTCACAGAAACGCCCTTGGGCAACATTGTTTCGCCGCCTCAGAATCTTATGCGCTTTAATTTGCGCCAGGGCTTCCAGTATCCGTTCCCATACCCAGCTTATAATTTCTCCTACCACACCATCGACCCCCACGTATCAGCGAAAAAATATGCCCGTGTCCAAATCAAACCATACATAGATCTCCGGTTGAAAAAGACGAAGCCACAGGTAGCAAAACCGCTTCGAAAAAACCCCCAGCCATATCGAAGCTCGACTGATGGAGATGACTCTTCAGAATCTCGTGTTACGGTGTCTCCTATAAAGCAGGCTAGCCACATGAGTGAGGCGGATTTTGCAAGACATCACAAGGTTTATATATTTATGCGTTCATCCCCGAAGCAGATCGAGGAGGAGTCGCTCAATCTTGGGAAGGATGAAGAAGATGAGGACGAAGAGTATGACAGCGAGTCGGCTCTAGCTCAGGACAAAGAGGAGTTGGAAAAAATGGGACCTCACACCAGAGCTGAAGGAAAGTACGTGTTTGTACCTTCGTCATACGAGGAATTGTTGCAGAACGACCAAAGAACAAAAGCAAGATTGGCTACGGTGCACCAATGTCGACTTCCAGATCCAGCAACAAATCGACCATGCCTAAAGATATTCTACGGGAGAAATGAGCTCCGGCGCCACAAAGAGTTTGTCCATGCTACGAACAGGAAGCTATACCGGTGTGTCTTTTGCGAGAAAGAAGGTAACAATGACCGGTTCTATCCGCGGCACGATTCCTTGGCCCGCCACATCAGAAGGCAGCATGGCATCACAGGACGAGAAAACAAGACGGCCGTGTCTTTAGCAAAACAATACGCCGAAATCAGGGAAAAAAGCCCCGTTCAAAGTGTACCTCCCACCGCATACTTTACTCTTCCCTCCCAGGGCCCTGTACCTGTGGCATCATCATCATATGGAAACCAAACGAATACTCTCGGCTATAAGCTACCTCCACTTTCCGATCTGAACACCGTGCGAAGTATTCCTTATCAGACGATTCCTCCTCCGCTTCAGTTTGCAAATCTTCCACCTTACCTACCACCGCCCTCGACATTGTTGCAAGACGAAGAGTCTACAAAGTCTTTCGGCCGGGGAATGCCTCCGGGATACCAGAAGTTCCGTTTCCCGAATAACTATTACCCTCCTGCAAATCTGCAATACGGTCCGGTTTACGGTGCCACAAATGTATTTTCCAATGACCTGAGAAGTTATCCCGGTAGTATGCCGCCCAGGGGACTTATGTTACCTGAAGGTTCTAGCATAAGCAGAAATCTACTTCTGCAAGGACAGATTCCGCCCACAAATCCATCTGACGAGAGAAATTGATCCTCGAAGAAACTGAACTCAGACCAAAGAAACGCGATTATGAAGTGAGAAATGTACGAATCAAGAGTCACTGCTAACGTTTAGGCAGGGTACAGAATGTTTAGTTAGAAAGAGGCGCATACCATTGTCATCTAAATCTTGCATTGGTGGCATGAACTCAAAACGTCTAGAAACTTGTTGTACCGTGTTTTCTGCAACCTGATGTTGATTAGGTTGAGGTTGGTGACGTGATGTGGTAGTGTACAGTGTAAAACCTGCATACTACCATATCCAGGAATGGTTGCAAAATGGTCGTGTCTGAACAATGTCTCGCTCAGGCTGATCCCTTACCCTGTGTTCCCTCCCCATGCATTAGAACGACATTAGCACTATATAAGGGAGCCCCAGGCTCCATCAAATAATTACATTCATCACACTTTTTTAAATCTAGCACAGCAATTGTATTTATTATACTATGGCTTTTTTTTTGCCAACCACGCTTCAGTCGTGTACACCCCAACTGCGCTTATTCGAGTTTTGCAGTCGGCCTCAACACGCTAAGCCCCAGGTGTCAGACTTCTTACAAGAGCATCACTTTCGGATATTCGTAGATCCTCTTCCTCAGGATCTATCAAAGAGCCCTTCTTCATCTCTTGAAAACTCCATTTGAAAGTGGGTGTGCCGCCTTATCCCCGAAAGGGCTTCGATCGGACAATACACACTCATGAGCCAAGTTTCCCTGAGCCCCTCCCGTCCTCCAAGTTTCGACTTGCATTCCCAGTATCCATCCGAAAGGCTTTTGGCAACGCCTTCCACCCGTGCGCACTCGCAAGATACGTATCCTAGTGTGGAATATGGAAATGGTCAAGTAACTGGCGTTGAAAGAGGCCACAATCCTCTTAAACATGCGCCAATTCTAGCGAGCCAAGCACAAGCCGGCGGAATGCTTCAACTGTTTGCGGCCGAGGAGTCACAAAAGTCAAGGTTTCTAGGAACTCAGATGGTGGACATTTTAATCAGTGCAGCACCGAGCAATAGTGTGGAATATTCAGAGCATTTATCCAAAATTGCAGACCTTTTGGTGAAAAACGTTCTTTCCGAAGACCAGAAGAAAGTGCTCGAGGAAAAATTGCAATCTCTCGCGGACATGTTGCCTCGCTTTGTCGAGCTCGAAAACCCAGCCGCCTCGAAATTATACTTGGTGGTCGAAAAATGTTTTGATAACTTCATCCAAATCTCTACGAATTCAGACAATATGGAACTCGCGACATTGACGATCCGGTTCTTAACCTCCGTGATTATGAACTTGAACTACTGGGAATTATACAACTTACTTCAATGGAAGCCTGTTATTTACCAATTTTTAACACTCATAAACTATGACATAAACGAGTGCTATGCGGAATTTATCAAAAATTACGGAAAATATGCATACAGACAAGAGAGTCTTTCTGAGTCGGCTTTGCTTAGAGCGGCTGAAACGAAGGAAAAGGACAAACAACAACCTTCGCATCTGAAATCTTCCCTTTCTCCGACTCCAGAAATTGATAGCTCGCAAGAGAAGACGCCAAATTATTATGCAAACAAGGAAATTAGCGACGATCATGACAGGTTTGTGTGGGAGCAAATGACTGTGGAAAAGGAGAAACCTATTCCACGAGAGCGAAGGAAAATGAGAGTGGACTCAAAATTAGCAGCCCACCGCATTATTAAAAGAGCAGAAAGTGACCTTGCAGCTAACAACCGCTCTTCAAACTACGATCCGGATGTCATCCATGAATGTCAGCTTCCTTCGTCCGACGAGCCTAGTAAACTATGCTTGCGGCGCTTTTCAAGAAAATACGAATTGATCAGACACCAAGAAACAGTGCACTCAAAAAAGAAGAAGCTCTTCAAGTGCTTCGTATGTGTGAAACAGGACCCAGCAATAGGGCCGCGGATTTTTACGCGGCATGATACTTTAGCCAAACACATTCGAGTCAACCACCGGATTTCTGGCAAGGAAGCAAAAGCAGAAGTGGCGTATTCTAAGAAACACGCTGAAATTGTGGAAGAAGGCGATATTACAGTCCATGTAGGGCGCAGGAAGACCAAAGTGGACTTTGAGCTCAGAGCACATATGGAGAAAAAATCGGGTCGACAAGCACCAGACGGTAGCATCATCTTTGATGATGCTGATTCTCCGCAATCAATGGAATCGGGCGACGAGATGGATGACAATGAGTAACCGCTTGATGCTGAAACACTCATTTACGAATACTGGAACACTAATTTCTGCATGCTAAAGCTTGAAAATAGCTAGCATACAACTAGTACGGAAGGACATTAAGCATAACAACCAAAAAGCAACACATAATGTCTTGCTACTGACCTCTAGTATCGACATACATTCAATAATATACATTACAACTTCTCTGCGCGGCGCTCGTACTCTTGTTGCTCAAGAATGGCCTTCTTCACCTCTTCATCTTCCAAATTCTCAAAAATCTCTTTGGGCACACTGGCCAAGCCCGTTACCTTCCGACGAATATCCGGGTTGTAGTACTTGATGGAGCATTCGATCGTTTCATCGTCGTGTGCTGGCGCAATCTTGTCGAGCCGGGATCTGGTTGGCTGACTGGCCAAGGGATAAAAGTTGAATCCACTGTACGTGTCCTTGACACCGCGTAGCCAAACCTGGTTTCTTTGCTCCGTCAATGTTTTGTTGAACTCCAATGTCTGGAGCGAAACCTGATACATCCACGTTGGGTCAGTCTGATAATTGATCAACGCTGAACCTGTGACTTGTGCTTGGTATGGGTTATGATCACCAGTACCATAACTGGAGCCTCCCATGGTCGAAGCAGCTTCCTCTGGGTCCGCGTATTCCCCAGAAACATCACCTCTATCAATAGCCTTTTGCTCCCAAAAATCATCCACCACTTTTTTACCCCCGACAATCATGCGGGCACCAAACTCACGGAAAATAGATCTTGCAGTAACCAAATTGACGGAACGGCCCTTGTAAGATGTTGGAATCAAGTGCCTCTGAATCAAATCCATTTTCTCTTCATGTGTGCACACTTTCTTGAACAACGATAGATGGGTTTTGAACAACAAGTATGAGTCTCTAAATCCCACCAAACGCGCTGGCTCGGTGGAAACCATGTATTGACGATCACCCTTGCCCAAAAGAGTAAAAGTCTTGATGCGGAATTTTCTGTCGCCTTTCAAAAAGCCGTTTTCGTCGATTTTCTCCAATCCTTTGGGATCCTCGTCTTCAATCACCACCTCGTCGTTCTTGATTTTGATCTCGTTTCCCTTTTCGTCAAAAAACACGTCTTCTGGCCGCGGAATCTTGGGCTTTCTTCCTCTCTTTTTACCCTTTCTTTTGATTGGCGCTTTCTCCTCTTCTGTCTTCCCTTCCTCTTTGATTTCCGTGTCGTCTTCGTTCTGGTCTTCGTTATCTTCGTTGTGATCGTCGTTTTCATTCAAATCCTCTTCTGGCTCCTCTGTAGCAGCCTTTCTTTTTCTACCGCGCCTTGGTTTGGCTGGCACATCATCTTCATCGTCTTCTTCTTCCATCTCTTCATCTTCATCGTCCTCTTCTTTTATGTTCGTTTCATCAAATTCTTCTTCCCCTTCATGGTACTCGTCGTCTTCGCCTTCGGGATCCAAATCCATTCCCGCCAAGTTTTTGCGCTGGGCCCTAGAATGGCGTGGCGATCTTATTTGGTCCGATTCGTCTTCCAGGTCTGTCTTTGGCATGTCTGGCTAAAGTAGTTTAAGGTCGAGTGTTTGTTACTGTTGATGTGCGAGTTCATGCACGTGACCTATACAATGATACTTGTGTTTGAAATTAATGCCCTTCATAAATTACGGTTTTTTTTTTTCAAGAGTTTTGTTCCTTCACAGATGGCTTGGCAGAGGCTGCTATGAGAGTCGAACCTTGGGTCCATTAATATTCGTGGAGTGTAATCTCTTATAGGCTGTGCGCACTCTATACGAATATCTTTCACCAACTGAACAATACATTGAACAATCAAAAACCACCCACTATCATTTACTTTATCAGGACTATGATTTTTCGGTAACGAAATATTACTTCATCTTTAGAAATGCTTTTTTATGAAAATCATCTGGCCTTGGTAAGCATCTTCTTCTGCAATAGTCTCATCTTTCAACTCAATGGTATATATGGCATGTTCAGTTGAAAAATGCACATGTCGTGACTAAATTACATACCGAAGGCAATGCTTGGTGAAAAAGAAATGAAGAGCTTCTCATGGTTCAGCCATTACTTTCGTGTAAGGTAAAAGTTAAGCTGCAAGTTTAAGTAAAAAGGTAGTCGCTACTATCCGCTACTTCCTACGCCAACGCTAGATCTTATATATACAAGTACACATTTAATGCCTGGAATCATGCGTCATCCTTTTTCTCTTCAGGAGGCTGCTCATTCTTGAAAGCGTCGTTGCCATCAAGATATTTGTCAAATGCATCGTTTGTCTCAGGGAACGGTCTCTTGCCCAACAAACGTATCATGTCCTCTCTAGTAATAAACTCCTTCTTTAACAATTCTTGGGCAACAAGCTCCACCTCTTGTGACTTCTCCGACAACAATTGCTTGCACCTATCGTAACATTCTTTGACGATTCTTTCGACTTCCTCGTCAATGATCTTATTGGTCTGGTCACTGAATGGCTTAGTCAAGTTGTCTTGGCTTTGAGTGTCAGCGTAGTTTACCATTCCAACTCTTTTGGACATGCCGAAGCGCAACACCATCGATTGGGCAATGTTGGTGACTTTTTTGAAATCATCATGTGCTCCACTAGTGACGGAAGCGAAGTTGAGCTCTTCGGACACTCTGCCACCCAAAGTCATGATCATCCGGTCGTAGAGTTGCAACACAGTAAAAAGATACTGGTCTGGTGGCAAGTATTGCGCATATCCTAAAGCGCCTTGGCCTCTTGGAATGATCGACACCTTAAGCAAAGGATGGGCGTAACGCAAGAACCAGCCACAGACAGCGTGGCCAGCCTCGTGATACGCGACAATCTTCTTTTCTTCTGGGTCCAAAAGTTTCGATTTCTTTTCAACACCTCCAATAACTCTTTCGATGGCCAATTCAAAGTGTCTTAAAGTGACAGCTTTTGCATTATACCGCGCTGCAATTAACGCTGATTCATTGCATACATTGGCAATATCGGCTCCAGAGAAGCCAGGAGTCAAGGCAGCCAAACGACCAGGTAAGTCTTTGTCGATGTTTTCTGCTAACTTGATTTTCTTCAAATGAACTTCGAAAATCTCCTTACGACCTTGCAATTCAGGGTTGTCAATAGCAATATGCCTGTCGAATCTTCCTGGCCTCATTAAGGCCTTATCCAAAATGTCCGCTCTGTTTGTACCTGCTAGGACGACAACGTGGTCTGTGCTATCAAAACCATCCATTTCAACCAACAACTGGTTCAAAGTGGTTTCACGCTCATCGTTGGCTCCGCTTGCATTTCCCTTGGATCTCTGCTTACCAATGGCATCAATCTCGTCCACAAACACAATGGACGGAGCGTTTTCTCTGGCAGTTTTGAACAAGTCACGCACACGCGAGGCACCCACACCAACAAACATTTCAACGAACTCAGAACCGGAGACAGAATAGAAGGGAACTCCAGCTTCTCCTGCGGTGGCTTTGGCCAACAAAGTTTTACCAGTACCGGGAGGACCAGACAAAATAGCACCACGGGGAATCTTAGCACCCAACTTCTCATACTTGGCAGGTTGTTGCAAGAATTTGACAAACTCCATCACCTCTTGTTTCGCTTCGCTCATACCTGCAACGTCTTTAAACTTGACCTTGACGTCAGTCTCTTGATTGAATTTTTTTGCTGTCAGTTTACCAAATCCTAATGGTCCACCCATACCGCCCATACTGGCCTTTTTCGTCATGTAATAGATGGCTCCGAGGAACAACAAGGTTGGAAGGAAATTCACCAACATCTTGGTGGTACTGCCCTCAGAAACATAAACCACAGGAAGTCTGAGTTCATCCGGAATCTTGTACTCCTCTTGGACTTCCCTCAAATTTCTCTCAAACAGCTCAATGCTTCCAATGCTGAAATAATATTCGCCACCGTGAGAATACTGGGCCTTTCCATTATCATTTAACTCGAGGAGGGCAGTGCGGTGGTTGATGACAATGAGTCGTGCCACGAGATTCTTGCGCAAGAAATCAGAAGAGAATTCCTGGAAAGAAATCTCGTGGTTCCCGTTTTGCGAAGTCAGGTAGAAGAGCACCAATGTTAAACCACCCATCAACCCGAGAAGAAACAAACGAGCGTTTTGTCCGGTGATGTCAATGTCGAAGTACTTGTAATCCTGGTTCTTCTTCTCCAGGGTTTTCTTTTCCACCCGTGGTTTGTCCAGACTTCTATTGTTATCGCCTGCGCTCTTAGTATTTTGCTGCTCCGCTTTTATACCTTTGGCTTTGAGCATATCACGCACGCGGTTCAACTCCTCAGAGTAGACTTTGAACTGGTGATATTCTTCGCCACAAAGAGGGTTGGAATTAACTTCGCCTTCCTTGGCAAAAGGTACAGCCCAAAAGACACCGAAAACGTCAAACCACGTGCGGATTAATTCAGGTTCCAAGCTAGAAGTTTTCGCAGCGAGTGATTCCATTTCGGCGCTCTCCATGTCGATGTGGTTTTTCGCGTACAACTTGAATATGGTCTGAACCTCCTCGTTGTCGAAACTAACGTCGGCAGCATGGTCAATGGAGTTCAGAAGGCGGTAAAAGACGTCGAAAGCCTGCTCAATTTCCGTCTTTTCGAGCGGCGCAAGCGAAGGGTGTTCCTTTTGGAACTCGTCCGTAATCCGCTGAAGCACCAATTCTGGGTTCTGAAGCTTCAGCTGAGCGTAAGTGTCACACTCCTGGACGAAGCTCGCCAACAAAAACAGCAAAACCTCCTGATAACGACGGACAGCCGCCGCATTGGTAGCGTCTGCTACATGAAGAATAGCAGGGTCGCTTTCAGTGAGATAGTTCTGGAGCTCAATCACACGGGCCTCCTGCGCGTCGACTTGTGGGCGCAAGCGCCATTTGTCTAGAAATCCGGCCTTGTCGAAACGGCCACGGAGCTCGTGCAACTTTTTCAATTCTTGGGCAAGCTTGTTCTCATGGTCCTTCTGGTCTAGGCGGCGTGGCGAAGTGGTGAAAAAACGCGCCGAGAGCGACGGACGAGCCGGGAATGCTCGCGGGGTCCAGCGGCGAGACACGGCCGCGGGTGGCCTGCTTGCTCGGATGGTTCTCATTTTTGTAGATGTGAGTAGTGATTTGCCTTTGGAGCTAATTGCCTTTGGAGAAGCGCGGGCACAGAGAGGCACGGGTCTGAGAGCACGATACTTCACGAAGATGGCGAAAGGAGAAGATAAAGACGAGGAGAAGAGAAAAAAGAATCAAGGCAGAAGTGGCGGACAGAAGAAGAAAGAAGCTGATGGTTTAGTGTGGTGATGATGGAGGTACTCCAAATCAAACTTCCGAGTCACGTGAGCGAACACATCAGAGTAGAAGATAATATCATCGGAGTCGAAACTAGTGGTTTGACTTGAAACTTCAATAACTGTAATCTCTTGGCTTCCAGTAATGACAAAAAAGCATATACATTTTCTGTTCGCAAGCAAGACATCAATCATAAAGGAGTTTTCGAAGCTGATATTTTTGCAGTGAGCAGGTAATCTACTCTGTATTCTTTTTTTCCTTATTCGATTGTGCTCTTCTCATCATTCCATCCATTAGGCTCTTTGCAAGTTTTATCTTTAGTTGCTTGCCTACAAAATTTTTTGGTTTCACAGGATGAACCAATCCAGTCTTTTCCTCATTATTGTGCGAGACTTTTAAGTGGGCCCAGCCTAGAGAAAAACGAAAACCTTGGGATGGATCTAGTCTTCAACTGGATTATGTATGTACGATCAGAGACAAGAAAGAGCCCCAGAAACGCGTCTTTATTACCTAGCCTTGATTACCTAGCCTTGATCACATTCAATATTCCATTCTGGAAGCACAATGCGGGGGATCTATTCGAGCCTCCCCAAGCTGTCTGACCATGCAAAATTACGAGGTCGCAGTTTAGACATCTACAGGTCGGTCATTAGGCCTGTCTACGGAACGGTAATCTACAGTACGCCTATTCTCTGGTCCCCCTGACCTTGTAGCTATTGTTGATCTAAATTCTATCCAAACTTCTCGAACTCAGTTTAGTTCCTCTGCTGAGCCCATGTTCCAAATTTGTGTCTGACTTTAACGGTCTCGTGCAATGGGGCGCACATTTCGGCCGGCGCGCCAGTTCCGCCTCATCCGAAGGGCCAAAATGCTTCAACGGCTTGGGCCGAGTGCCGCACCGAAATTCCCGTTGACACATGCACTCGTTCGATCCGTTTCACTTGTCTAATCACCATCACTTTTGACTTGGGCTCGGTCATATTTATCGACAAGACCTTACTAACGCCGCTGCACATTGGCCGATCGCTTGACAAAACCACTTCATTCCATCGCGAAATACAACCGCTAGGCTTTCTACACCGCTTGAAGCTGCATCCATCAACTTTACCGCTCGGCTTTGACATCGCTTCTCTCATCCGGCAACACTTAAAGTTTGACTGATTTGACTCAATTGGCTCAGCCTGACTTAATTTCATCTCTTTTGAATAGTTTCCTGGTCTGACTTCACCAATTGCCCATCCCGATCAACCTCATGGCGCTGGATAGTCCCGTGGCGTATTCTCCCCACACTGAACACAATGTCTCTCGACGCTATACTCGAGAAGATGCAGACTCGCTCGTGGGAGGAGATTCGCTCGAAAACTTGGTTCTTGAAACAAAACCAGCGGACGCCCACAAAAAAGTCTTTTCCTTTTCGCTACCTTTAGGCGGCCTCTCTGGTCTTCAGCTCAAATTTCCATTCTCTAACAAACTTTCAGATCCAGAAGTGGAGCAGCTACGGCTCCGCCTAGAAAGACAAGACACACTTAGCACGCTCGATGAAGATCGTCTCTTTGCTGCCAAAGCTACAGACGATGTCCGTTTCCGTGCTGTCAAGCATCTGCTTAAGGAAAATTTCACTGACATCCTACCGGACTTTATCAAGAAAGATAAGTCATACGAGGCGATTTTTGCTGAGCTCTCAGGGCCCGTGGCAATTCTAGGCGGATACAGAGGCTCAATATTGCGGGATGCCCGTAACGGCAAACGGGTTTGGATCCCGCTCAAGGCAGGGCTCAACTTGCGCCGCATCAACTTGCTTCTCGGACCATCGAGAGACGATGAGCTTCACGCGACAGATTACATTTACCCCGATGGCATGTTGAAAAACGTAGGTCCGTTTGACATTTCTAAAAAGCTCATGAAAAAGTTGGCCCACAACCCTAATGTGACCGTTAGAGACTTTGGCTATGATTGGCGACTCAGCCTTGATCTTCTGGCAGACAAGTTGATTGAGTTTCTAGAAGATATGCGCAGCGAAACCGGTCGTCCCACCATTGTCATTGCTCACTCAATGGGCGGTTTAGTGGCGCATGGTGCTCTTCAGAAAAGGCCCGAACTTTTCCGTGGCTTAGTTTACGTTGGCTCACCCAGCGAATGTTTGAATATCTTGGGACCGCTCCGTTATGGTGATCTGATTATGTTCTCGGACCGTATCCTCACATTCGAGACAAACTTTATGATGCGTTCGCTGTTTGCATTTTTGCCTTTACACGGGCGTGTTTTTGCCAACATAGAATCAGGCGAGTTCTTTGACTTGGACTACTTTGACCCAGATACATGGGTCGAGTACAATCTCAATCCGCTAGTGCTGAAAGCAAGAAAATTGGCTGAAGAAGCGAAGGGTCCTAATGAAGAAACAGTGGTGCAGATACCAAAAGAGAATTTAGAAGAAGGCGGTCCTCTTACAACTATAGGGTCTCGCATAAAGATTCTCCAGCCCAGCATAGCACGCCGGCACAAACCCACGCTTCTTACTAATCTGCAGATGCAAAAACGCCACAAATCGGGCCGTTCCAGCCCCCTGCCAGGAAGTCCAAGTCTGGATGGATTCCAAGACTTTAAGTTCCACTTGACATTCGCCGAGGCCTATGACTACCTATGTGACACTCTTCGGCGCACGAAAGAATACGTTCTTGGACTCGAGTACGAGCCAGAATTGGAAGATAAATATCCGCCTTTGGCTGTGGTTTACGGCAACACAGTTCCCTCTGTTCGGGGTTCCAATGTGCGCAGTCCGCAGGACATCAAGGATGGGAATTATTATGAATTTTTTTACGGACCAGGGGACGGAGTTGTACACGAGCGGTGGCTAATGCCAGAAAAGAAGGGTTTCAAGCATTATGATCCTAAGACGGGAAAGGGCCATATTGTGGGTAAGTTTGCATCTGATTGTGGACATGTGAGTCTCATGACGGACTTTAAGGTGATTGCCGAGGCGTTGAGCGCAATTGTAGAGGCCGAGAAGCACTGGAAAAAGAATACTGAGAGTGACGGGAAAAGTGCTAGCAGCGAAGAGAGTAAATAGACTTGAAGGGATAAGAAGAAGGTGATCATGAATGCGACGTATGACTTCAACGAAGAAAATTGTAGTTTCTTTCTATAGGATACGTGAATGGTATGGAACACATCTTGTACTAAAGTATTGCCAGGACCCCAAAATACTACATGTGGTCGTGTCAGATTCGCAAGTTTGTTCTGGACAGTTCAACATGATTTCCGGCAGAAGCGTACATTGAGTATTTGAGCGGACTGAAAAAAAATAATGCCCTGATTAGCATTAACGTACGCTGAATGGAGAGAGCTCAACGTATGTTCAAGCATTTTAGACAGTGTAATTTGATGAAAGAGATTATAAGACGCTTCATGAGAGTGATTATTATGAAGGTGATTTGAGTAAGTAATCATGTTGAAGGTGATTATACTAATGATGACGCTAATTATATCCACGACGCTGATCCATTAATCACGGCAGATTCATCAATGATGAAGCTGATAATTGATAGAAGATCAAGCTGTTGAGTAATGCCGATGCTGGTTTTCATTGCATGAGAGCTGAATTAACAAAGCTCACTCCAGTTCTTCCACCTCTTCGTACTGCACTGTGATCCAGAGCGAGCAGCTCAGACAGGGCGCCGCAAGCTGAAGCCCGCCCGCGCCGTCGGGCGTTCCTGCCTCCAAGTCCTCCTCGGTGAGCGCAATCGCCGCCTGAGCAGAGCACCGCGGGCAATCGCGCGCCCAAATGCCATCGGTCTCCACAAACGTTTCGAGCGTATACAGATCGAGCCCCGAGCCCAAAAACGGGCGCAGATGCGATCCTAACTTCTTGTCATACTGCGCACGACACTGGGGGTCGCTAAGGGCCTCGTAGGCTTCTTTAAGGCGCAGAACTGGGATGCGGGCCACGGCGCCGCCGGTTTTATCTGGGTGCGACGTGAGAAGAAGGCTGCGGTAGGCGGCGCGGATGTCGTCGGGCGACGCCGAGGGCGAGACGCCAAGCACAGCGTAATGCGAAGACATTAGCCTCTGAACTCTCTTGAAGGTGAGCAGTAGGCCAGTCTAGTAGGATTGCCAAGATGTCCGAAAAGCTGTTCAGAAGGTGTCCAGCAAGGTCCAAGGATGGGTTCTCCAAGCACCAGTTGTCCAACCAATTGTCCAAGCAGTTGTCAAAGCACCAGTCTTCGAATGGTGGTCAAGTATGTCCAGACAGACAGAGTCAGCCAGTCCCGGATCGTTCCAGTCAGAATGTGTCCCGATCCAAATCGAATGTTGTCCCGCAGCGCTGGAATTAACTTGCCGATCCGCTTGAGAGCCCGTCCAGATTCTGTCTTATCGACTTGAAGGTACTGGTACTTTCATGGCGATGTGCGTGCGCGCGCAAAACCACCGATGCGATCGCACCAAAATTTCTCGATGACCTAAAAACTTCCCTACTCATGTCGAAAAAAGAGTTCAAAACGACCGAGTTGCGCGTGGCCGCGTGCGCCCCTCAGCCCGTGGCCGTCGTGGGATCCTTCTTCAACGGCATGCGTGTGCTGCCTGACACCAACTTTGAGCTCTTTCAAAACAAGCAGAATGGCTCTTTTCTTGTCCATGGCGAAAACAGCACCTTGGAGTATAACGGCGTGGACGCAGACGACGCATGTGACTACGCCGTGGCGCTTTATGACCCTGCCCACAAGTCCGTCGAGCTTTTCCCCGCGCCCATGGTGCATGGACGAGTGACATCTCTTGACGCCAGAGTCCACAAGGGCCCAAAGATCAAGCTGCGGGGCGCCCGTGCTGCGGTCCAGAGAACCGCTTTGGGCGAGGCTTTCGGTACTAAGAAGGCCAAGGCGGCCATTGCCAGTCTGGAGCGCAATCGTATCGACGCAGACAAATTGCAAGACATGGAGTTGGACATTGTCGACAACGTCAAGGAGCTCACGCTGGACTTGCCCTCGCGCGAGCAGTTGCAAGACGTCAGCGTGCTGGTGCGCCCTACGCCTCCGGCGAACGTGGATGCTACAAGTGTTGAGGACATTTACGCACTTCACTCGATAATACCCAAGAAGGAGTGGGCCAGCATCCGGGTCCAGGCCATCTTCGACGAGGAGAGCGCGGAAAAACGCATGGAAATGATGCCCTTTGGCCTGTCGGCGTTCGTGGCGAAAAACTTGCCCAAGTATGTTTCGCTTCACAACACGGAAAAGGTGCAGATGTTGTACTACGCTGCCTTGTTGTTTGGAATCTACCACCACCGCCGTGTCCGCGACAAGACGTCGCTCATGGAGCGCTTGGAAAACAAGCCATCCGAGCTCTTGGTCGATGGCGTGTTGGGCCGTTTTGCTGTGGCCAGAACAACTGCCGTGGGAAAATCCAAAGACCGCTCTTTTGTCATTGATCCGTTCCACGAGGACAAATTGCTCTGCTACTTGCTTGCGCTTCTTTTCCACATTGAAGGCTTCACGTTGGAGGTGCTTCCGTTGGCAAACGAGTTGAACATGAAACCCACACGGCTCGTGGGCTTGCTCCGTGCTTTGGGCGCCACCATCAAGCCCGTGGGTGTTGGAATGGCCGAGGCCATTGGATTGTCCAAGAAGGAGGCTTCTACTTACAAGGTTGCGGTGTTGCGTGTGCCTTTCAAGTTGCCTGAAATGGTGAGAAAGGGCGCCAGACGCTAGGAATTGCATAGGCTGGTTTCGGCCGGAAACTCATTGGACGTTTCGTAGACTTGACATAGGAACATGAAAATACAAGAGACATAAGAAAGAATATGAGGACCAGAGTGGTCTGCTCTGCTTATCGATAATTCTGTGGTGCATTCTTTAGGAAAACAGAAAACGGGAATCTTACTGTAGTGGCCGGACCTGATACATGTAGAATATATGTACCTACCATCACAGAAAACACATCAGTAGTAGCATACTGTTTGTACCGGGTGGAGTGTATGGTGATACCTTTGCTTCCCATACAGGCGACATCAACCTCATCACATTGACAAGTCCAATGACAACAGAATCGGAAAAACTTAGTGACTCGCTTGCGCAATTGGCCCAATGTGAGCAGAAGATCGGCGAAGCCGAAAAGGACGTGGAGATTTATCGCATCAAGAAAACGCAGTCGATCTACTCGGAAAGAAGAAACATCACCAAGCAAATCCCACAATTCTGGTATATTGTGCTTGCCCAGAACGACGATTTTGCTGACTATGTACGGGCCGAGGACTTGAAGTTTTTGGATTTCATTGAGGACATCTATGTTCATTTTGGTATTGCCGATTCGGCTTCCGTTCAGCATTACAGAGACTTTTCCATCACCGTCTCTTTCAAAGACGACACAGGCATTGTTCCCACGCAAACCGTGACCAAAAAGTTTTTTGTTTCGGAAAATAATGGCGAAGAATCCATCTCCTCTGAGGTTGTTGCAGTGGAATGGCCACAGGAGCTCAAAGACATTTGTCCAGCAGAGATCCGCTCCAAAAAAGACGGCGACTACACTCCAGAACAGAAGAAAAAGTATCGCCAAGGCATGAAATCGTTCTTTGCATGGTTTGAATGGACAGGAACTAAGCCATCCAAGGAGTTTCGGAGCGGTGAAGATTTGACAAGGTTGATTCTCGATGACTTGTTTCCTAACGCAGTGCGTTATTATGCCGAGGCTTTGAAAAACGACCAAGAAAGCGAAGAAGATAGCCTGGAGGGAGAAGAGTTGGATGTGAGCGACACAGAGCCAGCGCAAAAGAAACACAAGAGCGAATAAGAGTGGCCATAGATAAAAAGAAAAAGACTGTAAATGTCAATGTTGATCTACTCAACAGACTACAGTTGCTAAGAAACGAAGAGATCAACTCTAGCAGACACCAATTTCTGGCGAATGTCCGCTACCAACGCAAACTCGTTCCACGTAATTCTCTGAGTCGTTTGAAAAGAATCGAGGGCATAGTTGCGATCGCTACACAAGTTAGCCTTGAACACATAGATTGTCACTCATGGCGACTTGTTTGTATACGCATCTAAGCTAGCGTCCGACAAACACCAAAAACAGCAGAATTCCAAATTTAGAACAAAAATTCCATTTCTACACCCGCCGTAAACTCATCTCTGAATGTACCATAACTTCTTAAGACAGCCTGTCGTCTTGAATGGATGTATGGGTCTTTTCCATCGTACGAGCAAAATGCGCTAATACTCAAATACTTAATAGCAGGTGATGTGCGCCTGCACATAGACACATATTTGTGTGGGCTATTGCCCACGAGAGGAGCCTTGGATCCGCTTCTAACTTCAGTAATACGTATAATGCACTCAAAGAAGGCTATGTATACAGTTTTGGAACCCCTCAGACCTCATTGTACCAGAAAACGGAAGGGCTTCAACAGCTGAGGTTGCCTGGTGTACGGGTGTTCTGATACCGCGCTTTAGCCCGCTCGTACCAGTTTTACTTCCCCAGACCAATGTTTCTTTGCACAAGGCGACTTGCCACTTCGGCCAAGCCCATTTTGCAGGATATTGTTGTTGTGGGCGGTGGTCCCGCAGGGCTTTCCATAGTGGCGGCGCTCAAAAACTCGCCTCGCACCAAGCATCTTACTTGTACTTTGGTGGAGGCTCTGAGTTTAGCGCCAGCCCGATCATTTGCAGAACAGGCCCCGCCAGAGCTCACCAACAGAGTGGTTTCGCTTACGCCACATTCAGTGGACTTCATGCGTACGCGCACATGTGCCTGGCCGCTCGTGCACGAGGACAGAGTTCGTTTCTACGACAACATGGTGGCATATGATTCGCAGGACAGCGATGCTCGCATCCACTTTGACGCCAGCAATGTTTTTGACGCCAGCGGTGCGCCTGGCGAAATTGCGGCCATGGCAGAAGTGGCAAACATCCAGGCTTCGTTGCTTGCGCAGGTGGAGAAGACAGATGCGACGGTGCTCGACAACAGCAAAGTGGTGGCCATTGAGAACGAGGCAGAAAAGGTGCAAGCAACTGATGAGGCTGCAAAAACAGAAGAGGCGGCGAAAACAGAGGCAGCTTTGGCTGAAGCTGCAGACTGGCCTGTGGTCACGCTTAGCGGCGGACAGCAGCTAAGAGCTCGCCTTTTGGTGGGTGCAGACGGCCAACGGTCGCCTGTGCGGCAATACGCGGGCATTGAGGCTCGTGGCTGGGCGTATGACCGCTTCGGAGTGGTGGGCACGCTCCGGCTTCAGTACGAGGATTTCCGGTCAATTGCATGGCAACGGTTTTTGACAACCGGACCTCTTGCGATTTTGCCCATGCCAGGAGACAGCGCCACGTTCGTGTGGCTGTCGACACCTGAGCTTGCCGATGTACTTCTCAAAACGGACGATTCTCTTTTCCCCCAGCTCATAAATGCGGCAATGGTTTTGGACGAAACAGACTTGCAGTACATCTATGGCATGTTGCAGGCTAATCCAGCCGACCCTAATGTCGCAGAAGAGATTGAGTGGCGCATGAGTAAGTTTCTGCCCGACGAGCTTGACGACAAGTTTCCTGTTCCTGTCGCCGAAGTACTTGCTGGCAGCCGTGCACGGTTCCCATTGAGGTTTCTGCAAGCAGACACATACGCAGCACCCCGCGTGGCTTTGGTTGGAGACGCAGCGCATACAGTTCATCCATTGGCAGGACAGGGACTCAACATGGGCCAGACAGACGTGGAGGCATTGGTGGCAGCCATTGAGCAAGGTGTGGCCCGCGGGATGGACATTGGTCTGATGCTCGTGCTTGAGCAGTACGTTGCACGGGCATGGCCTTCCAACCACATGTTGATGGGTGTGTGCGATAAGTTGCACAAGCTTTTCTCAACGGACTTTGGCCCAATTGTGGCGCTCCGTGGCATTGGGTTGAAGTCGCTCAATCTGCTTGATGGCGTCAAAGACTTGATGATCCGTGCCATCAGTGGGCGGGCATAATATGTACGCGGCAGTGCTGTGATATGATATGTACGACTATGAATATGAACGATGGAAACGCTTAGGATTTTGTATGTCGAAATGCGATTGGACTATTGCTGGCCACAAGTCACTGCGTTACGGAAAATCTCCATCACCAGAGTCGAGAAGATACTGCAAGAGCTAATATAGCATTTCTGTGGCCAAGTGTTGTAGTGGGCGAATACAGAAATGCCCCATTGGATCACTGTAAATCGCAGTGAAAGTGACAAAGCTGATCAATATCCAGCTGTGAAGTCTTTTACTTCTTTCCTTTTTGGAGGATCATACCCAAAGTATTAACTTTTCCTTTTTTTCTTCATATAATCAATGCTTTACAAGTATACTCAAAACCACACTCAACCGGTATCCGGGCCGCACTAATATCCACGCACATTGCTTACTAGATTTCATTCTTGCTCCACAACTTCTCTAGGCTCTAACCGAATTTTGCCGCATCACCTACTCGGTACATTATCATGTTTCGGCGTATGCTTTGGGTGACGCCCGTCGCACTTGCTTACCCTCTCTACCCTCATCTTCAAAGCTACACCAAAAACTTCACAGACAGCACAAAGGAAGACGGAAAACCAGGCGCATCTCCCAACTCTACAGAGAACTCGGCGCTCGACTCGCCTGATGAGAAACTCATCACAGACAAGTTCAAGCAGTTGCGTGACAAGTACTCGGCACCAAAGTATCCGATTGTGCTCTGCCACGGCCTTTCTGGCTTTGATTCATTGACGTTGTTCGAGCCGCCGCGTGCGCTCTGGACGCCTGATTTTACCGAGGCCAGAGACGACTTGTTTGCTGCGGCGCAAGAAAGCGAAGGCTCCTTCATGGTAAACTACTGGAACGGAATCGAGAAGGCGCTAACGGCCGCCGGTGCTCGCGTTCTCACGGCGAAGGTGCCGCCGTTTGGGGCCATTGCCGACCGAGCAAAAGCTTTGGATACTCTTCTCGAAGCCAAGTGCGCTCAATTCAAAGACCGCCGCCCCGGCGAGCGACTCAAGGTGAATTTGGTGGGCCATTCTATGGGCGGACTCGACGCACGGTACCTTATCTCGAAACTCCAGACAAGCAAGTCCTCGTATGAAGTAGTCAGCCTTACAACCGTTGGAACTCCGCACCATGGGTCCGAATGTGCGGATTTTGTGGTGGAAATAGTGGGCCAAGATTTGAAACTCGATGCCGCATGTCCTCAGGCGATCCGTGAGCTCACCACCTCGCATCTTCACCAATTTAACAAAGAGGTGCCCAATGATCCGCGAGTGGCATACTTTTCTTATGGCGCTCTGATGGATCCTCAGGGCCTCAAGCTTTTTTTGCCCACGTACGAAATCATCAAGAGACGTATTCTTGCCCGGGGCGAGACGCATTATGAAAATGACGGGATGGTGTCTGTGCAGCTGGCAATGTGGGGAGAATACATGGGGACTCTACAGAACGTCGACCACATGGACTTGATTAACTGGACGAACCAAGTGAAGGCTGTGTTGGACAAGGTTTTACTTAACGAGCAACCAGCTTTCAATGCGGTGGCTTTGTATTTGGACATAGCAGAAACCCTCAGCTTACGTGGCTTTTGATCAGACATTTGAAGAAACCCGACTTAAAACCTTAACCCAAAATTCATTTCCATGCTTGTTCGAACGAGCTGCAACTGACCAACTACAGGTATGTTGACATTGCTAGAAGCCGATTTTTTATTGAAATTTTATGAGAAAGGAGCACTAATGCACCGATTTGTACATATAATTCTTACCAAACATTGCAACTATAGAAAATGTTAAATAAATATTCGTTGATCTATGATCATCATTTTAGAGAGCAAAAAAGCTAGAATTTGTAGTCAAATCATTCCATCAGATTTGCCTTGAGCCTTTTCCTTCTGGGTATCCTCGACCGACATCCACTCTGTGAGTATATTATTATACATGCATACTATAGAAGGCGAGACGTGCAGCGCCAACCTCTCTAAGACGACATGGTCACCACTTTTGTGTAGGAAAACTCGTCGATGCCCCACATGCCATTGAAGCGACCGTAACCGCTACTTTTCACGCCGCCGTGCGGAAGCAGCGCCTCATCGTGAACAGTCGAGCCGTTGATGTGCACGCTGCCAAAATCAAGCCGGCGTGCCATGGCAAGCGCCTCCATGACATTGCTGCTCCACACCGACGCCTTGAGCCCATATGACAAGGCGTTGATGCGAGAAAGCACATCCTCGGAGTCCGAAAAGCGGAAGATGGAAAGCACCGGGCCAAAGGTTTCGCGCGTGGCGAGCGCCGACTGCGGCGGAACGTTGGCGAGCACGAGCGGGAATCTTTTTGCGTCGCCCCAAACGACACGCGCGCCGCCCGAAAGCGCTTCGTCCACCATGCGGCGGACTTTGTCTGCATTGTGGAAAGGAATGGCGGCATCGGGCAGCAGAGCCAATTTCTGCGCATGCAAAGCCACGCGGGCCAAAAACTCGTCGTACACCGCCTCGTGCACATACACATTGTCCAAGCACATGCAAATCTGGCCCTGGTGCATCCAGGCGGAAAGCACCGCCAGAAACGCCGCGCGGTCAACGTGCGCGTCTTCGCACACCACGCTGACGTTTTTCCCGCCAAGCTCGAGCAACACGGGCGTGAGACTTTGCGCGGCGGCCGCCGCCACTTGCGTGCCCACTTCGGTCGAGCCCGTGAAGTTGACTTTGCGGATCTCCGGCCGAGCAATCAACGCTTCGCTGGCACCGCGCTGGTTCTCGGGCAGAACATGCACAAGCTGCACCGCTTCCTTGTCGACGCCGGCGGCCAAAAGATCCTGCGCGTAGAAATACGCTAGCAGCGGCGCCTTTTCAGTGCCCTTGGCCACCACCAGGCATCCCGCAGCGAGCGGCGCGGCCAAGGCGCGCGCCCAAAGCACAGTGGGCGCATTCCATGGGGCGAGGGAAAGAACAGGCCCGACAGGGGTGCGGAGCGCAAGCGCCAACGGCGCCACATGCAGCTGGGCCACGCATCCTTCGGCGCGCACGAGCGCCAGCGCCAGCTCCAGGAAGCTGTTGGCGGCGGCGCGGGCGCAAACGTCGGCGAACCCGCGCGGCGCGCCCAACTCCATGTGGCGCTCGACGTAGAAGTCGTGCTTGGCGGCGATGGTCAGGGCGGCGGCGCGCAAAACACCCGCGCGCTCCAGCGCAGGCCGCGCCGACCACTTTTGAAAGCCCACAAACGCATTGCGTGCCACTTGGTCAAGCGAAACGGAAGACGGGAGCGGCAGATAATGGTGGAGAAGTTTCCCGCCCGACGAGAGAACGGGGATCCGCACCGAGGAAACCACCGGCGCGCCGTTGACGAGCGAGGGAATGACAGAAAGCATGAAGGCAGGTTACTGGTAGACAACGGGAGCAGCTGGTGGATAATGGAAAGAGAGTCGATGTGGCTAATCAATATAGATAATTGATGCAGATATCGATTCAGGTAATTGAGATATCGATTAGATAATCGATGCAGAGTCGATGCAGCAGATACCGTGGGTGACTAGAGTGTCAATGTAGACTGGACTGATGTATTCAGATAACCAAGCAACTGCCAAGGAATGACGACAGCTACAAATGACAATGGTTGCTGGACCGAAGCAGGACACGGAGAATGGAGGAAACAGGCGCACACTGACCCAAGATGCTTCTCCGATTGGGTCGCGCTGCGACTAATGAGTGCGGCTTTTTCCCACTGGCTTTTCTGCCTTCTGCCGAAAGTGAGTTGACTAAGCCAGAGTTCATATCGGCAACCATGGAAAAAACGAACAAATAAACGACACAGACCATTCTGTAGCCATGGCACTGTACTACGTTTACCTACGGAAATCAGACTTCGATTATACATCAACTAGCCAACTGAACAGACATGCGCATATCCTGAAGAATTTCTCGGGTCAAGCCTACAAAAAAGGTAACATAATTTTCGTTCAATGATGTATTAGCGATACATACATATAGTTTCTATACATACATAGCATTCCTCAACGGAATCAACAAAAAATTAGACTTGCTTAGTAACCGAAAGCAGCCAATTGCTTAGCAGCGTCGGACTCGGCGGTGGAGGCCTTGGCAGCGGCGAGCTTCTTGGCAACAGCAGCCTTCTTGGCGTAGTATTCAGCAGATCTCAACTTTCTCTTTTCTTCCAACTTGTCGACAATAGACTCGTACTTCCAACCAACGGCAGCAGACAACTTACCGACGGTGGTGTACTTTCTGCCTTGCTTCAATCTCAAGACTCTCAAAGCTTGTGGGACAACAACTCTCTTCTTCTTGTCGTATGGAGGTGGCACACCTTCGAAAACCTTCAATCTTTCCAAAGCAGCCTTACCTCTGGCGGTCTTGTGAGGAATCATACCTCTGACGGCCTTGTACAAAACTCTGGATGGGGCTCTGAAGTGGAAAGGACCCTTGGTTCTGTTGTATCTGGTGGCCTTTCTCAAGTAGTCGTGGAACTTCAACTTGTTTCTGAAGAATTCACCAGAAATGTTCAAAGCCTCGCATCTGACGACGACAATCTTTTGACCGTTCAACAATTGCTTGGCGATGATGGAGGCCAAACGACCCAACAAGTGGCCCTTACCGTCGATGACAACAACTGGCTGGAAATCAGACATAATGTGGTTACTTTGAAAAGAGGATTCCGTAACTCTTGAAAATTTTTGTGAGGAAAAAACGTGAGACTGTCGCAGTCCGGTGCTGCAGACAGCTTTGCGGCGAACATGCAGGACGATGCTTCTCAATGCCATCGGGGCACGCGCACGTGTATGGTGAGGGCAGGAGCCCTAGGTATCACAGGCCAGCTACGGCACACCACAGAGAACTAAAGAGGCAAGGGGCACATCATACAGAGGTAAAAGGGCAATCGGAACATATTACAGAGGTAAAAGGGCAAAGGGTACGTAGGATATACCGGGAAGATAATGTCTACACGGGAAAAAAGCCTGGCATTTGAGTGCTAATAAGGGAAACCTTTTGCCAGAACGTCGTCGGCACGCCAGAACTTTGAAATATGCATTTTCTCTGCTGATTTAATTTCTGACTAGGGTCTGTCTACTACGGCAGCCTAAATTGTTCGTTCTGATATATCACACAGAATATCAAAACTTGTACACCTCTAGAGCTTAAAGCAGAGCATGGAAAAGGCATCCATACACGAAATAAGTAACCACTACAACCAATGACTTATATGTCTTGCCGAATCACGTCGAATTTGCATTTATTATTTTTTGAATTAGCCACCGTCTTGTACGAAATAAAATGGCACGAGTTGTGTCGTCCTACCTACACCACAAGTTCGCCAGCCTTGACCATGTAGTTGAGAACAGCAAGAATGGCCTTCAACGACGATTCGCTCACATCGGAATCGACACCACATCCCCATCTTGTGGTCTTGACGCCTTCGGAGTCCAAGTAGGAAATCTCGATGTAGGTGGCGGCTTTATCTTGTGTACCAGAACCCAAACTGTGCTCGCTGTAATTCACCACTTGCAACATGGTGCCAAACTTTGAAGCAATAGCATCAACAAATGCAGAAATAGGACCATTGCCCTTTCCAGATATCGTGACTTTTTCTCCATTGACAAGCAAGTCTGCGGTGATCTCACGGTTAGCATTCTCACCCTTTGCCTTGGTGGTAGTGTAGTCTCCAAGGACAAAAGTGGATGTTCCAAGGTACATGTAGTGCTTCTGGAAAAGAGCATTGATCTCATCCGTTTTCAACTCGCGGCCCAACTTGTCTGCTTCGTTTTGCACAATGGAAGAAAACTCCACTTGCAAAGCTCTGGGCAAGTCCAAGCCCAAAGAACGCAAAATGACCCATGCTGCTCCACCTTTTCCGGACTGAGAGTTCACCCGAATCACCGCCTCGTAGTTTCTGCCAATGTCTTTTGGATCCAATGGCAAGTAAGGGATCTTCCACATGTGGTCACCAGCAGCATATCTTTTCTCGGCCTTTTGGAATCCCTTCTTAATGGCATCTTGGTGAGAACCGGAGAAGGCACACACAACAAGAGAGCCACCGTATGGTGCTCTGGGATGAACGGATATCTTGTTGCAGCGCTCAGAAATTTCAATCAACTCCTCCATTTCCGAGAAGTCCAACTCAGGCGAAATTCCGTCGGTGTACATATTTAAAGCTACCGTGACCAAATCCACATTACCTGTTCTCTCTCCGTTGCCGAAAAGACACCCTTCCACTCTGTCTGCACCCGCAAGCAAGCCCAATTCAGCAGCGGCGGCTCCACAGCCTCTGTCGTTGTGAGGGTGAACAGAAACACAAACCTTCTCACGCTCGGAAATCTCATTGCAGAAGTACTCAATTTGGTCAGCGTAAACGTTAGGAGACGCCACTTCGACAGTAGCAGGTAAGTTGAAAATGATTGGGTTTTCCACGGTAGGTTCCCACGCAGCCTTGACTGCCTCGCAGATCTGCACAGCGAATTCTGTAGGGGTGTCACTGAAACATTCAGGCGAGAACTCAAGTGTCCACTCTGTCTTCTGCTGCGCAGGGTCGTCCTTTGTTAAGGATCTCACCAACTTCGTTGTCTCAATAGCTTTGGCCACCGCTTCTTCTTGGCTCATGTTGAAGACCACATCACGAAAGACATCCGATGTTGCCAAGTAGATGTGGATGATGGCCTTTTTGGCGCCTGTGACAGACTCAACGGTTCTTCTGACCAAGTGTTCTCTGGACTGTGTCAAGACCTGGATAGCCACGTCATCTGGAGCGTTCTCCACGGCATATCTCGTAAAATCAAAGTCTGTTTGCGAGGCCGAGGGGAAAGAAACCTCGATTTCCTTGAATCCAATCTCGATCAATTTGTGGAAGTACTCCTTCTTTTCTGCGATCGACATGGGGTCGGGCAAGGACTGGTTTCCATCTCTCAAGTCTGTCGAGAGCCACCGAGGAGCCTTTGTGATTCTTTTGTTGGGCCACGTTCTGTTAGGAAGCTGGACACCTTTGAACTGGGCGTATTTACTCGAAGGGTCTCTCAACATGTTCTTGTACGGCTTGATGTTGAAAGCCACCTTCTGGAGCAACACATTTGTTTTTTTAAACATGGCCGAAGAAGAAACTGTTCGTTTTGGAGTTTTTTTTTCGTGGTTACTGATTGCGCTGTATTTGGCCCCGAATTTTTCACAATAGGCGCGAAACCGCTCCGGTGGGGCGCGCTTATGGCATAATCTCCGGTAGATTATGTGATCTTCCATAAAACAGGCCAGCGGTGATATCTGGCCCACATCAGCTGGAAAGAGAATGTGCCATTCTTAGAACTTTCTGCGGCTTTTAAGTTTCAGAGTCCAAGTACCGGCTTTCTCGAAGCTTTTCCAGCTCAAAGGTGAAATTAGTCGTAGTGGGATGATGTCTTCTCTCACGTGCCTTCACCTGTGGAAAGAGTCATTTTACTCAGCTGTATTAAGCACATGATAAACATGCGTGATGAATACAGTACTTGCAAGTTAACCTGATTCAAAAAGATTAGAAATTGCCTGCCCTGAAGATTTGCCACTTAGCAAAGAGGAGCATAATCATGCTGAGGCATTGTCTTTTTTTTTTTTTTTTTTTTTTTTTCTTGGCTTCGATTGATAAACACCCTAGTTTGTAGTGTCACGAACGGAGTCTGCTAGTTTGATGGTCTATATCATTAGCATCTTTCAGTCTGAATGCTTTTGACCGTGAACAGTTTTGTAGCACGCCCATACACCATCTTATTAGGTCATCATGAGTAGTCTCCACCCTCTTATTATTATCGAAAATAATGAATGTTCAGGATTTTCGATTCTTTCTCTGAGAGTGAAAAACGAGTTTCGAGACACAGGTGATCAGAGTACAAGTTGGCACTTTTGACGAAACCAATTTTCAAACAGCTATTCATAGCAAAAGTCCTTATATAATACTACTAAGCACAGCTATCAAGTGAAAAAATCTCAGAAGCCCAATATCATACACACCACAGATATACCCCTACTTATGGTTAAACTAGACCGGCAATATTATCAGTTGGCAATATTATCAGTATATATCCATTGGCACTCTATCTTAAGCGATTTGATTTTAGGAAAAGTATTCTTCCCGTAGCCTTCAACCGTACCTCTTCCCCTCATTTTACGCTCTTGTGCACTTAACGCACCCGTACACCCACTGTCACCTTTAGGGCCCGGCAACGAATAATCCAATTGCACAGACGCTTCTCGATAATCATGAAAATGGGGGAAGGAAATCGGAAGCTAACTAACAGGAAATCAAGATAAATTCAGCTCAAAGTCAAGATTATCAGGCCTGTCCTGTTTGCTCTCGCGATGGCCCCCATACATTGCCCTGTGCAGCACCTCATCAGTGAAAAACTCATTTTTCTAGCGGAAAAAGAATTTATCTCATCTCGTTTCTTTACTCAATTACAATGGCCAAGTCTTCCACAAAGTCTGCTAAAGCTGTCAAGGCCTCTAAGGTCACCAAGAAGGAAGTTTCTTCTTCTTCCTCTTCTTCCAGCTCGTCCGAGTCCTCTTCCGACTCTTCGTCTGACTCTTCTTCTGACTCTGAGGACTCCTCGTCTTCCTCTTCTGAGTCCGAGGATTCTTCTTCCTCCTCATCTTCTGAGTCTGAGTCCGAGGATGAAGAAGAGAAGGTTGAAAAGGTCGAAAAGGTCGAAGAGAAGAAGGAATCTTCTTCCTCCTCTTCCTCTTCCTCTTCCTCCTCTTCTTCGTCTTCTTCTGAATCTGACTCCGACTCTTCCTCGTCTTCGTCTTCTTCCGACTCTGACTCCGACTCTGAGTCCGAAGACGAAAAGGAGACTGAGAAGTCTTCCAAGAGAAAGGTCGAGTCTGAGGAATCTTCCTCTACCGAAGACGAGCCATCTTCCAAGAAGCAAAAGACAGAAGAAACCCCAGAAACCTCTGAGGAGCCAGCTACATTGTTCGTCGGTAGATTGTCGTGGAACGTCGACGACGAGTGGTTGAAGAGAGAGTTCGAAGAAGCTGGTGGCGTCGTTTCTGCCAGAGTCATGATCGAAAGATCCACCGGTAAATCTAGAGGTTACGGTTACGTCGACTTCTCTAGCAAATCCGCTGCTGAGAAGGCTTTGAACGAGCTCCAAGGTAAGGAGATTGACGGTAGACCAGTCAACTTGGACTTGTCCACCGGCAAGCCAAAGACCCCAGCGTCTAACGACAGAGCCAAGAAGTTCGGCGATGTTCCTTCTGCTCCTTCCGACACCTTGTTCATCGGTAACTTGTCTTTCAACACTGAAAGAAACAAGTTGTTTGAGATTTTCGGTGAATACGGTACCGTTGTGTCTTGCAGACTTCCAACCCACCCAGACACCCAGCAACCAAAGGGTTTCGGTTACGTGCAATTCTCCAGCGTTGAGGAGGCCCAAAACGCCTTGAACTCTTTGAACGGTGAGTACTTGGATGGCCGTGCTTGCAGATTGGACTTTTCTACTCCAAGAGACAACAACGCTAGACCAGCTGGCGGCCGTGGTGGAGCTCGCGGTGGAGCCCGTGGTGGCTTTGGCGGCCGTGGTGGCCGTGGCGGTTTCGGCGGTCGTGAGAGATCTTCCACTCCTACGCCTAGAACTGGTCCTAACGCTGCTTCTTTCCAGGGCACCAAGAAGACTTTCGATTAGGTAGCATAAGCATTTCTACTGTTGTATATTATTATTAGTTGATGCATGAATTTTGGATATCTTGTATGGAATGTACAGAGTCGGATAGGCATGGTGTAGATACGAGAGAAGGTAAATGAGACACTGCCAAGCAACTGGGGTGCAGCAAAAAGCGATAAGATTGGAAGATGAATATGCGAACAAAACGCCACTCCAAAGAGCGGCGTTGGGGTAAGTTACGAAAATAGAATAAGTCAAAATAGAACTAAATTCTCAACATACATGCCACGAAACATGTCAGTGCAACAAGCAGGGCAGAGTACAACAGATAAGAGCGAACAACAATACCAAACCGCCCAGACTGGTACGCATCAAGGTGCAAAAACAACAAGAAATGGCGAAAAAGCCACTCAACGGTTGGGTGCCTTTTCATCTGAAGCGTTCGTAAATTGATGTCTGCGTCTGTCACCGCCGATCGATGCAGGCCTTCTTGCAGACAATGCGAACGCCTTATGGCGTCTTGACGCATAACCGGAGCAAGGTTCACTTCATCTCACTGGCATATGTGGTATACGACGTAAAAGCTCTAAAAAAAAGACGGGTTTGGAAACAGCTTCCCGTGAACATACAGCTGGAAGACATTTTCCCCGCTGCCAACTACAAAATGGGTGTCACTAGAAGTGAAGCCCGGTTCGAGCTGCCGCGGCGCCTTTCCTGCGCGCGCACCCGCAGCAATCTCCGCCCCTCATGAACGTCTGGCCCGCCCCGACTGAGGCAGCGACTCGAGGCGGAAGAAGCCTGAGGAAAAGGCAATGCAAGCGGAAAAACTGGCAGTTGAAAAAGAGGAAAGAAATAACAAAAGGAAAACAGGCAGAAGTCAGAGCCACATACAAGGAAAAACATCGACTGCAGGCGTACCGGCCGTCTGTTTCAGTAGTGACATTACGAGATGGTACAAGCACAGTAGTGCATGGCCGCTCGCATTTTCGTCGCCTAAAATCGGCGGGCAGCGAAACAATGTGGGGCACGTGACCGTTCGCACCGTAGAAGTGTCCCTAACATCAAAAGTATTCCACGTCAAGTTCCAGCGTTAGGCGTGTGGGCAAAGAAACAATAAGCACGATAGCACCGCCAAGCTCAGCCGTCGGCCCTTTTTTCGTGTTTTTCTCATCTGCTCACCATGAAGCGGGCAGTTGCGAAATTCATGCCCGGCAAGCTGACCAAGCCCCGGGCCGAATCTCCCTCGACGTTTAAAATCGACCACAACTCGGTCGAGGATTTCTACATTCTGCTCGACAACCCCCACAAGTCGTGGCTTCCTGGCGAAGAAATCAGCGGCCAGATTGTTCTAATAAGCAGGAAAAACTTGGCCAACATTGCCATTGTGTTTTCCCTCTGTGGCTATGTGAAGATACATGCTCTGCCTCATTCCAAGCTTCGGCCCGTGAAGCATACGCTCTTCAGCCATACCATCAAAATCTACGGCCCGGATGCCGACCACCCGCAAGCAGAAAACGCAAACGAGTTTGTGAATGGGCTTTACAAAGGAGAGCACCGCTTCCCATTCATTGTCAAGCTCCCGAACAAGCGTGTGTTCACGTCGATAGATTTTGGCAAAGGCGCCATCGTCTACGTGCTCAAGACTCATTTGAGATCGGCGACAGACCTGAGCGGCGACATGCTGCTGCCCGGATCCACTGCAAGCCCCGGTTCGACGGACATCTTCTCCATGACAAAATCTTTGTCGAAACTCAGCACTCCTTCATTCACGTCAGAGAAGTTCATAAATATCATTAACCCAATTGACGTGTCTGAGCTACTGCCGCAGAAACCGAAAAGACTACTCATTAAAGACCCCAGAAGAAAGGGCAAGCCGCTGCGCGTGCTGTCCTCAAACGCTACGTTGAATACGTTTTCCACTCTTTCATCCAACGATTCTGATAGCATATCCACAGCCCTTACAAGCCCGAACCCGATAACGCCGAACCTGATGAACACCCATGTGCCCAATGGCCTGTCGCCCAAAACGATCGAACCCCACCAGCAAAAGAACATTCGGGTTTCGATGGAAATCTCCCAACGAGGCTTTCTCAGAGGCGAGCTTATCCCCATTAAGCTATCCATTAAGCATTTGCGGAAGATTCAAGACTCAAAAGGGATCATTGTCACGCTAGTACGTGTCTGTCGTCTTGATTATGGCCCAGATGGGTTTTACGAGTCATTCAGAAAAGACTTACAGCAACTGGTGATCCCGCTCTTCGTTGATCCCAACACATTTTCTCTGGAGATCAATACGAGCTTACGTGTTCCGCCTGATGCTTTTCCCACCATTTCCGGGTGCCCCATAGTGTCGTTTCAATACTTCATCGAAGTTATGCTCAATCTTTCTGGAAAGTCTTTGAGCTTGGAAGGCCCTAGTGAGCATCCAAAATCTTCTGTGGCGCCCCTCGAAGAACCCCTGATGTCACCTGGTAATAGCGGGAGCTACTCATTCCACCCATATGCCATTGCGCAGAATAGGTCTGATTTTATCAACACCGACAAGTTCAAACGTCTGAAGAAGTTTCTCCAGATTACATCAGAAGTCATCATAGGCACACATAGGCTGGACAAAACCACGCTGGCAACATCACCGGACGCTTCGGTATCTATTGTCAATTCGAGACGGTCGCTGGATTCGACTAATTCACCGGGCCAGTTTCAAACGTCTTCTCAGCCTCGGAGTCCAGCACAAATTCCGCCAATCCCTGAGTCTTTTCAAGTGGACGACTTTGCTGTGCCATCGTATATTGAAACGACAAACCCTGCAATTGGAGCACATAATGGAACTTCTGAACCACAAAGTGCTCCAATGTACGAAGATGTGCCCGCAGTTCCCATGCCCCAAACTCAAGAGAACTTGTCGGAAAAAGAGCGTTTGCGGCAACACGAAGCCAGCCTTATGCCATCAGAGCCTCAGTTCGGCGATTCGGAAGGCGAACTGAAGACAGTCAGTCCTTTGGACCCAGATAGTCATATTCTTGATAGCTTGGTCGACGAGCCCAGTTTCGGTCAAATGTCTCAATCATACAGTTCACCTCTTGGCCAAGAAACCTCTTTGCTGCTACGACCTAATGAATCCGCGCATGACTTATATCAAGCGCCTCTTTCGCTGGCGCCTGATCTCCATGAAGGAATAGGCCTGGAAGGGGCGAGGGACTATGTTCCCAACTATGATAATGCCGCTAACGACCAATTGATCAGTAGCACTGCTCCAGAGGGAAGCAGATCGCAAGAAAACTGATTTGATGTCTTATTTCTCGTGTAAATATATACATACACCTTAAACATTAGTAGAGTTACCATAGAGTTACTTGCATCATGATACTACAGCTTTCGCCGTAACCCATCATGTCGATTTCGGTCATCATTAATTTTCGTCAATCAACAGGGCAATCATGCATTATTCTTGGCGAAATACAACTCCTTCTTCAACGAGTTCACATTTTCAATCAACAGGTCTCGTTCTTGTTTCATGATGTAAAGATCGGCCTCCAAATCCTTAACCTTCATCTGGTAATGAGCACTTTGTAAATCATCTTCTGTGTCATTGACTTCGTGTAGAGATGTAGTCGAGTCCGATTGCATACGCTTGATGCTGCTCTCTCCTGGCAACGAAGATACCCGTCTAGAAGCCTTTTTGAATAGTTTCAACTCGTTGTTCTCTCTGGCTAACTTTTCAATCAAAACCTTTTGGTTTCTCAATTCGTCTTGATTAACATTAAGAGCCTTGCTTGTGTTATTCACAGATTGGATGGCATCTCTATAATTAGCTTCAAGAGCTTGCAACGCGGCCATCTTCGCTTCCAACTCATTCCTTAGTTCGCTCATCTCAGACGCAGAAGCCTGCTGTTGTTGTTGAGACGTTCTTAAAAGATCATCAACCTGCTTCTGTAATTCTGCTACCACGGTGTCGTTCTCCTGGTTAATACCACGTTCTTTTGTTTCTGGTGCATGTGCCGACTGCCATAATAAAACCAACTTTTCGAGGTGAGATGATAGTTGGCCCGCGGTCTTTTTCTGCAGAGTTGGGTCTGTAGCATTTGGATCCACATCACGAGAAATTTCACTTTCGTCATCGGTGAATTCCACATCGGCATGAACGCTCTTGTATGTGTTGAATTGCAACTCCAAATTCTCGTACTTATGTTTCCATTCTGCAATTTGCTCGTGCAATACCAGCTCCAGCTTCACTTGTGCTGTTAATTCAGCAATACGTTCTTCTTGACTCTTGATAACTTTCTGCAAAGAAGACAACTGCGTCATCTGGTTGTCCATGAATGGTTCGAAGCGAGTAAACTTGTCTTTGAGTTGCGTGTTCTCGTTCTGCAAGTAGACAAGTTTGTTTGCCATGTCCAAATTCTGCAACCTAAACTTCAAAGCATCGGTAAATCCTTTCTTTGGTACTCCGGCATCTTCATCTTCAACTGAGAGGTCGTCGGGTTGAATTGAGCTTCTAAGCTCTCCAATGATCAGATTTTTTTCATCCAACTCCTGAGAAAGATCTTTTACTTTACTCTTCTCAAGCAGAGCAGCTTCTAGCTTCTCCTTTAGAAGCTTGTTTTCCTCTTCCAACAGGTGAATCTTGTCCGTGGCTTCATGAATTTGCGCTTCGGTGTATTTTTTCAAATCACTAATTTCAGTATTAAGTTCAGAAATGACTTGCTTAACCTTGGAATCCACCTCAGGTGTGGAACCTGTTGAAGCTTTCCGTGGGCTGGAGTTTAATCCTGCGTCAAATCCATTTCCTTTGTGAGACAGAGCCATGTTTGGCACAATAGTGGATGGAGACTTGAGATTTGGCTCAGGAAGAGCAGACAGTTCTCTAACGTGAACAATAGTCGGTTCATCGTGATCTTCATGGTCGGTTTCCTGGACCAGTGGTTCTTGTTCCCTACTGCGGATTCGCAAAGCTTGCTCTTCTTCTTCTTCAGTATCATGGAAATCATTAGTCAAATGCGCAAACTCATGCGACAAAACTGGGGTGGCGTTATCTGACCTGATTTCTTCTGGAAGCTTTTGTCCAAGCGATACTAGCTTTCCGTGAGCAAATGGGCTTCTACCATCATCAGGAGTATCCATTACTGCAATCTCGGCGTCTGTGTTTGTATCATTTTCGCTGATAGCAGACGAAGGCAAATGCACTTCAACAAAATTGTCGCCCAGAGACCCAGCTGTGGGAGTAACCTTGTGCTCTGAAACCTGCTTGGTGTGCACGTCTATGAAATCAGAGACAGTTCTGTTCCTCTCTGTCGAGTCAGAAACGCTTCTAGGCGGCTCAACAGCAGGTGGAATACGTTCTAGAGAGGCATTAGGTGTGCGGAAATCATCAATACCAGCGCTCATGCTCTTTCTGTGGCGCGTGAAGGCATCATCCGAGACCACGGGCGATGGAGGCCTTTTGCTAAGAACACCAGCAGCACCTCCAGCAGATGCGGCGATTTTCTTGGGAACACCACCACGTAGAAGATGGTCAGCCAAGTATAAGTCCATGACAAAGATCATAGTCCCCGTTTCTGTGCCGTCGTATTCCTCATGAGTCTCGAAATTTGCCGAATCTTCGCTAATGTAGTCATTTTTGTCACCGCCCATGATCACCAATTTGTGCAAGTTTGGCAAGTACGATATGGAATGGCCACACCTAGGTCCAGGTCCGTTGACGGCGAATCTATTGTCCAACTTCATCCAGTGGAACGTGCGAAGATCCAAGCAATGCAACGTGTCATAAATGGTACCTGAAAAGTCGTTTCCACCATAGACGTACAAGTACTCATTGACAAGAACGGCTGAATGTTCATTGACAGGCAATGGTACATCTCCTGTAGTGGGTACCTGCAGCCACTTATTGAGTAATGTGTCATAGCACCACAAGTCATTTGACACTTTCTCGTGGTTGTACACTCCACCAAAAATGTAGATCTTGTGCTTGTAAACTGACATGGTGTGATTTGTCAAAGGAGGAGGTTTGAAATTGTTAAGCGGTTCTGCAAGCTCCCAGCGGGCATGAGGCAGCTTGAACGAGGTCAATTCGAAATAGTACAAGTCGCTGAATACCTCGCTTTCCAACTGGCCACCGAACAAGTACAATCTGGAGCTGGAGGTGCTCAACGACACAACACCAATCAGATGGCCATATCTGCCACGGGGCTTGTTCAAAATGTGCGATGGGACCGTGTATTTGCAGTTGTTGATGTTGAACATGTAGAGGTTGTCGTCTGGATACCCGTTGTAGTCAGTGTCCACTGTGTCGCCGCCGTAGATGATATAGGCATTTCCACACAACACAGACGAGTGACCTACACGGGCTGGTGGGTGGTTGTTGTTGACCACTTCGATCATTTCGCTGGTAAAGTGGGTGATGGTATTGTCCGAGGCCGTGTGAGGCGTGATCTTCCACGTGTCGCCAAAGACAGACCCTTCTTTCAATCCCCCCATGATATAGAGCACATTCTTGTCCGACGAAAGCGCCAGAGCGGCATGTCTATACCGAGGGAAAGGCGAGTTAAAAAGCTTGTATCTGGTCCAAGGCGTGCTGGCGTTCTTATCGACAAGGAACTGGTGATCTGGAGACTGTTTCACCACAGAAGACTGCTGATTTTCGGTTACAAGGTGCTTTTCAGGGCTAGCCATGGCCGAGCTGGGACCCGGAGCTGCGCCGGCCATATATTTGTCAGGCGGAGGTGATTCGGTTGCGCGAGACAGCAACGATGGGCGGTTAACGTAGGAATGACGAGGATTAGAACGAAACTCTGCAGGCGACGACATTGTTGAAGTGTCCGGCTCAGATTCAGATTTTTTCTTTTTTCCGAAATGGAAGCGAGCCATGTGGGCAAAATCAGACTAGAGCAGGCGAGGGGCTAGGGATGCAACCAGTTAAATGTGCTTTCCGGAAAAGTTGCAGGAGGGGAAGCTCTTCCTCGTATGGTGATTTATCACTGACACAGATGTGCTGTGTATATATGTGCAGGACGCGGGGCTGACTCTTTGTTCGAAGTCTGCGACATGAAAGCATGACGTAAATTGGGGTTTGGCAGAACGGGGCAAGGAAGTGTCTTTCTCGCAGAATGTTTGACCTTGTTTTCCGGGTGTCTGTGGTATTTTTGCTTTTGTTCTTCTGAGCAGAATCAGCAAGATCAAGCAACAGTTTCTGGTTTGTAACGTTGTCTTTGCCGCAATAGGTATTACCACTTGTAGAAAGATGCGCAGTCTAACATCAAAAGAGGCATTTTTTCAGCCCTCCCATGCACATCTGCTTGAGTGGTCCAAATAGGAATAAAGTACGAAAGTGTGGCTGCTTCGATGTTCTTCCTACCTAAGAGACGAGGTGCTGTCTGTCGGCAGTTTTTTTTTCTGTTCTTTGTTCGGTGTATTTTTCTCGCTGTACTCTTCTCGGTAAATCGTTTCGGCTAACACTTTCCAACATTAGTGCGATATGTCCAAAGCGCGACAAAATCAGTTCACGATCATGACCATAATTAATAATTGGAACACAATGAAAATACTAGGAAAAGAAAATCACAACAACCATATATAGACCTACAACGAACCTTCGCTACGAACAAACTACTTACGGACAAACTAGAACTGTTGGCTTCGTCAAGGCTGCAAACTTCGGCTTCGCACGACCCGGAACACTCACTGTTTCTACACCGCTGATCTATATCCTTCTACTTGAGAACCATGGGTTTTGTTTACGACCCAGAAGAGCAATTGGCGCAGATTTTTCCCAATGCCAACTCTCTATCAAACATAAGCTCGGTCATAGACCATCTTCATCGGCACAGAACACTTTCAAGCGCCAAGATTGCGTCCGAGATCACCAATTACAAACAACCAATCCACGTTCTGTCGGACATTGTTGAACTCACACAGAAGATCGCCCAGATCCGGAGAAAGTCTATGGAAACCCAGAAAGATGTGTTGGCAATGACAGCGAGCATAAAGCGGTTGGACACTATCAAGAAGAACCTCACCTTATCGATGAAAGTACTTGAACGATTGCAAATGCTTGCGAGCTCCTTCAATAGTCTCATGGAGGTGGCACAAACTCGAGACTATGAGAAAATTGCTACTTATCTTGGTGCGGTGAAAGAACTCATGCTGTTTTTCAAAGCATACAAGTCCATAGACGAAATCAGCGCTTTGACGCAGCAGCTTGGGAAAACTCAGAATAAGTTGGTTGAAGACGTGTTTATCGATTTCGAAGAGTCCTTCACCAACAATATTCCGAATGACAAGCTTGTCTATGGATGCGAAATTCTCGAACTAGCCGACCGCAAGAATAAAGATAGACTACTAACGTGGTTCTACAACATGCAACTTAAAGAGATCCAATCCATCTTCAATACATCCGATGAGGCAGGCGAACTAGAGAACTTGAGCCGGAAGTACATTTTTTTTAACAACATCTTGAAGAATATTCGCTCCAGCCATATGCATGTGTTTCCCGAACTGTGGAGAGTTGACTGGGAGCTCACAAAATTGTTCTGTAAAATGACAAAGCAAGATTTATCGACTCAGCTTCAACAATCGACCGTAAAACCGGGTGTCCTTCTTGAGGCCCTCACTAAGACACTTGAGTTCGAAAAAAGCTTAAATGAAGTCTACAATACAACGGAATTTTCTAATATGATCCTGGGCCTGTTTGAACCGTACTTGAAGACGTGGGTAGACGAGCAGGACTCGGTTCTCAAATCCAAATTCATGGAATTCCACTCTTCACCAAAGATCCCCAATGAGCTTATGGGCCCAGAAACAGCTAAAGACCTCTTGTTAGTTCTCAAAGTCAACAATGTACCGAATTTTGCAGATTCATCGGTCGAACTTTTTAAAATTTTCCTGAAAATCTTGCTCCAAATCATCAAGTTGTCAAATGGCGAAATCTTGATCGAGTTATCTAGATTGTTCTCAAAGTATCTCCAGGAGTATCATTTCAAGATACTCGCGCCTATTGTGCAACAAGCTGAAGGGAACCCAAAAGGGATAGAGCCTATAAAGTATTTGACTATGGTGCTAAACACAGCAGACTACATCAATAATAACATCAACGATTTGGAGGATAAATTCAAAAAATTGATTGATCTGACGTTCAAAGAGAGAATTAATTTTGACTCATCCAAGAACTTGTATTTTGAATTAATTAGCAAGACAGTCAAGGCGTTGACATTTAAAATCTCCAATGACTTACAATTCCCATGGAGACAGTTTGAAAACAATAACTGGCAAACTATGGATAGCGTCAGCGACACATCCACATATATGGAGGATTTCGTTCTGATATTGCAAGAAGACTGTCGAATCATATTGCCCTTGATCATCAGAGACAGCTACGTAAGAAACTTCTGCGATAGACTAGTTGAACTAGTTGTCAATGCATTCATCAATAAGCTAAGTTCCATTCGACCTCTTACGCTTGTTAATGTGGAGCAGATTCTTTTGGATGTCACTGTACTCAAGAAATTTTTCAAAACTCTTCCCCTCAACGCTGATATTAATTTTGACAAGGATCAAGTGCAAGAGGGTGCAGAGAAGTCGATTCCCAAGAACTATACTAGGTTTATGAACTCCCAATTCTCAAAGTTGGAAACATTGTTGAAGTTGTTAATGACACCGCCTGTTCCCATCGACTCAGCCACGGAAAGCTACATAAACTTGATTGGAGACAAATCTGAGGACAACTTTCTAAAATTCTTGAGCTTAAAAAACATAGAACCGTCTCGTCAACAAAAGTACATGGAAACATTCAAGCTCCAAATCACATTGCATCCTGACCTCGTTGAAAGTTCACCGATTTTGAGCGTCTTAGAAACCAAAGATCAAGCACATGAGATTACGCATCCTTCCTCTCAGGCACCACCTTCACAAATTGATTATAAAGAAGTTTTAGGCAGCAAGTCACCCGAGCCTCAGTTCGCAGACTTTTTGAAAACCAATTCTGCGAAAATTCAAAACATCAAAATAAATAATCCATTGAGGGATTTCTCCATTAATGGAGAAGGCCATGTCAACAAGCTCAATGAAAACTTCAAAAACTTTGGCAAGTTTTTCCGAACCGATTAAAATAAATTGATTCCACTGGTTTTCAGAACTTCCTGCATACACTCATGTCTAATGTGATCTCAGAAAACCTGAGAATAGTGATAGAGGTCACGCCAAAATCGGGAATGACTAAGCTAGTGAAGATATGTGGTCTACGAACCACGGAGGCGGCAGAAAAAGCTATAGATTCCGGTGCGGATTTGTTGGGTGTGATCATGGTGCCTAACAGAAAGAGATCTGTGACTCACTCAGTTGCATCTAATATTTCCCAACTCGCTCGTGAAGCCAGAGAAAAGTCTGGACGTGCATTGAAAACTCCGACAGAAATAGTGGCATATGTCCAAAAGCAACAACTTGCGAGCCATGATCTGTACTTTAGGCTTTATCACCAGCTACTTGTTGAAAACGGTCCATTCTTAGTTGGTGTATTCAGAAACCAGAACATTGACGAAGTGTTTTCCCTTGCAGAGAAATGTGCTTTGGATTGTATCCAGCTACATGGGAGTGAAGACATCAGTCCGTATTTGGAACGTAACAAGGATGGAAAGTATTTGATTATCAAAAGATACGTAATTCCAGATCATGTGGCGGAAATGAACGACTTCTTTACAACCGTGTGTGATCGTGCCAGCGAAGGATTTGCTTTCCCACTTTTAGATTCCGAAGCTGGAGGCGAGGGCAAGACCATTGATTGGAGCTTGATCAACGAATTGGAGGGCAAATTCGTACTCGCGGGCGGACTATCGCCGGACAATCTCAAAGACACAGTTCCGTACTCGAAGAATGTGTTTGGATTTGATGTCAGCGGGGGCGTCGAAGATGAAAACGGCGACAAAGACTTGCCAAAAATTGAGCAATTTGTGCTCGAGGGCAAACGTATGTAAAAATCTTCTTTTGCAATTCATTTACATAGAATATAATTCAGCGATATTCGATAATACGGGATATCATTACTATATTATACAAGGCCTAATCCTCCGAATCCCAGTTTCCTGGTCTTCTTTGCTGTGGAACTTGAGGTCCTCCAGCTCTCTTGGCCATGATGATTTGGTCAATGGACAAGATTGTAGTTGCAGCATCTGTAGCGAAGTCAATGGCCGATTGTTTGGTCGACAAGAGATCAAAAATACCGGCTTCTGTGGTATCCACTAAGCCATCTTCAGAGCTGTTTTCAACATCCACACCTTTTGCCAAGCCCGAGTTATCCTCCGCAGAGTGAGCAGCATACAACTGACTCAATACTTCGGTGGAATCCAAACCAGACGTTTCAGCCAAGACTCTAGGAACAACTTCAAAAGCTTTGGCGTAGTGTTTTATGGCAAGCTGCATCAAACCAGGGGTCTTTTCACCATGTTGCGTAATCAACTTAGCCAACTCAATTTCAACGGCACCGGCGCCGGGCAAAAGTCTGTTGTCCTTAACCAAACCTTTGATCGCGTTCACACCATCATCAATTGCCCTCTCGATATCGTCCAAATTGTTTTGGGTAGCACCTCTGATAATGATCGTTGATGTTCTGGATGTAGATTCCTCACTTTGTCTGAAGACAGTGACTCTGTCCCCACCAATCTCCTTTGTTTCGATCAAATCGATGCTGCCCATTTCTTCAGGCATTGGAGCTCCCAATCTGGGCAATGGCGTGGCGCCACATACTTGACAAATGCGGCGAACGTCAAACTTGGAAGGAACTTTCAAGATCAAAATATTGTACTTATTAAAGTAATGAAGAGCCAACTCACCAATGCTCGAACCGGCAACAACGACACGCACACCAGAGTCAGCAATTTCCTTACACATAGTGTCCAACTGCTGTTCTTCACCTTGCGAGAAGTTCAACATTTCTTGGGCATTATGAAGCAAGACCGTTCCTTTAGTTTCCGTGGTGGAAATGTCAATCGGACATGTAAACACAACAACCTTAGACTTTTCAGTAACGTGCTTGACATGTCCTTCTGGCTCACGTGGGAAAACCATACCCTTGACCACTTCGGAGTTGGATAAAGAAGAGCCCATAATCTTGACAACTCTCACATTGTCAATGTTGAAGGCCTGTGGTCTCTTTGGGTTGATGATCAACTTGACTGCGTCAACCACAAGGGAAGAAATGGCGTCTTCTAAGCCGTATTGTTTTGCTGCAATGACCGGCTTGATTGCTTTCAAAAGCTCAGCCGAATCGACAATGTTTTCCACAGATCCCACAACGAGTTTCTCCAAAGTCTCCTGCAAGAACTTGTTGGCCATTTTGAATCCTTGCACAATCTCGGGAACGCTCAAACCGAGGTTGAGCAACTTCTCAGAGATATTTAGCATTTCGCCCGCCAAAATAAGCACCAAGTTGGTGTTATCACCCATTTCAAACTCCTGCTGCTTCGATGCCATAATCAAAATCTTCACTGCCGGATGCACAATGTCCAACTCATTCAAAATAGTCGCTGCATCATTGGTGATGAAAGTCCTATCGTGTTTATTGACAAGAATCTTGTTTCTGCCGCTAGGTCCCATGGATGTGAGCACAATGCTGCTGATTTCTCTGACAGCCTCGATGTTTCTGAACATAGCACCATCTGAGGCAGAGTACAGCGAGTAGCCTTGCTTGAAAAGCCCTGCATTAGGGGCCGAAGGCAATTTCAACGACATTGGTGATGGTTTAGAAAAATTTGAACGTTGGTGGCATTTTGTGCTAGCACCGCGGGTGGAAGGTCACGTGCACGGCCACCCACAAGGATTTATGGAAGTACAATCAGACAGGTACAGGGAGGTACTCCAATGGAATAAGAAAAGCATATAGTGTTGGATGATTTTGGTACTAGGTTATTTATTTAGGTGTCATAACTTGTGTTTATGTGTGGTCGCTTGCGCAGCCTTTAAGGTACGAATAAATACCTTGCTCACTAATTTTTCCACTACAGAAGATGAATAAAGTTGAGGAAGGATCCGTAGAATAACACTGTTCACAAGCATTCACGAGAATACAGAAGGCTTGTATGCTCTGTTCAGGAAGCTGAGACAAAAGTTCTGGGCAATTGTCGTAAGTAGGAAGTGATATAAGTACTCAAGAAAAGCGCAGGCTACATAAAGAACGCAGAAGAAAAAAAAAAAAAATACGGCTAGGCTCCATTTGCACATCGCGATATAAGTCGTCACACACAAGCCACCATAAAATCGCCTTTCAGCATACTAGTCCGGTGCAGCAATACATATATTAGATAAGACATGAATTGGGTTAATCAAAGTAACGCACACACTGCATCTCTATTGGTATTATGCAATAGTAGTACATGTACAGTATCGAAGGTGGATGAAGAAAGACGGAACGAGCCCACATTTGGGTGGTCAATAGGCCAAAGTGGCCGAAGGAATTGAATTCTGAAAGTCTTCTAAATGAAACAGGAACGATCGCATATTTCCGGATATCAAAACCAAGGCGGTCCAAAGGCCTTGTCGCAAATAGTACCAGCAGTGTATCTGAGGGAAATAGAGATTCCTGACCCAGCATACATCATCAGCGAAGCTGTGGCAAAGCGTCATGCGGCTGCTAAGTAGCTGGAGAAGACGGCATGCCCGAACAACTTCCATGTAAATAATCCAGGGCGGTCAAGTCGCCCGCTGATGTTTGCTTTACTCCAAGTCCCCTAATGAGATGTCATCAATCAGTTTGCCCACATACTTTGCGAGCGGCGCCAAGCTGTCTGCCGGCGACAGCTCAAAGTGACGTTCGAGCGCAGCATTATATCGAGCCAAAAGCCGCTCGTACTTGTCGAGGCGAGCTTGCTGTTCAGTGATTTTTTTCTCAAATTTGGTGACGTTTTCATAAAGCTGTTGCTGGGCCTGTTTCTTGCGCTGACGGCACTTTGATGCTGCTACACGATTGCGCTCCAACAACCGTTCCTTCTTCCACGCCGCCGTGCCTGGAATAGGCCCATTGTTGGGATTGAAAATCACTTCGTTGTTGTAGATGAGCAGATGGTTTGGCGGCGGGACACCAGCAACATTGTCCGCAGCATCTCTTTCTAGCGTCGATACCCCAGGCGCAAACGGAACCACAGGCTCACGCACCACAGGTTCGCGATCCACAGGCTCACGCACAGCACTCGCTCTGGTTTGCTGGACATACGGTGGGGCCACCACAGACACGGGGTCACCCATTTCAAGATGCATCATTCTTTCAGACGGTGGGTCTGACAGCCGCGGCGTGAGCTGTTGCAGACGCGGTTGCGGCTGGGGTTGTAGCTGGTGCTGTGGCTGGTGCTGCGACGGCTCCAGAAGCGGTTGATCGGCCGCCGGAGGAGGAGGAGGAACCTGCTGGTACGATACGAAGTCCTGCATGTCGTCCAACAGGTCTTCGTCCATGAAGAAGGCTTCGTGGTTGACAATCTGGCCAATTTGACCGTTCGAAATGGAGATGCGCCGACGTCTCTGGGAGTTGTCTCCTGAGTAAGGGAGAAACATGGTCGAGTCGAGAATGGGCGGATTGGTGATGGGATAAGAGTTCATGTCGAAAGGGTTGTGGAAGGCCAAGCCTTTGTAGGGTTGATGTCTTTGGGGCGCGAGCTGATGTTTCTGGTTGTCAGGAAGCGGACGAGTGGGGAGCTGTGGAACGTCCAAAGCGAGAAAGTCCTGCTGGGATTCCTTCTTGATGGTGGGGTGGTGGTCAAACGCCGAGAGCAGAAATGGTTGAGCCTCGGGCTTTGGTTGCATCATTTGAAGGAGGTAAAAGCGCCCGAGAGATCGAAACGGGCAGAAAAGTCTGTCTTGGGAGCCGCAGTGACGAGCGGGAGGCAGAGGTACAGAATAGGAGAAGTGCAAGAGAAGCACGAAAGTAGAGCCAGGGAAGAGCGGCTGCTGATAGGGAAGTAAGCGAAGAGAAAGCTTAAGCCAGACAAAAGAGCAGGCGGCGCTAACTAGAAGGCGACGGAACAGGAACAGAAGGCACAAGGACACCTTTCAGACAAGAAAAAAAAAGTTCGAGAAGTGGTAACTGTGCACGAGGGTTCTGTCTGGGCGAGTATGCAGCACCGCGGATCCAAATGGGGCGGCAGAAACGGGAAGCCGGGGCGCCTGCAGTAAAACGGCCGACGCGCCGACCCCAACTGCGGGCGACGGCCAAAAGATACCATGGATTCGCGCGCACCCAAGGCCCAAGGGTCCTGTTTAGTCAGCATGGGTCTGCATGAAATGTGGCGCCGGAATTGTGGACACGGTGATGTGAGATTTATTATGTTTTCCCTTCTCCCGTAGTTTTCTGTGCCACTTTTCCCATTCTGGCTGGAGCCGACTCCGGTGTGGCTTTGGTGACTAGGGATGAAACTTGATCCTTGGTGTCGTGCAACTCTTGGTCTATCTGTAACTCCGAACGCACAAACTGCATGCGGCGCGCTCCCTCTCGAAAGATAGTCTTGCGGACTTGACGAGCCGTCATGGCGAGATATTTCTTGTATCTCTGGCTGCGCCGAGGTTCGGGCAAAAACACTCGAGCGTTTTCTCATTTGACCACAGCGGTGCCCCGATCCGTCATAATTCCTTTCTCTGCTGCGGATGTTCTCCAGAACTTCTGCGAAGAATATTTTTTCCGATATCTGCACCTCACGGCTTATTCCTCTTTGTTGGCCTTGCTCGCATACACCGGAATCCCATCTACTGCAGACAGAACGTCATTTCGTCCCTTTTGGTGCCGTTGCATGAGATGAACTGGCATGTACCAGCCTCAACAATGGGCCCATTTCTCATCCGCCACGCCAGATCCTCAATGTGCCTTCTCTTCGCAGTTTGAGAAATACCACAAGAGTTATTGTTAAATAATTTCGAGGGAAAGCGCTATCCTAAGCTTCTGGAAGCACCACGTACGCCAAGTCATGCTCTAACTATCACAGCAACAATGTATGCTATTAACGCTAATTTGGGTATGTTAATTGGGGCACATTAATGTTAATTGGGGTACATTAATGTTAATTGGGCGCTAATTGAGCACATTTATTAGTTTAGGCACATACATAATCCTGGGAGTACTTCAGCCTATTCATCAACACACCGATATTGTTTCATTATTCAAAAGTTTCATACTTTCATTGTGGACTATGCAAAAAAATAATAAGATTAGTAAAATAAAAAATAATAATAAATATTATATGAAATGAGTTCTATAACTCCTCGATTGTATAGTTCATCACATAAAGACATCGCCTTACCCTAGGTATTTCCTGCACACACATAGGATACCATTTACGCCAGTCCACGGTCCCGTGACCACATATGGACTACGCCAGTCTTCTTTCGCTTTTGGAAACGAACAACTTCAATGTCGGAGGCTTTGACAAAATGATACAGCCGCCGCTGCTGCGATCGCTCGATTTCCACTTCGACGTGGTTCTCGAGAACCAGCGGGGCCTAAAGATTCTCGGTATCCCGCTATTCAGCCGCCAGTCGCTAATGCCGTGCATAGATCCGCCGCCTTATCAGCATTTGGACGGTCTGCCTGTTTTGCTAGCATACGAATCGATCGATAACTATGCCTTGCCCGATTTCGGCTGGAGCTGGCTGTGGGACACGTGGCATGTGCTTATGCTAAACGATGTGGATGAGCTGGGCTGGGCATATCTGTTGCTTTTTCTGCGGTCCCTAAAGTGGCACGGGAAGTACTATTTTGGAGACTTTGTTCGGCGCCGAATGTGGATCCGCATGCGCCAGAGAGACCATGTGGAGCTGGATCTCGAAACAGAGCACCTGCTGCTTGTGGATGCCACCGGTGAAGACGAGAGAGGAAAACATCTTCACGCACAATCAAGCGAGCCTGCTGATACAACTGTTGGTGCAATTCTCATCGAGTAGATTAGTTCTGCCGCGTTACGTTGAGGGCCTTATGAGCCGTTTGCGATTACTTCGGTTTCGAACTCTGGGACGAAGAATTACCACAGTTATGTATTGCCCTGTGGTCTATTGTCGTGGGCAGAGTCTAGACCACAGTCCAGAACCGTGAATCGAAGAGAACTGGACTTGAATCTAGAATGTGTTGGAAAGAGGATCTGGAGGCTGTGAGAAGCAGAACAGAAGCAGAACTATTCGAATCAGACTTCCAACAGGCTATCAAATGATACTTTTAAGAGGCTATTAAACAAGATTTTTAGAGGCTATTAAACCAGATTCTTAAAGGCTATTAACCCAAGTTTTCAGAGGCTATTGAATCTGACTTCTAGCAGTCTTTTCAATCAGCCTACCCAGCTCGAGCTGCTTATTCCTGCCCACCGAAAGCAGCCTAATCTACTGCTAGAACATCCTTGCAGAATCCCATTTCCCATCTTGTCTAGGCTCTCTATGTGGAAATTAAGGAAACCTAGTATTCAAGGGCAGGCACCTTCTGATGGGATTTCTATCGCCTTTCGTATGATTTGGCATTGCGGTACGACACAATTACAGGGAGTGATCCACCATGAAGCGCCCTGATTATTGCTAGCAAACGCTTTCCGATAGTCACAGGTTTGTATGGTCATACAAGAGCGACATGGCGACATGGCGACATGGTGTGCGACACCTAGTCATTGCGACACCTTACTTGTATTGTTTTCATAATAACCACAACCATCTTTACCCATGTCAGGAGATCTCGGACTTGCTCTAGTTGTAGCGCGGCACGCCGTGGCGACCTCCAAACGGTTGCAAAGTTAGTACTTTTGTCTCCTTTTTTCCCGTTTCGCTTCCATACTAAGCCTAGCTTCGGTGTCATCTATCGCAAATGCCTGTCTCCCCAAACGGAGCAGACACCAGCCTTCAAGATCGTTTGTTTGCCACAAGTACACAATTGGCGAGCACCGAAGAACACGCCACAGCAGAACGCCTGTAGGCTTCGATCCTCATGACCTTGCTGCTTTTGTATCCGTCATCAAAAATGACTGCAAATTGTACCCGTCAGAATCGGTGGCTACTACAATTATAGACTGCAAAAGTGTTCTTCAAGAGGCCGACTACACATATTCAGCTTACCGATGCTCGTCGTTTGTGGCCCATCTTTTGGGATGCTTGCCCTATGTATATGGCTATCAAAATAATCCACTACCAGTAGCTCATGATGTGAAAGCAGCTCTAGTGGATTTTCTCTACACCATGTTCACCAAGATTTCGCCAACATCGTTACCCTTGACCGAGCAACTTGTGGCCATTTTAGCACAAACTGTCTTCTGTTTCCGCTTCGGACCTGATGCTGATAGCAAGCCTGACTTTACCCTTTTTGCTTCGCTCACAGGAATTTGTACAACCAAAAAACTCATCCACAGCCACGCCTTCATCGACCTGTTCTGCGTGTGTCCTGTTCCTGTGGTAGAAGCTATGCTTGATGTGCTTTATCACTACTGCACCACTTATGACTCGAATTGTGTGACTCAAACCAGTACTAAAGTATTGGCATGTTTGGTAATCTTTGATGACGAGCACGCCACAAATCATTTTTGGCTCCAAAACTGGACCAATGCATGAGTCGAGCACATCACTTAGAGCTGAAGTGTCAGAGTTCATGAAAATTCAATTTAGCGAATAGATTTGATGGCATTTCGACTGAAAATATAACTGAGACCGCTAGCGGTGGTGGTCAATCCAACGACAATACCAAAAACGTCGAAAAAGTTACTCAACTGATCACTGCCTCCAACAAGATACTCTATGCCTGGAAGGAAAACCAATCCGCCAATGTAGAACATCTGCAATGCAGTGTTCACTTTGCCCAAGAGATTAGGGTGCACGGTATGCGTAGTGATGGACATGTCAAGAAAGCGACTCATTGTTTTTGGAGGGGGTAATGCCGTATAGCGGAAGTAGAAGGCCATGAAACTGAGCATGACATCACGCCCTATAATGACGGCCCCAATGTACCAAGGCATGATGTTTTGCATTGAAAGTGCAACGGTACTCACTGTCATGAGGAACTTATCAGCAGCTGGGTCCAAGATCGATCCGAGCACGGATTTCATATTGCAGCGGCGGGCGATCTGACCATCTACGAAATCTGTGACGCACGAATATACAAAAACAGAAATGGCAGCGGTCGAATGGCCTGTGGCAATGAAATATCCTATAAACGGAGTGGCAGCAATTCTTGTCATGGTAAGAATGTTGGGGATTGTGTAAAGCTCATTGCGGATGTCTGGCTTGACTGGTATCTCCTTCTTTTCTACGGGAAGTGCCGGTTTCCCCAGAATGTTCACCACCAGTTTTTCACTGCGATTGAGTTGCTGCCATCGACTTGGAGATACACTCAACAGGCGAGCCAAAGAGAAATGCAATGGTCGTTTCAAAGAACGGCCTATTGGCACATGTGACCGTAGGCTCCAGGTAAACAGTGAGGGAAATGTTCTTAGCATATTATGTGGAATGAAAAGGCCAAAATGAAAAATTACCAATTTTGGTGCGCACCCGAGCTACTACCCCATAGGTTTACGTTGAAAATGCGGGCTATCAACATGACCTTTCTTTTCGATGAACTTTTCTTGTCAAGCACAAAACCTAGCCGCCATTTCTTCATTCTTTTATCAGTGTGATATTACTGCTGTACAAACCATTGATTATCAATGACGGAATATGATGTTTACTAGCACTAGCTAGTCTGTCGTTCTTTCGATATTTTCGCATACGTTTGTGTGATTATTTGGTATAAGAATGGTTCGTCAATCTGTAAATATGAGTAATTGCTCATAATAGTTGTCATATGCTGTTTTATTATGCGTAAAGTTTAGCGATACAGAGCTTGTGCTATGTAATGGATCTCATTATAACCCATAATTTACCCGCATGTATCTATCACCTACTTTGGCAAACCCTTCTCATTGACCAAGGACTGTGTCGTTTCTTGAGGACCACTTCCGATTTTCGTCAAGATGATTCTGCTGACTCCCTTGTATGCGTCGGTGTCGAACTCAATCGTGGAATCCTCGAACCCATTGACCTTGTCAGCAATTTTCTCCCAACCAGGGACTTGGTGGAAATATTTGTAGATCAAACCCAACACCTTGGTCTCATTTTCTTCTTCATAGTAAATGACAGCATTTGGACCAGCGTCAAAAGTGTAAGCAGCAATAATCTTTCCCTCTTGCTCGTTCAATTTGTGGATCAACTTGATGATTTTCTTTGAGGTATCGTTCAAGTAAAAAATGGGAGGATACGAGTCCAAGCACACCGCGTGGAACGAGTTGGAGTCCTTCATGGTCAACTCACCGAAAGTCTGGAAATCACGCTCGGCAATTGACTTTTTCATTTGTTCAAACCGCTTGGGCACAACTTCTTTGATACGCCACTGGAACAAATCGGAAGTGGCAACGGTAGATTGCATTCCTGTAGTGGAGGGCGTATCCTTCTTGTCATCAGACACAACCAAAATGGCCGCTTTCATAGTTGGCCAATGTTCCAATGGAGCGACTTCGACAGCCTTGGAATCCTCGCCGTTTTCCAAGTCACCCATTTCCCACGCGACGTAGCCACCGAACAAAGATCTACAGGCCGATCCCGAGCCCTTACGAGCGATTTTGGAAATCTCCGACATCAGCTGAGGAAGCTTGTACAATTTGGCAATAGCCACCACCAAAGCAGCAAAGCCGGCGGCTGACGAAGCCAAGCCAGCAGCGGTGGGGAAGTTGTTTTCCGAAACAATGTGTAAGCCCCATTCTGACAACTTGGGCAACGAGGAGTCTTGTTCTTCCAACTCTTTTCTCAATCTTCTCAAATCCTTCAAACATGCAATGGTTCTCTCGCCCTTGATGCCTTCTTCAACTCCATTGAGCCACAAGTTGTCTTTGGAGAATTCTTCACTGGTAGCAACAGAGGTCAAGGTTCTCAAGTCTTCCTGCGCCAACGTTACCGAAATGGACGAGTTGGTTGGCAAGTTGAGCGTTTTGTCTCTTTTGCCCCAATACTTGAGCGTCTGGGAGAAAGTTAGCGCTTGCGAAACTAAAAACTGCCGGAGCAGAAAATGATATACATACAGCAATGTTGACTGGAGCCGTCGTGGAGGCTGTGAAAACTGTCATGTTTAGAGAGGTAGTGGAGAAAAATTCCTACCCGTCGTATTTAGTCGTAGCCGCGCAGTCGCGACAAGAACGTGCATTTTATTGAAAGCAGTGGATTTTCCAACGATCTTGGCTCGAGGCAGATTCGAAAATACAATTCGCTAGTATTCACGCTGAAGCTAAATAAATGATACAGAAGAGTTGAGTTCAAGCAAAAAAAAAAAAAGTAACCCCCCTGTTAGGTTGACCGTTCCATCAAACCTAGATTATGGATTTCTGAATGTGAACCTCCGTCGGCCAGTCTAGACTGTATTGACTGGGTTAGTCTCATTAGTTTCAGCTTGGAGTAGACTAGGTAAATCTCTTTAACCCCGGCTTGGAGTAGACGTAACGTCCATGTACGCTATATTCTCTAAATTTCTGGCAGTTGTCTCTGACTTGCACTTATATTAATTTTTGTCATAATTGAGTTATCACATAAACTCATCTGCAACAGTGAGACTAGATAGCGGAGTAGTAAATCATAAATCTTTCTTTTTGTTGATGAAAAAATGCGTCTTAATCCGTATTAACCATTACAATAATTTCAAGACAATGTCCATGCACCCTCTTTCATTATTGTTGCTGGTTCTGGAACTTTTAGCTTGAGTCTTGAAGACATTTTGTTCTCTCAGTCGGTTACTTACATATTTAAGAGGTGTTTGAATAATTTGGGGTGAGTCCGTTAAATAAATCTAATCTCATAGCTCTTCAGAATTTTTAGTGACACAGGTCAACCATAAGCAACTCATATGGCATTTTTCTTGTGGTCAATAGACATGTTCTTTCAATCCATTTATAAAAATTTTACTATAAGCGCTACCATCTTTAGTTTAGCATACACCCACGGACAAATCACCAAAAAAAAAAAATTGCTTTCCTGTTTGTATGTGGTTCAACTCTAGCTGTGGGCTTTTTGCAATGAATAAACCATAACCATGTCTTCGCCATCGCCCCATACTACACATTATAATACTCAATTGACATATCTTATACTTATACAGCTAATTAGCGAAAGTGTTCTTCGTACATGTGTTGTCCCCGAATGTTTTTCACTTTCTTCTCCATCTCCACAATCTGGCCTTGCAGTCACCGCTACCGGTAGCAAAGATACCTTCTGTTCCCAGAGAGTTGAAAGAAACAGCCACCGAGATGACTGAGTTGCGGTGACCCTGTAACATCAACAATGGGTTGCCCGACGCCTGGTCCCAGAAAATCACTCCACGGTCTTTAGAACCAGACAAAATGTACTGGCTGTCTGGCGTAGAGCACACACTTAAAACAAAGTCCTTGTGCCCAACGTAGGTAACCTCACAGCTCGATTTCTTCGTTATTTGCGCGTTTGCGCCTGCGCCTGCTTGCGCCGAGTCTGCTTTTCCTTCCAAATTCCACAACTTGACTGTTCTGTCCAACGAACCCGATGCAATCTGGTTACCATCAGCAGAAAATGCAACAGAATACACCGAGTCCTGGTGGCCATTGCCTGACTCATTGCTCGAGTCCAATCTCTCAACAAGGAATCCAGTCGAGGAATCCCACACACGAACTGTCTTGTCCAAAGAACCTGCAGCAATCAATTTTCCGTTTGGAGACACAGCAACAGTGGTAACACCGTCTTCGATAGACAACGTCAAAGAGCACTGGGCTGAACGCAAATCCCAGATTCTGACAGTGCGGTCCCCAGAACCAGAAACCAAGCGGTCTCCATCAGGGAAAAAGTCCAATGAGTAAATGTCCTGCTCGTGACCACGCAAAATCTTGATAATTCTTTTCGTGGCCAAATCCCAGATACGAATCAACTTGTCTTCTGCACCTGTAGCCAACAACTTCCCGTCAGGAGAAAAGCACACAGAACGGATGTACAAGTCACCGTTTGCGTTGGTCGAAGCGTTGTTGGAAGATCCGTTTGTACCGTTTTCGCCGTTTTCGTTGTCTCCCTCGCCATCTCCTGAAGCATTACTGGCCGAATTGTCATCAATCAATTTGGCAATTAAGGCACCAGTCTTGACATCAAAAACCTGGGTAGTCTTGTTGCACCCAGTAGCAATGTACTCGCTGTTTCTGGAGAACTTGACACAACAAACAACAGAAGAGTGGTCCAAAGATTGCATCAACTCAACATCCAAATCACGCTTGAATGCTGGATTGTACAAAACATAAAATTCTGGGCTCTGCTTCTTGAAGTCTGGGTTAGCCTTCATCACGTCCAAATCCGCAAGGAAAGGAGGAATTTCCTTCACGTGCATGTTTTTCTCTTGGGGATTAACAATGTACTGCGACTTGTCGATAACAGTCAATGCCGACGAAAACTCTGGAGCTGGAGCTTCTCTAGCCGTTTCAGCAGAAGGTTCCAACTTGGCAATACTAGGAGAAGCTTTAACGGACTCCGGTTTAATGTTGGCCTTGAGCGCTGGACCTGGTTGAACAAGCTGCGGCTGTCCCTGTTGAGGAGATTGATGTTGCTGCTGTTGCTGCTGTTGCTGCTGTTGTTGTTGCTGTTGCTGTTGTGGATACGGGTAAGGGTACTGAGCATCCGTAGGTTGTTTGTGTTGAATTTGCCTGTCTCTATTTTCCAATTCTGTTTTCAAGCGCAAAATCTCCTCCTCGTAAGCCTCCTTGATTTTCCTGTGGGCCATTTCCAACTCGTACACGGTCTGGCGAATTTGCTGCATCTCTGCGGTCTGCTGGCTGCATTTGGAGTCGTAGTCCTCCTTGATTTTCGAAAAGTTGGACGCCTCGTTAAGGGCAAAGTCAAATTCCTGCTTCACTGCATCCAACAACTCATTCAAACGCTGCTGGTGTCTCTGCTGCTGCTGGTGTTGCAGATTCTGGTTCTGCTGCAGCTGAGCGGAGCTGGCGTAGACAGACATTGGAGCGGAGTAATTTTTTGCTTTTTCGTGGGCGGATAGTTGGCTTTTTGTGGTGGCTTATTTCTGTTCCTGCAAACTACAACTCTGCGATTGTAGCGGGTGGACGAAAGATGTGGTTTCACCGAAAGAATGTGCACACACAAGCGGGTTTATTGTGGGAGCTATTTATTTAACTCTGAAAATGCCTTCGAGTACAAAGTAGGTTGAGGGAAAAAACAGACAAAGTTGAACATTGAATCCAGCCAGCCTGTATGCAGGCATCCGCGCTTTCTGGAGGATGCCATACGGTGTTTACTAGTCCTACTAGATTCCCAAGATTATAGAAAGGCAGAACATGTAATATACAAGGAAGGTTAAAGAACAATCTGAAAGTGCAAAGTGATGACAGCGCGCAACATTTTTTTCATATATATCATCGCCGTTTGGATCAAGTTGCCCCGTGTCTTTTATTGCACAACGTCTTTTTCCGCTCTCTTTTCTTTTATTTTTTCTTTCCATCAGCCTACTCTTCTTCCTTGGCTATTTAGACAGAGTAATCAATGGACTGCAGATACGCATATATCCGTTGACAGAGCCCTTAAATTGGGCGCTGATATCTTTTATCTCCAGCTTCCAATGGCCACGAGAAACACGTCAGAATCTCGATAACTTTGCTGTCTAATGTTTTTGCCGCCCTTTCCGTCCATTCATTTTCGGACAATACGACAACGGGAGGTGCGGCTGTTCCAAATTGGGAAACATGGGGTGAACATCCAGCACGCACCCCATGCCCCCTGTATCGGTCCTTGAAAACGCCCGATTATTGCTGAGGAAAAGACCGTCGAAAGCCGACATAGATCACGTGACGCATTATATACAGGACAACAATACCGTCCAGTAATGTTCCAGCTGTTCCATTAGCAGAGATCTGGCTCAGTCCATGCTGGGCTATGTTATGCTGTCAAAATTACGTAACGAAACTACATGGGTGTATTGGTGTGCGCATTCGGTAGTGTGCGGTTTCACACTTTATACTTTTAAAACAAGTGGTGCACTGGTGTTCTCCCTCTCCTACGACTAGAACATGGTATATCTTGGGAACTCACCCTTTAGGGGCAAAAAGGAGCAGGCGGCATATGACAAGACGTTTGCCGGTCGGTATCAGAAGCTTTTGCGCAAAAACCACTTCCTTTATTTTGGACTTCCCTTCATGCTCAGCATAGTGGCAGGATCGCTTTATCTTCAGAAGTTCACGGCGTTGAAATGGGAGAGATTCGATGAAAAGTACCGCCAGTTGAACGAGGAAGAGATGCTAGGCATGATTGAGAAGAAGCGCAATTTTGACAAGAGAGACGATTTCTACAGATTGCAAGGCTTGTTAAAAGACCATAGCACAGATGTGAGCGACGATTACGAAATTGTCCGCGTGGAGAGGAAAAAAGAAGATGAACCCGTGTGGTGGAGATCAGGATAAACTTCCTCCCTGTTTTCCATATGCTGTTCTTTTTTTTTTTCATGCTTCTTTTCCCCGGCTTTGCTTTCTTCCTTCGCTAAGTATCGCGACCGTACTTCTCCGCGAAAAATTCATCTCATCGTCTCATTGCAAAATGGTTTCCTTTTCGTGTGAAGTGTGCAACGACACCGTGATTAAGAAGAAGTTGGATCAACATAAGCAAAGATGCCACGGAGCATACTTTACATGCATTGACTGTTCCACAACATTCAGCGGCAACGACTACAAAAGTCACACACAATGTATTTCCGAGGCTGAGAAGTATGAAAAGGCCTTGTACAAGGGAAAGAAGGGAAAGCAAGCCAAGCAAGAGGTAGCTAAGCCACAACCAAAGGAGGAACAGAAGGAACCAAAGAAGGAGACGGAGGCTAAGGAGGAGAAGAAGGAGAAAAAGCAGAAGCATAAGAAGAAGGACAAGATCGACTTGTCGAAATACGGTACAGGTTCTTTGTACAAAATTGTGAAAAGCATCGCCAAAGACTCGAAAAAGGACAAGAAAGAGGTGTTGCAAAACTTAAAGGTGAAGGAAGAGAACGGACAGCTCGTTCTCACATTGTAAATAGCATAGAATGTTTTTATAAAGCATACACGACTATACCGAGCTCGCCACAAACCAACTTTAGTGAAAGATTGTTATCTAGATATCAACACCGCCTGGTCCCATTTGATGTAGTAAATGCAAGAATGTCAGTATTAAAAAAAAAAAAAAAGAAAAAAAAAAAAGCGAAGGAAGGAATTGCTCAACTTTGTTTCGATTTATTTCTTCGTGGCCTTGTTCAAGGCTTTGCTCATCTTGGCATAAAACTGCAGAAGAGTATTGTATGGGAATATAAGACTATCCTTCAAGTACTCTGGCAAATGTGGTGCCAACATACGAGCATGACTGTTCATAATTTCTTCTTCTTCAGAAGCAGGCAGTTCGTCCATTTTTTGGAAGAAAGTAGGCACATAAGTCACTTCCGCTGTATTTTCGAACTTACGTTTAATAACAAGCCGATATGTCACACTAATAGCGTCACTGTCGCTGTCACTATTGGTTGACAGCTGCTTAACGTCAAAATAGAACTTCACTCTGTCCTCTTCATATGAGATAATTCGAACTCCTGTGAGCAACTCAAGCATGTCGAGGGTAACACCAATGGTTTTGAGTTCGTTCGCCAAGTCTTCCTGGTGTACCATGGCGGATGCGTTTCGTCGGCGAATTGGCAGTTCATACAACTCGGGCATACGGCCTCTCTGAGGCGTCGAACTGACAACTGAAGAAGACAGTCCTGTGGTGCTGGCGTCTTCTAACCGCCGGAGCAGCGCCAGAAGCGAATCGATGCTCTTTTGCTTGTTTTCGAGTTCATGGCGCATCTGGGAGATCAAACGCGAGTCATTTTCCATCTGGAGACGGGCGGTGCGCTTGTAGCTCTCAAATATCTGCTGTTGCGATCCAACCAACAGGTTAACGAAGTGAACAACCTTCGCCAGTGTGTCTGCAGCTAAAATATCTGCTTCTGTGATCTGATGTGATTTGTCGAAGGTGGATGTTTCTTGGACTCCATTTGGTTTGGCTGCTTCAGTTTCAGCAGCTAGCGAAGTCGTCTCTGTGATTGGATCAGGCTCCTTCTTCTTACGGCCACGTTTAGCCGGCTCTTTTGTTGGCTGAGTCTCTTTTTTAGCAGGTGCTTTCTTGGTTTTCTTAATTCGGGTCGGCAGAGCCGCCGAAAGCGCAAGCGAATTGGATTTGGACCGGGGCGACTTTCGAATGGCCTCTTGCTCTGAAACATCTTTGGAACGCGTTCCTTTTGCTGTTTTGGCCATAGTAGAGATGTTTGTTGTTTGTAGAACGCGATGTGCGATGAAAATGTGGAGGGTATAAACAGGACAGCCAGAAAATAACACATACTTGATGAAAGACAGAACCATACATTCGGATTGAAAACAAGATTTCCAATCACTTATAGGAGCTTTTTAAGTATCTTTCCCACAGCATCCTTTCGAAGTTTTGGTAAAATAGCCATGCTTCTCATTTGAGATAGATTCCACACAAAGTAATCAATTGTGTGTTGCTTGTTCTCTCTAACCTTCTGTATCAGGGTTTGATTGATGATTGGCCGTGTGAGCGGCTCATTCATTGTAACCCTACACGAGTATGCCAGCTTTGCAGAACTATGCCTCTGACTCAACTCACTCAAGCATGTTCTAGTTGTAAAAGGGTGAAATTACAAAACCACTGTGGAGCCGTATAACTATTTTCTGCTAGAGCAAATAAACTAGGTGGATGAAAATGAAAGACTTATTCTTTAGCTAATAAGTTCAAGTTCAGTGGTAGTAGCTTTTAATACTTACAGAGTAGGTCAGCTGGTTCACCCTAAAACGAAAAGCATCTAATCATTCCATTTACACATTCGATGCATATGAGATATATAGAGTACAGCATTGATGGAGGCAGTGATGCTAAGAAATGCCACTAATTTGCGCAGAAGTAGTCGGCTGATGATGAAGAAAGAGTTGCAAATTTCCTTATAATTGCATGAGGCGGATACGATAAAGAAAGTTACCTATAGTCAGTCCTTTACTATATCTTGGGATTGCGTCACGTAAAACTGCCTCACAAGTGCCGGCGCAAGTCAATGTAGTTGTATAAATCGAAAGAATACGCATACTCTGAAAAATTGCCCGAAACATGAAACAGAAGTCCAGATCAGAATGGAAAATAGCGTAAAGTTCATAAGCTGATTAATTTCTTACAAAACGTAACTGCTTCAATTCCAGTCTATCGTAGCCAACCGTATGCTTTCCCATCTTCGTCATGCCCTGTCTTCCATGTAAAAGCGCGCACATTCAATCGGTCTTCCATTTCCCCACCATGTCTTTTTCTCCTGACATCTTCAACAAAAAGTTGGACCTGCTTCAAGAAACGCAGGAATCCATCGTCTCCATCTCGCAATGGGTGCTTTTCCACCACCGCCATGCCCAAGAATTGTGTCGCTTGTGGAGTGACTACACATTGACGAGAACGCTGAAGCTGAACAAAAGGCTTTCGCTTTTGTATCTCTGTAACGACGTGGTGCAAGAGGCCCGTCACAAAAGAAAGCCCGAGTTTTCCGCCGAGTTTGCCAAAATACTTCCGAAAGCCCTCCATACCATCTACCCTTCGCTAGACACGGCCATCAAGCCAAAAGTTGAACGTCTAGTAGGTGTTTGGGAGCAGAGGAACATCTTCTCACAAAAGGACATCAAGGCAATGAGAGAAGCTGTGGAGCTGGCTAAAGGAGGCAAACTGCAGATCCAAAATACCGACACTGACAAAGCGCCTTCGACTTCAGGACCTCAAGTGGCCACTGATTTGGTCCACTTGAACAACTTGTACCATCATATGGCACAGTTACAGGAAACGTGCCAGGCCAATTTGACACAAGTGGGGATTCAGTCGAAAGCGTACTTGCCCAACGATTTATCTGTGCTGGATAACCTTCCGCTGCCCAAGGTATACATTTCCAAGTTGAATGTGCTAGAGAAATTGTGCAACATGACCACGAAGAACTTGGAAGACATCAAGACTACACGCAAGGAAATTGTATCGGTGTTAGGCAATTTACAGAAGCTTGCCGCTGAGGGCGAAAATACAGATGACCTGAAGGTATCTATAATTGGGCGCAAGTTAGACAAGTTGTACACCACGCGCCAAGAGTTAAAAGAGATCCTTGGTGAAGAGGAGCCAACAACTCAAAGTAATGAAGAAAACGAAACGCCCTCTCCATCCTTTGAGCCTACAAGCGATTCAGCAACAGATCTAGTTCCAACTTATGAGAACTCGAGTGACGACGACGACGATGACAACGACACGAGTATGCCGGTAGGCAATTTTCCAAGTGCTCTGAGAAAGCGCAAGTTGTCAGATTCGTCCGTCTCATCCACAACTTCGAAAAAGTCGGTGGCGTTTTCAGAGGATATCCAAGTGAAAGAGTATGACAGAGAAGAACAGACAGAAGTGATCAAAATCGTGAAAAGCGATACAGAATCTGAAGATGACTATGTGCCAGATATTGAGGAGCCAGAGCCTTCTGATTTGAAAGAGTATGAGTCAAAACATAAAGATGATTTGGAACTTATGCATGAGAAAAGGACCAGCGACGAACAAGGAGAAGACCAGAAGGCAGGGCTTCTCAGTTTATTATCGAAGCTTAGCTGAGATGATATACAAGCAAAAAAAATTACTTTCGATCCTTTTATTCCCGATATGAATGCTAATGACTAGTTTAGAAGACGATAGACGTCACTAACCGTTTTGTTCAGATAGTGACAGTAGTTATTTGTGTCCTCGTTGGATTCCGGCGCAGCTGGAAGCTTTGCGGGCACTGAAAACCGGCGCACCAGATCAAAGGCGCTATCTGGACTTATTGAACTTGTTACAGAGTCCAAGCTGCTTTTTCTAGACGTGGCCGGCGATGATTTTGCCCTTTTTTGGGAGTCTGGGTTTGAACAGTCGCTTCCCTTTCTCTTGCGAGTAATATAGATACATAGCTCATCACAAGAAATGCAATTCAAACACTCGGGTAGATCGCGTGTACACTTTTTCTTGAACTTTCTGCAGCGAAGACAGCTGGAGCGGGCCTTTCTTACATCTTGAGCATCTAGTTCGATGTTAGAGAGATCATGGTTGTATATATTAGTGTTCTGCTGAAGCGCTTGAGGAGACAAGATCTTCTTTTTGAACACAACGATAGAATCCTTGAGATGACGAGTAGTCGTATAAGCCTCCGAATTTTTGAGATGCACTTGAAAGTGGCTTGTATAGGCTTCTAGTTCGGGGTACTCGTGCAAAGTTGTGGAAAAGTGGCTTTCATCACTCATTTGGTTGATTCTAGGGCACGCCATAATAATTATTGCCTCATGCTATAATGGAAGACGAAAAGCTAATATGGAGGTAAAGAGCCAGAAATAAAAGATGCCAGTAGTAAGTGCTAGCAAAGAAGCACAAGAAAGAATTTCTGTGCGTCAGGCACACCTAATTTTAAATGCGTTATTAGCGTAATTGGCAATATATTATCGGTGCGCGCGTCGGAGTCAGACGGAGTCGCACATGAGTCAAAAGCTGAGTCGCGCATCTGATTCACGCCCGTCTGAAAAAGTTTTTTGTGGATCGTAATGTTGCAAGTAACGGCGACCTTAGTGCTGAAGAGCCCGAGAGAAGCGGTTTGATGCTGATGGCGTGGGTTTGGTTTCCTTTGGGAAAAAGCCGCGCAAATAATTCACTTCCTCGGGTAAGTTTCTCAACCAGCGGGAGTTCTCTATTGAGATCAGAGGCAAGGTTTTTGAGAAGCGGAGTCGGTCTAGCGTATTCCAGTAGATCTGTTCCCGATTTCTCTGCCGACTGTTGCCCCTTTACTTCTTGTTCTCTTTGCAGCTGAACTCTCTCATTGATAGACAAGTCCGCGAGGGCCGCAGTCAATTCGGTGTTTTGTGCAGGGGACTCCGCATGTGGAAGATCTGTTGATAAGGTCAAAAACTGCGGCTTTTCGTGCAGGAACCAACGTCTCACCAGAGACGGAAGTTCATCGTGCCCTAGCGACGAGCCCACATACAACAATGTTCGGGCCCGTGTGAGCGCCACAAAAAGCAAGTGGCGACTGGCGTAGTCGGCCAGAAAAGATTCGGGCGCGAGAATTTTTTCCCACGAGGTGCGCGCACCCAGCGCAAGAACAAAGACCACTGGAAACTCGAGGCCCTTGGCTGAGTGGATTGTGGAAACACGCACCAGGTTCGCATTCGGAGGCGGCACTTCGTTGTCATAGGTCTGGAGAAAGAAGTCAATGAACGGCATTGTTTGAGCCTCAGCGCTGGCACTGTACATATCAAACGAATGGTGTACTGAATTGTTGAAGGATGTGAGAAGATCGGCTCCAGAAGAAGTAGAGCCGGCGCCCACTTTGGGGCGAGTGTTTCCAGATTCTGCGGGAAAAACGTAGTCATGAATGCCTGCGAGCCGCGCCATGCGCGCCAAACATTGCACCAATTGGAGCGGCGTGTATGCAAGCGGGTCCTGGGCATGGAGCGCGCGGACTGTTTCGCGTTCTATTTGGACTTGGTTCAAGAAGGCAGCGATGTTCTCCAACAGATCTGGGCAAGTGCGATAGATGCGCGCGAGCAGGCCCGATGTGTTACCCTTTTCCATTTCCACAAGCTCCGCATGCAAAAATATCTCCAACGCATCTGGCTGGTCGCCGTACGGTTGCTCAAAGCACTTGGTAAGTGTGCGGGCGGCGCGGGCGCGCGCGCCTCTGTGGAGGTCTAAAAGAGCCATCACATTTAATAAGCTGAGGCCGGCGTCGGAGCCGCCACAGATTACGCTCAACACATCGCGATACACGTGCATGTTGGAGTCGACCCATGCGTTTCCTGGGGCGACTTTTACGGCGGAAATTCCAAGCGCAGTGAGTGCTGCGGTGGCACGCGTCGCTTCGGCGTTGGTGCGGGCCAAAATTGCCATGTCGCGCGGCTGAAGAAGCGCCAGGCAACAGAGCAAGCGCACGATTTCTTTGCAAACATGGTCAAGTTCGTTGCGCGCAGGCAAAATCACGGGGCGCGGGCCAGATTCTCGGTTCGAAATGAGGGCGAACGCGGGCTTGTCAAGATTGGACAGATCGGGCATTCGTCCACTGTTAGTGGCAGTCGGGTCGGGCGTAGTTTCCACGGTTTGCACGTCAGCCTCAATTTTAGCGTGTACTATTTTGTTCGGCGGAACATTCTCATTCGCCTCCATACTTCGGACCTCAGTTTCCTTCTGGTTACTTTCTTGCGCTGATGGCACAATGACGCTCGCATAATCTTCTGCAGCATTGCCAAAGTCTATGAGAGCGGCAACATCCAAAATCTGCTGAGTGCATCGAAACAGCTCACACAAAGGCTTATCCACCACAGGACGAGGCACATGCTGAGCCAATTTCTCCATGTTATCGCGCCGCGCGCCCAAAAAATCGTAGATGCATTGGCGCGGGTCGCCCGCCACGGTCAAATGCTTGAACACCTCGCCCTGGCCCTCTGTAGGATACTTCACGACCGCCGCTACTATCCGCATGAGCAAAGGGTGGATGTCTTGGAATTCGTCCACAAATACCGTGGTGCATGTGAGAAGGCGAGGGAAAGGCATCTTCCCTTCAAGAAGGCGCGCGCACTCGAGCAAAAGATCGTCGTAGCGCAAGACACCCTGCGCTTCGAGGTACAGCAAAAGCGCCTCCACATAAGCCGCCGAAATCTTGTGGCGCTCCGACGCCTCGGCGACAGAAAAATCGCCGCGCGCCACGCCCGCAAGTATTCGCTCCAACTGGCCCGCACTCACCTTGCCTTCCACGCGGTGCACGCCGAGCTGGACCAGGCGCGCCAGAAACGTCCGCACAAAGTTGCGCCAGCATCGATTATCAAACACCCGGCGGCGCGCGCCTGCGGCAACTCCTCCATCCTGCTCAAGAACCAGCGCACTGAATGAATGGAAGGTCGAGATCGATACACGCTGCGCCTCGTCCTTCCCAATGATGGCTGTAAGAGCCTTTTTCACCGCCTCCACCGACCGGTTGGCCATACATAGCACCAAGATTTCTGCAGGGTCCGTGCCATTCTGGACCATGTGGGCGATTCGCGCCGTGAGAGTAAATGTCTTTCCCGACCCGGGCGCGGCCACGATGCGAACAACTTCATCTGCGCGGGCAGGATACGTGATGGCATCATACTGGCTTTCCGAAACGCGGATACTGACTTGGTCAGGCCCCTCCAGGGCAGTGTCGAAAATGTCGTCGGTGGCACGCGCCGCCTTGAGAAGGGCATTGTATTCCGCCGCCTCGAACATCATCTGGCTCATCAAGAAGGGCGAAGTGGCGCAAGAAGGACAAGTAGGATAAGTAGGGCAGGTATTGTAGCGTCGATAGCAGCGTGGTGACTCGGGAGGGAATCCAATACGCAGTGTAATCTGTCCAAGCTCAAGTACAAATCACAATGTGTCAATGACTGAACCAATAAATGTGATTTGGGGTTTCTTCTATGTGATCGCAGGAACTGTACCAATCCCGACTATTTCTGATGTCTATGTCTGTGCATGAACAGACAATCTGTTTCGATCTTTCTAAGCGCTTAAGGTAAATGGCAGGTTCCGATCTCTTGGAGCAGTAACTATCAAACGCGCGCAATGCACCTAAACAGTTCAGTGATGATACAATTAGTTCCATCATGGAACGTGTCAATGCTATTTGATGTTGGAACTTATGCAACTGTCTAGAAGATGTGGCGCTTTCCTTGAAGGTAAATGATCGGGGGCAAATGATCAGCACGATTTAAAATTAATTAGCACCAAAACAGTATCTTTGGAGACTGGGTGTCTATCTCAGGCTAGTATCCCGATAGACATTGGGATGCCCTCAAGATGTCTCTGTTATCTTAAAGACGGTAGCTTGCATTGATGAAGAACGTATCACACATCCATTCTCATACAGCCTGTTTCTCGAAACAGTGTACGTTGCGGTAACAACTCTCATTGAAACGGGCTCTTCGTGGGCTTTGGCAGAATTGCCGCTTTTCCACTTTCCAATTATAGTCTGGCCAAACACCGTAGTGTCTTAGCATGCTCAAATGGTAGCGGTGCAAGTCTTGAGCATGTATGCATTGGGAAACTCTGTGAGTGATATCTTCCTACCTGAATCAAAGAAGAAAAGCAAAGAGAAAATAAAAGCAAAAAAAAAGCAAAAAAAAAAAAAAATAAACTAGATAGAACATACAAATTGACACTAAGTGGACAAACGAAAGCTTGTGGTGGTGTATAAAAGTCATTGGTGCTCTACTCCGTACGGCTACTCTGTTCATACAAACATTAATGTGAATGAATGCATGCAACAAATTAGTTTTAGTTGTTTACCACCCCATCAATATTCTCTTCGGTTCTGATCAGTTCTTGTATATCCTTTTCGATATTCTCCAGTATGTGGGTGTCACAATAATTGATTCCTTCTCCGCACTCCCACTGTTGGTATCGCGAACATCTATCCACACATACCTAGCTCTAGCTCTTTTACCAAACCCCATAACACTCTTCCGATTGCTGTTTGCACGTCGCCAAACATGAGCATTCTGTATCTACAGTCCATACTCCCCCTTCCTCCGACAATAGAAGCACCAAAAGATGACTTGTCGAGTACCGGTACCAAAGAGTCTTCGGACAACGCATTCGAATCACTTCCGGAAGGTACTTTCGAGACGCTTTCGGACCAACAATTGGGAGTTGCCATGGCCCGGTTTGACCGGTTCCGTGACTCCATTTCACCATTGCGTGCTAAATTGGATCCGATAGACGTTTTTCTCAACAGCTTTCACTCCGAAATCAAGCAATTATCCCATACTTTGCGTTCTCTCGAACAAACTTCTACCCGATTATCTTCTGGAGCAGATTCTCTGCGTGACGTCGTTGACAAGCTCAACTCGGTGATCTTGGATTTGATGATCTCACCGCAATTGGCCGAGTCCATAATGAACGATCCTATTGATGAACTGTGGCTAGAAAATATCCGTTTCATTGTCGATAAACAGCAACTCATTGATAAAATAAACAATGATTCTCTCCCCAGCCATGCGGCCTATAAAAATCTGAAACCTTTCCAGCAGTTGCAAGATGGCATATTATTGCTTGAAGCCAAGGCAATAGAACGTATAAGAGACCACCTTATTCACGAAATCCGTTTGATGAGAGGACTGATCAAAACATCCTCACAAGTAGTCCAAGAGAAATTGCTACAGGTTAAAGAAATCTATTCTTTCCTCGAAGACCGGCATCCTCAGCTTGCTAAACAGCTCCAGTTGGCCTATATCTACACCATGAAATGGTACTACACCACTCGTTTTGCCAAGTACTTGCATTCTTTACAGAAACTTCGTCTCAAAGTCATTGACTCTCTGTTTGTTTTGGGCGCTTCCAACGACCATACGGAAGCAAAACTGGGTCTCTTTGGTTTCGTCGACGCTTCACTCCGCGACTCGCAATCTCTTTCTCCAAGTCTGGCCTCGGGCAAAATTTCGTTGGCAGAGTATTTTCTGTCATACATTAAGCGAATGGAAATTCTTGCTGAAAGCAACAAGTCGGAATCCAGGAGATCCATTCCCTCTCAAATTGCGGAAACTACTCCGTTTGCATACTGGATGGAGTTTGCCTTCAACCAGTGGTCTAACGCATTGTTGGATAATATCATTGTCGAATACTTATTTGTTGTCGATTTCTTTTACCGAGGGAACGAGAAATTTCACCCAATGGTCGAACTAGACCCTAAATTAGAAGACCATAATCTGAAGAAAAACGATTGGTCGCACTTTATGTTTGAAGACGTTTACAAAATGGGACAGTCGTTTGTTTCGTGGTTGATCACTAGCCTGCAAGCTTCTTTGAGTCTGCGCTTGACCGCCGCACCTTCAATAGCATCCACTTATGCTAATGGCACTTCGAATCAATCCAGCTCGTGCGACATTTATGCCATATTAATCATGATTCGTTTGATTCAAACACATTCGTTTGCTCTTCATAATGAGTTCAGGGTCCCTGTAATGGAAGAATACCACAATATGATGCTATTAATGTTGTGGCCACATTTCACTCGAATCATTGACATAAACTGCGAAGCCATGAAGAAAAACATACTAGGTTCCAGCACATACTCATATCGCCTGTTGCAGACTAGTCAAGCTCCCATTAATGCAACTCAGCAATTTTCGCAATTGATGGTGGGGTTGCTCAAGTTGGCTTTCATTCATGAATCGCAAGACGAGAAACTTGCACAATATCAGGGTGAGCCTGTGTGCTCTTCAATCATTCGACTTCGAAATGACTTCGAAAGCGCTTTAACTAAGACAGGGAGCCATGTATTTGGCTCAGGCAAGAACAAAGCTGTTCAAAAGGAAATTTTCTTGTTCAACAACTACTTTCTTGTGGTGACGATTTTGCGCAATGAGTTTGACATGAATACATGCAATCAGTTTATCAAAGAGCAGATTGAGCATTTTGAACTTCTCTGTGATGCCTACAAGCCAAAACGATAAAACCTTAATGACGAGATGAGCTATTTTTTAGTGTTGGGGGGAAGAAAATGCTTCTGGTGTATTATATTTATGGAAGATCTGCAAGCTTAGCGAAAAGCCCACACAATTGTAAGTACGACAGCACGCCCTCCAATACACGCATGTGCACAAATCCGATTTCCTTAATCATGTCTAGACGTTTCAGTTCGTTCACGTGCGGCAATGTTTTCGCCACCTTAAAGGACAGTGTTACTATGTCGATAGCAGAATATCCCTTGTTCCATAAAGTGTCGAGTAGGTCGATCGCAGTATCAATGTCCTTGTGCAATGCTGCAGCATCCAAAATTTTCTTGATGACAAGCGGATGCGGCTGGTCAACAATCTTGAAGACGTTCGTATCATTGACAAAACCGAAGCCAGCAACCGTACTCTGTAAATTATTGATAGCCTGCCGCATGTCACCTTCTGCAGTGAATATGAGAGCTTTGATTCCTTCAGAATTTGCTTTGACGTCTTCGGCCTTGATGATTTCAAGGAGTCTCAGCAAAACCTGGTCGTCTGCTAATTTATTGTATCTTAGAATTGCACATCTGGACTGTAGCGGTTCGATGATTTTGGACGACTGGTTGCATGCAAAGGCAAATCTGGTTGTGTTGGAGTAAAGCTCCATAGTTCTTCTTAAGGCTTGCTGTGCTCCGGGGGTCATCGAGTCGGCCTCATCCAAAATAATAATCTTGTGTCTTCCTGGCGGCAACAGGATTTTCGTTTGAGCAAACTGTTTGATTTTGTTTCTCACGACGTCAATTCCTCTGTCGTCCGAGGCGTTAAGCTCCAAAGTTGCCTGATTGTAAAGGTCTGGCCCAAGCAATTCGTATGCCAAACAATGGATGGACGTGGTCTTTCCAATACCTGGAAGCCCCGAAATAATCATGTGGGGCATATTTCCATCTTGTACGATAAGCTTGAGCCGCTCGATCGTTTCTTCGTTGCCAACAATATCATCGAGCTTATGCGGTCTGTATTTTTCGACCCACGGAAGCTCGAGCGAAAGGGCAAAATTTTTGGTCATGGAGTGTAATGTGACAAGAAATCTTTTTGCGCGGACGCGTTAGTAGTAGGTGCGAATACTCGCATACATTACTGAAAGATCTACTTTGACATGCAATCTATTCATTATATTAAGCTGTAATGAAGAGGAAATATTTACATTTTAAGTTTCGGGAACCCAAACTAGGTTGTAAATGGTGGCTGAAAGACTCGTAAATTTCCTCTCACGGCATAATACCTGACAGTTCTTAAATTCTCTGACGCATGGGATTAGCCACACGACGCATGGAAACATTACACGGCCCTGTCTGCTGTTTCTATTCTTCCCTTTCAGCTACTTATTGTGACCTCTTAAACTTACTATTCCCGTTGCCGTTTGGTTCCTCGTGCCTTTTCTTCGTTCTTCTTTTCTTCTCTCTTTTTCTGCTCCTCCTGTGCCTCTTTGCCTTTCTTCTGTTTCGCCCTGGATTTCCCAATGGGTGCTGCGGTTTTCAAGAATTTGATCGCTGGTCTTTCGTAAAGATTGCCAAGACTTGGGTGTTCATCAAATAAGCTCAGAAGCCATGGCACCTCCACATTTCCAACGTGAGAGTTGATCAAGTTAAACATATCCTTTCCTTCTGTCCAATCGTCTGTCAAGGACAAAAACCCAACATTGTCCGTGTTCAATGCTTTCAGTAATTTAGCCATGGACCCACGAGGTAACTCCACAAGTTTTACACGATTCTCGTCAGACTGTGAAGCGCAAAATGTCAATAGAGGGAAACTGTTGGTGAGCAAAGGTGTGGATATGTCATTCTTTGTAACAAAAACATACTTAACATAGCTCTTGGAACCAGCAATACTTGATTTTTTCTGCTGCTTTGTTCCAGTGAAGAGCTTAGCTCTGTTCGGAGCCGCCTGTTCTTCAAGCTTCTTGACTGTGGCGTTGAAACCGACAGTCAACTTGTCACAAATATCCGGTTTCTGTGTCATTTGGTGGGCGCCCAGCTTTTTAAGCGCAATGTACTTTCCATAGCTTGAGAGAAGCTGAACAAGAAATTCGGTGATGGTTTTTGATGTTTCTAGATCTATGGAAGGCCACTCGTAGCCCTTAGTGTAGGGGTTATCTAGAATCGGTTTGAAAACCTCTCTCCGCTTAACCTCTATATCCTTTAAAGATCCTGCTCCGGGCTTAGGCTTAGACATGGGAATACCAGATTAATATGATGGGGTTTGGTAAACTCATCATGGCCTGCACATACGGATACACTGCTGATATCAGAACTTTACATTTATTCCTGTAAACGTTTCATTATAATTTTTAGGGGTTTTAAATAAAGATACAATTAGTGTACTAACTGGAAAGCACATTGTTTTGACCCATCTATTTCTTCTCGTCTTCCTTCTTGTCACCGTACAGTGGGGACCGTGGCGAATAGGAAGGCGAACCTGGAGAGTATTGAGGAGAAGTAGGAGAGTATTGAGGGGACGTTGGCGAATAACTTGGCGAAGTAGGTGAGTAACTTGGCGAAGTAGGTGAGTAACTTGGCGAAGTTGGTGAGTAACTTGGCGAAGTTGGTGAGTAACTTGGCGAAGTAGGTGAGTAACTTGGCGAAGTTGGTGAGTAACTTGGCGAAGTTGGTGAGTAACTTGGCGAAGTAGGTGAGTAACTTGGCGAAGTTGGTGAGTAACTTGGCGAAGTTGGTGAGTAACTTGGTGAAGTTGGTGAGTAACTTGGCGAAGTAGGTGAATAACTTGGTGAAGTTGGCGAGTAACTTGGTGAAGTAGGCGAGTAACTTGGAGAAGTTGGTGAATAACTTGGCGAAGTTGGTGAGTAACTTGGTGAAGTTGGTGAATAACTTGGCGAAGTTGGTGAGTAACTTGGTGAAGTTGGTGAATAACTTGGCGAAGTTGGCGAGTAACTTGGCGAAGTTGGCGAGTATGTAGGTGAAGTTCCTCCATATCCAGGAGACGTAGCACCACCAAATGCTGGCGATGCACCACCATAGGAGAATGGAGAAGTTGGGGATGTCATCGACGGCTGGCCACCATACGAAGTAAGGGAGCCAGATGCATCAGAAACATTAGCAGTATGAATAGGTGAAAACCCAGCACCTTCCTCAAACTGAATCTTATCATCCTCCATTTCGTACTCTCTATAAGGAGTAGCACCACCATCTTCAGCATATGTACCATTTTGGTTTGCTGCACCAACACCAACATTTGGACCCACCAGCTGTAACATCTTGTCATCAACCATAACATCAAATGCACCAGTTCCCAAAGGAGGCATTTGACCCAAGATGACGTTTTCAGAAATACCACGACAGTCATCCAACTCGGCTGCTGCACCAGCATCCAAAAGAATCTCTACCGTTTCTTCGAAAGAACATCTCATTAAAGCACCCGTCTCTGCTCTGTTGATACCGTGACGTGTGATTGCCATCAAGTGACCACGAGAAGTCATAACATCGACTAGCAACGCCATATGACGGTAGTTCACATAAGAACCATCGAAAGCAATGACATTAAGAATCTCCTTGTACAAGGCGGAACGTGTAGCCTCGATACCCAACACAGACAAAATTTCAATGAAATTGTTAGAGTAGGTACGAGAAGAATCCACACCAGGTACGGCGATAACTTCAGCTAAGTTCACACCATCAGTTTCTAAAACCCACTCCTGTTTCTGCGAAAACTCGCCGCTTTCATCAGGAGTGCTCATCTTATGTTGCATCATGAAAACTCTGGTGATACCTGGAATACCACGTAATGAGATAGACTCGAGCATATGCGCTTCCACGCGCTTCAAAATTTGATCTTCCTCGTGGTCACCCTCTTCCTCCAATTTTGGATCGCGGATAACACGACAACGGATAATCAATTTATCAGCAGTGTCATCGGACCAAATAACGAACAAATCTTCACCGAAGTTTTGAGAAATCTTCTCTGCAACTTGGGCCATTGTCAACTGCTTGTCCAACATTTTAGCTCTATCCAATTCAAGACGAAGCAACCAAGGAGATTGATTGTCAATTGTTTCTTCAACCTTTTCATCCGGAATAGCAAAGTAAGCTTCGACAGTATCATAATCCTCTTCAATAACTGTGCTTCTTGGATCTGGATCGTAGAAAATTTCAGTAGCAGAAGTGACATTCTTCAACGTCGTGTGCTCGATTGCAGACTGCACAACCTTGGCTTTCTCAATATCTGACGCGATCTCGGGATTTAAGTACACAGTAAGTGCGGGTGTTTTGATGTTCTTTGCCACATTAAGAATTTCCTTAAGACGAGGAACACCCAATGTAACGTTCTTGGACGACACACCGGCATAATGGAATGTATTCAACGTCATCTGTGTAGCCGGTTCACCAATAGACTGTGCAGCAATAACACCAACCATTTCACCTGGGTGAACAATAGACTTCTGGAATTGAGTCTCAATTTCACCACAAACCCACTCGAAAGAGATTTTGCTCAATTTAAACTCCTCTATAATTCTGCGTGCTGCTAATCTGGAACGAACAAGACATTGGAACAACAATGTTGCATCCTCCTGTGCTTCCTTCGCGAGACGAGACCTACCACGGATCACAAGAAGCTTGCTGCAGAGAGCTTTCACGCCTTCGACAATCTCATCGAGCTTCAAATCAGAGGCTCTTTGACGACCACTATGGAAAATCTGCTGAGCATTCTGTATAATACGACGCAAGTTGACAGGTAAAGGCCAGTTGAAGTCACCGTTTGGAAAACAGACCTCTCTTAAGTACTTACGATCCTTAAGCAACTGTTCGTATTCTGAATCCAAAACCTTCTGCAATTTCACATCACCCTTAATCTCCTTTCCTGAATCAAGTAAAGATTCGGAAATGGACTTACTTGGATCTAGCAAGTCAATACGGTAACGCTTCTCGAACTTAGCATCTGAACCTGGAATGGTATCCACTGATTGTTTTTCAACAGCAGTACCATCAATACCGTCTTCACCATAGACAAATTGAATGATATCACCCAAGGAGTTTCTAGTTGTACCATCATAATGGACCATAATATCCTCTAAAGCCTTGACCAAACGACGTTGAATGTAACCAGTCTCTGCAGTCTTGACAGCAGTATCAATAAGACCTTCTCTACCAGCCATGGCGTGGAAGAAAAACTCTTGAGGGGTCAAGCCTCTCAAATACGAGTTTTCCACGAAACCCTTAGACTCGGGAGAGTAGTCATCTTTAGTGAAATGTGGCAAAGTACGGTCTGCGAAACCAAATGGAATACGTTTACCTTCGACAATTTGCTGACCCACACACGCTGACATTTGGGAGATATTAATAAACGAACCCTTGGAACCCGATGTGACCATCTGCTTGACATTGTTTAAGTCCTTCAAGTTCATTTCTGCAGAACGACCAGCTGTATCACGAGCCTGGTTCAAAACACGAGAAACATTGTGCTCAAACGATTCTCTCAATGTCATACCAGGCTCTGGTTCTAATCTATTCTGCTGTGCGTCCATAATAATTTCTTGCACTTTTTGTTTAGCCTCTTGAATCGTTGTGGTAACATCCCTCATGGTATCTTTATCGGCAATAGTATCACCTATACCAATGGAGAAACCATTATGCAAAAGCCAGTAGTTCACAACCTTCTGTATGGAACTGAATAATTGTGCACATACTTGTGAACCCTTTTCTCTCATGACGGTATGAATCAAACCTCCACCAGTGGCTCCGACTGTTTTCTTGTCGACAACACCAAAGATAATTTCACCATCAACAATTAAGATACCCTTATCCTTAGGGCTAAGCATATCATTGCCATCGTCAAATCTTTGTAAGTGAATACCTTTTGGAATAGCCATCGACAAGATTTGTTTCCCGGACCACAAAGGCTTGGGTTTGATAATTGCAGGAGGTGGTATAACACCGTCCCAGTTTGGAATCCAATACAACATGTTCATCACCTGCTCGTACTCGATGAAAATATCACGTAACGTCATTTTACGGATACCACACAAGGTATCTTGCACAATACCCATAACAGGCTTATTGGATTGTGGAGAAACGATCTGCAATGGAACAGCACAAATTTGGGACAATTCAGCTCTTGTCTCCTGCGATTGTGGAACATGCAAGTTCATTTCATCACCATCGAAATCTGCATTGTATGGCGATGTGACAGACAAGTTCAATCTAAATGTGGAGTACGGCATAACTTTGACTCTGTGAGCCATCATAGACATCTTGTGCAAGGAGGGTTGACGGTTGAATAACACTGGATCGTCATCCATTAAGTGACGTTCCACTTTCCAGCCGTATTGCAAAGCAATATCCCCAGCTCGTTTGTTGTATCTCAAATCAATACGGTCTCCTGTATCACGAATGACATATTTGGCACCCGGATGTTCGTTTGGACCGTTGCGGACGTATTCAGTTAAGCGGTGGATATTGTATGGAGTAACGATTTCAGGATAAGTCAAGGTTCTTGCAATCGACAATGGAACACCAACCTGATCAAGATCAAGATTAGGATCACCGGAAATGACAGTACGAGCAGAAAAATCCACACGCTTACCCATCAAGTTTCCTCTCAATCTACCTTCCTTACCCTTCAATCTGGCTCTAATGGATTTGATAGGACGACCCGTCTTTTGAAGGGCCTGTGGTTGACCAGCAATATCGTTATCCATGTAAGTCGCCACGTGGAACTGCAACAATGCTTCGAATTCACTGATGACATGCTGAGGTGAACCATCCATTTCAAGACGCTGGACATTGATGTTGGCCTTGATGATATCAGCCAACTTAAATGTCAAGTCATCTTCACCTCTAGCCGTATCGTTGAAAGCAATGGAAGGTCTCACTGGCGGAGGAGGAACGGGCAAAACTGTAATTAACATCCACTCTGGTCTTGCATAGTCTTCGTTGAATCCCAATCGATGGCAGTCTTCAGAGCTGATGTGTTTGAAAACACTCAAAATTTCCGACGGAGTCAACAAACGACGCTCTGGTTGTTCGCTTTCGTCAAAACTTTTGTTTTGCTTCCAAGTACCCCACAACTTCAAACCATCTCTACGAACAGTGGGCTGGGTATGACCACATCCTCCCCTTCCAGAGGTAACTTCTCCTTCTTCGTTGATGATATCAGCCTCGCAAACCATCTTTGTTTTGCAGACGTTCCAAACGGCGTTGAATCTCTTTTTTGGATCTCTGATCTTAATGGCCTGGGCCATTAGTGGGTTAGTATCATCCACCAAAAGCTTACCACAATGCATACAGACACATTCGCAAACTTTTTTAATTCTGGCAATAAAACCAATGTGGAATACAGGCTTTGCCAACTCGATGTGACCAAAATGTCCGGGACATTCGGCCATATCTTCACCACAGGTCTGACACTTGAAATTACGATCAATAGAACCTAATCTAGGATCATTCAAGCCTCCGTCTCTTGGCCTTTTTGTCGCTTGATCCATTGTTTCCGGGTATTCAATCTTGGCGACCGAAATGGCCCGCACTTCCTCTGGAGATAATAATCCAAATTGAACCTGGAGGCATGTTAATAGATGTTCATGAACAGCGCCGTATAGGCGAGAAAACTATTGATACTTACTTCTTTGACCGAGCGAAGGGGGGCGCTGGAATATGGGAACTGACGACTCATTATAGCTTTATGGGGCGCTTAGAGCTGAAAATATTCTGGAGATTTTTTTCTTTTTTTGGAATTTGAAAAGTCGGCAAGACTAAGTAAAACCAGCTTCAGTGCAGCACACGAGATCGTATGGGTTTCACCGGCGTTTGAATGAAACTTTGGTTGGAAAACGGAATGTCCACTTGTGGCGCTTCGGATTCGGGATGAAAAAGTTGCTAGGACAAGAACAAACAGAGAAATGGTCACAACCGGGAGCAGGAAAAGTGACGAAATACCTCGGGAGATTTAGATGCAAACCTCTGATGGATGGACAATCGGCAGAGCGATATATGAGGTGGTGACGAGGTGTAAAGACCGAAGTAGAGTTCAAAGCTTTTGTTGTGAGACGAAAAATTCGTTGGTGGTGGCGAGCGCACGTGCTGAAAACTACGCCTTTGGTGCCGCACCCGCCTGGTGATGCGCGTACACCTCAGTCCAGTTACGAACACCGGTGACAAGACTACCAACTCGGGAGAAAGTATAGTGGATTCAAAAGATCTGAAAATGGACTCAGCGCACTGTCTCCATATTTCGGGTGCGTTTTAGTGTTTGTCTGTTTGCGTTTGCTGTTCCGTTTTTTCTTTGTCGTGGAAACATTTGTACGCGGAATTGAGTAATCTGCTGGTCCTGGATACGATTAGAGACAAGCGCAAACTGACAACGAACAAACAAGACCTATTCAGATTGGACAGCCTAAGCATAATCCAACCAGTTGTGTCACGTAATGTTGATATCTCGTCTTGGAAATGTTGGAATTCTGCAGCCCGGCTGACTAATCACAATCTAAAACTACATCCCACCTACCCGTATTGACCAATGCATGCATTCAACAACAGTTTTTGAGCAGGGTTTACATTATAGTATTTTTCCGAAATTCCGGGTTTCCTCACAAATTAGGCAACGGTCCCACGCCGAAATGTGGGGCGTGCTTAGTGAAAATTCCCTTGATGCAAGACTCGCAATAACCTTCGCAACGACTTCTTGCATCTTGTGGGGAAACTTTGCGAGTTATCCATTCCCAGACCCTATATAAACGGCACTTTGTTGCTGTTCAGAAGTGAAATTCATTCTCCAAACACCCTTCAACTAGAATTGAACCTCAAAAAAAATTATGACTGTTACTTACACCTGGTGGAAAGACGCTTCTGTCTACCAAATCTGGCCTGCCTCTTACAAAGACTCCAACGGCGATGGTGTCGGAGACATTCCCGGAATTCTTTCTACTTTGGACTACATCAAGTCTCTTGGAATTGATGTTATCTGGCTCTCGCCAATGTACGATTCTCCTCAGGATGACATGGGCTACGACATCAGCGACTACGAGAATGTCTACCCCAAGTATGGAACTCTCGAGGACATGGACAAGTTGATTTCTGAGGTCCACTCCCGTGGCATGAAATTGATTTTGGACTTGGTCATTAATCACACCTCGTCCGAACACAAGTGGTTTAAGGAATCTAGATCTTCCAAATCCAACCCAAAGAGAGACTGGTACATCTGGAAACCACCAAAGTACGATGCAGAGGGAAACAGACATCCACCCAACAATTGGGGCTCGTACTTCTCTGGTAGTGCCTGGAAATATGACGAGGCCACCGATGAGTACTATTTGCATCTTTTCGCTGAGAGCCAGCCTGATCTCAACTGGGAGAACGAAGAGACTAGAAATGCGATCTACGACTCGGCATTGTCTTTCTGGTTCAAGAAGGGTGTTGATGGATTCAGAATCGACACTGCTGGCATGTACTCCAAAGTCCAATCTTTCCCAGACGCTCCTATTGTGTTCCCTGACTCGGAGTTTCAGCCATGCCAAAAGTATCACCAATCTGGGCCTAGAATCCATGAGTTCCATAAGGAGATGTTCAGCAAAGTGACATCCAAGTACGATGCCATGACTGTGGGAGAAGTGGGTCATTCTACCCGCGAAGATGCTTTGAAGTACGTGAGTGCCAAGGAAAAGGAAATGAACATGATGTTTTTGTTCGATGTTGTCGAAGTGGGCTCTGACGCCGCGGACAGGTTCCGTTACAATGGCTATAGCTTAGTCGACTTAAAGAAGGCTGTGGAAAATATGTGCAAGTTCACTGAGGGCACTGATGCTTGGTCCACTGTTTTCTCCGAAAATCACGATCAACCTAGATCTATTACAAGATTTGGTGATGACAGTCCTAAGTTCAGATTCAAGAGCGGAAAAATGTTGGCTTCTTTGCAAGCAACTTTGACCGGAACTTTGTTCATTTACCAAGGCCAAGAATTTGGAATGACCAACGTGCCTAAAGACTGGCCAATTGAAGAATATTTGGACATCAATACTATCAACTACTGGAAAACATTCAAGGAAACCCACGGTGGTATGACTGCAGAGCAGCTTTTAAAAAATATCAACTTGTTGGCTAGAGACAACGCTAGAACTCCAGTGCAATGGGACGACTCTGAGAATGCAGGCTTCACCACTGGAAAGCCATGGATGAGAGTCAACGACAACTACAAAGAAGTCAACGCTGCTTCTCAGGTAAACGATCAAAACTCTTTGTTCAACTTTTGGAAGAAGGCTTTGGAGGTCAGAAAACAATACAAGAACCTTTTCATCTACGGAAAGTTGACCATTCTTGACTATGAAAACCAGAAGGTCTTTTCCTATACCAAGGAGTTCAACAACACCAAAGCATACGTTGTGTTGAATTTCACTGCAGACACAATCAAGTTTGAGTCATTGATCAAGGGAGATTTGGAACTTGTCCTTAGCAATGTCGCCGAAATTGATGATGGCAACTTGTCTCCTTACGAGAGCAGGGTTTATCTTGTCAACTAAGATTAATGTTCATAGGTCCTTTTTTCACGCTATTGATATTACGATATAAAAATATGAATGATGTTCATTATGGAATTAAAAGCGTAATGACTATTAACGCAGTAATATTTGAAGTAAAACAGAAGCGTGTTCAGACCCCACAAATCCATCATCAAGTTCTGCAACAACATCATCCAAGTAGAAGCCCACCAAAACAACACCATAGATTAATATCAAAATGACTCCCTTGAAATAGTTGGATTTTCCTTCAGCGTATATATACGTGAATAGGTAAATGGAAATTAATGTGGCAATGATATCCCATCGAGGGAAAATTAACGAGAAGATTTTGTCAACGCTCTCAAAGTTCTTGAAGATAGAATAAATCACCAAACTTGGAATTTGGATCAAAACAACCTGCAACGCGTATGCGCTACCAATTTCCATTGAAAGTGCAACATTACCACTAACAGCAAAAGAAATGGCGTTGACAAACTCTGTAGTGTTTGGAACCAATGCAAAAACCGTTAAACCCAAAAACTTAGGGTTGATAGGGAAATGAGAAAGAACGGCATCAACGTTATCCACCAAAATCTCAGCGATAATTGCATAAAGAATAGTAGCTCCCAAAAGAATGACTGTCGATTTCTTCTGGGACCAGTTCGGTGCGTCATGTCCACCGCCCTCTTCAGCAGCTTCCGCATCTTCCTTAGGTGGTTGCGTGGAAAGTAAAATATGTGATGGTTGTCTGGTAGCTGTGGGAACCCTGGTTCTGCTTGTTTCTCCAGTTCTCAAACTGGGTCTTGTGGAAGAAACGCTAGGTGATTGCTGAACACCACTTGGAGGCTGTTGACTGTCCGTAACTGCAGGCTTGACTTTGGAGTTGTTTAGGTCTAGGCTGATTAGACTAGGGGATGTCAAATCTCCTCCATACAACTTACTCTGCATAGCTTGCTGTTCATGGGAATTTGTGGCCCAGATCAAAGAAGCATGAGTCCTCAAGGTGAAAAATAAGCCACACACATAAGCGGCAAAAAGAGCAAGTGCCACAAGAATGGAAAATGGGCGAAGAACGGAATAGTAAAGTTGATCCGTGCTTACGGGAGGTTGGATGAATCTGCATTTGGACCAGTCTCTTTTATCTGAATTTCCCTTTTTGCATCGAATCTCGTATGAGCCATACATTTGATGAAATAACGGGCAAACATAGTCACCATGGCAAATAGAAGCATAGTAGATGAGACTCCACAGAACGAGGATTGTACCTTTGTGTTTTTCTCTTCAAAGCACCTCCACACATGGAAAGGCCTGGTAATAATAACACACCACCCAAGATGGATCCAATCATTGATCCCTCAACAAGCTTGGCTTTCTTTTGATTCAAAGCAACACAGTATAAGAAAATTTCAACGATGGTCGAGAAAAAAGCGTTGATGACAGCGCCCACGCCCATGGAGGATTGGGCAGAAATAGAAGCAACAGCCTGGCCGATGAAATATGCCAATGGAATAATAGAAAACAAACAGCTGCAAAAAATAAAAGACTCATCAGTAAACCATTTTTGCCATCCCAAGCTCTCTTTGAAGACAAAATAATCAAAGATGACAAAGAAAACAACGACTAACAAGTTGATGAAGAAGATGTTTGTTCCGTCAATCGTGTACTTATAGTAATGAAGACCACAGCATCTGTATGTGCAAAGGATGATTGATTGGTGTTTGTATGCCCGCTTCCGTTGCGGGTCTGCAATTTTTTCGTAGTACGTTTTCTCCTTTTCAAAGTGCAACGCCAATGGTCTTCTTCTCAAGTGGTCACACATGATACTAGTAAGATTGGTGATGGGAATGGTGAACACAAAAAGCCAACATAATCCCGCAATAATGTAAAGAATCGGTTGCAAAATGCCGTAAAAGAACACGTAGAACAAAAACCGGCCCGAAGACCAGCTCCCTCTGCCAAACAAACGCAATTTAATGTCGGTTGGCTCCTCGTTATCGGCGTCATCATCAACAGCATTTTCTGCCCTCTGATCATCACCTAAAGACGAATATGCATCACGCAACGGTCTTCCTTTATGGTCTTTCAATAAAGGTCTCGATTCAGAGTTAGTCATGCGCCGTGGAGGAGCAAAGAATAACCTTCCTTCTTCTTGAGATCTCCACTGATGAAATTCGGAAATAGTTCTGCCGTCAAGTTCATCCTCCTCGAGATAATTCTCATCCTTATTGAGAAGAACAAACTTTCCAAAAGGGAATAGCCAGTACTCTCCCAACTTGATGAGTAGTTTGGCGTAAGGCCTCAGTTGTTTGTGCCACGCAAACCCAGTCAACACAAAAAGAAGCAATGAGCCTAGCAAGCAAATGATGTACAAGAACAAGCCAACAGTGCAACTCCAGAGAAAGTTGGAAACGTGGACGCCCCAATAAATGTGGCCATTCGGTCTTCTCGGATCAAAATCATGTATATCCTCTTCTGCTCTTGTGGCAACGGACCGGTTCTTCTTGTAAATGGATGGCTTCCAAATTTTAATACCGAAAGGATGGGTCGAATTGATAGCAATCTGCCGGTCTCTGAGATTCAAAGATTCAATTGTCTCGGAGGAGGAGGTGGAGTGCTGGGAACCGGCGTCTTCCATCTCTTCTGCTTCGTTTTCGTCACCCAATTGAAGCGGCTCTTCTCCTTCCTCTGCCTCCCAAGGTTGATGTTCCTCACGGATCTCAAGCGGAGGCACTTGTTCCAATAAGTTACTCGTGTGTCTTCCATCTAGGTTCTCTTCTCCCGTTGATGCATTGTTCAATTGCTCTAGCAGGTTCTTCTTCTGTTGGTAGAAATGGCGAAGGGCGTCGTGATACCCTTCAAGGTATCTCTTCTCTGGCTTAGTAAGCTCGTCAGGAGAATCTGAAAAGTCGGCAATTACTTTGTCTGCGACATCATCATCAACCGAAAAGATAAGTTTTGGTGTTCCGACATTCAGCAAGCGCTTCGTGAGGGGTCTGGCTTTAATTTTTTTCGTTTTCGATGTCCTTGGGTTGGAAGCGGGGGATGCATGTCCACTAGCAATCAGAATCGATCGATCGGCCTGCTCCGAATCGCCCGTTGATATGATTTTGGGCGATTTAACTTCTCCATTTGTCGGCATTAGTTTGAATACCTGGAACTTTCAGGGGAAATACGCAATCACTAAAGAAACGTTTCAGGATTTAGAATGGCTGAAGTGAAAGCCTATGCAAAGGGTAGGATGGATGGAAAAGTGCTGGACACTGGGAAAAAGGATAGGAAAGTCCAATACGAAAGCTTTTTTCGTCCAATCTCCGGTTAACAGCGGTTGTCCCGTGCTAAATAAAGTGATAAAATTACCTTAAATAATGCACCGCGGCTTGTTCATTTGTTTATTAGTGAGCAGACCCAACTACTGGAATGATGGCAATTTACACTACTCAATTCAAAATAAGACGAATTGTACGAAGTAAAACAATTGGTCGGGTAAACAATACGTTGAAAAGCAGTTGTAAAAGAAATATTTCGTGGTTCATAGAGTTCGTCACAAAGGTACTGTAAAGTGTTCCTTGAAGTAATGTTATTCATCGATGAAGGTTCCAATGAATCTACAGAATCCACAAGGCGTGCGATTGTAAAAAGTAGAGCATGTTCAGCTGCCCAAACGATGTCCCTTACCTTTGAAAGTTGGGCCCGTACCCAGATAATACCCTGTTGTTTTCGCCTTGCTTGGATTGTTTGAAGGTTGTTTCACAGCATTAGACAAGCTGAAAGCGGTCTTCCTGACTGTTCCGGTTTCTGGATACCTTAACAATTTGTAAACCCATTGAGGCGCCTTCCAGTATCCTAGGTCGAAAATAGCAGGAGGAAATTCGTTCTGGACGATTTGCACATTGGCTCCGACCCTGTTTCCTTCGAGCGCAGCAGGATTGTACTTTCCATAGCACCCTGGCACAAGGTTGTAGAAGGGTAACGTGTCAGACTGGAAACATAGGTATAGGTAGCCAATGAGAAAGCCCTGCAATGTTTGGATCAATGCCGGTTTGCCCGAAAGACATGAAACGGCCAACTTGAAAAATGGCAAGTAGTAACATCTCACAGGAACCAAGCCCAAGAAATTGATGATGCCGCCCTTATTATCACGCAGGTAAACAAAAGTGATGCAGTCTAAAAGAACGTCGTGCCACATGAAACTTTCAAGGCCCATATAAAAGCCGGTATATGCCACGGCAAAGCTTGTCACCACTATTAGTGTCCCACAAACCCAAACAAACCATAAGTAGTCGGCAAAATTGCTCTTGAACTTGCCTCGTTCCAAAGTGCTCGAGTAACTATAGAAAAAGTAAATGTTCATGATAACCGCAGGGCCCTGTCTCATGAATAGCCCTTGCGGAACAAAGAACATAGCAAATATAACAGGAACCGTTTGTATTAGCCTGACAGTTATCCACTGGAGCCACGATTCATGGCTATATCCCTCTATAAGCGTATGCAACAAGTACCATTGTGCGTCAAAGAGATCTAAAGAAAAGCCAAAGGACAACGCAAGAGATACTATGGTAAAAAATCTTGTCACAGGTGGGATGTTTTGCACATGATCACTGAGAGTGGACATGGTGGTTGTTCTAAAGAAGAATTGGTTTTGTCGCTAACGTGTAAGTCCAAGTTCTGACAAACCTATATACCGGGTTGGTGCGGCGACACTTCTGCGCAGAAAGTTCCATGACAACCGGCATGTGTTGGCGTTCTTTTCGACCGATATTCAAAGAGGAGAAATTCATGTAGATTGCTTTGAGGTGTTGTCTTCATCTATTTTTCTCTTGTCAACCACCAAAGAATTCTCTTGCCTCAACTATGAACTACTTCAAGCAATGCGACTCTGTTTGTCGAGGTGTAAACAAGGTTAAAGTAGCAGTAAGCAGAAACTAGTACGATCAATCGCTTCAAACCTCCCTTTACGTCGGCTGAATTAGACAATCTTCTTGGTTGTAGAATAAACGGTGGTCCACTAACTGTGACACCCGTACCTCTCCTGCCGTGGTATTCCATTATCGAAGGGCAGCGAAAGACATAATCCCCAGCAAAATGAAGTTGGTTCGTTTTCTCATGACCTTGCCTTCGGCAACAAATCAGCCTGTTACAGTGGAGTTGAAGAACGGAAACTCTGTTAATGGCCAGATTCTCTCATGTTCCCCCCTGATGAATTTATCCATGAAAAACATCAAGCTCATACAACCTCATCAGGATCCGCAGCTAATGCAATTCATGAACATCAGAGGTAACCAAATAAGACAGATTTTACTACCGGATGATCTAAACATCGAGAGTTTGTTGTCTCGGAGTACAGTCAAGATGAAGGGTTCTGGTGCTGGGCCTGGAAAAGTGGTGTCTGAGCGCAAGAAGCCCTTTAAGAGAGCAAAGCGTGCTTTTTAGTGAATTTTACTTGTTTGCCGGCATTCTTTGTCATAAAAATGTGGCTTGCTCATGATAGTCCTACAGCCCACGTGGAATGTCCACTTCGCTTGGTGTTTTCTTGAAAGGCTAGCCTGTATTCATACTAGCGATGGGCAGGCAGGCGCATACAGCCGTCCACGCATTTGTACTCTAGTCGTAAATCTCCCAGATCTTTATATTCCATATATACAAGGTGAATGCACGCGATCTCAGAACCAAGTTCTTTGTTTCTTTTGCTTTTTCTTGAGCTGTGCTTTGTAGGTTGGTCTGGCGGCAATGATGGTCTCGTCCATCTTGGCCAAGGCTTCTTCTCTGTTCTTGAGCTTTTCGGGCAATTCTCTCTCCCATTTCTGTTTCTTTTGGTTCAACACACCTCTCATCCAGTTCTTCTGGTAGTACTTGTCTTCGTAGAACTTTCTGTGTGGGATGGGAGGCAAAAGATCCTGGATGCCAAACTTACGGGCCATTTTGAATAAGTCTGCCGATCTTCTCAAAGAGTACTTAGCGCCGTGCCATCTTCCGCTGTCGGGGTTTTTGTTAGGCAAGAATGGGTTCATGTGCGGATCGTTGACGGTGGATGGTTTTTCGGCATATTTAGTGAAAGGCCTTGGCGGGTATTTGATGAAAAAGTTGTGTAGTTTCTGAGGAAGCTTGGCAAAAGCTTCTTTGGCAGACAATGACATTAGTGGGGAAGGTAAATGTGAAGATTGTAACTATGTTGGTGAGGAAAATTTTCGCACCGTGCCGGACCAGGTTCACCACACTAGATAGTGAGAAGAAACTGGAGGCAGATGTTGAAAAAAGTAGAGGAAAAATAGCCAGAGAAAATGATTAGACGAAGGGCATGGAAAACAGCATATCACTGTATTTGAGACCTAGAAGTGATGACGAAACTGAGACTGGCTACAAAACGCACTAAAATGACATGATATTTATGTATGGAATAATTTTCATCTGGACCATTGCCGCTTACCGCTTGCAGTTACTTGATATCTGCATACTTGGCGATCAGCTTACTTAGCAATGTGTTGCAAAGCCTCCAAAACTTCCAACTCAATGTTGGCCTCAGCAACAACAACCTCGTCGGAGGAAGAAGCTCTCTTTTGGGCGTCGGCAATCAAAGACTTGATCTCCTGAGCATCGAATTGCTCTGGCTTGAAGGCCTCAATGGCAGAAATGGTCAACTTGTTGCCTGGTTGCACAGTAGCAATACCACCAGAAACAAAGTATTGTTCGGTTTCGCCTCCCTTGGAGATGATCTCCAACAAGCCTGGTCTCAACTGCTCGACAATTGGAATGTGGTTGGCCAAAATACCCAAGTCACCGTTGACAGAAGGCAAGTTCACCTGTTGCACCTCGGACTCCGAGTACAAGGTTTGGTGAGGAAGAGCCAAGGACAACTTCAAGGCGTCGGAGCCAGAAGCTTCTGTGGCGTATGTTCTTCTGACCACGTTGGTGGATTGTCTGGCGACCTGGCGCAAGGTTTGTCTGAACATTGTGGTGTTTGTTAAGCTGAGGACAATCTTTTCACCAATGTCTTTTCGATACTAACCCGAGCGTGGATTGGGGTGCGCGCACGACCGGCCCAGTACGTGCTCCCATTGGCCAATTGAGAGGGTCTGTGGTAGAGCTCACATTTGTCACTACAGAATTTCAGAAATCACATTGTTTTGGTTCTATGTTTCGAATTGTCGCTGTGGTATAATTCTCCTGCTTTGCAGCATTCGTATTGCATTTGGGCGTCGCATTGGTGCAACCAACGAACTAGGCCCAAAGCGCGCTATAGTAAGAGGCTGTGCTCGAATAACTTGACGATACACACAAGACAGCTGGTCATAAAGAAATAGAATAGCATTGTATTTGCAGTGTTGTGGTAGCCCCATAAGAGCGGAGTAAAGTACAGTATCCACATCGTACTAGCGTTGAAGCCCAGCCATTTCGTGCATTGTAGAAACCGTTGAAGCAGTTGTCCTTGTGCGCTTGGGCTTCAAGCTAGTCCCCGCCAAATTGATTTAAGAATGTGTCAACATCAAACTCCTCGTCTCCGCCAAGAGAGGGGTCGAAATCCTGGCCCAACAAGTCCATATTCAAGTCGTCAAGAAGCGACTCGTTGTTTCCTATAACATTGTTCATGTTCATGTCCATATCGCCGTCGTTTGGCTTCTTGTCCGGTTTATTCTTGTTGCCCTCCTTGTAGCTGATGGAAGATAATATATCAGAAGGATTGGGAATCCCCAAATCCTCCGTGTTCATATCAAAGTCAAAGCCTTGGCTCCCAAGAGCCCCCATAGCATCCTGCCCATTAGCTCTGTTCTGGTTGAGTTGCCTCTTTTCACGTTCTTTCTCTTCACGCTCTTTGGCTTCTCTTTCCAATCTCTCTTTTTCTTCTCTCCGAGACTTTTCAAGCGCAAGTCGTTCTTCCTCCTTGCTCGCATCGAGTTTCCTTTTCCTTTCTTCCTCTTCCTTTCGTTTGCGATCGGCTTCTTCCCTTCGCTGTCTCTCGATTTCTTCTTGGTGTTTCATCTCCTCTTGTTTCTGTCTGCTGTCCACCATCTGCTCGATACACCAACGTGCGTCGTTGAATTTGCTCACTGTATCATCCAATATTTGATCAAACTGAGCAATACTTTGTGCCAACTGGTTTGTCACCTGTGAAGGTATTAGTTGGTTATTGGGACCTGTGACTATATTGCTCTGTTTTTTGTTGTTATTTATGATTTCGAAGATATATCCCGATGATCGGAGAACATCATTTAGTGTACTGGTAAGCTTTGCTTCCAAGTTCATGCCGTCTATTGTAATCTCGAAAGATGAATTTCGATATCGCCAAGTTCAATATGCCGGCGGATGATGTTTGGTGCAAGTGAATGACAATGAATTCCAGTGTGAAATAAAAATGATGAAAAAGATGGGATACTCTTTCGATAAGCTAGTGTATGTCACCGAAAATTTCTTGCTCTATGTTATTTCACTTGTTGGTGCTTTTGCCCCGCATATGCTCATTGCATTTATACTTTCTTCCGCATTTTGAGCATTCCAACATAAACTCTAAAGACAATACTATATTAACAAAACCAATACAGCACGTTGAGCAGAATAAAAGGTTCTACGAGACTATATTAACATGAAAATTATAATGCACCCACTAAACACCTCATTTAAGGTCCCGTCTCTTTTTTAAGCTGAGTACTCACAACATATGAGGGAAACGAAGGTAGCTAAATCGAAAGGGTGAAAAAACACAAAGCAAAAAAAAGAAAAAAAAGTAAAGAAAAAAAAAAGAGCAGGTAATTATTTCGGTACTTAACTTCAAAGTCATTAATTGTTTTACACTGTAGATAGAACAACGCCAGTCTTATATAGAATATTGACATAACCAGCCAGATCACGTGCACAGAAACGCGAGACAACATAGTTTCTACGCGTTCTCATCGTTTGTCTTATCAGGAACACTTCCTTGTTTATGTCCTCTCTGCTACTTTCAAGACAGGGCCCCCTTGCCCATGTCTGGCTAGCATCCAATTATGACAAGAAACTATCCAAACATCAGCTCTTAAACACAAACATTGTTACATCCTCGAAAATCCTATCCAGCAAGCAGCTTCAGTCGCTGAATATTTCTGGTGGAACGGAAAACACCATTACGTTGAGACTTTCTGGCCAATTACTTTTGGGTATTGTCAGGATTTACTCAAGGAAAACAAAATATCTTCTTGACGATATTAATGAGACATTGTACAAGTTGAAGAACTCCTTTAAATATGCCAGTGGAGCTACTTTAGGGTCCGGACCCGTCAGCACAGTCAACTTGCCACCACAACAAACAACATTGTCGAACTTTTCCCGAACATTGCTCGAGGACCAGGTCACAGATCTTGATCTCTTCTATCAGGAGGATTTGAGATTAGATGAACCGGAACAAATGATCACCGCCGATACTTTCTCATCTGAAGTTAATTCCTTCAACAGGCCGGAAGGTGCTCCCGAGTACGATCAGTCAGTAGAAATAGCTAGAGGTGCGGAAGATATGGATTTGGACTTTGACCTTGATTTGGACCACTCGATCGAACAAGGAAGAGACGCACAGATGCCAATGTCTGAAGGAGATACTTCTGTGGTTGATTTACCTGGTAAGGATAGCTCTATTTTGGAAGGAATGGAGAGTGCCTTAGATTTCGATTTGGATTTGCCTTTAGAAACAATCGAGGAACAACAGGAAACAGCTGAAGCATCAGAAATTGCACCTGTTCGAACAGAATTAACCACCCGAAGAAGATTGGTGGGAGTTATGGAGGACGGTGTAATAAAAACCACCAAAAGAAGATTGGTAGTGGATGAGGAAGATGAATTGGAGCGAGGATTACCAAACAACGTCCTCAAAAGCATCCAGCATTTGCAAGCACATGGAGGATTTACCAGGGAAATGATAGAGCTCAAGTTATCAGAGCTGGAGAAAATGAGCTTAATATACGAACTTGCGGAAACGTCAAGCATCAAAAAGAGAAAGATCTGGAATCTGGACGAGCTTCTCAGGCAGACATGTGATGCGTTGGCTGATGCTGAACACGAAGGTCATTCTTCCAATATGGACTTTTCATTCGATAATAACATGGACTTCGACTTATCCTTGCCTGGTCTTGAATCGAGTGGCGAGCCTCAGTCGGAGGATGACAATGACATCGAAAACGACGACCAAAATGGCATCGAAAATGTCAAAGGAACTATCCAAGTTGCAGAACATTTAAGAAACACTTTTTATGAAAATCCAACGGTGACTCTTGATGAACTTATGCGCAAGGACATAAAAAACCCAGACAATACTCCTCTAGGTGCAATTAAGAAGACGGAATCAGGGTTCAAAATTAGCAAGAGAAGAGAAGCGACTAAATGTTTCTTTGAATTATTGGTTTTAGCATCACAAGATTGTGTCTCACTTGAACAAGACGAGACCACTTCCGTTACCCATTTAGGAAGCGACTTGACTATTAGGCCCAGAGACAAATTAATATCGACTTTTGTATAATAAATGCTGTATTATTAAATGCGTGTATGTATCGCGGTGTATTTATCTTTTGAGGAGCGTCTCCAAGGTCTCATCTGCCTCATTCGACTTCAAGATTTCGGACTCAGACTGGAGTCTCATGTCCTCGACTTCCCAAATCTTCACATCTCCATCATCAAATGCAACAAAAAAACGTTTTCCTTCATGGTCAAATTTGGCAGAAATTGACTGCACCGACTTCTTGGTGACGCTAATTGAATAGACTGGCGACATAGCTTTTAGCCGGAAGTCCCAAAAGTCAATACAAACACCAACTTCAGGGGGATTCACGTATCCAATTGCGATTATCTGTTGTGAGTGGGAAGGGCGCGGATAAATGCCCGTGATAATCATACTAGTAGGAATAGTTAGAATCGGGCTAGGCGAATTGAGGTCCCATATTCTCAAGCTCCAGTCGTAGTGCGACGAGACTAAAAACGAGGATGTAGACGAAATATAAAGTTCAGCGATATCAGATATAGTGTGAATATGAGTATTTTGACCTGGTACATCATAGGGACAGTCGAAGACACTTTCAATATACTGCTTTTTTTGGTTGTTGGATAATCTGTATAAAGATCCGTTCTTTGAACCGACGACCAATTGATTGAGAAATCGATATTCAGGGACATGTACCATGCGATCCTTAGAGGAGAAAATATGCGCATTATGAACCATAATTGCGTTACTGACTGAGATGTTACCTTTGAGTCGATCAGCGCCGGTAGATATTCTAATGGAATCTAACTTGGGAAAGGCGAGGAAATTAGGTGACCACGAATTAATAATGCCATCACTGGATACTGAAACAATGCTAGAACTTTCGTGATTATTGAGGTCCAATTGCAAAAGAGAAACTATCGGGCTCGTGTGATGAATGTACGATTTGTTTTGCTTTTCCACAATCGATGCCAATGTGGTAGTTTGCAAGATAGGAAGCACAGCAACTTTGGACGCTTCAACTTTTGACAAGTCCCAAATCACAATGCGCCCATTTGCCAAACCACCAATAACACGATATGGATTAGACTTATCAAATTGAACTGTAGTAATCTCGAATGTGCACTGAAGAAAAAATTCAGGAACCGGGGGTTGTGAAGTCATGTTGAAGACGATTGCTAAACCCAATGAGGTGAAAATGTTCTTCTTAGCTGCATCTTTAGATTTGTGGTTATTCGCTCCATAAGCCACTAATAAAAGTTCCGGAAATTTCGGACAGACATCAATAGAAGATATAGGTCTTTCAAAAAAACCAGAGACACCAGGAATTTCATTAAAGGGCGCTACATCTTGCATCTTAATATCATCCAGAGTATCTCCGCCCAAACGAAGCTTAGAAAAACGAAAAGTAGACCCAATATTTTGTAGCTCCGCCTCTAAGGCAACCTTGATGATTTCTGCTTCATCTCTGACATCATGATTAGATATTCCATTCTTTAGGAGATCTTCAGCCGAAACACCAAGTTCTTTGGTTTTGGCATGCTCATTTTCGTTCAGATTATTGCCAGCTTTGTTATCGTCTTGGTTTTCTTCATCAGAGTCTAGATCCTCAAAATGCGTTTGGACTGCTTTATCGAACCTGTGAACATGTCCATTGTTTTCCACTTGTACCGGTTCTGTGCGTATTGGTTCACTGGAATGATCTGAAACTTGGGGAATGAGATCAACCTGAACCGCAAAATCAATCTTGGTTGAGATCTCCGGAACCACAGGAGGCAGAAGCCGATCCACATTTAGCAGGCTTATCTCTTCCCTTCGTTTTCGAAGTTCAAGTAGTCGTTGCCTCTTCTTTTCTAGTATTTCTTTCCTATCCATAGATGTTTGCAAGTAGAAACTGTTTGCACCTCAAAAAGATAAACATCGAAACTGCAGATGGAACTTGGACCCATGCTCTGCTAGTGGCAGGTTTAAAATCAGGATGTTACCGAAAAAAAAAAACGATTAAGTAACATAAAAACGCTTATATTATCCTTCTAATCAATTTGCAATTTGAAATCTTTTTTTTTTGGCAATCTTAAAATAAATGTACACCCAGTTTTTACGCTTCTTTCCCAAGTGAAACTGGTCTTGCGCGCCATTGTTTGAAACGGAAAAAGCTCGTTCTTAACGCAGCAAAAATTTACCAAGAAGCCCGTGACTGATGGATATCGATGATATCTTACATGAGTTTGAGACTGGAGCTCGCTCATCCAAACCAGAAACCACACAGCCTTTATACAATCAGTTGGTCACTGTTATGCTCAACGAGAGAATGGCTCCAGATCTTTTGCCATATAAGCATGAATTGATGAAAACGGTCTTGACTGAACTTCTGAACCAGCAACAATTTCTTTTGGACTCTTATGAGTACGGAGACTCCAATGCCGATTCAGGGGTAGTAAGTGGCGACTTCAAACTCCAATTAATGATTATCGAGACTGATATTGAAAGGCTTAGTTACGTGGTGAGGCTATACATCAGGACCAGACTAGCCAAGATCGACAGCTTTCTTATCTACTATATCAACGAAACAGAGGATGATACAGGTACTGCCGTTTCCTTACTATCTCCGGAAGAACGAGATTACATGCATAAGCATTTTCAGATATTGACCAAGCTCTACAATAACAGTTTCCTCAAAAAATTCCCCACCTTTTTAACTTTATTAGACGACAATGCCGGTGGCCAGCAAATGGTAGATGCCCCGGACACAGAACAGCCCGTCTTCATTCGTGTACTTAGCAAAGAGCCAATCGTGATTGGTTTGGGAAACGAGGGCGAGCTCGAGCTAGTAGAAAACGGAATTTACGTTGTTCGCTATCGCCTCATTAAAGAATTTTTGGAGCTTGGTGACGTCGTCTTGATATGATCGTCACACTTAATCCATCACATACTCACATCCACCGGGGCATCCTGTGCTCTGCTCATCAAGAAACCATTCCTGTAAACATCCAAAGTGTCCTCTATGACCACAATTCAAGCTTACCACGACAGTGAGTCCTCGGCACGGTTCACCACAATAGATACAGTTCAGCTGCCGGCGTGAGCAGCTGTCACAATACCAGTATCCGAAATTTTCGCTGTTCGGGCCACATTTCGCTTTGGAATTTTCGTTGACTAGGAGCTTTTCGCACCAGCAACAATAATATCTCATATCAACGTCCTTGCTGGCATAAACGGCGAGTTTATAATTCAAACTCGAAGGTGCTTCCTTCACTACGTTCACAGCAGTAGTAAATAGACATTTTCCACGGAGCGTATCAACGTAAAGAGCTAGGCACTCCAAACAAGCGTTGTCGGATAATATACGATTGGAAAAAATCTTCTTGAACAAGTCATGGAAAAGAAGAATGAGGGTGCAGCACATTACCAAGTCACCTTGATCTCTTGCATAAATAACGGCCTTTTCCAAAAGGTTGATCAAGCTCCAAGGTTTCTCATTTGCTTCAGATGATTCGAGCTCCTCATAAGAAAACTTTTTCTTTCTCATTGCCTTGGTGAGTTCCGAAGTCTTTGGTTCTGCGCTACTGATGCTAAATTCTTCTACCTTTTCCAATAATTGCGGAGCAGGCTGCACTTGCAGAGAATAGAAACCCGACCTATTGGTCACAAAAGAAGAACGACCAGAGGTTAAAGAGCTCCTATGCGACAGAAAAGAGGGATGGGACCGTGGATTTGAATGAAATGAAGTGCCAGTGATGCCTGATCTAGAGTCCGGCCCGCCCATGTACCCCGAAGAAGCAAGTGATCCACTTACGCTAGCCGGCATATTCTCATCATCGAGGTCATGTGAGCTCAGGGGAATAGACCATGAATGACCTGTTTGGGATCGACTTGGCGATAGTTTTGCAATATGCTTAAGAGGTGATTCACTGGAAGCAAATATTTCAGGTGACATGCTAGCCAGCATTGCATTGTTGCTGTAACGTCTGGGCATTTTAATATCTATAGCCTTCAGCTTCTGCGACGACATTGTCGATAAAGATACTTTTGTCGAAAGATTGTTTCTCGGCTCGTATGCGTGGATCTCATCGCCCAAATTGTTGTCTTTAGGCGTTTCGCCATCAGATGTCTGCAAAAGCAGTTTGTTTCTGAGCAGAGTGGGCGCTGATCTGTCGAGAACAGATCGATCAAGAGAGTCTCCTGGCTTGTCTAATGCTGATGAGTCGGCATTCTTCGCCTTCGAATACAGATCTTTCCGCCCTTTTGAAAGAGGGTTAAGCTCTTTAGGAGATTCAAGTCCTTGCTCAATCTCCTTTTCCCGCTTACCGTGCTTTAGGTCTTTCCCTTCCCTACCTTCTCTTTCCTTGGAGCCGAAAAGAGCCTTATTTATAGATGTAGCGCTGTCGCTGCGGTGCGGGCCACCATAATTTGTTGTCAGCGTGGAGTTTGAGTTGAAAGAGCCAACAAAGTTGCCCAAGTACGAAGAGATGGATTTGGTGTCTATGTCCTTCTCAGAATGTTGACTATCGGGGGCATTTTGCGGATCTGCATGCTGGTCTTCAAATTGGCCATCGAACCTCGGGTTGTCTAACTGGTGTTCCTCAAATTCTTGCTCCAACAGCACGCCAAGCATGCGCCAGATTTCGCAGTCCCGGTACCGGCTCACGCTGGCAGCTACCCGTGCGTTCATCTGACATACATCCAATAGGGAAAAGCCATCGGGGACGGAGATGTGGTATTCTGCAGCAAGAATATCAAACACAGTATCATCCGCGAGAGGGATGGGGACCGAAAGTGCTGCCACGTACGGAGAAGGTGCATGAGGAAGCGATTTGGAATGCGCTGCGCCCAGCGACTGCGAACCTTGGGTCGACTGCGAAGGATTGCGCGGGAGGCTTGGGCGCAGAGGCGGGGGAAGGTCCAAGCCGCGCCCAGAAAGATCCATTGCCCGGGCCGACGAGTCGCGCACTGACGAGTCCATGCCTCGCTGGTGCAACACGGGCGACTGTGACTTGAGCAGTGCCACGGTGAACTGTGTGCTCTGACGTACTATAGGCGGGCGTTCCTTCGGTGGTGTGCTGCGCAGATGCAGAAGATCGTCTCTGGTGTCGTCGAACGACGTATCGCGCGAGTCTGCGACCGGGTCACCGAGCTCAAAGTCATTCTTGTGCTGGCTGACGATGCTCACGTTGGCGTAGCCAGGGCGCCAGGCGGTAGCAACTGCAGGCATGTTGTCCAACGGGCGCGTGATGTCCACATCGTTGACGTCCAAGTCGTGTGCGACTAGCACATTGGCCTTCGAGATGGAGAAAAGGCGGCGGTCGGTGCGCAGCGCCGCCCACACAAAGTTCTGCACCGGTTTCCGCATTGGCGACGTCACCACCGCCTTGGGAATATACCGCCGCCGCAAGTTATACACAGAGATTGTCGCGTCATCGTTCAAATACAGACACGCAAAGTCGTAATTGTAGAGGCACAGTGGATCGGGCGCGTCGGGCAAATCAAGCGTGGGCTCGACCGGGTCCTGCGCGGCCACCGTGCACCACCGCACTTTCATCACCGGGCCATAAGTGTTGACAATCAGGAGCGGCGCAACAGAGTGCAGACCCGCCTCGCCGTAGTGCCACACGCAGATTTTGCGGTCGCGCCCGCCCGTGAGCACGTATTCGGCGTCGGGATGGATGTGCAACGAGAGCGCCGGGCCCGAGTGGAAGGTCCATTTGCGCTCCGGGAGAAGCGCGCCGGCCCCAGCGCCCGCACCAACGCCTCCAGTGGCGCGCAAGTCAAACTTGCACAAGGCGCCCGAGTCGTGGACAGACAAGACGGTGGTTTTGCCGCGCACGCGGCAGTGCGCCGAAGCCTGGCACGACCGCACTGGGTCCGAATGGTGCGACGCCGCGAGCTGCATCACCGGTCGCGGCGAAAACGTGCGGAGATCCCACACCTTGACTGTTCCGTCTTGCGACCCGGACACTAGCACACTGTCATCGACAAAGTCCAACGAGTTCACCACCCGCTTGTGGTCCTGGAGCTTGTAGGCCAACCTGTTTTTCCCGCCCAGGGTTACTTGGTACACATGGACCGCGCCGTTGGCTAGGCCGCATGCCACAAGATCTGAGGTGCACTTGAGCGTGTTCACAGAAAAGAGTTTCTGCGGCGTCCGCGCCAGGTCGACGATGCTGGAGTCCGCCACAACAGCGGTATTGTCTGCGTTGAGGGCCAACATGCGCAAGCAGTTTTTTCCGCCTAGAATGACCACCGGCGGCTGGCCCGGTCGCTGGAGCTGCGACAAGCAGGTGAGCTCACGGTCGCATGGATACTCAAGGCGGCGGGGCCGCTCGCGGGGCCGCGTATCGCCGTAGATGTTGAAGGCGTACCGCGCGAGACTGGAAACCATGGGTCTGCGGTGGTGGCTCGGTTATTGTGCGTTGGTTATGATGCGTTCTTTGCTATGGGTGGGTTATGGCGGTATTGGCTATGATATGTTGCTAGTGTAGTTGCAATTGTCACAATGGCTGCAGTGTTTGTGGCTAGAAACCTGTGGATTGCAGTGTAGTGCTGTAAGGAAGCTGATTTGTTATTGGCGAATGGGCACAGGAGTCTTAGAACGTCTTGTGAATGATAACTGTAGGTACATAATTCGCACTAATTTCCTCAGACGGTCGCACTGCGACAACGACTTGAAGAAATTGAATCTGTGCCAAGCTACAATCACACATCAGGAACTGTCGATAGTTATGCAAGGATTACAATGTTTATAGTGCACCTGTTAGGTCTACTTGTCATCAGCCGAAGTTTATATGGGCAGCAGAAACTATTGGGCTAGGAGGAATTTGTTCGATCAATGCACATCAATTGGATATTGCTCACTATGGAGTCACCCCATGGAACGAAAGTGGTTTGGTGCGATTTCATCTACTCTAAATCTGGAATGGAGTCTCACTTTACGAAAATAAATATAATATACAAAAACTGATCATATTTATGCATCAGTAAAATCGAGAGAAATTGGTTTCGTGGTCTAGTTGGTTATGGCATCTGCTTAACACGCAGAACGTCCCCAGTTCGATCCTGGGCGAAATCATTTTCTTTTTTTTTAGGCTTCCTAAACCAAAACTTACCGACTGTGGCCTCCAAGTATGCTGATCGCTGGTGTATGATCATAATAGCCAGCTTTTGCCTCTTCAAGAGCAGGATCAGTCAAAAAGATCGCCTTTATACGACAACATCACCGCAGTACAACTAGCGGCAAACGAATATAAAGCGGTCAACCACTGGTTTGGGGAATCGTACAACTTTACACATACTTTCTTTCACTTGTCTTCGATCTAGTCATCTGGGCGCGCAACAGTGTCATTGTTTCCGCACCTAGAACTGTTTAAGTCTCTGTGTTCAATGGTACCGTAAACATCTTAACCAGCAATTTTATCACACTTGATCTTATCATTGAACCAATCCTCCAACGATGCTGACTCCTCACCCTCAATCAATGCTACTTTCCCCGATATCAGAGGCATATTTCCTCTAGTCCCAGTGCGCCCATAGCCCATATTTGAGTGCGCTCGCCCGCCCAAAACCCCCGCCCTCACAAGATGGTCACTATGCAATCCCGCACAGACATTCAATCCCGCACACAACATGTTCAACTGGACCTACTTGGCGAAAATGTTCGCCGTCCTCGGCACGTCGCTAGGTGGCTTGGCCCTTGCCGGTCTCTATACTTTCCAACGCACCTTGATCTACCCGTCGTCGATGAACGATGGCCGCGGCTACTGTGCTACCCCAGACGAGCTAGATATGCCATATGAAGATCTCCATCTCACAACCGATGACGGCGAGACCCTCCATTGCTATGCCCTCAAACACGACAGGAACTCGCCCACTTACACCAACAAAACGGTCTTGATGCTTCTGCCCAACGCCGGCAACATTGGCCATGCGCTTCCGATCGTGGCCATATTCTTCCGCACCTTTGGCTACAATGTTTTCATCTACCTGTACCGAGGCTACGGCCGGTCGACGGGGACTCCGCTGGAATCGGGGTTGAAGACGGACGCTCGCCGTGTGATGGCTCACCTCACTGAAGAAGACGCCCAGTTCCGTGACAGTCTGTTGATATTGTATGGACGGCTGTTGGGCGGTGCTGTGGCTGTGTTCATAGCCGCCACCTTCCCGGATGCGGTCCAGGCGATTGTGTTGGAGAACACGTTCTTGCTGATTCCCAAAACCGTGCCCCACATTTTCCCGGCGCTCCGCTATTTTACAATGTTTGTTCACCAGCGGTGGGAATCGGAAAGGCTCGTGCCTCAGATCCCTCCCGATGTGCCTGCGCTTCTCATGAGCGCTCGTCAGGACGAGATAGTGCCGCCCGAGCACATGGATCGAATCTTCGAGCTTTTGCCGTCGCAAGACAAGACAATGTTTCACTACGAAGGTGCTACCCATAACGATACCATTGCACAACCGCTGTACTGGGAAAGAGTGCACGCTTTTATCCGCGATAAAGTGAACCCCGTGGGGCTTTGAGTGCCATGTACGTTCTGTATTTTTTCCTGATCCAGAGAGATTTAGATCGTGGTTGTATCCGACAAAGTTCCTCTCTTTAAAACACGTCCGATAACAACAGTGACTGTATATTCTAACACATTATGGCATATATTATAGCGACTCTAATTTCCTCCTTTCAGTCCTAGAGATCAAGGAATCATCTCCATCAATAATTATGAGTCGGTCCATTCTGTAAATACTTGACGTAGCTTCACAGAATTGTGCGTCTCCTAGATATAAATAGGGAGATGACTTTCCTCAAACTTGAATGGCACTATTTGAATACCATTTGGTATAGCAGTTCGAGTTTTGAGTGAAGAATTGGATTGACAAACGAACATTCAAACGTTAACAATATCTTTTTTAATATGAATTTGGCCCTCAAGAAACTTGGAAATACCCAAACCTGAAAGTGCAAGCTTTTGAAAATAAGATACTTGGAAGAATCGCTGGCGCTATCGGACATATGTACTCATAAGTAGCACATGGGAAATAATGCCACTTCATCAAGTGTGTCAGTTTATTAAGATGCTCGAGTGAGAAATGTAATCTGGCAAAAAAAAGGGTATGGTAATCGTGAATTATTTATATCAGGAAATATTCAGCTCAAGAAATAAAAACCACGAAATATTTAAATCAGGAAGCATGTTAATGAAGTTTCATTACTCAAATCTGACCAAATCACATCCAATTGGCGGCAGATTTCGTGTATGGTGGTCTGAAAGAATCTTCAACGGTATATTCACATAGCAAGCCGACTTGTTTAATGTATAGTAGTCGATCCACGAAACCTCAATACGTCCTCATGGTTGGGTTTTCAGCGTAACCAGTGGTACCTGAGATCCTACCTTTTCCTCTGGAGGCGATCTACACACATACTCGTGAACGTTATAGTTAGATATACAATACACGCTTAGACGGTGATCTGCGCGTTACCCTTGGCGTTGAAAGTGTCGTGCGACATGAACTCAACCTTTTGGTCGTCGCCCAACTTCAAAACCTTCTTGAATCTCTCGCCAATGGTCACCAACTTGGACTCATCGCAGTCCTTGGTCCAAATACCCACTCTGATGTTGGCTCTTCTGATGTTCAACACTATGCCATTGACTTCGTTTTCGTCATCCTCGATGGTCTCGCCAATCACGGCCAACAAGCCTCTCAACCACAAATCGTTAATCACTTGAGCAACATCTCTCTTGTTGTTGAAGGAGTATTGCCATCTTCCGCCCTTGGCGTTTTGCTCATCTTCCCACTCTGGCTTGATGCCCTCTTTGAATAAGTGGTAGTCTGATTTCATAGGCAACTGATTGGCCACAGGAATAGAGTTGTAGATGCCCCAGAACTCTTCGACAGAAGAAAATGTGATCACTGGCTTCAACAAATCCAGCCATGTTTCGGACTTGTTAGTTTGGGGTTTGGTGTACCACAAGGTCCATTTGCTGTTCAATGGGTGCTTGGCGGTGAATTCTTCCTTGCTGCTCAAGACGGTTTTCTCCGAGTCCAAGGACAACTCTTCGGTCTTTTTAGTCAAATCTTCCGACATCTATGGGTGTTAGTAGTGGGCTTGAGGCGTATGGGACAACAATTCTGCATGAGAGGTAACATACTGTAGCTTGTGAAGTGGTGTTGGGATTAGATTTTTTAGCGTCACAAAAGACGATGTTGGAAAAAAGTTCTCGTGCGCGTAAACCGGGGCACGCGCGCACAGCTTAAGAGGCATGACCCGCGCGTAAAATCTGGCACACGCCATCTGGTTCATGTCTTGCTATGAGCCAACGGGATAGTTTTATTCAAGCACATGTGTATTTGTTGTATAAACCAAGAGAAACAAACCGGCACAGCCGCAACAGGACCGCAAAAGAAAAAACTGCAAATGCACAACAAATGCAAACGAAGCGGTTCGGCCGAAACAAAACGTTTACAAAATCTAGCTCTTTAGACCTAAAGAACACGGGCTGGCGCATTTAAAGCAAAGATCCCAAAAGCAAAAAGAGCCCACCCATGGCACCCGAGTAGACACCCTTTCTGCCACCTTCGTTTTTGATGGTTGTTTGTGAGTATGACCGGACATTACCCACTTCGCCAGAGAGAGAACCCAAGCCTATGCTTCCTGCCGGAGCACTGGCGGTAGCGTCGGAATATGCTTTCATGAAGCTTTGCGAATACACCGTCTGAATAGTGGCCAAAGCACCGTTAGTGGTGATGGTGACCCAAATTGTGGTGTCGGATTGGGAAGACAGCGTTGTTTTGGTTGTTTGCGACGAAGATGTGGTGTCATCATCTCTTTTAGCAGCGTCGGAAGCAAGCGCAACGCATAGAAGCGAAAGGAAGTACAACCAGACCGAATAGAACTTCATGGCTGTGGGATAAAAAGCGTGTTTTCGGATCTCAAAAGTTTCTGGTTGTGAAGCACGGTCACGTGTGTGTTTGGGGATCGTAACCGTGGGCCATGCAGGGAAGGGGCGTAGTTAGGTACGATGCAGTCTTGGACAGTCAGACACGAAAGAGAAGAGACGGCAAGGGCTGGGTAAGCGGAAAAAAAAATGTGAGTAGATTGTGTGTTGGCGTTCTTTGGAGTCCGTGTTTGCATGTGGAAATGCGCCGGCATTGCTTTGGATTCGCGCGGCTCTGGATGGCCTTTGCCGTTATCTGTCGCGCTATATCTGGCTCGCACTATCTAGATAAACTTTTAGCTCTGCTTAACGCTCCTTCCTTGTCTTTACTTCTTTCTAGATTTTTTAGCGTGCTTAAGCGTATCTTCGTGCTTTAGTCATATCCATCGCTTTTCATTAACTTACCCTGAGCCTGCTTCCGTATCTCTTATTGACTTACCCTTAACCCTGTCAAATAGATACTACTGCCTAGACGGTCCCTTCCCACGATTCTCCACTTGCATTTCCAGCTTCCTCTTTCTGACCGTCCGACTGTGCTGGCAACTATAGCTGCTTTCCATTCGATCGCACGTCTCGCCTATACTACTTATTGAGCCGCATCCTACTCACATTCGAGGCTGGCATCTATTCCAAGTTCCCACGTCGTGAATTCTCTGACGTCTTATCAGCAAAGTCATGAGTCTGCCCCTTGATATTGGCACTCGCCGAGCGTCTATCGCCAAGCTAACACTGCCCTCGCCGCGCGGCCTGTTTGGCTCCAACGCCCGCTTTTTGCGCACCATGTCTCCACACGAGGATGTTCCTTCTGCCATCAGCAGCTCGCCGGATACGGACAGCGCTGACTTCTCCGCTGGTTTACACGATCCCAAACTCATCGAGCTGGTGTCGCGCCACCTCAAGAGCCACGACAAGACTTTGGACTCTGAAGGAGCAGACATTACGCGCGAGTTGTATCTTTTGGGCGATGCGCCGCGCCCGACTCTCATGCGCTCGCGCTCCTGGTCCCTGTGTGATTCGGCCGCGCGCCGTGGGTCTCTGGCCAGCGCACTCAATGTTCCGGGCGGGTTCCGCCGCCACTACGTTTTGGCGCACAAGCGCGCGCCCAACTTGCTCACCAAGAACTTTGTTGAGTTCTTAAGCATCTACGGCCACTTTGCCGGCGAGTCCTTGGAAGATGGTGTTGACGTGGCATGCCACTTTCTGGCTGTTGCGCCGAAAGATGCCGATGAAAGTACAGCGCTTGTAAAATCGGCAAATCCTTCCGGCACCGCTTCTGATACTAAAGCATATTTTTTGTTGTTGAAAGCTTTTGTGGGTACAGGGGTGTTGTTTTTACCTCGTGCATTTGCTAGTGGGGGCCTAGCCTTTTCGATAGTGACCCTCTTGATCTTCGGGGTGCTTTCGTTCTGGTGCTATTTGATTCTTGTCCAGGCCAAAACAGCCTCGGGCATATCGACTTTTGCTGATATGGGCTTGCACTGTTATGGAACTTGGTTACAGCGGCTCATTTTGCTGTCAATTGTGCTCTCGCAGGTAGGGTTTGTTGCTGCGTACATTGTTTTTACTGCCGAGAATCTCCGTGCTTTCGTCACAAACGTTTCCGGCGTCAAAGGCGACATTTTTTGGTTCATTTTGCTCCAGGCGGCTGTGTTGGCGCCACTCAGCTTGATCCGTGACATTACTCGCTTATCCTTACTGGCACTTTTGGCCAATGGATTCATTTTCGTTGGGTTGCTCACTATCTTATACTATACTTTCCGTGAACTAGCAGGAAATAACTTTGTTCCAGGCGAAGGCGTTTATTACCTTTTCAACTCCTCGGAATTTTCGTTGTTCATTGGTGTGGCAATCTTTGCCTTTGAAGGAATTGGCCTAATCATCCCAATCCATGACTCCATGATATATCCCCAGAATTTCCCGAAAGTCTTGTTCAAGGTGATTGCCACCATCTCATTAATTTTTATCTTCATTGGCGCCTTGGGCTACTTGACATTTGGAGACAGTATCGATACAGTAATTTTGTTGAATCTTCCTCAAAAGGCACCACCTGTGATCATGATCCAACTATTATACGCAATGGCCATTTTGCTTTCGACTCCGATCCAGATATTTCCTGCCGTGCGCTTGATTGAGCTGAAGATATTCGTTCCTTTGAACTCGGGCAGACATTCATTGGCCGTCAAGTGGCAGAAAAACTTGCTTCGTTTTGTCTTTGTCTTTCTCACAGCCACGATTGCATTGTATGGTGGCCAAAATCTCGACAAATTCGTCTCCTTTGTCGGTTGCTTTGCATGTATTCCACTAGTTTACATGTACCCTCCTATGCTTCACTTGAAGACATGTTGTGACTACACCAACGACTCTTCGCATAAAAGATCCACATTCTGGTTAGCGTTGCTTGATTACGCTTTACTCGTCGTTGGTTCGGTCGTTTTAGTTTACACTACGTACGACATACTTGCACATTGAGACTTTCATTTCTGGACATGCATCAATGTATTTATAGACAATTATTTCATAGCTATTTGCTACCAAGTATACTTTCTTCACCACGACCATATGAATCTACATTCCATAACGACACCTATGACCTCAAATATTCGCTTATATCAGTTCACCTAGGCTCTATAGACAGTTATTAATCTTCATCACTCAATGCGCTAACGACCCATTTCCTGGCTTCATGGATCTGCGCTTGCAAATCTGATTTCGCTTGCGACGCGTATTTGGTCACGTCAGACGCCATAACATCTAAAGATGCAAGCACATCATTCTGTTGCTTTGCTGCCTCAGGGAAGTTTTCGTACTCCCAGGTCAAAAACCTGCCCTTGATGTTTTCATATGTTTGAGGCATGTTGTGCTTGAATGTGAATCCGCCGACAGCCGCCGTGGACAAGAAGCGAACTGGAAAAGACCTTCTGCTCACGAAAACGGACACCACCAATACTGGGAACAACACATCCATGAGCCGTGGAACAACAGGTTCAACAACAACATCGTTCACTTTCAGCTTGACGATAGCCCACTCGTTGGCCAATGCGGACTTCTGGGTCCCAATTTCGGCACTAGCGATGGAAAGCTTCTCGTGGGCCAACAATCTGAGCTTGTTGAAATGCTTCTCCAAATACGGAGTACTTCTCACGCCCATTCCGTCCACCAAAGCTATATTACCATGCACAGACTCTTTTTCCTTCAATTCCAGAGAAATCTCCGTGTTATAGCCAGGGGTGGTTGTTATTAGCTCTTCATCTTCATAAAAGAATCTTTTAGCTGGCATGGTTGGGGAATATGCTAGGTTCTGTCGATACAAGATGGAAGTCGCACACTCAGTTTCATTGGCCTACAGTACTCTATGTAGAACCGCACCCAGACTAGTATAGCAAAAAATACACCACAGCCAATTCGGGAATAAAATACATTTTATTACTAGCAAAGTTGTCCACACACTATACCCGCCACATCCTCAGTACATGTTACCTAAGATTTTCTAAAAAGCCCTCTCTTTTTTTTCTTTTCTGTAGTTGCAGGAGCAATGCTTCCCAAAGGCTTTGGTGCGATTTCGGCCTGGGGAACTTCGATGGTTATATCCTGATTTGCAGTGCCATTTCCAGTTTTACCAATCTCTTCATTAGATCCCGAAGGTCCTGGCTTCGTTCCTTCTTGTGGTGGCCGGAGATGGCTCGGGATACCCGAAGAGGAACTTGGCACTTGTGTATTAGACTTTCTTTGTTGCGGCAATGGCGGCGAGGGCATCTGGCCAGGCAATGTAGATCTGTGTTTGGATTTTGCCGCATTTTGTGACGACGTTGGCATTGGCATCCCTCCGCGTCCACCGTAATCAATATTCAAGGCTTGATCGGGGAACGCCGAACGCCTGTTTTGTTTCTTTGGATAATTATTAAATTGCCCCGAGCCATGTCCCAGGATAGCACCATTAGACACCACCTGCTGCTGAGCAAATTGCGGTTGTTGGAATTGCGCATTGGGGTGGCCCAGCGTAGGATACGAGCTCATGCGCTGGCGCTGGGCAGGAGGAACTTGAACAGGCGAGGGTGGATACTTCTGAGGATTCCGCAACGCAGCAGGCATGGAGCCCTGCACCATGCCGTTCGCTGGCAAGCCATGCGGAGGCCGCTGGTCGTATCCTTCATAATATCCGTGGTTGGCGCTTGCACTGGTAAGAGAATGTGAAGGACGATAGTTCCCAGGCCCATTGTACATCTGGCCGTTGGGATTAGGTCCGCCATATGGCCCGTTGAAGGAACCATTGTAAGATCCGTTGTAGGAAGTATTGGAACCATTGTACGCTACGTTTAGCGGCGGTCCATTCTGGTAACCGTCGCCCATAGGAGGTCCGCCATTCTGAAAGTACAGTTCTTCGCGCTGCATAGGAGGTTGAGATTGGATGCTCTTCTGCTCGAGCTCGCGTTCACGCTCAAGAAGCGCCTGTTCACGGCGTTGAAGTTCCATTTCCTTATTTTGAACTAGGGGCATTTGCTCTGGTGGTGCCAGAACTGGTGGCTTGCTTGGGTGCTCACCATTAAGTTCTGCACCGTAGACAGCAACATGGGCAAAGTCCGACAAATCTGGTGTCGTTGGGTTTCCATTTTTGTTTTCTTGCTGCTTGACAGTGACCACTTGACTTTTGATTGGCGCCACTTCCCTCTGTTGATTATAGTCCGCGGGAATATCCGGCTGTTCATTTGCGATTAAAGTTTGTTTGTTTTCAGAAAGCTTAGCCAACTCGGCTTGTTTAGCACTGCACCGGTTTTGAATTTCTGCTAATTGCTGTTGGTGCTGCATTTCAGTGTCTGAAAACATTTTCCTCTTGTGCTCATGATTACGCGTTTGCATGTCAATTTCTTGTAAGAGGGATGAAAGCGCATGTTTCTTTTGAGATAATGATGATTCAAGCTGTTGAAGCTGGGTTTGCCGCTCATGTAGACTTGCATCATATTTTTCCTTTTCCAACCTGAGATGAGATAATTCGTCTGCGACATTGTCGATTTCCCGTCTGGCCTTTTCTTGTCCAGGTATGTTCCGCACGAAAAAAAGAGACGAGTTGTTGGTGTTGACTTTCATGTACTGACACATGACAGAATACAAATTTTCCAAATACGGCGTCCGCACACCATGGTCATCACCCAAAAGAATTGGCTGTAATAATAATAAGTCAATATCAATTTCCTGCCTATGGTAGAATTTGTAGAATAACAGATTAGCATTCAGAAAAGGAACAGACAGTTCCGGAGCGGAAGCGGGATAGATAGTCAGCCAATTCAGAACCAAATTAGCTTCGTTCTCAAAGCCCTTAACGAGTTTACACTTCATTTTTTTAATGATTTTGAAAATCTCATTAACTAAGCCAGAGATCAATGGCTTCGCCAAAATCTGGGCGTGCAATTTCTCCGGCGAAGGTTCTTCAAAAAGAATCGACAATGGGTTCAAAACAATACGCGGCAACGCAAGTTTCCACTGGTAAGTCATGAACTCTTGTGCATTGTTGGATTTTAACAAGCTGATGTGGCCATTGGAGTCTTCTTGTACCATTTGCAACAACTTGTAGAGTCTAGTGAACAGCAGGACAAAGTTGCCGGATTTAGAATCGTCGGATGAACACGTTCCCAAGTATATTCTGTGGTCCGAGTTTGCAATGTGGTGGATAAATGTGCTGGATCCGGGCACCCTCTTGATGTTTGATTCGTTCATGATGGAACAGATGGGCATGTCCTTGAATTTGGGGAAACTTAACAGCACGAAAGGCTCGAGGTTAACACAGCCGGTGGATTCCACTATGATGAGCGTTTCGTCGCGTACATGCGGCACTAGCAGCGAGCAGACGTCTTGGAAGCTCTGTAGAGTGGAGACACTGACTATGACAAAGTCATATTTCGCAGACGACTCAAGGTGGTCTACGGATGGAACCAACTTGTCCGGGACGAACTCCGAAGCGGAGAACAGCAGCGAGTCCCATATGAGGGGCCGCGGCGGATCAAGAGACGGATCGACCATGGTCACTGAACATGAGCGAGTGTTTTGGAGGCGCCAAGCATAGAAGGCCAAATTTGGGTTTTGCCCAACTGCACCGTTAGTATATCGACAAGGAGCTAAAGGGGCTGGGACCGCATAACCAGACACATGTATAAACATGCCAGGGCCCATTGATTATACATACAAGTTAACAACTGCAAGGACATGGGAAAGCCTGTTTAGAAAGAAACGGGCAGGGGCAATACAAAAAAAAAGCAAAAGCTCTCAGAGCACAGCGAGAGATGGCCACGAGTATGAATGAGCAAGTGTTTTCGCCTCGAAAGCAGACGCGTGTGAAGAAGAAAGTAGAACTTTTGCCCCGCTAGGGTTATGTGTGCGCCTTGTCTGGGTTTTCCGGCATTGCAGGCTGAGCTTTCAAGCTGCGCAATACGCACACCGCAACGCCAAAGAATTGCGTTCTGGCCTGTATTCTGTGATAGGAATGTCTACTGGCGTGTCGGTTGTGGTGTTGGAATGAGACCGGAGCGGTACTGATACAAAGACTCTGACGGGTACAGGATGGCCGAACGACGTTGTTGTAGCTTATTGGTGGCTGCAATATGCTGAAGCTTAGACCCTTGCTAGTGGACCCTACTGTATCTGGTGCGATAGTTTGTGCGTTTGGTGTTTATTGCGTTTTGCCATTCTGTGGTCGGTATTTACCGCCCGGTCTTCTGCCGTGTCTCCACCTCTTTGGGATGTACGTCTCATCTTGATCCGAATGCGCCCACACTCGAATTTTCGACATCTGCTCCTGTCGTCTCTTGCGTTCATTTTTGGGTGAAACGGCACGGGCCAAAGGTGAACCTGCACATCCGGCCAGGCGCTCGCGGCTCTTCGCGCCGAACTTTTTTTCGCCCGTAATCTCTTCTTCTCTACAAGCCATTCTGGATTCGTCGTTGTGCCCCTATATGGACACGACTTGATGAGCCCAGGCGTTGTGTCTGGCCGCCTTCGTGCGTCTGGATTCCAGCGGATGTGGTTTGTAGATTGAAAAACGAGGGTGTATCTCCGGTTGATGAGCACAGCTTTGACTCTTTCGGTCATAATCCCTTGCACATATTATTCTGTATTCTTTGAAGTATGAACCACCTGATGGAGTGTGCTCTTTGCCATGTAGACGTTAGGCTTTTCGAAATTGCGCCATTGCCCAGCTATGCTTTTCGGTTTACTGTTTTTGTTCTTTTTTTTTTTTTTTTAGCCTTTGATTTTCCGTTCCATCTGTAGTCTCATCTGCCGCACCATCATGAGAGGTCACCTTATTCTCATTGAAGGTTTGGATAGGTCTGGCAAATCGACTCAGGCCGAGAATCTTGCCTCGGCGCTCGACGCACAGCTCTACAAGTTTCCTGATCGCCTGACGCCTGTTGGAAAACTCATCAACGAGTACCTTGTCAACTCCAGCTTTGACCTTTCGGACGAGGCAGCTCATCTTCTATTTAGTGCCAACAGATGGGAAGTGGCCCATGAGATGGAAGCGACCCTTCTAAGGGGCCAAAACATCGTGTTGGACCGCTACATTTATTCAGGCATTGCATATTCGCTAGCGAAGTCCAGCTTGAACGACTACGAGTGGCTCTACTCTCCGGACAAAGGGTTGCCCAAACCTGACTTGACCCTTTTCTTGACCATTGACTTGGAGGAGTTGAGCAGACGCAAAGGCTGGGGCGACGAGCGCTACGAAAAGCTGGCTTTTCAGGCAAAGGTAAAGCATTGCTTTATGCAAATTTTGGATCCAGAGAAAGACCCCTCGGTTGAAATTGTCAATGTAGACAACCTCCTGATTGAGCAGGTAAAGGCGAAACTCATGGAAATTATCGAGGAGAGAAAAGTTGACCAACCCACAGAAAAGCCTCTCGCAAAGTTCAAATAATCCGACCCATACAACGGAGAAAGATCATCAAAGGATTCGATGAGCTCGTCGAGAGGAAAGATACTATCGCTAGATTTTTTTTTTGTGGAACAAATCCAATGTACATTAACCTAGAAGCACTGAAAATGGACGTTGTACAGTTTATACGCTTATGTAGCTAGTTAATGTAGCTAGTTTATGTAGCTAGTTCGTCGAGCTGGGTCAACCGGCTCACCACCTTTTGTTTCAGAATTTCCAGAAGTTCTCCTCCCAAATATATTTCGTCAAGAATCTGATACAATTTGTAGAAATTGAACACCAAATCAAGCTCACACACATTGTCAAAGTACGTGTCCAAAATCTCGACAAAAAAATGAACAGACTCCAAATAACTAAGCTCGTTATCGTCATAATCAACCAGCATGATGAAAAACAACCCCGCATACCGTCTATACACCAACTTATTACCCCTAAACTCAACAAAGTTGGATTGGTATTTCAGATCCCGCAGAGATACTAGCCGATGGACATCCTCCACTATTTCTTTCTTGTCTGAGTCCATAAAGGTATTATCAAACCATTTGGCGAGCCGGATTTTCCCCTGTCGATTAAGTATTAGGAAATAGTGTATTGACATGGAAAAGATGAAGAGCTGGTGTTCCACTCTTTGAGTTATGGTAGTGCAGATTGGGCTCTTAGGGTATTTTAGCTTAAGGCCGGCGGAGTATTCTATCATTTGATAGTGAGCGTCAAGGAGCCCAGATTACACTTAATCCACCTTACGTTATTTCAACTCTCACTGTTTTCCGTTCTTAATTGATATCGGCTACTTGATTCATTTTGAAGTTCATTCAATTCCACTTATTTGTTGTCTAGTCCCCATTCATTCGCACTCTAACTATGGAAGAACCAGACACAAGCAGGCAATTTGAAATCAAAGAAGGAATTGCATTCCTAATTGATCTTTCCGAGCTGCTTTTCGTCCCAGTCAAAGAACTAGACCATAGGAGCCAGCTTTTGGAGATCCTCCAATGTATCAATGATCTAATGTCTGATATGGTGATCACATTCCCTAGCAACGGTATTGGAATATACTTTTACAATGCTAGAGAAACAGGTAAGAAGTTTCCCAAGAACTCTGGTATCACCAAAGCATTCTCATTGAATGACTTAAACAGCTCCAACATCAAACTTCTCACCAATATTGTTCGGGACGAACTAGATGGATTCAAGCCTCTCCAAGACAGATATCCTGTCGCTGAAAAGCAATTGGACAATCTTCATACTGTTTTGGAAACACTACTCAAGGAGTTTCAAGCGAAACCACAGTACAACCGGAAACGGTTATTTTGGCTTACAAACTCCGATAAGCCATACATCAACCCGAATTTGAAAGATGGTCTTAGAACAGTGATGAGTGACTTTGAGGCAAACCGAATCTTGGTCTCCCCTGTGTTCTTGGAGACATATCCAAGAGACGGTGACCAGAAATTTGATCTCCTGTTGTATGAAAATATTTTCCTTAACACCAACTTTTTGGCTCGTGCGCAGAAGAACCAGGAAGAAGGCTCTCCATTGCTAAACACTACGGTGTCTTCTCAAATACGGCTGTCGATTTTGCGGCTTAAAGAAGTACGCCGGATTCAGTTCTCATGCGATTTAGTTCTCAGCGATGGACCTGGTATTGGGGGAAAATTTGGATGCTCCGTTAAGGGATATACGTTATTCAATCACGAATCTATTAGACAATTTCGACAAGTTTATACTGGAGGCGAAGGCTTGAAGCTTGTTCATCACGACACGAGTTATTTGCGAAGTGATACCAAAGAGATTTTGGATTTGGACAAGGAGAGCCAGCCTACGCAGACATTGAAGGGCATTTCTGTTAAGCTTACCAACGATAAGGATGGTGTGGCTGAGAACGAGAAGCTTTTACTTTTCAAGCAAGATGTAGTGGAGTACATGCGAGGATATTCTTTTGATCACACTCCTGGAGAACAGTCAGAAGACGAACAGTATGGCAATGATAACGAGGATGACGAGAATAATGAAGATGACGAGAATAATGAAGATGACGATGAGTCCGATAGGAAGCCAGTGCCGTTTTCCAACCCACCATATCTCAAACTTCTATGTTTTAGGGATATCAGTAAATTCCAGCTTTTGTTCAACATTAAGCCTCCAGTTTTCATAACCGCAGACTCCAGCGATGGAATGAACTCTACGAGCAAAGAAGGTGGGTATACCAACTCGTTCAATACTTTTCGTCTGTTGTACCAACTGTGTCTTAGATTGCAGCGCTATGCGGTTTTGTTTGGATGTGTCAAGAGAAACTCTTCACCGAGTCTCTATGCTTTGTATCCGACAAATACCGAGGGCAGTTCCACGGAGATTAAGGATAAGCAGTTTCCTGACGGGTTTCTTCTCATCACTTTGCCCTGGCTCAGTGAGATCCGCAGCTTACCTGACTATATGCTTACGGAACACCATCGGTATTTTCTTCCCGAAACCGAATCTGTCGTGCCTCCCGAACTAGCATCCCTCTGTCTGAAGTTGATGGGATTATGCAAGGTGGATGGTTCTTATGATCCCAGTCTCCACCCGAATCCGGTACTCAACTTTTTTTACAAGACCATAAAACAGGAAGCATTGCAAATTGACATCAAGGACGAAGACACTTCACTAGAGCAGAATGATTGGACAGTGAGCAGGCTACTTAGTATCCGCAACCTGCTTCAAGAGAATGTTGACACAAGGCAAATTCTTCAGTTCATCAATGTCTACTTGAACAAAATCGGAAATGCCGAGGTGGCCAAGAGAACCAACGAAGATAACAACAGCGGTGCGCTGAAACGAGCAAAAGCAGCGCCTCTAACTGAAGCTGCCATTGTCGCCTTGTGGCAAACAAACTCGTGGAGTAAAGTGACGGTCGCTCAACTAAAAGAGTTCATGGGCAAATACCCCGAGATACCGCTGGCTACACGCAAAGCTGACATGGTGGCCAATATTACGAGCTTTCTCGAGTCTAGACAATAGGCCGACGGCCTTCGAGCATAGAGAAGAGAGCTAGACCGCCAGAAACGCCGTATCAGTGGCCGGCCGAACGAAGCTGACACATCAGTGGCCAGGCTAACGACTGCGTAATCTCGAACGTATTCTCCACCATTCCAGGCAAGCCTGCTTACGTCGTCGGGTTAGGACGCGGTAATGTAAGTGTGTTTATGTGACCGGAAAATGCCATTGTTCATGCAAGCACTACAAACGCCTTTTTCATTATTATTCTCATTATTGCCGTTGATTATTATTCGGTCTATTTTTGATTGGTTGTTCTCTGCCACCGCTACATGCGTGGAATCATTCCCACAAACATTGACAACCGAGCAGAAGCAACGGTGATGCAGTGGAAGCAAACTTGCTGTGGCTTAGATCCGCGAGTCTTTGCTGGTTCCTGTGGAAAATACTAGACAAGACTATAGCGATACATCCGCCGCGCATGGTTTGCTTAGTATGAGGTCAGCCTGCATGTTTCGCTCGGACCGATTGTCTATAGCTCCGTTCCCCACACAATTTCACCCAGTGCTTGGCAAAGCGAGAAAATGGGGCGTATGGTGAAGAGTCCAATCCGAAATAATGCAATGGGCGATAGCCGTACAAACAGCGGAGACGCCCCAATAAGGGAAGAATTTCGACGCGTGCGCCGAAACATGTACAATATGTTTTTGTTTGTGCGGGGGCCCGCGCATTCCATGCGACAATTCTATCTCCCATGCAAAGCTAAGAGCCAAGAACGAAGCGGAGATTTCGGTGCGAGCCAAGTTTCGGAACTGAAACACCCGTCTGAGGAGCTTGAGAAGCGAGACAAAACAGAATATCCAAAGGTGGTTTGGCGACAGCGGCAGATCTTATTTTTTTGACCCGAACCGCAGACATGACCAACCGACATTGGTGTCTGCATCATCCCACCGGCTTATCAGGGCAAGTTCATTTTTAGCGGAGAAACCCTTGTGACGTTGCTACCTGCAGGCGCGCATTTGAATGATCATAGAAATTTGCCTGCGAGATTGTTATGCGTGTTACGTGATGACATATAAACTGCCCCACATCTCTGACCATGTCCCGCTTCCATTTTTCCAGGTCTAGAGATTTCTTTCTTCTGTATACTTTGAACAGCCATTCTTTAATACCTTCTTTTCCCGTTATTTATTTAAATGTCAGAGCCTCCTCCATATGATCAGACTCCAGCATACTCGGCGTCGCTCGAGTTTTACGGTTTTGCCTTTGTCAAGACCGAGCTAGATACGCCTTGGAATAATCATTCGGGCAGTTTGCGTCCAGTTGTGGTCGAGCTCAATTCCAACCAGCTCAAGCTCTACGACTTGGCGGTGGATAAATCGGTGATATCGGCACTCCGGGCTCTTTTCCTTCATCAAAACTACCAGGAAAAGGAGGAGCCCAGATCCTCGTGCGAAGATAGCAACTACACCTTTGATGGGGACGCTTATGGTGACGACAACTATGGCGAGTTTCGCCAGGGTGTGTTTTCGAAGATTCGTACGCGCTACACCAACAAAAAAGTCCGCAAAAGGCTTCGGGCGCCACTCCCTCCAGCTTTGTTGGACAACTCGTTGTTGCTCGAGCCCACTTCGAGAAGCGACGTTTACTCACGCTTTGCCTCAAGGTACCGTGGCCCGCTTCTCCGCAGCTTCACGTTGCTGAACCTCGTTGTTGGCGAAGCCCCTTCTTGTAACCTGCAACACTACAAGGAAGACTCGAGTTCCAGCAACACCTTTGCATTGCTCAAGTACCGGAATGTGTTGAGACTTCGTGTCGAGTACTCACAGCTTCTCCTTCACTTCTGGTCCTTCTATGGAATGGTGCATTGGTATCGTAACTTGTGTATTGGAAGAGACTTGGCGTCTCTGCTTGATACCCGCAGTGTGGGCGTCCTCAAATCTATTCCACGCAGCTACTCACCTCAAAACAATGCGTTCTTTGAGTCTACAGGAACGTTCTCAGATTGGAAGCGGCGGGACTCTTTCGCATCTGAAACGTCACTTTCGACATTTCTGGGCTCCGACTCGGGCTCCGACGCAAGCGAAAGCCTTTACTCGGAACAGCGCGAGCCGCTGAAGCTGCATGTCGCTGTGTACGGGCAAAAAATTGTGTGTTATGAGGATTTGTACTCGCCTCTTGAGAAACAGTACATTTCCAATTGCATGGCTGTGCTCAATTCTTTCGATAAGTGGGTAGGAAGAAAACTCACCATCTCGAATTACGAGTACATGCTTCCCAAAAATGATGCCTACAACGTCAACGAAGGTAATCAAATCTACATTTCCCTGCAGACTTTCAATAGCTTGGCTCGAAACTATAGCAAAATTGCCAAATCAAAACCTTGTACTGTGTCGCAGTGCATGGATTTTTTCGTCGAGTCTACTGGATTAGTCAGCGTCGGTGTATAGTAATGTGTCACGAATTTGAATTGTACGATACTAATGTAGAATAAGCGACAGACAATGGGCATTTGTTGCGGCTATGAATGCTCTGGTGGAACCGTATTTTCCAGTGACGCAATATTCGAACTTTTTTTAGGGGACGAACAAGGCAGAATAGCCATAATATAAGCACAAAAATAAAGGGAAGCACTGAATCATTTAAGAGTCGAGGTCTTGCAGCAGATATGAATTTCCATTTATAATGGGTGGCCCGACTACTATTCATAAAACTTGCCCGAGCCTTAAAGATAACATTGAGCATTGGGGAAAATTCTGCATGATCTGAACATGTAAAATATGCGATTAACGGCTTCTGCAGTAGACATTTCAACAAGGTGATTCCAATTTAATGACATGGTTTCTTGAATGAGGTTCTCACGAAAATTACAATGAAGTTAATTGCTTCATCTTAATTGTGAATCTAACTTCAGCATTGTATGCGTAATGCTATTTTGTGTACCTTCCAATGAACAAGAAAAACGTGCCTGAACTCAATACTTGAGTGAAGTTGACCTCAGTCAAGGTTCAGGTTAACAAGTGCGAAATATTCGACGAACTCTTCGACCTTGATATCAATTATATTTCACAGAACGTAAGCATTCTAGACATTCTCAGCAAGGTAAACTTTCTGTACATGCAAGCATAAGAACTCTTTTTGTGTATATTGGGGCAATACGTGCTGTTGTATAGAAGTTCATTTGATAATTTTCCAAATTTATAATAAGGATCATAACGTACTATGAAGCACCAACACATAAACCTCTTCTGTCTGGATAAATATTACATTTCGGTCTAAATCCTTCAAACCAACGTCATCCCCATCCTTGATAATGATCTCTTTTTGCTTTTGCAGGAATGCGTTTCTGTACTTCCTTGTGTCTAACCGACTATTAGCCTTCTTTGGAGAATTAACTAACTCGAGTTTGTCCGTTGAGCAGTTGTTATGGACGTTCCGTCCGTAAATTAAGTAGCCTGCTGCATACTAAGAATAATCTTGAGAAAACCAGACTCTCTTCGGGCTCAAGAGTATCCTCAAAAGAAGAAAAGATTATTCATTAGCTTGTGCTTGTATATGGCAGTATGCCGAAGTAAAGACTCCCATAATTATCAGGCGTTACTCATGTGCAAACTTGCAATAAAATCAAGTAGATAAAGATCAAACTGTGTAATGAATTGATCACACTTGCTCGGATTTTTCTTTTATAGATCATAGGGAGATCAGGTCAAGTTATTTTAGCCATTAGTTTACAAATAGGACCTAATAATGAGTGATGAGATGCGATTTGCAAGAACTTGAGGTATTCGATAGAAAGTATGATTATAGAGCTTGTTTTTGTTTGAAAGATCTGTGGAATGTGAGGACCAAATATGGATACGTAAGCCGTAGCTTAGTGAGATTTGAAAGTAATCGAAAATATAGTTCCTACCTTCGTTAGTCCTACTTTAGACAAAAACGAAACGCATCTGCAATTTCATATGTATTTCAATTCGTACCTCCACATGAAAACAAATCGACTTCCAAACGTATTCTGCCAATAAAACAACAACATACAAGTCAGTAAAGAGTCTTGCTACCAAATTCCAAGTGATTCAGAAAGCCAAGTATCCGAAAAGTTATTGTTGATAGCACTCACGGAGTAGAAAGAGAACACATGTATGGGCCATTCAATAGCATTTGCTTTCCTCTATTTATAATAGACACGATCTCTCTAACAAATGTTCCTCTGTTATTCTGTAATATACTCAAGAGAAAAAGCGTTGACCTCAAAGAAGGTACTATCATAGACCATATAAACATTGACCACGATAACAATGTACGTATTTGTGTAATGTCATTCATACCCATTTTGACAACGATTAATTGCAGATACATAAGCCTGCTTCTATAAGTAGTATGGATAGAGCATAGGCCAATACATAATTAAACATCACATTGAACTGCCATGAATTGAAGATGATCATTTATTCGATCCTATCATTGTCCTCGGAACAATCATTTGCTTTGGTTTTACCATACTTTCCGGTTAAAAATTAATTTGTAACATCTATTTGATTCTAGCAGTATCTAACCCAATGGGCAACTAGTTGATCAACAAAGCACCGTTATTTTTCTTGTCCCAATATAATACATTCCTTTTACACACCTACATGACCATGGAGTCGTTGTTCATGTCCGAATCCTCGTTCTCCACCATGCCAAAATAATTTTCCTGCTCTTGTCCGAACAGAGGCTGTTCCACAGCTTGTCCAGAGATATTTTTCGAATCATGGTTTCTGTATCCGTCGACCACGTATTGCTCCACCTCACTCGATGGGCTGAATTTCATCTGTTCCCCGAGCGCCGGAGATGATCGGGCTGAGTTAGTTGCATTCAAAGACATGGGCGTAGAAGGCAACTCGTAAAACTGATTATCGCTGTTGGAAGGCGACATGGCAAAGGAGTAATTGCTAAAGGTCACGTCTTCAAAACGAGTAACCAGCTCGCCTGTCTCTGGATCAATATATTGGCGCAAAGAACCCCATGGAGTAATCTTGACGGTTCCGCCGTCGGGATGATTGTAAAGAGGCCATTCGTTCGACAGGCTAATCAATTCGCGCTCGCGCTCTCCAACCTGTGCTTTGGACTTTTTGCACTCGGAGTCGTAAGCGTCTCTTTTTCTTTTGCTAACGCTAAACATGGAATTGATGCGATAGTGGGGATGAAGGGCAGTAACGCCAAAGAGAGAAGGAGACAGAAGTAAAGCAAATGGAATAACAATAAAAAAAAAAAGAGCGAAAGTAGAAGGAAAGAAGCCTGTCGCAAGTAGTTTTTTTTTTTTTTTGCTTAGCGCTGGTTCTATCGTTTTCAGCAAGACTGCACATCCATATTGAAAAAGCCTATCAGTAGTTTCTTTTTTGTTGTTCGCAGGACGACGCGAAAGCTCACACGCGCAAGAAAAAAAAGAAAAGAATCTGATTCTGCCCAGGATCGAACTGGGGACTTTCTGCGTGTAAAGCAGATGCCATAACCAACTAGACCACAGAACCGTCTTCTCTGTCGTGTTGGCGTAGAACCACACCTAGTTCATTCTCTCTACTTGGGATCATGCAGACATTGTTATAAGAGAATGACATTGCCTTGCCTGTAACTGTCACGTGAAGCTCTGTACGAGGAACGGATTAGGTGCTCTCTAATGCATATACCACAATTGGTGTTATGACTGTGCCGTTCAGTGTCTCAGTGCCAAGATAAACGTGGGGGAAGTTTCTGCGGTAGAGGTATTCTTGGCAAGGGACCAAGGATTACCCTTCTGGCCATGGCTCGGTGCAGTATTTTGTAGCCAGGGTAGGAGAAAAACATGCCATAGGAGAGCAAATTCCTGCAGTGTCCAAAATAACCGAATTTCGCGCGCAGAAGAGTCTAGACAAGGCTGAGACAGAATCTTGCAGCTTGCATAGACCCGCCTGATGTTCATTTTTTTCTTTCGGGGGTGGGTATCGGCAGAAGATCCGAGCCCACACGAAAAAAGTCTCACCGCGTTTAAATGAAGAAAATAAAAAACTACCACCAAACGAGCCCAATTTCTGTCATCCATTGTAGAATTACACCACGCGGGGCCTTCTGTAACCAGAGACGAGAGAAAAATACACACCAGCGTAGGAGGCAAATATTGGAATGAAAAAAAAAAAAATTGCAAATAAAAACGAGGAGGGCAAGTTTGCCAGTGAACACCCAGACCCTTCGCTGCTTATCGACCCACACTCATAAACGAGAATGATGTCAGCATGCTATTGTTGAAGGAGTAAGGACAAGCCCCGTCCGGCATAGATGCGGTTGGCGTCATGTGCGGAGAGCACTGGCGTTTTTGCTTAACGAGTACACTTGGCTGTGGTGTCGTTTGCAGTCGGTTCAAGTTGCTGGTCAGTAAAGCCTCAATCTTGGAGAGACGGAAGCGGTCCGAGGATCGCGGGCTAGGAAAGTATCCGCGGAGGGCCTTAGATGCAAACCGCCGTTTTGGCACGGCTAAGTCAGGGTGCAGTTTGAGACAATATTCTGCGCGGGAAGTCCGTGGCAAACTAAGCGTCTGGTCTGGGACATATTTTCCGGCACTTACAAGGCTAAACAGCTGCGGCTAGATAACGCCACGGCTTGACTCGCAAGAAAATATCCACGCCAGATAATATCACCGAACCCCAGACCAACAGGCGGTGGCGAGGCTCATGTTGCGCGAACGGAGCTTATGCGGAGACGGAGAAAACAAGCGACAAGGGCACTGCCCAGACATGGCTCGGTTTACAATGCTCGGCTCGGGGCCCCCATTTAGCAAGAAGCTCGGTGCAGAAGGGGCCAGAGCGAGCGCCGCTGTCTGCTCTAGCGCATTCTTCTATGCCCGGTGGCCTGTTATCTTGAGCTAGATGGTGCGTGATTTCTCGCGGAAAACTAAGCGGGCCGGATGCACTATTTCCGGCGGAGATATTTTTCTCTGAGACATCCATGGGCAGCCTGCAGACACGCGCTCCCTTGCGCCGCGCTCCGAACCGTGCATTAGTGATGTGACACCGGCCCAATAATGCTGGAACCGGACACTCGTAAAACAAATGCATATATAACTGTGCATTTAGCCGTGCCCTCGTTCCCTATAATTTCCCATTTGCGCTTGCCCAGACCGTTTGTTTGCACCCGTTTCTGACCGATAGCTCCCTTTGACACCACCAGCAACGCCAACTTGTTCGTGTCTCCCTAGTCCCGAGTTTCCTTTGCCCTGCATCTGGCCCCACACTCTGTGCATAGGTGCATTATACACTGTTGAGCTTATTGGTGCTAAAGTGTCACCCCAGGAAAACTGAATAGGCCGCTGCCACTTGTCTTTTTTCAAAGTTGCGTCCCTGCCAAGTGTCGATCCACCTCCTTCTGTTTTTCCATAGCTCTTTTCTTTGCAAGCCTTTCGACCGTAAAGCCGCTTCCCACCGCAACCGACTTAACCCGCACTGCATCGGCCTCGTCATCACATAACCGATCCTATTACAAATCACGCCGTTGAGCATATTTACTCGACCAAACGCCTGCGGACTTTCTTCACCATGACCTCTTCGCCCGACGACTACCACCACCATAGCAAAAAGAAGCGTGTGGGCAAAGCATGCGACCTGTGCCGCATCAAAAAGACGAAGTGTGACGGGAAAAAACCCTGTTCCCGGTGCATCGCCGACAACAAGCTCTGTGCCTTCACAAACAAAACAAAACACAAGGAGAAAAGCCACCCCAATGGCTACATCGACTTGTTGGAAACCAGACTCGACCTTGTCACTAAATCTTTCGAGCGCATTGTGCTGTTGGCAGAACCTCACTTGCCCTTCTTGCACGAGTTGATGGCGCGGGCCCGCGCCGAGCACGCCCTCATTTCTTCGCCCGACTCAGAGGCGCTGGAGCAGCGCGACGAGCACTATGTGCCTATCAATGAAGTGGTGTCGTATCTTATTTCTGACATGGGTCTTTTGGATAAAGAGCCTTTGGAGTGGGAACAAGGCGCCCGCATTGCTGCAAAACTTTCGCCTCTGAATGTTGTCGAGGCCCTGCGTGAATTTACCAGGCACAAGTTTGACGTTGCCAACGGGCGGGCGCACTCGCCCAAACCAAATTACGTGAGTCCGCCGCTCTCCATGCCGCGCCACAGCAGAAGCAGCTCGACCGACTCGATCGAGTCTCCCGCGCTTCTACAGGCCAACTCTATCACCGAGCAACTAAACCTAGACGACATTTCCTTGGGTGGCTTTTCCACCACCCAGTCGGAAATGTTGCCCGCTCAGCTGCTTGAGTCTTTTAGTTTGGATGGGTTCCCGAAAAGAGCAAACTCGCTTTTCATCAACAATAATGAAATCGCCAGCCTGCTGCTGCTGGTGTCATCTTTGGCCAACCGCCTTGAATCTCATGACTTGGAAGAATCTCAGCGGTGCAGAAGGCTGTCCTCTCTTAAGGGCCCCCTTTCGCCCTCGCATCAGAAGTTGAAGCTCAATGGCCATATTCATAAGCCAGGATTGACTCATGTGCATCATGCTGTCCAGAACAATTTCATTTCAAACAATGGCAACGAGTTTCACCTCCCCAAGGCGTTCTCGTCGGCTCCATCTACTCAGTCGCTTCCGGACATTGTGTCCACAGCCCTGTCGAAGAATCTGGTATTCAGCCAGGCGATGATGGATGATGATTTGGGTTTTGAGGACTTGCCGTCGCATTATGACACGGCCGACTTCAAACCAAGTACGCTTACTGACCGGGAGGACTTATTTGGTAACAATCCATTCTTGTCCAGTTTCCAGTAAGCTGGACTTGTGGAATCGAGCCCGTTGTGGGCATTGGGTATTGGCTGGGTATTTATAGACTGCGTTTACGAGACTAATCTCATGTTTTCTTATCATGTACCTCGCTGTGTTCTTTTCATAGTTGTTTTTCTGTCTCTTCTCTCTGATTGTTTGTGCCTTTGTTTCAGTTAAATTTTTCTGGACCTAATGGTCGATGGTTAATAAAAATCATCAGAGATAGACAATCTTACTCTATGGCTGGCACTTTGTCATGGAACTTCCTCTGCAATGCTTTCAAGTCAAGGGTAAGAAATCTTTACTAAGTAGCTGCAAAGCTTCTAAGTCTCTCAGATTGATGACATTAGATTGCACTACTGGCTTTAGGTAATTTGATCAACTTTCCAATAGCCGTATTGTGTTTCGCTTAGTTTTCAATTCTCTATCTCTCCGGTCTGCACTTTATTACTTTAGGTTATTTTATTTTTCAGCTTTAATATTTTCTCATTTGTATTTGTCTATTTTCTTGTACTTATTATTTCTTGACCTCAATTGCTATCTTCTACTTTCGAGTAGCCTTGACTAGGACAGGTATCATACCACCGGTACCAATAGCAAAAGGGCGGTGTCCCAAAGCCATCAATTGTGTCCTAATCGAGCCGGAGTGCGAAGTAATACTGATAAACTGGTCAGTTTGTTTGTCGGTCGTGTCGAAAATGTACTGCAAAGCTCTGTTTTGTCTAAGAGCCTGCTCCCAAACTTTCTCTCTGTAGTCGTCTTTGAAGTAGATATCCTCCTCCTCGAATCCGGATTCAATTATAAATCCCTTCTCTGTGTACTTCTCGGCAATCACAGACCGTGGAGACCTCTTATCACACAAATGTACACCAATGGTTTCACGGAAATCCTCCATAATGTATGGCTTTGACTTTTTTAAGTCCACGTGCCCGTCCCAGGTCCCGATAAGGGTGTCAATAGAGCGACGGAATGGTGAGGAATACCATTTTGTTGGGAAGCGCAAACCATCGGCCAACTCCACTTTCAATTGATGGTGGTTATCCTTAGCCTGAGACAAACCCAATTCGGTAAGTTCGGGATCCGGCGCCCACACAATTTCCCCATCGCCACATCTCTTCAGCCAGTACTCGTTCCATTTCTTTTCCCCATACTTCAAGTTCGCGAGGTTGTGGTAACCCTGACCATGGCGGCCCAAAAGAAACAACTTGTAAACCTCGTTTTCATTGCTGTTTGCGTTGAGCGAGTCGAGTTCCTCAAAAATCTGCTGCCAAGGTTTGAGCTTACCAAAGTGCTCGTCAAAATAGTTGAAACGAGTCTCATCGGTGTCCTCCAACAGCTGTTTGAAGTAGTTGGGAACAACTTCAAAAACCCATTTTTGTTCGGTTTTGTCCAATGCCTTGAGAAATGATTCGCGGTCACCCGTTTGGATCTGCGAGTTTAAAACGTCTATATTGTCTGGTTTAGTAGACATGTCTAAAAAAGAAACTGTGGTGCAAGAAGAAATGAATTGAACCCACGGTGCCGCGTTATCCTCCTTCGGATGCAGTTCTGCGACCTTTTGCGCATGGACTTCTGACGTGATTCACTTCGGTGATTCGGTTTGCTTTCCATCGGCTTTGTTGCTTTGCCATTCTATTCGGTTTTCTCTTTTTAATCGCTCTTCCACACGTAATCATGATGAGAAAGTAATTCAACAAAGAGAACATCCATGAAAAAAAAACCCAGACATGAGTTATTGCTACATTGGAGAGCAAAATCAGAGTGCATTGGTGAAACACCAAAAATGGGAATCAAAATCTAAAAAAAAATACTTTTCACCAAATACGGCTCAACTACTCAAGAACACTTACGAAACCTTCATGTTATAGGATAGCTGTGTGGATTTCTTAACTCTCTCTTTCTACTGGACTGACAAAATGAGAATCCCCAATGCTTCTATAATCTGCCGAACACAAAAATATAACACGAAAAGTATCGTAAATAAAAGCATACTACGGTCAAAGTTCCTGACCAATGTGAAAGTATACGTATTATCTTTTCCTCAGTATAGGTACCACACAATATCATTGTAGATTCATATTGGACATAGTGGTTAGCTCCTTGACCTAAGGTCGTGTGACAACCACTACCCGACGATTACCTTTAAGCGGTCTATAAGTACACATTTATCCAAGAACCATCACAATAGTGGCACTTGCAGACAAATAAACTCAAAAACATCTTTCCCCTATTTTCTTGAACCCCTGTTCTTGTCCGGAAAAACATTGCCTGCAGCTTTATCGCTATGGAAACTATGAATGACGATTTTTACCCGTTAGCATTGCTAATGGACGAGTTGAAACACGACGATGTATCAAACAGAGTTGAGGCAATGAAAAAGCTTAGCGACATTGCTATCGCTTTGGGTCCAGAAAGAACATTGAATGAATTGCTTCCCTTTTTGGCTGATGTAGCTCAGGACGACGAAGAGGAGGTTTTTGCTACCATGGCAGAAAAATTGGGCGACTTCGTTCCATTGATCGGCGGCCATCAAAACTGTGAACCATTGATCCAAATTTTGGCAGTCTTAGCTGCTATGGAGGAACCCATTGTAAGAGATAATGCTGTGGAATCGTTGAATAAGGTGTCGTTGGAATTGACAAACGAAGAATTGTCTAGCATTTTTTTGGATTTGATTCGTTCCTTGAGTCAAGGCGATTGGTTTTCGAAAAAGGTTGCTCTGTGTGGCTTGTACAAGTCTGTAATCGTCCGTGTTGACTCTGCTACCAGAAGGGACTTGTTGATTCTTTACTACAATTTGATCGCCGATGATTCTCCCATGGTGAGAAGAAGTGCCGCTAGACACTTGCCTCTTTTGATTGATAAAATGACGCAGTTTTCCCAACAAAACCCTGATTCTGCCAACAAAGTTGATGACAATGATTTGGAAATAATCTCGAAAATGTTCCATCATTTGATCAACGAGGCTCAAGACAGCGTGAAACTATTGAGTATCGATGTCTTAGTGTCCATTTTAGAGTATTTCCGCCTGGTCAATGACATTTCTCATAACGCAGACTGCTTGGTCAGCGCATTGAAGTTGATTAAAGACGAAAGCTGGAGAGTCAGATACGCTGCGGCTGACAAGTTCAGTAACATTGCAGTGAACTTCAAGGAACCAGAAGCTGACTTGTTCAGACTTATTGATCCTTTTGTTAGCTTGATGAAGGATAATGAGGGAGAGGTAAGAAAGGCCGTCGCTAAACAATTGCCTGGCTTCTGTGAGTTGGTCACCGACGTTAAGTTGATTGATAGCAAAATTATTCCAGTGGTCAACGAATTAAGTCAAGATCCACAAGAGAATGTGAGGGCTTCATTAGCCTCCACTGTCGCTGGTTTGTCTCCTATTTTGCCAAAGGAATGTACCGTTGAAAAATTGTTACCAATTTTCCTTAACATGTTGAAGGATGAGTTCCCAGATGTTCGTTTGAATATCATTTCTAATTTGTCTGTTGTAAACGAGACTATTGGAATCAACTCATTGTCCACAAACTTGCTTCCGGCCATAACAGAATTAGCCCAAGATGGTAAATGGAGAATTCGTTTGGCAATCATCAAATACATTCCTAAATTGGCTAGCCAGCTAGGTGAGCCATTCTTCAACAATGAATTGTTGTCATTATGCATGTCATGGTTATGGGATCCAGTTTTTGCTGTTCGTGAAGCGGCTGTGAACAACTTGAAAGAATTGACAGAGATATTCGGATCTGAATGGGCTGAGGCTCAAATTGTGTCTCGCCTATTAAACATCAAAGATGAAAGAATTGGTGAGGAAGATGCTGGAGAACCGGATCAGGTTGACTTCTCCAATTTCATTATTAGAATCACTTGTCTCTTTGCTGTTACAGAGTTGGCCCCCGCCTTGAACCAAAATGTTATTACAACTAAAATCTTGCCGTTCATTTCACAGTTGATTGCTGATCCAGTGCCAAATATCAGATTTAACGTTGCGAAGTCATATTTGGTAATCGTTGAGGCATTACTCAATCATCCAAGCGCTGAAATCATCAAGTTAATCGAAGAGAAAGTATTGGCGGACTTGAACGTTTTGCTGAATGATGAAGATGTCGACGTCAGATACTATGCTAACAAAAGCATCGACAGCATCACTGACCTTCTCAAGAAATGATCTGCACACTTAACGACGAATACTCACGACTTGCGGTCTGGCAGGCTCGCTGGTTTCATAGCCTTAAACCATTGACCCCTTAGCAACAATTTATTTTCGCTACTACTTTTATTAGTATTATACGCGCTTCCCAATTTACCTATGGGCGTAAGAATGTCCTATGAGACAAATTAAATACAAGATAAATATGGTACCATTTAATTTGCTTCCTTGGCTTTTTGAAGCTTCTCGAAATCAAAATCGAATGAAGACCCACACCCACATGAGGTAGATGTGTATGGAGAGTCAACAACTTTGAAAGAAGATCCAATAAGTTCTTTGGTGTAGTCCACTTTCGAATCTTGCAAGATCTCGAGCGAAGACTCATCGAAGATAACTTTTGCTTTGTCGTTGTCAGATCTCTGGAAAACAACCAAGTCCTTGTTCTTTGCAAGCTCATCCTTGACGTTAGTGAGATCCATATTGTACTGGAATCCGTGGCATCCGCCACTTTCAACTTTGATCTTCAAAGCCGAATCAGGATTTTGATCAATCTCTGCTATCTCGGTCAACTTTTTCATGGCGCGGTCAGTTATTGCTATCTTAAGGTCTGTGTGGCCGGAAACGATATTTGTGAGTTGGAAGTACCTGCTGTCATCAGATTTCTCTCGGACTGTTTCAGTATCGGTTGGTGGAGGTACATCTTTCGGTAGAGCAAAGGAGGAAGGCTTTAAAGATTTTGGAGTTGACGTTGCTGTTTGAGAGTACGCCCGAAGTATCGGGTACTGTACGATGCGGGAACATGTCACTCTTAAAAGAGGTCTTGAATATATTCTTACTCCTCTGGGAATCATGGTGTAAGCTCTTCGAGATGAAATAGTAGGATTGTGATTATTAATTTGTGAGCGTGCACATAAACATGCACACCTATATAGGCGTGAGTGTCTACATGTATGTAATCAAAGATTCTTAATTGGCTTAAAAATGTATGTTAGCTTCTCTTTTACAACAGAAAGCAATTATATATAGTTTTCGTTACCCACTCTCCAGGAGGGCAACAAGTCCAAATGGCTCCAGTCGGTCTTTGGACCTTCCATACCCCAAGAGATCCATCTGAAATGCCAGAACGTGAGTATCATCAAAGCATACAACGCAATGTAGATACCCCAGTACAAGACTTTCATTGCTGGCTTTTGAGAGCGAGCTAATGGCTGAGTAAAGGCTTCGACTTCGTACGTGAACACCAACATCGCGAAATACAACGCTGGCAAGTAGTGGTGCACGTACGTGACTCTACCCATGATAACAAATGGCATGAAATGCAAACCCCAGCCAAACATAGGATAGATGCCGCCCATCACAAACTTCTTGAGCTTCAGAGCCGTTTCAAAATCGTTGATTTGTCTTTGCCATCTGATCAAGTGATACAAAGTAATGAAGCAAAACAAAACAACACCGACAGAGGAAGTCCAAGTTGTAGCCGGAGAACCGATCAAAAAGTACTTCACCTTGTCGTCGGCCCATGAGCACATTCTGATACCAGAGTGCAATGTTGGCCATTGCCAGAACTTGGAAGCCAAGTCATCTTGCTTGTCATCATCAGGAACCAAAGCATTGTTAGTGGCCATCATGGCCAAGTTGATTTGAATAAAGTCCTTGAAAAAGTTCGTTTTTGGCAATTGGAAGTCCTCAGGAGCATCAGGCAAGATCGCATTCCGGTTGTTTTCGATATTCCACCAAGTTCTCTTGTCCTTTTTGAATGGGTTCTTGAAACAGACAACCTCGCCTTGTCTGAAACCCCACTGTGGCAAGGAGTTACCTGTGACACCTAAGTAGCAGTTCATGACCTCACTCTTTAATCTAAAAGATGTGGTTAAAGGGTGCAATTTCAACGCATCTTCTTTACCGTAAGATTCCATAACTTCAACAATCCAGTTATCCTTCAAGTCTCCAACAGTCATGTTTCCGTAACAAGCGACTTCATATTCAGACTTTTGTACTGGCGCCGAAATGTCATGAGTATGCAAGTTTCTACCTGTTTGTGGGTGGACCAATCTAACGGTCATGCCATCCAAAACATACTCAGCTTCTGAGTTTGTCTCTGTGTCGTAGAAAGGTTGAGGACGAGGTCTTTGGAAAATCCAGTTGTTGTTGGAATCCTTGTGGGAATATGTCGTCACCTGTTGTTGTTTAGAACCTTCAGGGAAAGTTTGAACGTGGGAGTGCAACAAACCACCAGTCAAACCTTGGTTCTTGAGGGTTACAAAAGAGTGACCAATAGTAACATCTCTTGGACCACCTCCCACATCAGAATTAAGCAAGTTGGCTTGGAACAAAGAAGACATGTTGGCATCACCTGTTCCTGACTTATATAACAAGTCAAAGTGGATCTTGAAGGACAACAAGAAGACAAGGAAAGGCACGATAATCAAGGCGAAGATACGCGTAGACCAGTGGACAGCGTATTTTTTCCACGAAATAGACTTATCGCCGAATTTGTTCCACAAGTCAACCACAGTGTAAATGCCCACCAAGGAGGTAACGAAAAGACCAACCATCTTGGTGGAGCAAGTACATCCGATGGAAATACCGGTGAGCAAAATCCACTTCCACCATTTGCGCGAGAATTCCTGCTTCTTGTTGTTAAAGTTGCTGAAGCGAGTGAAGGTAAACAAGGTAGCCGCAGTGAAAAACAAAAGAGGAGAGTCAAGCAAGATGAACTTGCCCAAAGTAATGTAGGACAACTCAAATGTGACCATCGTGGTAAACAACCACGTTGCGGGAATGGAGAAGCCAATTTCTTTTGAGGTGTAATAGGCCAACGGAACAATTAACGAGGCGAATGTGGCCTGGAAAAGTCTCATCTTGGTGTAGTCAATATAATCGGGGTAGATTTCTCCGGATGGGAAGTCCCATGAGCCGTTGTATCCTGCTAACCAACCAGACAAGCCAACCATCATTTTCCCCAAAGGTGGGTGCACGTCATGGTAGAACTCATGTCTCAAGTAGTATGAACCAAACTTTCCAAAATGGGCTTCATCCCAGACAACACCATTGTTCAAACTGATTCTGTACATTCTGAGGGCGAAGGATGTGATTGTGAAAAGTAGAGGTGCCAACCACGACTCCAATTTTGCAAGAGACTGGGCCGTGGACTCTTCGTATTTCTCAGCGGCGGAAATGTCGAGCTCTTTGGCTGGAGACCTTTCAGAAGCGACATTTCCCGCTTTCCTGGAACGGACAGACGATTTTTCGCCGGTGCTGATGCCAGATGAAGACATGGGTATGTACGGTAATGGTGGAGACTTTTTCTTGTTACGTGTTAAAACACGCGAGGTTTTTGGTGCAGGATATATCGCGTTGGTCGGCCGATCTATGCGACTCTAGTTGGCTTCAATTCTGTCGACTGTACAGTGAAAATAATTCTGATATTTTCCGGGATATTTTTTCACCTCAGTTTCCACCCACCACCCAAGAATTTTTTATTTGTCATCTGAACTTCTAAAATGAAGCAATCTGATAGCACAAGTGAAGCAGAAGCATATGTTGGTGAGCAGAATCTGCGCATTATACCTCAATCGATCTAACTCGGCCGAAGCGCGCATAAAGATCAGTGACGAACACTCGTAGAAATCTTAGAAGACCCGGCCCGTTGCAAACTGGAGTGTCTGAATATTGAGAAAGGGACATTGTTTCAAAGTCCACCTTTGCATGGTACCCATTTTGGTCAATTGGTTCAATCAATGTGGACAGATGCATACTACCCAGTCTTATCGCTCTTACCTAGATGCTAAAATATTGCTTTTCGTGCCTCAGCATGGGACTCGAGTCCTTCGTCGGTAGTAGTATTGCTGCTCCACATCTTATGAGCTACGCTAAACCACTTTTTTGATTCTGGCGTTGATTAGATCCATTTGGCACTGTTTTTGGAAAGCAAGCAATCGTAGCCCCAGCAAAGCTTGCTAGTAGGTGTTTGCTCTTTTTATTTCCTTTGCTCTACGCACTGTAATACAGGATTGATGAAAGAGATATAGAAAATCGCCTCGAAGTCTTGTGAATGTCCGTAGATCTATTTACATTCCAGATGTATTCGTCTCGTGTGGTTTTCTCCAGTGTCATTAGCGAGCGCACTTTAGTCGACTTCATTAAAGAAACAGCGGCTTCCGTGTCACAGTTACTGCCCATCACTTCGATGTAGGAAATCAGCTCTTGGAATTAAGCTTGAAGTGTGGTTCGGAATTTTCTTCTCCTCCTTTTTCATTAGTCATCTTCCATGAAAGAATGACTTTTGACTCACACGAAGGAAAATGTGCGCAAATTACAAATCATCTACAAGCCACAAGGCACCTTCATCAAAGCCACCAAACAAGACATTCAAGTAGATCGTGACAATAACCAAGGTTTGACGGCGTATTCTGTAAATTTCAGTCTTGGTTTTGCTCGGCCCAAGTCCCGGCGATTAGCGGCGCCCGGTGGCCCGGCTGGATAGATTTCAATTGGCACACGCACAATTATCTCCACAATTGCATTGCATACACCTTTACACCAGAACTCGGCGACCTCGGCCAGCCTCTGAAAACACATAGCCAAGAACGAAGAAGGGATGGACATTTTCCCTTCATCAGTCAGTATGACCTAATACGTCACCAAATCATGCATTATGGATTGTTAAGAGACAATCTTCTTGAAAAAAAACGGCCACAAATTGACCATGACCGTGCTTGCTCGGAGTTTTCAGCGGAGGGCGTGCGCCCGGGCAAACATAGTGCATTGTGATGTAGGCGGCAAATATATGCCGGATACGCGCTTATGGAGCGGATTGCCCCGGCGGAGAAAAGTATATAAGTAGCCAGCGCAAGGCCCCCACTTCTGGAGAATTTTTCCCCTTCAATTGATTACAACTTCAATTAACTACAAACAGAACTATCAATCATGGCTATCACTATCGGTATCAACGGTTTCGGCAGAATCGGTCGTCTCGTTTTGAGAATTGCCTTGTCTAGACCAGACATCAAGGTTGTTGCTGTCAACGACCCATTTATCGCCCCAGAGTACGCTGCTTACATGTTCAAGTACGACTCCACCCACGGCAGATACAAGGGTGAAGTTTCTTCTAACGGCGACAAGTTGGTGATTGACGGTAAGGAAATCACTGTCTTCGGCGAAAGAGACCCAGCTCAAATCCCATGGGGTAAGGCTGGTGTTGACTTTGTCATTGAGTCCACCGGTGTTTTCACCACCACCGAGGGCGCCCAAAAGCACATTGACGGTGGTGCCAAGAAGGTTATCATCACCGCTCCATCTTCTGACGCTCCAATGTTCGTTGTTGGTGTCAACGAGAAGAAGTACGCTGGCGAAAAGATCATCTCTAACGCTTCCTGTACCACCAACTGTTTGGCCCCATTGGCCAAGGTTATCAACGACACTTTCGGTATTGAGGAAGGTTTGATGACCACTGTCCACTCCATCACCGCCACCCAAAAGACCGTTGACGGTCCATCCCACAAGGACTGGAGAGGAGGTAGAACTGCTTCTGGTAACATCATTCCATCTTCCACCGGTGCTGCTAAGGCTGTTGGTAAGGTTATCCCAGAATTGAACGGTAAGTTGACTGGTATGTCCTTGAGAGTCCCAACCGTTGACGTTTCTGTTGTTGACTTGACCTGTAAGTTGAAGAAATCCGCTACCTACGAGGAGATCTCTGCTGCCATCAAGAAGGCTTCTGAAGGCGAATTGAAGGGTGTTTTGGGCTACACTGAAGATGCTGTTGTCTCCACTGACTTCTTGGGCTCTTCTTACTCCTCTATCTTTGACCAAAAGGCTGGTATCTTGTTGTCTCCAACTTTTGTCAAGTTGATCTCCTGGTACGACAACGAGTTCGGTTACTCCACCAGAGTTGTCGACTTGTTGGAGCACGTTGCCAAGAACTAACTATCCGTGAAATTATAAGCTGTTTATAGCTGACTGAATTGACGTAATGACATAATGTGTTTTCAGAGTCGTACAGAGACATGCGAGAACCTTGTTTCTGTCCGTAGAACGATCGATAGGGTCTGTGTTCGACTCTAACTCGGTTGAATGCTTGAAGAATGTAGAAACTGCACATGCCCCAGTATGCGTATGCGCACATGAATTTTCTGATATCTTCATTCTTGTACATAAAACCGCGTCTGTTTATCATACATTAATGAAGTTCCTTCTAGATCACAACTTCCGAGTCTACAAAACATACCTGTGTCCGATAATCACAGATGCCCATAAATCGATAATCCATTCGCATATTGCTAGTTACATTTTTTTGAAATATCAATCGCAAACATCAGATTTGGTGCCGAAGTACAAGTCTGCTGGAGATGTCAAAGTCACAGTTACTTCTGGCCATTTGGCTGAATCTGGTGTGGAAGTGAACTATGTGATTATTGGCCACGAACTCACACATATTATTGCGTTTGTTAAATTGGACCAGTCATTCATAGCGCTCATCAAGTCGCATACGCCCTTATATGTACTGCGAATTTTGGAGTCACTTGAGTTTGACAAACCATTGATTCTACAGCCTCTTTCAATCACCAGCACCATGATATTTAGTTTGGTAGATCACTTGGAGAGCGTAGTGGTCGAGGACCCGAGCGTTTTGGGGGATATTGATCTTGCGTTCTCTCCAAAGGAGAAATTAATTGGCGATTCCTTGAAAGAAATCATTGTGCGGGTACCATATAAAGACTCATCACGGCTATTAAAAGACAGAAAGCTGCTTCCAATGCAAACTTTGGTAGACTGGCTAACAGAGCAGACGACTTTGAATTTTTCAAACCTTTTGTTGACCAAATTCAGCTCTAAGATACTTAATGTTCACCAGCATCATTTGACAATAGTTGGCGTTGACTTTCCGCTGGATAACACCATTGCCGAACTATTGAAAACTTTTTGCATAACATTCAATTCTAATTAATGTGTATTATGGTTATCTAATTACGAGACTAAAGCCGCTCCAGTCCAAAAGATGGTAGAAGCCACGGCAATGAAGGCTACCCAAATAATGCAAGAGTGCAAAGTCGGGACTTCACTAAAACGATTGAAGCTGAGATTGATGCTAGACATGCTGAAAATCAAAGCAAAAAGATAACCAAGGACTAGAATAGACACAACAGAGAGGTTGTTGAATATTCCGAAATCGACGTCTTCCTTTTGGAGTTTAAGCAAACCGTAAATAATGCCTAAATTAATGCCAGAAATGAATAATGCGCTGATAGCGAGAGTAAAGTAAAGAATGGAAAGAACATGATCATAATCACAGATGAATAGCCTTTTGTAGTCATCTTCGCTGGTCAAGTATGTGGGATCTTCGTTGAGAGAGTCATAATTAAGAATGCTAGAGCCCCTATGATTTGAAAACTGTTGCTTGTGGTGCTTCCATATACTGTCATTAGCATCAAGAAGTTTAAATGCGTACATCGCCCGTCTAACTCTGTGTTTAAACTTGATGAAAGACAACAAGACATTGTTTAAGAAGTTATGTTCAAGCTCACTGTTGAATGTCAAGTAAATGAAATAACTGTCCTCTTCTTCATTATCGTCCAAAGTTTCTAGGTCATTGTATCTTTGGGCATATGGGTTGTGATATGTGTCATAAAACGTAGACAGTACAATTGACGTTTGAGCGTCTTTCGTTTGACGAGAATTTGATACAGATTCATTATCAAATAGACTTGTGCGCTCATTTGCTGGCGTAGCGACTCTCAGCGAAAGTCCATTTAAAGATTTGCATGACATTTGCCTCTTCAAAATGGATCGAGATTTATCTTGACTGATTGTCTCATCCACGTTAGTTTGTTTAGTCACATTCTCAACATTTTCATATGCTTTGAACAAATTTATATTCAAAAGTTTGGAATAATGATTGTTGATGTCATCTGGAACCACGTTGAAGTAACATGACCGCATATAGTCATAAATGGAGAGATTCTTCAACATGTGCACCGATGTGTTGGAGAGAAAATTCTGGAGCTTGACCGGCATTTTCTTCAAGTTTATAGCCTTATATTTAGAGTCCAAGATGTTATCAGTAATCGTTGATTGAAGCGAAGATTCGAAATGATGCAAGTTAGAGTCATTGGAGTAAATGCTGAATTTGTTAAAGGGGAAAGGATCCATCGTACTTGTATCAAACAGAACATGACCATGAATTTCGTTAGTCGTAAAAATGTCCTCGTCAAAATGCATGTAATAACTGTCTTCATAAACTTTTGTGTCGACAGTTGACGGCGTATTGGACTCTGGACCATGGTCGTTGTCATACGGCGAAGCCGAAAGAGTATCTTTGACATCTTCTTCATTTTCATGTTGAGTGGAGTCCTTAGAGAGGTAATACCTTGTTCTGGTGCAAAGAATCTTCAGAGAAGGCTTGAGGTCACTACCAATGAGATGATTGAGGGTTAATCTAGTCATGTTGGACAGGTCCGACGAGTCAAGATATCTGAGAAGCTTTGTTTCTAATGTAGCCCTCGTTTTACCTTGTGCGTTGAGATATTCTAGTAACACTTCGGTTATTGAGTTGGGAAGACTGCAGTATCCATATTTGCGCAAACCACCCGTGAAAGCGATAACAATAGATAAATCCAGTTCCTCGTACGAAATGATGCTGCTAGGATTTGCATCATCGATGCCCGTGGTCAAATAAGTAATCAGAACACGAGAAGCATTGCAAAGCTTAGGCATATTCAAGTAAACTTCAATACTAAGACACACATCATTTCTTGAGATTACATCTTTTGGAACGATGGTATGCAAAGAAAAGTTTTTCTTCACATTCGAGACAAGATCAAACTTCCCTATATGGTCCACAGAAAACTCGACACGGGGATCAATAGCAGATTCTGGTGATGAGCCTAAGGTAGTAATGGTTCTTGAAGACTTGGCCGTAGAAATCAGAGGGCGAGGTAGATGCTGACCTTGCATAGGTTCGTATAGATACTTTTTATGAACAAGTTCATTTAAAGAGTTCAGCTCCCTAGTGACGTTATCAAGAAGATTCAGTAGCTCAGTTGTTAAGTGAGTTAAGTCGAAATTAAGGAAGGACTTGGGGTTAGACATGAGAATTTGGGTTAACGAGCCGATGAACGCCTGGCCCAAAGCTTCGTTAGGATAGTGTTTTTTGAACTTCTTGAGGATCTTCTTGACAGCAATCTTTTGGACAAGAATGAACTTGGTAAGCTTTCGAAGCTCGCCGGAAATTTCGTTAATGATTTGGTAGTGTAAACTTGTGAGGTTGGATAGCCGTTCGGCATTTGAACTATTGGAGTCCTGCTCTATTAGTTGGAACTCATTCCGGCAAACCTTCAACTTCCTGGAAAGCTCACCGGATTTGCTCAGGACGAAAAGATTCAAGTAGTTGAAGTTCTCCACGAAGGCCTCGTGCAAAGAAGTCAAGTCGGAATGGGGAGATCTGGTCGCCTCCCGTATTTTCGCTTTCAAGTCATTATAGTCAAAGTTATACGCTTTCCATTCCGGAATCGATAGATATGCAAGATTTTTACCAAATTTCATAGTTCAGCCATGCGCTGAAAGCAGAAATGAAAAATCGGTGAACAAAAGAGGGACGCGAGGGAAGTATGGACGAGAGGTGCCTTATATTAATTTTTCTTCCTACACATTGAAATTTGATAAGATAGCCTACGTATTTACTATGCACACCTCATCTGAATTCATGACCATTTTCCCGTATCTTAGGTTCATAGTCAACAGTGGTAATAGAGTACTGTGAAAAGTACTCGGGCACCGTAGAGTCCAGAAATCTAAGATATTGTTCTGTTGCTTTACTATGGTTCTTTGATATTTCTTCCATCAGAATTTTTTTGGTTGGGAGTGATCATTCAGCTAATATGTGCAATGCAGGAGAGAGCTGCACGAATATAGTTGGGGTCCCCTTTTAGGAAGTCGCTCTTGTGCTTGGGTATTTTTTTTTTTTTTTGGAAAGTATTACATGTGCACATTTGGCTAAGAATATTTCTACTCCAAGGAAACAAGTTTTAACGGCTAAGAGCTGTAGTCTGCATTTAGGCAAATCGTATATCATGTACATTAATTCTTGGTTTTTGCTAATCGCTATCTATTCAGAAAGGACGCTGTTGTGATGCGCCCTTCCATCCTTCGACGAAATTCTAATAGAAAGTACATATTTTTTTTTTCAACATATAGTCGATCATCTCCTGTGTACGAGTAATAGAAACTGGCGCATGCTTCTTCAAAATGCACTCCCCACTATAATTTCGTACATAATTTTTCAACACGTGCCCCTCGCAATACGAATGTACACATCAGCATTTTCTTTCTTTTTCGTCGTTCTTTGCCTTGAACAAGGGTGAAGTTGAAGCACCTAAAAGTTGCGGTTGCTCTACTCATAACGATATGTTATCTTTCCTTTCCCTATCTAGTGATGGATCGTAACCTTATTTTTTGATGCATGTGATTGTAGGCACAAAACTGTCGCCCAAATTGTACATGCAGAACATACCGTCCAGAGATGCCAACTTAATTTATTGCACCTGTATTTATCATCAGAATAAGACGTTCGTAAACATGCGATCCCAGTGACATACCACATTCGTAGTTCACACAACTTGTTCTTAACTTCTGACTTCCTTAATGCCGATCCCGTCCTTTGCCGATGTGGTTTTGACAAGTATGTTCCGTCTCTGTCAATTTGATGGCGTCGCATACACAACCAAATGCACCAATTTTGGGGGTCGGGATTTGGTTGGAATATTTTCTACAAAACTCGCCGGACGGCCATTTGTCGGCGAGGTGCATAACGGAAACGTTAAAACCATCAAAAACGTAAGTAACGTTACATTTTCGAACGGCTTGTCCACCGTTTCCATTGCTACGTCTTTTCGCTATAGTCGAGACTATTCCGTGGACTGAGAAAGTCATTTTGACCCGTGCAACTCTGTAATCGATGTCGTGAGACGTGACCATGTACGTGACCTTCGATTATGTTTCGAAACTCATCAGAGTATATCGACAAGTGAGAAACTAGAAGCCTATAGATTACTTAGTCCAAGATTGGGTATTACAGTATGGCGTAATCAGAAACATTCCTATGTGGCCTCAAATCGGCCGGAAATCTACTATCATTTGTCTTTTTGGTCGCACGGGTGTTTCACGATCAGCTTTCGTCTTTCGCTTTTCTGACTCTGATTGACATATTTCTATCTCCTGTACTTGCACCTCGATTTCAGCCGAACATTCGCACGCTCGATTTCAACTGACATACAGCTAGAATAAAGAAGCGCTCTCAAAAAAAAAAAAAAAAGGACGTAAATACAGGCTATATCTTACATGCCCTAGCAAAAATCGAAGAAACTAGCATCTCCATTTCAATTCACATCATAGTCTACGTCGGAACATGGAACAAAACACAATATAGCATTACGGTTACAGTACATTCGAACGAATCAATGGCACCAGAACCATAGTAGATGTCACATGTTACAAAAAGGCGATAAAGTATGAGTCACGAATTTGCACCCAAAAGGAGCAAGAGTTTGACGCTGGAAACTTATACTCTTTATGTCAACAACGATTGGACCAAGAAATAAAGTGCCCACTACAAACCCCAACACCATTGGTACAAAGTATGCGATATCACTAGACCTGTCGTGCTCCAACCCCGCGACCAATGAAGATAGAAGGCTATCGTATTATCCTGGGTCACGTGAGATTACTCAATGGATTAAAATTTGCGATTGCTGAGTATGCAGGGAAATCTCTAGCGCTATACAAGCGTGAAGCTTCCATATTATCCACCAGTAGTTGAAGTGACTAGGCGCTTTTCTTTCCCATTCCTTCTTCTATCACGAGCAAGACTTTGTTTGGCCCATCCGGTTTTTCCTTTGACCGTATTTTGTTTCAACTGCCTTTGCTAATCTGCTCTTGCACCCAATATCTGGTGGGGCTTATCTGATTTGGCAGACAAGTATAAATCGAACATGGCCGTTACTCAAACTCAAGCTATTGCCCAAGTTGTGGAGCAAGTTGGAGGCTCTGTCTTTGTGACACAACCAGCAAAGGCAATCCCTTCGCCTTTTGTGTCGCTTTTACCCAAGTCCCAATCGTTGGTCGATTCTCATGAACCATTACTGTTGGTGGCCAACTACATCGAAGAGCTTGAAGAACAAGAAACCAAAGAAGTGGTGACCATCACAACAAATGCGAAAACTTTGTACGACAACTTGCCTTTGTTGTCCCGTCCAGCTTACACATCTTCGCCAGTGGTTGTTCACGTTGAGTTATCGTCTTTCGACTACGAGATTGTCACAGCCTTAACCAACTCGCCATATGTTGTATTGGTTTCCCAGACTCCAAAAGATGCAGCTAGGTACTCACAGGCTGCCTATGCAATTGCTGTATCTCAGAAACAGACCGCTTTCCACTTTTATGCACCCTCTAATGTTCAGGAATCCATCAAGTTGAATAATGTATCGTCTTTGGACTTTTCATCAATCGCTGAAGTTTTCGAAGCCTACAAGATCTCCACTTTTTCTATTCTAAATAAGGTGTCCAAGGCCAAAGACGCTGTGATTTATTTGGGCCAGGTTTCGTCTGAGCTCACTGCTGCTGCATCTTCTGCAAAGGCCGTGTTGATCTCAGTTAACGTTTATCAGCCTTACGACGTGGAGTATTTATTGTCGATAATTCCATCAAGCATCGAAACCTTAACTTTTGTTGAACAGTCATCAAAGGTTGCCGCATTTTCTCCTATGCTATTGGAATTTTTCAAACGCTACTCTAGTCTTCATCACTTGAAGAGCTTTTCTAAAGTGGTTGGTGCAAGATTCGGATATGTCTCTCCTGAGAAGTACAATGTCGCTGTCTCTAATCTTTTGGCTAATACCAGGTCCGATGCTCCAATCCAAAACTTGTCCTTTGGCAAGTTGACCGAATTGTCAACTAAGGCTAACCAACAAAAACAATTGGAGAAAGAAGCTGGGATTCAAAATGTTTACAAGTTGGAGCAAGCTTACCTCAAAGTGTTGTCTCAAGTGAATGCTGACTCCAAGGTTTTGAACGATTTATCTTCTGAGAATGTGGGCGCAACCAACCCAGAATTTGGCTTTGGTTCTTTCTTGCGTTTCAAAGAAAAGCAAAACGAATTGGTGGACGTAGTCTCTTCAGCCGTGCAAGCAGGTGCTTTCAGTACAGTTTACAATGAAAGCTTGATTGAAAACTTGTCGCAATGGTTGGTTCAGACTAAGCAAGGGAAACCTTTTAATAATGTTCCAGAAATTTTGAAATTATTGACCAGTGACAACTCTGAAGCTGCAAAAGATATCCTTTCTCTCAAGGAATACCTTGCTGTGTCTTCTAACTGGTTGGTGGGATCTGATGCATGGGCTTACGATTTGGGATCATCTGGTGTCCACCACGTTATTTCGTCAGGAGAAAACATCAATATGTTGGTGATCGAGTCCGAGCCATATGCGAAGAAGAAATTGAGTGTCCGTAAGAAAGATATTGGTTTGTATGCCATGAACTACGGCAATTGTTATGTGGCTTCCGTTGCTATTTATTCTTCTTACACGCAAGTGTTGCAAGCACTTATAGAGGCTGAGAAGTTTGAGGGCCCTTCTATCGTGTTAGCATACTTGCCATACGAATCTGAGAACACTGACATCTTGAGTATTTTGAAGGATACTAAGAATGCTGTTGACTCTGGTCACTGGCCTCTTTACAGATACAATCCTTCTCTTGAAGATGACAAGGATAAATTCAAGTTGGACTCGTCTTCTTTGAGAAATCAATTGAGAGACTTTTTAGCCCGCGAGAACAAGTTGACCTTGTTGGCTTCCAAGAATCCTGAGCTTCTGCGGAACTTGACAGCTACTGCTAATTCTCACATCAAAAAGCAACAAGCTAAGGTGGAGAACGACTCCTTCCAGCAATTGTTGCAAGGATTGTCTGGTCCACCATTGACCATCGGATTCGCTTCTGATGGTGGAAATGCAGAGGCTGTTGCTAAAAAGATCAACAGACAAGCTTTGGCTAGAGGATTGAAGTCAGTCGTATTGTCCATGGATGACATTTCTGTTGAGGATTTGCCTACTGAAACAAATGTGATTTTTGTGACTTCCACTGCCGGACAAGGTGAGTTTCCCAACAATGGAAAAACATTCTGGGATGAATTGAAACAATCACAAGACTTGGACTTGTCTCCTATTAGATTCTCTGTTTTCGGTTTGGGTGACTCTAAGTACTGGCCTAGAAAGGAAGACAAGCACTACTACAACAAACCTGCTACCGATTTGTACGCCAAATTAAAGCTTTATGGTGCCGTTGAGTTGGCTGAATTGGGCTTGGGTGATGATCAAGATCCTGATGGATTCAGCACCGGTTATGATGCATGGCTTCCAAAAATTTGGACTGCGTTGGGTGTTGACAACATAGAAGGTGTAGAAGAGCCAAAACCATTGACTAATGAGGACATGAAGATCCAATCCGACTACTTGAGAGGAACCATCGTCGAAGGCTTGCAAGATCAGTCTACTGGAGCTATTTGTGCAGTTGATCAACAGTTGACCAAATTCCATGGTATTTACATGCAAGATGACCGTGATATTAGAGAAGAGAGAAAGTCACAGGGCAAGGAACCCGCTTACTCCTTTATGGTCCGTCTTAGATTGCCAGGTGGTGCTGCCTCGCCATATCAGTATTTGAGGTTGGACGACCTTGCTGACCAAAGAGGTAACGGAACATTGAAGATTACCACAAGAGCGACATTCCAATTACACGGTGTGGTCAAGCACGACTTGAAACCTGCAATTAGAGGCATGAATGCTGTATTGTTGGACACATTGGCAGCATGTGGTGACGTCAACAGAAATGTGATGATTTCGGCGCTTCCAGAAAATGCTAAGGTGCACCTGCAAATTGCTCAAGTGGGCACTTTGATTTCTGAATACTTGTTACCACAGACCACTGCGTACCACGAGATTTGGTTGGAAGGTTCTGATGAGGGAGACAAACCCGGAGATTCCGAGGCTTGGAGCAAGAGAAAAGATGGACCTGTTAAGAAGAAAACCATGGTTGCAGGTAACGCATTAGTTGACTATGAGCCTATGTATGGCCCAACGTACTTGCCAAGAAAGTTTAAGATCGTCATTACTGTTCCACCTTACAACGACGTCGATGTATATGCACATGACATTGGTTTGATTGCCATTGTTGAGAATGACGAAGTTGTTGGATTTAATCTACTTGCTGGCGGTGGTATGGGCTCCACTCACAACAACACAAAGACTTACCCAAGAACTGGATCTATGATGGGCTACGTCTCCAAAGAAAAGATCCATCTTGCATGCGAGCAAATTATGTTGGTGCAAAGAGACTTTGGAGACAGGACTAACAGAAAGCATGCTAGATTGAAGTACACTATAGACGATATCGGAGTTGAGGAATTCAGAGCTAAAGTCGAAGAATACTGGGGCGATAAGTTTGAAGAGCCTAGACCCTTTGAAATCAAGAGCAATATTGACTACTTCGGTTGGGTTAAGGATGAAGAGGGCTTCAATCATTTTACAGCGTTCATTGAGAACGGTAGAATCGAAGATACTCCAGAATTACCGCAAAAGTCTGGTTTAAAGAAGATTGCCGAGTATTTGCTTGAAAACGGAAAGCCTGGTGAATTCAGATTGACTGGTAACCAGCATCTTCTTATCTCAAAGATTGCAGACGAGGACTTAGACACCGTTAAATCTTTCCTCGCTCAGTACAAGTTGGACAACACTGATTTTTCGGGGTTGAGATTGTCTTCTTCGTCTTGTGTTGCATTGCCAACATGTGGATTAGCAATGGCCGAGTCCGAACGGTACTTGCCTGAATTGATTTCCAAGTTGGAGGCTGCTTTAGAAGAGTACGGTTTGAGACATGACTCTGTTGTTATGAGAATGACCGGTTGTCCTAACGGTTGTGCTCGTCCTTGGTTAGCGGAAGTAGCTTTGGTTGGTAAAGCCATGGGTGCGTACAACTTGATGTTGGGTGGAGGTCATCACGGCCAGAGATTGAACAAGATTTACAGATATTCCATTAAGGAAGACGAGATCATGGACATCTTGAAGCCATTATTCAAGAAGTGGAGTTTGGAGAGACATGAAGGTGAGCCATTCGGCGATTTCTGTATTAGAATTGGTGTGATCAAGGAAACCACCGAAGGTAAGTACTTCCATGAGGGTATTCCTGAGGACGCTTAGATGACATGACATTTTTATATTATTCAATTCTGGATATTTGATCCACTTCATTTCGCATCAGAATACATATACAACTTTAAACCTGTCCAAGCGTGCGACTAGACTCATCGTGAATTTTGTATATCCTGCGAGATTTTCCGGAAATCAGCCAATGTAGGTGAGTGCTGTCGTTCCAACTGTAGAATTTGCAGGAGCTTGACTTTTTGAAATGTGACGCTTACATTATTTAGGCGTCTGGCAACTTTGTTTTCACATTTCTTGGAAATCCGATCGGCCTCAGCAACTAGAAACGCAATCTGTCTCTTTTTGAGCGCTCGTAGCCCTTTTAGGAGCTCTTCTTTATCTTTCTTGGTGATTGTTTGTACCATAAATGGGGGAAGAACGAAGTTATTGAGAAGTAAACGTCAATCCATACGAGAACGAATGCAGGCTCGCACTCTTGATTATCAGACATAGGCAAGGAACACACATCGAATTCGTAGGACAAAAACATTGAATACGAAAGTTACAGCAAACCACTTGAAGTCTCTTGTGATGCTTGGAATGGATGGGGGATTTTGCTGTGTAAGATCGTATAATCCGTCACTTTCAATGGGCACACCAGTAGATTTATTTGGTCAGAGACAATTGAATATTGAAGTTAGAACATTCGCCAAACACATCCTTGCAGATCGGGGAACTTCCATATAATTATCTTGTTTAGACGCTACATCTCCACTACTTCTCCTTTTAGGTATTCATGGTAAATATATTTTGGAGTACACACGACCCAACGCCTTCCTAACGACACCTCCACATTCCTCAACTATCACATACAAATCAAACCAAAAAAAAACCAGATCCAAGATGGTGCTTGAAGCAACAATGATAGCAATAGATAACTCCGAGTACATGCGTAACGGAGATTATCTCACGACAAGATATGATGCACAACTCACAGCAACAGAGTTCATTTTCCAGAACAAAGTCAACTCTAACCCAGAGAACACAGTGGGTTTATTGTCTTACGGTGACAACGGACCGCAAGTGTTGTCGACATTGACCACGGATTTTGGAAAGATTTTGTCTGGCGCCCACGGAACAAAAATCGGTGGCGAGAACCACTTTTCTAGCGGCATTCAAGTTGCAGCGTTGGCGTTAAAACATAGGCAAAACAAGGTACAAAACCAACGGATCATTGCATTTGTTGGAAGCCCCATCAAGGAAAGTGAAAAGGAGTTGGAGAAATTGGCCAAGAAAATGAAGAAGAACAACGTGGCTGTCGACATTATAAATTTCGGCGAAGAAGAAGTGAACACAGCAAAGTTGGAGAAGTTCCATGCGGCTGTCAACAACCACGATAACTCACATTTGGTGACTGTTCCACCTGGTCCCAGATTATTGTACGAGGTGATTGCTTCATCTCCGATTTTGATGGAGGAAGGATTTGAAATGGGCGAATCGGGCGACTTTTTCGGCATGGGCGGCATGGATGCCAACATGGACCCAGATTTGGCACTTGCCTTGAGATTGTCTTTGGAGGAAGAGAAATTGAGGCAGGAAAGAGAGGCGGCAGAGTCTAAGGGCGGTGACTTGGACAAGATCGAAGAAGAGGCCGAAGATAAGAAAGAGGACAAATAGAGGGCAACGGCTAATTGGTGAAGTAGAGTGGTGGTTTTAATATCCCTTTGATACTCTACTTCGTTCGCACCAAGGCTTGTAATATATGCGACACGCAATCATATTTGTAAGTTGGTGCGAACGTACTTGTGCGTACTTGTACACTTGATGCTGGAGAAAGAAAAAGTGGATCTTGGACTTCCGGAACACCATATGGATATTCCAGCACAGATGGGAACTTTTGAAAGCAGTACTGTAAGTCGGTTGGACATGTCTGTTTCGCAGTTCATCGATGAGTATTCAAAAGTATGTGTATCTGACCAGTGTACGCTGAGCATTATACTAATTCGTAGGGTCAGTCTAATTTGTCTCACAGTAATTGCCCATTGTGTATGGATGATGTAGGTTTTATGGCAGCTCCGGATTGTTACAGTGAACGAAGTCGAAACAAGGAAGTTTCCAGATACTTGCATTTGAAAAATTGGAACGATGAACTGACATTGAGGGACATAATCTCAGATATTCAAAACACTTACAGCATCAGAGGTGTAAGTATTTCTTTGGTTTACAGAGCAAGAACGATTGTGAAGTACGAAAACAGACTAAACGTAAGAGAAATGCCACGTTCCGTCCTGATTGATGGTCATTGCATCTTGTCAAATTCGCTGTTGGTGCTATTTGATACCACTAAAGACTGGCGTACAAGCAAAAACCCCATTGGTTGCTGGCTCACCTTACATTCGCTTTTATTGTGGAGTTCATTTAAAAGGCTTGCAAGGTAGTACCATTGGCGTTTTATCTATCTTTGACAACACACCTCGACCAGAGTTCTCCCCGCAAGACGTTCAAAATTTAAATCACTTTGCCCGAACCATCATGGCCTTTCTAAACACACCATATGAGACAAGTAAAACAAATAAACGGAATGGAAAAGAGCACAAGACATGGTTCTCATACGAAAAAACCAACATTACGAAGCAGTTGGGAAGAGCCACAAGCCGTGGTAATAACCTAACCATATTTGATAAAGATGGATCGGGTACATCTTATTTGGCTAACATGAACGAAGTGAACCAGTATACTTCCAAAACAGTGGTTGAGAACACTGTAAGCTCAACTCACAAACAGGCCATTGTAAAACGAATGTATGGTCTCAATAGCATCAAGCAAGGAGCAGCTGCCATTTGCAGAATTATAGTTGCAAATGAAAAAGTGGACTATGCTTGCATCTATGAAGTGAAAGTTTCGGATGTGTATTCTATAGCAAGAGATGTGGCAACGAAAAATCTGTCCGGCAACACAACTTCATACGATCTAAAAGACTATACAGAGGCTAAAATTTCAGAGAAATTTAGAGCAAGGGTCTTAGGTGCCTCTGCGGAAGAACCTTGTCCCATTGCACATCAATACTTGCGAGCAGCATTCGATAGCACAAACGGAATTGATTATGCCTCCAATGCAAACAGTGCGGTTTTCAACACGGGAGTATTTCTAACTTTTCATAAATCAGAGAAAAGCTCATTCGCCAGCGGCCAAAATAATGGTTCTGGAGACATTCGTGTGCGTTCTGAGGGATTTGTGATTTGCGTTTTGAACAAGTCGCCAGAGAACCGAATTGAGCAACGAAAAGCATCACGAATATTTGACTATTCACGGATTGTGCGTCTGGTTTACTTGTACTGATCTTATTCGTTTCCAGTCACATGCCCATTTCTTTCATAATGCTATACTCGTCCTCATAGCGGTCATAGTCCTCTAGATCCTCTTCAGGGAAATCTTCTTGAGGAAGTTCATCTTGGTTGGAAGCATTTTCAACCGTAGTGGCGGTATTTAATGTAGGTTTAGGAGCGTTGGGAATTGAGTCCACATCGTCATCCTCATCATCAATAAATAGTCCATTAGATCTGCGAGGAACAGAAAGGAATCCCCAATCATCTTCATCATCGTCATAATTATCTGCATTAGTGTTCTCGGTGGTTTTATGTGATATTTCTGCCTCATCGACCGCGGCAATATCGTTATTCGGCGCCGGATTATATAGATCATCATCAGAGTCCATGTCAGCTGTGTCTGTACTTTCATTTATGAGACCCTTCTCCACTTTCAAGAGGTGGATTTGCTGGGAGATGAGCTCCCTTCTATATTCTTTGAGTTTGAATGATTTATACGATCGAAGCATATCCACACAGTCTTTAAATGTTGCTCTTGGAAACAATCCATGACACCAAAGTTGGTAGAATTGCAAAACAGAGCCCATATTTTTCACTTCTGCTTCAACCCGCAACAGATGTGCAGCCTGCTTGGAATACGTGCCTCCTTTGAGCTTTTCAGCCAACTTCTTATCGTGTTTCTTGATGGAACGGCTTAGCTTGGGGTAATTCGCTATAACTTGAGGAAGGCCACGAACGCGGTCGAAAAGAAGCTCATCTGTCAATTTAGGGATTCGAGAAACACGCCCAAGTTTTATTGGCTTATCAAGGCCCAAGTTATCATTGTTTTCTTCGGCCATGGATGATATAGATCTGGACTGAAGAAACGCGTATGCTAGCAGATTTCTAGCCTGCATTCATTAATCTTACAGCGCGTTAAGCTATAGATTAACATGCCCACACAAGATACGGAGCAAACTACAAAACACAATTGAGTACAAGGGTAAAAGAACCGTTACAAGAAGGAAAACACTATCAAGTAAAGACATTGGATTAACGGAAATTTATGGTGAAGGGTGCCTGCACACAGTCCGTTGGATGCTGGGGCCCGACCGAAATCTCTCGCACTGCACATTTTAGCTATCTCCGCATGTGACCGAATGGCATATTGTTCTACATGGTCACAGCGAAAAGAAACCACACAAAAAGAAGAGGTACTAAAGTCTAACAAGTCGCAATATCTCTTCCAATGATTGGCATTGTCGTTTGGGTGCTTCCGTGGGTTTTCTCTCTTTTATCCTTCTGGCTTCCTCTCCTCCTTTCGGTGAAGGCATTGGCAAATCCGATCCAGCATCAGCTCCATTTCTTGCTAACGTATTGGCTTGTGTACATTGTGCAATCATATTTGCAAAAAGTTCTCTTTGGACTTCTTCCCGTTCCCGTCTGGAGAATTGCCTTTGACTTTCTGTCCTTGTGGATGTTTTACTGTCGTGGATGTCTCGTATTGTCAAGCCATTTTTTGCCAAACGCCATGCGCAGTGTTTCTGGTTTCACTTCCTTTGCGCAATTCGAATCTACATGGCTAGATCCGCAAGGCGAATGGATCATAAGGCACAAAGAGACAATTGTTCGCTTTGCATCGTGCTTTCCGAAGTCTGTTTCAAATCCAATTATTCTCTTTACAAAAGAAGCTAAGAAATCTTATGCCGCCGGAAACCGATCATTATTTCAGTTTGGATTGGCCTTCTTTTGCTATCCTGAGCTGGCTCAAGAGGTCAAGGCGCGCGTCGTACTGAGCCAGCGCGTGCTAGATTCGTTGCGCCCCGGAAAAAGAGGCGAAGGAAAAAGATGGCCCGCGCCGCCTCTTTCTGACGACCCTCCAGCTAAAGTTTCAGGCGCGCGCCTGAATCTCAGAGCTGCCAGTTACAGTTGATTGCAGACGGAACCTCAAGCCTGGTAACAGGAAAATAATCGTTAATACCCTATACATACTAAAGAGCACTGAAGACCAGTATATTGCCATGAGCCAATGAATAACTCGAAGATTTCATTTAACATTCACCATCTCTTGATTGACAGCGCGCATCGGGCTACGATCATCATCGCTTATTTTTCCACCATATTCCATGTATCTCGCCGAATATCTACCGAGATTGAAACAGGTTTCAGTCAAAGCAGAAGTTGGCACATCCGAATCGATAGAAGCGGTTTCGTTGGCTGACAATGTACTACTAATCCGCACTTCAACTTCAACCGCTGAGGTACCGCTACCTGTATCCCACTCAGCTTCCACTAAACCTACTGGTTATTCTTTTCACGATGGGGTTCTTTCTATGTCGTTCTCAACAGCCTCAGATACCAAGGGAAGCTCTACTTTCATGGAATTGGCTCGCTCGAATGCCCAGCTTTGGTCTGTCAGCGATCTCGTGGCGAAAACTCCAAGAGACTCTAAGAATGTGAATATGTTCCAGTTTTGCTGCTCCAATTGCCACGCAGTGATAATCGATTCGAAATCTTTTAAATTTATCGACATGCCTTCGGAATTTTGGCAAGAGATGATGGACTTCTGGCATTGCCATAAACCCCACGAACACCACCATAATGACAACGATAAAAACTACAACGGAAAAATTCAGCCTCTGCAAAATCAGGTCTACATCGGGTCTTATTACCTCCTACTTAGTGGGCAGTCAGAGAAATGTGAAAAGTGTGGATCATCTTTGGGGATAGTGGAACAAGGATCGACCAAACTCTATAAATGGCGCTTGAATTTATGCTATAAAGAGACAAGGGAAACATACCCCGCTTTTGCAGCAATCTTTTATTCGATCCTAGACAAAGTTAACTCATCGGCCATCCGGAAATTCACATTTAAAACCAAATCCGCTTCAACCAATATCTGGGTGCTCAATTTGGGCTTATCGGTTTCTGTAGCAGACTTACCTTTCTTGGAAAATGCCTTAAAAATATTTTACATTGAGGACCCAGCAGAGACTGAAGATGAAGTGGTCGAAGTACCGGAAGAAGTGTATGCGTCGTTTATTACCGAAATATCATTAATCAATTCTAGAATGCCAAGTGATTGTCAAGAGGCAGAAATGAAAGTCGATGAAGACAGCAAACTATATAAGGTAAGTTATTTAGTCTCTAGACATGGCTAATCTAAATGAGTTTCCCCTCCTCAATTATAGATTTCACAATCGGAACAACCTGCTTCCTCGTAGCATTTACGTTCCCTTGATTAAAAACTTGAAATAAGTTTTTCTTGTTGATTTCCTCAGCAGCCACGGAAACGATTTCTGAATTGTATATGTTCTGATTGAGGTCCAAACCAATTGCATATTTGGCTAAGTCCTTGAGCTCAGGTTTCAGCGAATAGTAAGAAAACTCTCTCATGTGTTCGTTGGTTTCTTTTTTAGTGAAAGAGGTGGTCATGACCATAGCGTCCAAATGGAAATTAGCAAGCATTTGGTCTAGCGATGAAGAAATTTCTTGAGCAGGATATTTCTTTGTCAACCAGGACATGCCCTTCCCTATGGAGCTAAAACCAATCGCCACTCGGACACCCGAAATGCTCGTGAATACGAACTGTTTGTAATCCTTTCTCAAAATATCATAGAAGGAAAAGCCTTCCAAATCCTTCTTTGCACCTTTAAGCACACTGTAGAAAGAAGTGAGAGAGTTCGTCCCTGCAACAGCCAAAGTTGCTTCCAAAGGCACAGAAGAGCTTTGCAATAGTTTTTCATAACGGGAAAACGCCTCAACATCACCTTGCTCAACCTTTTGAGTCATGTTAGAAGTGTCAATCAACAACGGGCCTAAAAGCAAAGATACACACTCCAATGGGACTTGTCCTCCTAACTGCTCGTACCAATAGTTGAATACAAGACAGGTACAAGAACCATTTGGCTGGATTAAGCGGGGGTTTGCGTCTTTGAACACTTCTTCATCAGCATGATGATCGATGATACCAGTCACCTGAATTCTATTTTGGTCGCGAAGAGCATGTAAGAGTTCTCCTTGAATGTTACAATGATCCACGAGGACAACTTCAAATTTGGCGGAGCCCAACTCTGCGAGCTTCAGTACATCGTCCAAGAAAAATAAGTCATCTTCTGTAATTGAGTGAGACTTGAGAAGCAACATAATATCCCTTCTCAATTTCATTTCTTCTCTTGCTATGTTGACCATGGGGAGAAATGGCTGTTCATTTGGGAACTTTCGAGAGTGTAGAAAGGAATACGAAATTGCACTCACAACAGAATCCATATCTGCTGATTGATTTCCTGTCACCAAACGTATAACATTGCTAACATTGCAAGGTTTCACAGCCAGTCGAAGGCGTTGGAGGAACAGTTTCAACGACATCTAAATGCAATGAGTATCACCGTTTCTCATCGCGAGAATATATTAATCCTGCGGGCATCATACATACAGATAGGTGATTCAATACTCATACGAATGTTTATCAAGACTAAAAGATATGTACCAAAGCACACTTATTCAAAGGAAGTCAGCATACTCAATTGTTGTTTTTTTCCCTTTTTACATTACTTTGCGTAGTGCAACGCAATGTCCATCCACTGTCTCTTTTGCACTTCCTCTGGAGTCAAGGCAAAGTTACCATAAGTGGTTGCTCTCATGAACCAAAGATACCAAACTAAGGCGATAATAATAGCAGCAGTGGAGAGGAGAAGTTTCCTCTTTTGCAAACCAAGTGGAGGAACGCCATTGCTGTTTGTGAAACCCTTATTGGTGCAAATGAACTCCACGAAACCACCAGTAAACAAAGCGGCAATCAAATGCGCTGGCAAGTAATGATGTAAGAATTTTTGTCTGTTCATCAAGTAGAACGGGAAGTAGTGAGCCGCCCAACCCACGAACAAGAAGCCCAAAGTGTTGTACATTCTAGATCTGGATTGATGGTTCAAGATGTTCACAGCGCGGCGAGTGGTGACGAGATCAGCCAACACAAAGCCAACAAAGATAGCCAAGAAACCAGCCTCGAGCCAAAAACCAACAACATTTCCAATAAAGTAAATCTGCTGTCTAAGATCATTGTCGTTCCAGAAGGAGACACCAGAAAAGGAAAGCGGCCATGCATCTGGCTGAGAAGCAAACGGATGTTCCGATGACAAGAGGTTGTTGTGCATGAACATTAAGCCTTGCAACTCCCACCACTTCTTCAAGAATGGGATGTGCTTGACTGTTTTGGGAATATAGTGTTGCCTTACGTCTGTAGGGTCCATGTTAACAATGCGTTCAAACGTCCATATGTTGTCCTTGTCTTGGACTTTTTTATTTCCGCTAACCTCTTGTTGGCCCAAACCCCATTCGGGTAACAACTCATCATTGTGAGTCCACATTGCCACCACAGTGTCCATGTGAAGAATTCTTAACACAGTCCCCAAGGTCTTTACTTGGACTCGCTTATTTTGGTTGCTTTTGCCAGGTTCAGCAAGACGTAAGCGGAACAATGTTTCATTGTACCTGTTTTGCGCTGCTTCATCATGCACCACAATGAATTCTTCGTTGGTAGCTCTCAATGGAGAAGCGACATCATGAGTCAACAAGTACCCTCCCGTACCAACGTGTCTAAAACGGACAATGTCGTTGGTGAAAACACCATCTCCCTTTTTAGCATCTGTGGTGGGAACAATTTCCCAGTGGCTATTGGCATCGGCGATTGCATTACCTTCCTTGTCAACAATACATGTCACTTGTTGTTGGTTAGAGGAAATTCTACCAGATTCGTACCGCAATGGATATTTGAACTCATGCGAGTGCAAATAGGACTCAGTGTCTTTATGCTTGATTGTGATCATGTCATAGTAATTGACATTCTTAGATTCCTTGGCCAAAGGAGATTCCTGCAAAGATTCTTGGAAGTCTGCAGACATGAAGGCATCGCCAGGACCTGATCTTGTGAGGATAGCAAAGTGCAAATAAAACCAAAATAAGTAGATGCAGAATGGGAACACAATTAAGGTGAAGAAACGAGCAAGGAAATGTTGCGTGAACTCTTCCATGGTAAGACCTTTCTTAATGTCAAGCAAGATCCACAACTCGTGCAACACCCCCAAACCAATGGTGAAATAGGTGAATACACCCACATATTTTGTGGAGATAACGCACGATAAAGAAACACCGGTTGCCAAAAGCCATGTCCACCACCATTTGCTGAAAGGTTGGCGACGGTAAGTGCTAAACTTGGCATAACTCAACATGGTAAGAGCGACACTTAAAATCAAAGTTGCATCAAGCAAAATCAATCTCGAATCAATGATTTGAGCATTGTCAAATGCAACAATGGCAGAGGATAAGACGCAAGCAAGAACAGAAAACTTGAGAGCTTTCATGGTCAAAAACATCACAGGAACAATAGCAGTACCTTGAAGAGCCAGTAATGTACGGTACGCGATGTAAGGAACCTTGTTTGCCGTGTAACTCTCACCAATGGTTTCGAACTTAAACAGTCCATCATACCCAACTAACCATCCAGCAAAAGCAATGAGCAATTTGGCAAAAGGAGGGTGCAAATCAAAGAAATAGGTTCTTTGCAAGTAGTAAGAGGCAAACTTTCCAAAATGGACTTCGTCAAACACAACTTTATCTGGATATCCGAGAATACGAAATCTCACAAAAGCTGCGACTGTGGTCACAACAGCCATGGCGATGTAGTATTCCTGTTGAGACTCCTGTTTTCTTGGAGTCAATTTCTTTTTCATTTCTGAAACATCGGAATCTTGGGCAAGTGAGACCGGACTGGCAGTCTTCTTGCCCCGCTTCTTCAATGTTTGAGACATGTCGGATAAATCAGAGACGAAATTTGTACAGTACTTGACAGGTAAGCCAAAAGTGTCGATTTCCACACGTGACCACACAGTTCGTGATGCTAAATGCATTGTAGATAATGTCAATGTTAAAATTATCTTTTTCGTCTAGTAATGTGAATTCTCTTTCATGATTCGGCCCCATTTAGGAATTCAATGGCGAAATTGCAAGCGCTCTTCGCTGAAAAATACTTAATGTGGAACATTTTCGTAATTGAAGGTTCCATTCTCTTTATTCGCCGATGCACCTAATAATTTGGAAAGTACTCAAGTTGAATTCTAACATCGGTTATAAAGTTTCCTCTCTACCATAATCTTCTGTCCTCCAATTGGTGTTTTGACTCTCCTATCTTAGATTGTTTCCAGATTCCTAGACGCGTCTTACAATCATTGACAGAATCGACTAGTTGAAGACAATAGCTCGCATCCGGACGTATCTGATCCACTATTCTTTTTTAACAAAGTATCTTTGTTTATTTACGTTGGCAACAATGAAAGCGTGCATAGTTTTGCACCCTGCCTTGTGCTATGTGCTACTTGAGACTATGGTAGCAAGTCGGCAAATAGTAATATCGTACAAATTATGCCAAAATTACATCATTGATTAAAGAAGCTCAAGCTTTATTGAAAATTTTCAAGAGGCATTAAAAAAAAACCCTCAAAGGGAGAAGAAGAGATATATAAAAGATATATTAGGCACGGTCGTTCACTTGAGGAAGATAGGAGTCCAGTCTCCAGGTAATTTTCCTCACTTCAACAGTTGATTCAGTAGTTTAATAAACGGATGTAATTACATGACTTTTTTAACCCGCTTCTGGTAACCACCACGGCCCTTAATGGTGGGGAAAGACTGGGTGGAGGATTGTCTCGAATTGTGCTTATTTGCAAAATTGCCCAGGGGAGTAGAAGCCAGAGAAGTGTTCGCAGAATCTTCTTGAACACGATTAAAATAGTCCTGAGCAACATTTGCTGCAGAAACCTCCGGCCTCGCCCTTTGCTCCTCGATGCTGTTGGAAGCGCTTACAGGTGGGATTCGAATGGGCTTGGATGTTGACAATTGTATAATGTGAGAATTCCTCTCCTCCAAAGATGCCTCGAGTTTAGCGATCACAAGGTTGAGTTCCTGAATTTTTCGTTCATAGCTTCCAGAGCTTTTCCTCAACTGTTCGCCTAAATCAAGTTTCACCAATTCCATCTCTTTTTTGTAATACTTTTCGCTGTCATCAAGCATGTGACGAGATTTTTGAAGCTCACTAGCAAATCTTTGGTTGTGCTCCTTTAAAAAATCAAGTTCCCTCTGTAAATCAAAAATCTTTTTCTCGCTCACGTCAACAAAGACTTTCGAGGATTCAGGAAGTTCCTCTCTCTTGCTGGTTTCCACTTTTCCATTCGAGTCATTACAATCCAGAAGGTTTCTAATTTCCACTCTTAAATCTTTCACTTCCGCCTCATGAATAGAGCAATCCCGCTGAATTTTTTGAATCATGCTGCGAGAATTTGTCAACTCAGATTCAGATTTAGACAATCGACGTAGCAAATCCTCGCAGCGCAGTTGAATTTCATCTAGTCGATCGAGTAACTTGGCTACTTCTTCATCTTTATGTTCCAAAGCTTGTGCATTTCGAATTTCTGAATGCTTCAAAGTATCCAAAAGGTCATTATATGCCTTGACAGACACTGTTTCTTCGAGGCTTGGCTTTTTAGAAAGCTCATGCACGATCCGATTGAGTTTGAGCTTCAACTTGAGATAACTGTATTTGTTCAAGTGTTTCATATAGCTAGTAAATTCCATTTCATTCTTCATTAACAAAAGCTCCCGTTGGTAAAACTCAACAGTTTTCTCCAGCCTAGAAGCCGGACGTTTTTCCTCTACACTAGATATCTCCAGTAAATCCTTATTTGGCTTATTCTGTGAACCTTCACATTTCAATTGTTCAGTCAATAAATTCGACGCAGACTTTGAGACTGTTTGAAAACTTCCGACTGCGAAATTACTGTCCATATTGATTGGCATATTGGTGTTTGAAGGTGCGTTTCCAGTATAGAGCTTCTCATGCGACACAAAAAGCGGCGATAGTGCATCTTCTTTTGTTGTGTCTTCCCCGTCGCCATTCAGATTACGTGTCAGCTGTCCATTGAAATGAACCTTGTTGAATTGAATACCTGTCGATTCTTCCTTGGCCACTTCTGCAAGATCGGATTCAATCACTAAATCTGTTGGTACAATGGATAATTTGCGATCCAAGTTCAGCCACTGCGCTGGTAGTTCGAGTTTAAAGCCAAAAGAGGACTTTTCGCTGTTGCTCAGAGCAATGGAATGGCGAGCCGAATTAGACAAAGTTGTACTAACGTGAGACTTGTCCTTTTGGAAAATAGGTTCCCTTCTGTTTTGTTCGTGTACTTTATTGGTCAGGGAGAATTGGCGAATAACAGATTTGGTGGAGACAACATAATCTGGGAACGAAAGGAAGATATCTGGATTCAAACGTAAACACGCCGAAATGACATCTTCTTCTGTTACATCTTCACCACTATTCTCGACAAGGATCCACCGTATGGCATCTTCAATTTCATCTTCAATAGATATACCGTTGATAATATTGGGATGCAACATGACTCTTCTCAAAAGACTTTTAGCATTTTCGCTAACATATGCAAAATGTGTGAACTGTAAAGTTTCTTCTAGTTCAATCACAAACTCCAAAGACAATATTGAAGGTGAGGTATCACGCAAGTAAGTCCCTGGCAGTTGAGTGAAACGAAGTATATTTGACGGATAAAGACCATATAGTATGCTCAAAAAATACAGCAAGTCAAACTCGCCATCTTTATTCAAAGCCGTTTGAACTATTGGGGAGTCATTATCACTGTAAGCAATGCTCCAAGGAGTATTCAGTATGGCAAGGTATTTTGCAAGGGCTGTTTCACGGTGTTCAAGGAATTTTTCATACTTTCTCCATGTGCTGAGCCTGCCAAAAATCACTAATAGCTCTGGAAGATATTCAGATAATCGATTGCAAACTTTGCCGAGTAACATTAGAAGAGCAAAAAGAGCACCCGATAGGATGCATTCGCTGAAATCAAATAAGAGACACCGAAGTACATTTGAAAACAAAGGAGTTTCCATAATGACTCGTAATTGAGACACATTCAGAGAGAGTATTTGGCAGAGCAAAACCAAGATTTTTTGTCGCAGAGCAACGATGCAAAAGTGTTGATCAAGCAAATTGAAGTATTCCCTGGGCATCTGTAAACCCCAATCATTCAAAAAATCTGATGCGTTTTCCAATACAAACCGCATTCTCTCTTCGTATGCTTCTGTATCCCTTTCCTTTTCTGGCGTGTACATTCCCATTATTTTCTGTGTTTCGGGGTCTTTGAGGTATATTTTCAATATAGATTCCGTCACCATAGATGAGTTTAGTGTCCTTTGATGTGAAAGAGCTTCCATTGGAGCTAAAGCAACACTTTTAAAAAACAGCCGGGCCTTTTCAACGAAAACCAAATCATACCCAGCACTATCTAGAGCAGGGCGTAAGTATGTTTGCAAGCTGGAATTAATTTGAGCAGCGTTCAACAGAGGCAGAAGTCTGGTGAGGATTTCAAGGTAAAAAATTTCTTTGGAGAGACTCTCTGATTTCTCAATATGGTTTTCATAGGTGGAGCGTAGGGATTCATTAAGAGTGGTGCTTATGGAGCTAAGGGAATTATGCTTTTTATTATAGGCATCAATCACGATATAGAGGTCCTTGATCTCTGCCGAAGGAGACGAAAGCCAGCTATCATCTTCTTTCCAGTTCTCAAGGACATTGTTTAAAGCACGTAGAAGCGACTTTGAAGACCCTAGCATGGGTTGGAAACTTTATAATGATTATGATCGCTTCTTAAACCGGTGTGCATCACGTGCAAGATACAGAACAAGATTAGCGTGTAGTTCAGACTTGTGGAAAAGGGCAAAGAATTAAGGATCAAAGCAGTTCCGATAAAAACAATAAATAGTATTAGAATAAACACAGGCTTATGGAGACGCTTTTAACCTTATTTTCTATATTGTCTCTTTGGACTGAAGAGGTTTACTTTTCGCACCCTACAAATCTCTAGAGCTTATCTTCACATCCTTGCACCAGACCTTTCCTTTCGGCGAATACTTACCTTAACAACAATGGCAACGAATCATGAAACCCCGAAACATCATAAATCCACAGAAACAGGACTTGGGGATCTATCGATAACTACGCCCGATGACGATTGTACCTCTGAACTGCTAGTTTCTGCTATACAATCGTATCTAGATCAACGTTTGGCCAAATACCGCCATGTTGCTAGCGATGCCGCCTATATTGAAGCTGCGCAGACTTTTCCAGATGAGGCTATGAGCTGTTTGAAGCAGCTCACATTGTATAACATACAGAAATACCGCTCTTTGTGGTTATATTCTGTGGGAGAATTAGTACGCAGTGCGTTGGTGTTGATGGCATACGTTAGTTGTATCCCAGAACTGACGACACAGCTCTCGTCAGCTACAACGATGATGATCCCTTGTTTCAGCGAGCTATGTCTTTCACTCGAAACACTAGCCCAAGAATGGGATGTGGGGACCATGCCGCATTCCGCAGCATTGGCGGAGCGACAATACCAATATTTCTATCGGACTTTAGCTCTTGCATGTGAGTGGTTGACTAAGGGACCTGATCTAGTGCACGAAAAGTTCACTCTCTGTGCCATTGCGTCCAGGCTTTCCCGGGATTACGAGAAACAACTGCCGAAAGCCCAGTTTTCCACCCAACAAGCTGAAGCGTTCCCGGCTCTTGTCCAGTTGGCAAGAGCATGTTACATATGCGCTTATCCTGAAATTGCATTGGAACTAACTTCCGATGAAACAGGTGAGCCTTGTGCTAGCGTTGCACGTGCAAGTTCCCTTTTGTTGCACACTAAACTAGAATTTAGTGACTTGATCGATTTCTGTCGATATTTTGGTTATTGTCTCGTTACATATGTTGCTTCTAGCCCATCGATTGATCAGAAGGTATGCAATCGTGCGGATTTATTCTTGTCTACTCTTCTCGGACTTCCAAACTTACGTCTAAGCCATTATGCTGTGATACCCAACTCTCTAGTCCCTGAGCCAACTGTGTCCGATCCACCCAAGCGCTACATATCCGTGAGAGAAAGGGAAGAGTTGTCGCTCTTTTACATAGTCAACAGCATCTTTCGCATGACTTTCTTGACTCAATTTGTCTCTCCCAGTCACCAATTTAGAGGCGAGTGCAAATTTCTTTTGGCTAGCCTCCGCTCAAAAGTGTCGCTGGACCTCGATGTACTGGCTTCGGCACCTCAGTCACGATCTGCAAGTATCGCCTCTCTTCCAGTCTTTGAGATGCAAGCTCTGAGTACGATACCTACACGGAAACTGAAAACCATGAGTTCCATCCTCACCGAAGGTACATACAAGGAAAAAATCAACATTGTGCTTGCATTTGTGCGGTACTTCGTCATTCATGGTGCTGGAAACAATACCAGGGCCGGTGACCTGCTTGTGGACTTTGTTCAAATATTCAGTTCTGCTCTTGCGCCGGGTGAGAATCTACCCACTATGTTTGCTCACGATGATGTAAAATACTTGATTCAAAAGATCAACAAGTCCGATTATCCTGGCAAAATATTGTTTGTGGAAGCAATGCGTAAGATTGTTTTGTTATCACAGTTGCTTTTCGTGAAGCATATTTATTCAACCACCGGCATCAGATGCGGGGCCCAAACAATTGTGCAGCAAGTTTTCCAAACGCAGACTCCCTTCAATGATATTCTCAATGTGAAGTCATTGATCCAGTTGAATAACGAGGGGCACTTGGAACTCTATTCTTTGCCTAGGCCGCTGGAAGAAGAGAAGATTGAAGATCATGTTCGGCATTTGGAGCAGGTCCGGTTGCTAGAGGAACAGTGCTGAGTAAGAGTAAAAATAATACAAACACTTCTAAATGCTAACGTCTCCAAAGAAACAGAGCTATCTACACTACTACTTGATTATCTCTCTCATCTCTCGGTTACAGAAGTAAAGACGCAACCGAAGCGAAGAAGCGTCACCTGCTTCCTTCGTTGCTCAATTGCTAGAGTTGCGCTCGTAAAAACACACAAAGGGACGCTGCTGTCTAAGTTCGGTTATAGCTATGAACCGAAGGGTTCATTAAGTGACGCAGCGCGCCACTGCGCGGCCAAGCCGCGATCATGGAGCGATAATGGGCGGCGCACGCCCTGGTCCTTTCGGTTCAAGCACGCGTTTAGTGCCGATGTAACGGTAAATGGCTCATATCGGCGTGCGTAATCAACCGAAGTGCGCTATAATGTTCCTCACGGCCGTTCGTCCTGAATCCTGCCGCACCTTCAATACGAATGACTATTCGGACCTTCCGGTGCCGGTGTATTCATTCCACGCTGGATGAAAACTCATGGAGCTTAGAAATTGGTTGTGGTCCAGTGTCGTATTATGGCACTTTTCCCTCCCGTCAGGGCTCCTCTTCTTGCCATGGATATTATCAGCCGTGCCCCACAAAGTGGGTGCGAAAAAAAAAAAAAAAAAAAAAAACCAAGGGCGCACGAGCAAAATCATGCATGGGGCATCTTTGCCGGTCTGCGGTTTCACGTTGCCGTGGATAATTCCGGGGCAGTATATAACTGTGGCCGTTTCTTCTGCCATGTGCTTATATCAATAATCAAACTAATATGTCTCAGAGCATTGACAGCGCGTCCTCTGTTGACGCTGAGGCAAAACCATATGCTGGATCGAGCGAGAGTCCCCACCCTGTTGACCAAGAGTCCGACTTGAAAAGAATTCTCACCGAAAACAAAGGTGTGCAACTGATTATCAGCAGATTGCAAGAAGATGCTGGTGTTCTTGGACCTTTAGAACAAGGTTATGATGTGGAGAAAGTTCTCACTAGGCCTGACCCGCATTCTGATTTCCACCCGGAAGATGAGTGGAAGTACCCTGTCGACATGGAGACCAAGTTGCGTTTAGTTGAGTTTGTTCCTGGCGACAAGGGAAACCCAAAGAACATGGGAACTGGTAGAAAATGGCTCCTTACTATTGCCTTAGGTATGATTTGTTTCGTTGTCGCCTTGGGTTCTGCTATCGTCACTGGTGATTTGGAAGGTCCAATCGCATACTTCAAGGTTTCTCAAGAAGTCATCATTCTCTCCTCCGTGACTGTTTTCGTTGTGGGTTTCGGAGTCGGCCCCTTATTGTTTGCGCCAATGTCTGAAGAACTTGGCCGCTCCATTATTTATGCTGTCACATTGGGCTTGGCGGTTATTTTTATTATCCCCTGTGCCGTGGCTAAGAACATTGGCACTTTGTTGGTTTGCCGTTTGATTGACGGTGTTTTGTTCAGTGCGCCCATGACTTTGATCGGTGGCTCCTTGGCTGACATTTGGGATGCAGAAGAGCGTGGTAAAGCCATGGCTGTTTTCTCAGCTGCTCCATTTTTGGGACCTTGCTTGGGACCTATCTTTGGTGGTTTGTTGGGTGACTATACTTCAACATGGAGGTGGGTGTACTGGGCATACCTCATTATAGCAGGTGTCTTCTATATACTTTTCTTGCTCATTGTTCCCGAAACTCACCACAACACTCTTTTGAAGAGAAGAGCAGCGAAGCTCAGAAAGTTGACTGGAGATGAGTCTTACAGATGCTTGGCCGAATTGCAAGTCAGAACTTTCCTGGAGGTTGCACGTGTTTCCTTATTGCGTCCCTTCTTGCTTCTTAGTGAGCTTATCATTAGTTTGGTCACCCTTTACATGTCTGTTGTCTATGGATTATTGTACATGTTTTTCTTTGCTTACCCTGTCATTTATATGGAAGATAAGGGTTGGTCTGCTTCGAAAACTGGTGTCATGTTTCTCCCAATTGCCGGTGGTGTTGTCCTCAGTTCCCTTTCAGCTCCCTTCATTAACAATGACTACAACAAACGGGCAAAAGCTTACAGAGATCGTGGCGAAATGCCACCTCCAGAGTTGCGCTTAATTCCAATGATGTTTGGCTGCTGGTTTGTGCCTGCTGGCTTGTTCGCATGGGCATGGTCTTCTTACGCTAGACTCTCTTGGGCAGGACCGGCATTTAGTGGCTTCGCATGTGGCTACGGTTTTCTTTCACTTTATAATCCGGCGAACAACTACATTGTTGATTCTTACCAGCATTATGCTGCCAGTGGGTTGGCGGCAAAGACGTTTGTCAGATCAATTTGGGGTGCCTGTGTACCTCTTTTCACAATCCAAATGTATCATAAATTAGGAAATCAATGGGCCACATCTTTGATGGCTTTTATTGCATTGGCCTGCTGCGCAATTCCTTATTTATTCTACTTTTATGGGGCCAAGATTAGAAAGTTTTCCAGATATGCTTACTCGCCGGAGAAGCATCAAGCATAGTTAATAAGTCAACTTCGAGTTACGCAATATTATTATCATAGGTCTAAATGTCCTCGAGTATCCAATTAATTTAATACATGTTCTTCTTATAATCTTTTTCGTACACAAAATTTAACCTTTGAGTAGATACTCTTTTCCAGAGTGTATTTGACTTGATAGGGTTCCAACTTATGTTTCGCTCGCCAAGAAAGTGCTTCGCTAGCTCAGTTGGCAGAGCGTCAGTCTCATAACAATAGTTGTGAAATCTGAAGGTCGACAGTTCGAACCTGCCGCGGAGCATTTCTTATCTTCCATATTGCTTCGCTAGCTCAGTTGGCAGAGCGTCAGTCTCATAACAGCCTGTTGTGTAATCTGAAGGTCGACAGTTCGAACCTGCCGCGGAGCATAATTTTTTCCAGTATATTTTTTTTGGACTAGTCACTTGCATTGTTTCATTAATAACTATGTACTTTTATGCCTCTTAACCGCATCAGATGGGAGTTCCTCATGGTCTCTTTTCAAAGATTCCACTACCACACCTTCATCTTGGATATTCAGAACTGATTGCTCATTCACGTCGACATCAACAACTCTGGAATTCGCGCTCTTATTGGTATCACTGGGTTGAGCTTGAGTATATGACGTATCAAATTCTGGTTCACTATCTAGGCTAATGATAACAGGTTCTTCGTTTTTCACTTGTTTTGGTTTGGTTGTGCCGTAGCCGCTCTCAGTGTCGTCGATTTTTTGATACGGTATCTCATTTTCAATACATTGGACAGAGGGCGACCTATCCAAGTTTTGATTTTGAATATTCGAATTTTGAATGCAATGCAAACAGACGGGATTCGCCCTAGTGTCATTATTGACAATGGGACTCTGTGTACCACGACCAGTTATTGTATCTGTTATAGCAGTTTTCATCGTGACGGGAAAATCACGGTTATGAGATGAATTCATGTGTTCCTCCGTCTGGTAACTGGCTTGAGGCCAGGGATTCAGGATCGAACCAGTTCCATACAAAATAGCTGTTGGTAATTTCGATGCTTGTGTTTGCATTTCACTGCTTTGGTCATGCGTCTTATTGATTTCATTTGGATTTGAACCTAATTGAAGTGCCACATCCTTTGTTACATGTGGAGATACTTTAAACTTCGAGAATGCTCCTGGATCCTGGCGTGCAAGATGACTGGAGAGTTCCGTTTCAGAAACAGTATTTATGGGCGTTTGAGCTCGGGCTGCCTCTGCCTCTCGACGAAGACGTTCTTCTGCCTCTCGACGAAGACGTTCTTCTTCCTCAATTCTCTTGCGGCTCTCTTCCGTAAAAGTCCGAATGTATTCATTCAATGCAGTTGGGTCTTCTTTCGTGACCGTTTCATTATCCTTCTTGAACTTTGCAATTAGTTCGTTAATGAACGGGAAGAAATCCTTTTTCGCCAATCTTTTCAACCGCCCATTTGGAGATTCCGTAACAGGAACCACCTTATCATCTGCAATAGAAGAATAAATCTCAATATAGATTGCACAAAGTGTGTCGTCAACTTGGGATGTTGGTCCAAATCCATTGTTGAGCTTCTTCATATCGTTGATTGCTTGCAAGAAGCACAAAAGACCTTTAATGCGACTCGATAATCCTTGTTCTTTCACACGATCAGGAAGCATTTTGGCATTTTTTATAAACTTGTAGTGCAAGTTGTGCATCATAAACCGTTCCACATAATTTGGTTTGATCACAAGTGAAGCACGCACAATATCACAAATGGATGAACAAAGTTTTTCCCATGCAAAATACAACAGTACCATTGTCGAGTTTGCTCGTCTCAATTTTGGTAACATCTGCACCAACGACGATATATCCTTCGTGCTTTTCAATAAATTAATGTAAAACTGAGTGTACTGGAACATGTAAACGAAGTGCTTGCCGGGGCGCTCGTGCTCCGGTTTCCACATTTGAAGAAATGTTTTGTTAGACACATTCAAGAAGAAAAACTTCGACATGACATCCTTTGCTGCTTCGCAATCATTAAACTCCTCATGCATTATAGAAGCAATTCTGTAATGTGGCTTATGGTACCAACCTTTCTTATCCAAGGCTATAAGTTTCCTCAAAGCTTCAATAATCAAGCAGTAAAAGCTTTTTCTATCGATCATTGCTTCATTGATATTCATTTGCAAAATCGTATCTTTGTTTAGATAGTCTACCGCCCTATCCATTGCGATCTGTGATGATTTCACATACTTGTAAAGGAGGACACAAAATTTGTATGGAGCTTCGAGAAGCGGATCTGATACAGTGCCTTGTTCTTTGCTTAACGCAATTGATGTGACTAATGCATCCAAAGTCTCGCTCGGTTGGTGTTTAAGTTTTTCTTTAACTTTCGCCATATAATAATACGACGACCAATCCTTTGAGTTGGACTTAATTGATATCTGTAAGCATCTTAATATCAATCTGAGACAGAATTTCATAGTAGCGCTTGGTTTGTCAGAAAGAGCCAGAAACATTGTTTGATTATGTCTTCTCACAAACTTTGATCCCGAATATGCCTTCAAAGCAATCATATCCATGGGACTCCGTAACGCGCTATAAAATTCTTTAGCGAAGGAATTTGTTAAAACACTCACAATTGATTTCAAGCTCTCCATATTTTCGTTTTCTCGTGTGATCATGTTTATAGCTATCATGTAACTGAGAAGTGACTTCCTCTGAAGGTTGGCTGTCTGAACTTTTCTGTCAATTGTATTCAACTTGTCGGAAGTCCATATCAAATCATCTTCAACTATGAATCCGTATGCCTGCCCAAGAAGTATCCAACTTTCGATCCTATTGGTACCAAAAATCAAGTCATCCTTGAGAAGTCTAATGATTCGTTCTAATTCCACAGTTCTACTTTGAGCAGACTTCTTTCTTATCTTGTAGGAGTTAAACATGAGAATTGCCTCCAAGTAATAAATTCCACCGTGCACAATTGTGCCATCAGTCTGTGGGGTTACAAAATCCAAGTTATGCAAGCCATAGAATGCTTTTTTCACAAAGCGAGAGTCGATTTCAGTATTATCCAAGAATTTTTCCAACATAACATTATTTGCGACCAATCCGGGATCTGACTCAATATCAGCCTCTCCGATAATCTCGAAAAGGTCGTCTATAACTTGTTTCGTATCATTCCGAGGAGCACGTAGAAGTGGGGAATGGCGGAAACATAAAGGTAAAATGAATGCGGCAAGCTCTTTAGCACTAGACTTATCTAGTTCACCGCATTTGTTTGTATAATGATCGACAGGAAAACGATCATTGATTTTCACTTTGTAGTGAAACCGACAAGAAAGTAATTGTGCGAGTTCCTGGTCCGGCTTCTCTGGTAGGCCGACTAATGTGTCTTCTGCAAACCTTAAGAAAAGACCCTCAGATGAGTCGCAAAGTCGACGTAATCCGAGTTGGCTATGCACCAAGATAAGCAAGTCTTTAATCATAGTATCCTTATCATCTGATGGTTGCACCTGAATTTTGTTGACCGAATATATCAAAATGAGACAAATACTCTCAATACAAAAGTCTTTAAACCGCGAAAAAGCTTCATTAGAGACTGTAGAGAGCGAAATTTTGTTTCCTGTTATAAGTGAAGCCTCCTCATGTAAACTGAAAGAATAACATAGCTCAAAAATTCGGCACAAATTACTTACAACTTTGACTTGATTTCCTGAATCAGGTAAGGGGAGTTTCCACTTGTTGTCGGAAAGGTACTTGATGAATGCAGAGCAGTAGCTTCCATAAAAGCTTAAAGAATTAAGAAGAACGCTGACTCTATCCACCTTGTATTCCTTATAGCGGTTGCTATTCCAGAATTGGAGCACAAAGTCTAAAGTTTGCTCAAAGCCCTTTTGAAATCCAGTTGCAAAACCCTTTCCTTTATAGTACAGAAATAAAATATTCCAGAGACTCAACCTTAAATCAATCGGACATTCCGCAAGAAAATCACGAACACTTTTAAGTGATTGTGCATCAAGGGTTGCACGGCCATAGATAACTGAGTCCACCAATGAATTTTCCTCCTCGTTCTTACCATTTGCTTCTGCTATTGATGGATCTTCTTCGATCAAAATACGTTCAAGCAAGTCGATTGTTTCATTGTCCTCATCGATTTTGGAATCATTATTGTAGAGAATTTTCGAGAAAATTGACAAAATTGAAGAAGTGGTGAGTCTTCTGCTGACAGCTTCTTCTTTGAATTCCCCGATATGTGAATAGTTGGGGAACGCTATGTGAGGATATGGTTCTCCTGCATTTTTCAAAAAGTCATCTAACTCCTTTAAATGGATCACAACGTACTTTTTTTCTCTCCAGGTGAAACTATTAGATGCAATGAAGTAATTAGAAACCCACGCAAACCTGGATAGAGATCTGAGGTTTGCATTCTTTATATTGGCCTTTTGTCGAAGAAAACTGTAGTTTATGAAATCTCTCCATCTTATAATTCTGTCATGAAGTCTCAAAAGTTCGATGGAGGTGGAATTGAGAGAGGACTTTGTTGATTTTGAAGAGTTCGAAGCTGACCTTGATTCCACCAGCTTTTCAATTTGGCTCTTTAGTTCAATGTACAGATCAATGAGAATCTCCACAACACTTACAGCAGCGCTGAAAGTTTCTTCAAATCTCAGAATGTCAACATGATTCCATCGGTTACAAAGTTCTGATTCTAAATGAAAAACCCATTCCTTCAATGCCAGAAACATATCTGTAGACCATTTTGTCAGCGTGAGAAGATTATTGCCATGGTCGCCGAGGAGGTGTTCAAGTATTTCGATTTTTGATCGGACATAATGCATATTTTCGGTCCTTTGAAGAATTATTTCGATTAGCTTGAAATTCTCTAATGTATCAATACTCTCTTGCACAATTTCCTCCTCCTCTAAATTTTGATCTCCGAAGCGAACAAGTACGTCAAGTAACTTCAACTTGTCATTCTCAGCAGTAGAATTGGTCTTCAGTTTTGATGAAGTCTCTGGCAATAAAAGAGGAGTGTATGTTTTTCTTTTCCACTCATTAAGTGCAAGTACGAAATCCCTTATATAGGTTGGTTTTTCTTTTGTTGGGATGTCGACAATATAATCTACGACATCGCGTAAAAAGGTTTTATCTGAAGTGTATACTTTCAGGAGCTTAGTGTTCAAGGCATCAAAGAAAAGCTCTGTTTCAATGAAATAATGCCTAGTAAGTCGAATATTATCTGGCTCTAATGGGGTTTGATCACCTGGATTTAGTCTTCTGGAAGACCGCTGTATTGCCTTTTCTGAAGAAATAGGCTGCGGGGTGGGTAACTTTTCTTCAGTTGGAACTTCGTCGGTCGTTTCCAGTTCTTGCATGGCCAGAGTTTCTTCTGAATTGTCGACTTTTTCTGGAGCAGCAATAGAAGCAGTGTCCTCTATTTTCTCCATTTCTCCTGCCTCCAAATATGCGTATGAAATTGCTTCTAAAGGTGATTCAGAAATAACGTAAGGATCGAGATATTTCAAAGACATCCTACCATATTCCGCTGCTTTCTCCTTGTCTTGATGCTTCTTGATACAAGTATTGTAGCAATGAAAGATATCAAGCCAATTTGAATCAGCTTTTACCAGTACTTGAGCATTTTCCTTAGCAAACTTTTTCTCCATTTGTTGTTGAAGATCGCTCCTAATTGGTTCAAGGAATAGTAAGCGAGATTCAATATCATCGCGAATGGAGGAGTTAGAATGGTTATCTTTGAGGAAAGTATCATATAGTAAGCAGAGTTTTTTATGGATTGGAAGAATGCTTGTGATGTCATCGCTCTCAGCATGAAATGATTTGGCGTATTCGAGAGAAAATCTCGCTAACCTCTGGAAATCGAAGAACACGCAAATATCATATAAAACTTCCAAGAGAGACTCATCTGCTTCTTGATATAGAAAACAATTGATGAAATCATCCAACATAGAATAAAAGAGTGACTTTGAAAACTCGAATACAGACAATTGAGGCGACGATGAAGTGTGGGCGGACCTCTCAGATTCGTAAGCCTTTTCGACTTCGAGTGAACCCTTCCTTAGTATGTTAAAGTAAAGAAATCCTCTGTTTCTGAAGTAAAGAAAGCGAATCGTTTTGTCACTTTGTGATAAGAAGCTCAATTCATCTGGCTGCGAGTTGAGCCTTCCATTCTGGAGGCCTTTGATATAGTCTGCTTCCTCGTAGTAATGATTATTGATCACGTCCCTCTTCGCTAGTTCTGTATATTTCTCGTATGCTCCTATGAAATCCTTTGACTTCTGTAGAACGATGGCTTCTTGGAATTCCTTAAAAGCATTTTCGATCTCAATCTCACGGGTTAGACTCTCCTCTTGGTCTTTCTTCGAGATCTCCTTTACTAAATTCAAAGGTGAGAAGGCAGACTAGTCTCTGTTAGTTGATCTCTAGTTGTTTCGGTTTCTATGTATACATACCATGAATTTCGTGTGGAAACACTCACTTCCAAGAATTGAAGCTGTAAGTACGCGATAAACGTTATATTCATGTGTGCCTGCATATATACGTAGAACAGAAGCTTTAGTGCCCAATGCCCAAAAGACAACACTATGAAAGAGTCTTTTAGGTGTCTTCAAACTCCTCTATACTAGCTTCCACCACTGCTCTTTGTTTACATTCAATTTCCTGAAATGTTGTGCTTTTCTTTTTCAGTTTTAGCTTGAAGTATGATTCATGATCACTTCTTCTACGAATGGTTACAGTAGTCTTCGTACAGCCACTCTATTGTTCTTCCCTTGATGGTAACGATATAGTAATTTCAATTGTATTAGTGCAGAGTGTGTAAGTTAACACAGAAAAGTTCGTCTTGGACACACAGTCGTGTGAACATGGGTACGCAATAAATAAAACCTTAATCTTCTCCTCCCAGTTATGGATATCTCATTCATCCAGTACAAGTCCAGAATGATGAGTGGAAATCACCTGTACTTCCGACTCATCTTTGAGTTCTGATTCCTCAGACAGTACCGTCTTCTCCATCTTTTCCTCTCTGATTATCTGTCTGCCCCCGGTCAAGTACCAGACGATTTGTGAGGCAAAAATACCTAATTCCATTGCCAATACTATTGCGTAAAGCACGAGACTCATAATATCCATGTTCCCGACAACGACACTCAAGATGGAGAAAAGAGCACCACCCGAATCCATGGCCAAAAAGAAAAAGTTGAATCCAATTACGCGACCTTTCCGCTTGGCTAACTCAAAGTATGGAGGAATTAAGCCCACTGCGAGTAACACAGAAGCAACGATTCCAATCACTAACATGGGCCATTCGATACCCCTCCGGTAAAGAGGACGCAACCACAAGATTAGCCCCACCTCTAGTCCGATGCTTACCACGCAGAATGCAACAACATAAATGACTAGTCTTCTAATGGGCAACCTCACAGGTGGGTAGTATAAGGTTTGGCCCCATGATATGGTGCAAAAGAACGTGAAAAGCTGGGGTTGCACCCGCAATGGGATCGATGAATCAGTTCCAATGAAGTAAATCGAAAATGGAACGCCACTGATAGCCCAGAAAAACATCATAAGCGCCGGAAGACCCGTGCAGTCTTTGCTTCGATAGTTTCTCCAAATCTGTGGAGTCAACTGGATGCACCATAGGATTGTTCCTATCGTTCCCAACACATTCACAGCAACAGAGTCACCCATAGTAGTAGTAAATTATGATTATTAAAGGACGAGACGTGCAATTAAATATTCCGCAGATTGCGGAGAATGTATGGGCATGTAACAAAAGTTATATGTGTTAGTCTCAGTTGATACTTGACGAGCGCAAACCCGTTAGGAAAAGCGCAATTTTGTAGGGGTGTGTGCACTAAAAGCGCAATTGGAAGGAAATACAAGCCTAATAAAGAATTTAGAGCCGATATGCACATCGCGAATCGCCATCTTTCAACGCAATCAGTCCCATGACACTAATGGATCAAGAGAAAGAAGAAAAATGCTCACACTTGTATTACAAATACTATTCTGAATCACTATACTCAAACCCAAATTCGGCTTCTTCTTGCTCAATCCGCGGATCGAGTTGCTCACTTTGGTTCGTATTGCCACTAGTCGTTGCATCCTCTAAATCCTCTGCATGACAAGGATCTGCATCCAGCTCCACTTTACGAAATTTGTCCAATGGTGGCGTCTCTAGAGTGATGTTGTGAAATTCCGTAATTCCGTTGCCATTATTCGGGTCAGCATCGCGGGTGCTTGTACTTGAATTTTTTAGAAATACCGAAGTCCGCGGATTTTGATTACTGCGATTGCATCCCACCCAATCGCTTGCACCTTCGTTTTCTGGTCCAATACTTGCCCCATCATTTTCATGTTTGCAAACTTGCTCGTGTGCCTGATGAGCTTCTATAGGGTCTGCGCGTGCAAGAACTAAATCAGGCTCGGTTTTTGCAACTTCTTCGTTTTCTTCTCTGTATTCGGACAAAGTATCCAGACTTTGAACTGAACCATAGTTTTGATGTATTTCTTTTTCATCTTTACTAGACTCGTTGGGGAAATCGAATGTTGTATTACTGGCCAATTCTTTGTCCGTATCGTCTTGTAGAGCTTCCGAATTAGTCTCTCTCATATGATTTGACCTTTCATCTACAGGAATGGATATCCCAGTACCAAGGTCGGGGTTAACCAAGAATCCTCCCTCATCGGATTCAAAGACTTTGGCAGTTTCGAAAGGAGTTCTTTCATTATTATCTTCAACAATGAAACCACCTCCATCAGATTCAGCATTCTCTAAATTATTTTCTTCAATAATAAAACCTCCCTCGTTTAACTCAGTATAATTTTGGTTCCTATCTTCAGAAATAGTGTTACCATTGAAACCTGTTTCACTGAAGAAGCCTCCTCCACCTAGCTCGTCGCTATGGTTAAAGCTGTTTTCCGGCTCTACACTTAACCGACGTCGCTTTCGCGGAACATAGTTATCGTCAGACCCTGCTTCTTCACTTCCCACACTAAAGTATCCCTCTTCCTCATCTGAATCCTCTTCCTGAAACTTTCTTTTCTCGACTTCTCCATGTTCACTATCAAGTCGGCGCACAATCCGAAGTTTTGCTAAGAAGAACTTCCAGCAACGAAGAGCATTGAGCTCCACAGCCTTTCTTTTCTCTTCTTCTTGAATTTCAACCAAGCCATTCAAAATGAGATGCATAGCTTCTTTGTATTGTACATCGATCAAAATACCGCCTTCCTTAGGGGTTGTTGTGCCCTTCTTGCCAAAATCAAACGAAACAATTGCCTTTGCATAATCAATATGTAGAACATCTCTCGCTGCTTTTTCAAGTAGTTTCATGGGCATACTTTCTGAGAGCTTGACCAAATACCCGTTCTCAGGGATCATTGTAGCTGTGAAAATTTCCACATTGCCAAATGCATTTTTGGTGATCTTGCCATCCACAATTGGTGGTGGGATATATAGTTGTGTTTGGAAATCTGCATAAAGTCGTACTTGTCCATCATCATCTGTGGTTTCATCATTAATCATAATCGCATTAGATGCTTTCGTTTTCAAAGGCTGTGCTCCCATTTTGAGGAGTCGTCCTTTCATATGCCAAGCTTTAGCAGTTCGAAGTCTGTGAACGTGTGAGCGCTTAAAAATCGGTTCGATATGCGATTTTGTGACAGATCTGAAAGTCCCACACTTACTTGTATTGTCCTTTGGATAAATAACCTCGTCTTGCCGAAGTTGGGATTCCAATGCGTAAACTGGGTGATTTTTGAAGTCTGCTTTGCTCTTTGGGATACCTTCACTAATATCTCGATCATAAAACTCTTTTGATTCGAGTATCTCTGCCTCTTGAAATTTGTTGCTCTTTTGTGAAACCGCTCTAAGAAGCATTTGATACCAATGCTCGTCCTCATCAGACGCAGAGTCGATCCGTTTTTTCAGCACTTTTGCATTATAATATTGTGTATACCGCCTTGTAACATCCTTTACTCTTCCATATCGGTCAAACGCTAGCACATACATAGTCTGGTGAGTTTTCTCTGTACCTGGTGGTTCAAACCTACATCGCTTGCGCATAGGGCAAACTTCGATGCTTTGAAACAAAATTGGGTCTATGGATATCCACTTTCGATTATATTTGTTCCATGCTTCAACCCAGAACACAGGATACTTGGACATAGGAAAGTTGTATTGACGTCGCAATGGCTCCAGTGAAGTAGCCCCAGCTCTTATGCTTGTGAGCACCTCTCTTTTCGCGTTTGGGATGAAAACTGGGTCAAACTCTGATTTTGGTTTCTTTTCTTTCTCTTCAGCGGCGGTCTTCGCTTTTGTCGATTGTGCTTGTGACACGGAGCGAAAATCTGGAGGCTGAAGGGAGAATACTAGACGAGCATGAACGCCACACGCCCGTAATAATGCAACAAAACCCTGAGCCCCAATATCTCGAGAACCTTGTAGTTGAGAAACCAATCTTTTAAACTTAGCACGGTTCACATTCCTTTCGGTATAATTTTGCTCTTGCTGTAGATCACCCCAGTCTTTGCGCACTAGGCCCTGGCAAGTCACCTTGAATCTTTGCGAGTATAGATGGAGTAGCTTTTGAAGGCCATCGATAAACTTGCGGCCCTTTATATGATCTTGGCCAGACTTTCCACTCTGATCAAGCAAATTGCGTATGACTCGAGGGACCATTTTATCAGCGAGTGACTTGAAAAAAGGATCATTGCACCACCGACTTCTGATCTCACCATGAGTTACCATTGACACAATATACAACTTGTGTATTAGTTTCCGCTGTTGTCTCTCTTCTCTAGAGATTGGTGTGTGTTTCTTAGCTTTCTTCTTCACCGGTTGTTCTTGTGTATTGATGGTGAAAGTTAATGTCTCGTTTGCAGGAGAAGGTGTCTCGGCAAAAGCTGCTTCCAAATCCACATCCTCTAAATCTTGGAAATCATCTACTTCTTCAGCAGCACTTTCGTCTGGGGTCTGCGTGACTTCATGCGATGAAACATCAGCTCCACTCAAATCTACATCCTCAAGATCGTCGTCGTCGTCATCTGAGGAAGATGAGGAAGAGGAAATAGTGACTATCTCTTGTGCTTTGGGTTTGGCTGCTCGTTTCTTTCGCCTTTCGGCGCGTATGGGGTTTTCTTTTACGCTCTGCCGAACCATTTTCTTGAGAAGAGGATTCACCGACATCTTTGCAAAAGCTTTAGTGTAGTATGCTCATTCAAAGGTACCTCTAGAATAATTTTGACAGTTGCAATAAGTCGCAGAAATAGCCCAAGTAAAGCGAAGCAGGTAGTCGCATCTTACGTAGATGTTGCTCCAGAGTTCGCGCATGAGACATCTCACTTATCCAAATCCCACATACGCAGGACAGCATTTTTTCAAAGCTGCACCAGGAGAAAATTACATAGGCAAGGGCAGCCAGAAACGCCACTTTCGTATGTCTTTCAGAACTCTATTGCGTTTTGAGCTACGACATTACTTCCTGAATGCTGCAACTTCCCTTACTCCCGCATCTAATTCTTCCAAATGGGCAAATGTGCCTGTGATGGTGAGATTGCAAGACAAGTCCCATCGAACCTTGTACCGAACACTAGAAACAGAAGCTCTTCGGTATCGGAAAGGCAAGAACACGAATTGTATCACCCTACGGCCTGATATACAAAGTTTCTTAGTATGGCTCCACAAGCATCAAGATCAAAAACCTCACCAGGCGATTCTTGGAAAGCCGTTTCTTCCTCCAACAATGAAGGAGGGTACTGTAATGGAAATCGCAATGTTCCATCTTCTCACGTGTTTCTTTTCTCTGGCGCAGGATCGTCTGTGGCTCGACGAACAGACTAACCATTTGGATGTATTATTACATCGCATCTCCTCGCATAAACGATACAAGTATAATGTTAGAGAGGCCACAGATGAAGAAGCGATTGCGTTGGCAGGATCATTAGGATTTGATCTAGCGGGTCGCAAGCTTACAGTTGCTAGAAAAGCTCTCAGCTGCATTTTTCTCGTTTCCAAAAGCGGAGTAGTGGTGAATGACCTTTCGCCGTGGATTGCATCGATGTTAGCACCATCAGTGTCTCAAGCATGTCAGGAGCTTGCTAATCTCTCAAATATCCCGGCATTCGTTACATGTGATATTTTAAGACGCACTCCACTATCTCAAAATGATCTTTATCTCCAGTTAGATCTCTGGGACAAATTTCAAGAAAGCATAGCTAAAGCGTACCATGAAAAAACATCTTTCATCACTAGCATTGTGAAAAACATAACCTTCTATTGTGTTCAGTTTGACCCTTATAAGCTTCCCCAGTTCATTAGTTGTACTGTCGAATTCCTAAGCTCAAAAAATTCAGGCTATGTCTTTAAAGTACTAGACAAAGAGTTCACCAACAGTCTTATTTATTCAATTGCATTTTATTTCATTCAGGCGTCGCTCAAAAACCATGGTGGTGCCATGTGTGTTATTCGGGCACAAGAAGTTTTGGTGAAGCATGTTACGCACCCTAACTTGAATCAACAGGGGTTTATGGGGGTGGTCATGGCCATCAACTACGTTTCCGAAGAAAAGGCACAAAGGCTTCTTGAAGTATCCCATTTACATTTTCCAGAACGGTCAAGTTACTTCCATCTTGCGCAAATTCATGTTTCTTCCACTCCCGAACAACTATTGCATTCATTCAACTCTGGGATGGCACAGTACCCTCACTCAGCGTCTATGTGGCTTGTCTTTGTGAAGAAACTACAGACACTTGAGCTTCTTTCAGAGCGGCGTGCCCATAAACTTTTAGACCAACTACTTTCACGTCGACAGCATCTCATCCTATCCAAAGACATTGTGCTGACGCTTCTTCATGCGGTCGAAAGCATCAATGGCATCGAGCATTTTATTATGGAACTAGAAAAGGCCCAACTTCTCCCGAAATTCCAGCAAATTATCATCAGCAAGTATATGAGTCTTCTCTATCGCCTGGGTAGCGACAAAAACGTACGCAAGCCATACTTAGACAGAATGGTGCGACGCTCGAGCAACCTTGAGTGTGCGCGGTTTTTGTTCGAGCGAACTCAACGCAAAACCCCAGCTTTCGTTGCAATGATGCTCAACGGCGAAGTGGCTCACCGGCCCGAGGAAATTTTTTCACTCTACTGCCAGCACCTCGAGGGAAAAATTCCTGATCAGCAATGCCTTGCGGCACTTCTCCGTGCGTGCTTGGAGAGGAAACAGGGCCACGTTATTTCATGGGGCGCCTTGTATGCGCCTCAAGTCGCAGTGCACGAATTCAAAAAGTACGTTGCGCAAAAAGTGCCGCTGACTCGGCCAAGCGAGGACGGACTTGTGCCGTCGAATCAGCTCTGGAAATTGTATATCCGTGTTTTGGTGGAGGCCAGTTATTTGGCCGAGTTGGCGGAAATTATACGATGGTGGGAACAGGTGCAGTTCCGCCCGCCCAAGAGCACGCTATTGCTTCTTTTGCGCGCCCTTCCGCGCGAGTTCGCTGAGCGCCATATAAAGCATGCTGCGAGCGTTCCGGCAGACGCGCATTTTCTTCTGCTGTGGTCCTGGCCCACTGTCGACGAATTGTAATATAGATTAAAAACACAGTCTCAAGGTTCATCAAGACATAGAAGAAAACTGTAGAGGACTAGGTTCTATGTAGATATCCTGGAGAATAGGAACTTTTTACGGAGAAGCAGGACATTACTGAAGCTGTTGACTTTAGAAATGCACAATTTCCTAGCCTTCTTTAACGATTAGAGATGTGCACTTTTCACTTTTACTTCCAGTGAAGCTATTCTGCAGAGAAATGTTCACACTCTGCGAGCAGATAGTGTTGACTTTACCATCTGTATGAACGCTCTTCCAACTTATGGTGGTGCGGCATATGCCGATGAACTTCGAGCCCGGAGTTTTTCCAGGACAACTCCGGGAACCTTTCGGAAAGTTTTTAACTGTACCTTTTAGGCTAACAAATATTTGTGCCCCCGTATGCGCGGCTCTTGGCCCCCAAATATGGAGTTTTCTGTTTCTACGCCGACTATCCGGATCGCCGAGCGCGACTGGCGAGCTTCTTCATTGATTTGTTGAAGAGAGATTACAATTTAACGATTGTTGCAATAGATCAAAGCCTAACATTGAGGTGGCAGGATCCTTCAGACGTGGAGAATCAGATAATTGTGTTTCTATCTATTCGGAACTTCAATTCTCTTCAAATAATGTAATGAAGTAATAACTTATGGCTTTTACCTTAGGTCTATTTCAACATCTGACTCCCATTTTGCCTTAGTAGTTCCGATTTCATTCTCTATTTTGCTTTAGTAGTTCCGATTACATTTTCTTCCTCTTCCTTTTTTACCTATTGGTATACATCTGTCTGAAACCTTCTATTGTGGGGCCGATTCGGTCCTGCAGAACTAATGATGGTGCATCGACCAATAAAAGCGTGCCGCCGGATCCGTCATATAAAGAAGCGACAATCCGCCGTTCTTGTCCTCCAAATTAATCATGTTGAGACTTTCCCAAGCTAAAGCTTCTGCAACTTTCACCAGACAAATTTCCTCCACATCTTCGCTCATGAAGTCCGCCACCAGAATCGAAACCGACGCTTTTGGTGAGATCGAGGTTGACGCCTCCAAGTACTACGGTGCCCAAACCGCCAGATCGAAAATGAACTTCAAGATCGGCGGTCCTGCTGCACGTATGCCAATTCCTGTTGTCAGAGCTTTTGGTATCTTGAAGAAAGCTGCTGCTATTGTCAACGAAAGCTACGGCACTTTGGACCCTAAAGTCGCTGGTGCCATCAAGCAAGCAGCCACCGAAGTTTCCGAAGGTAAATTGGACGACCACTTTCCATTGGTGGTGTTCCAAACCGGTTCTGGTACCCAGAGTAACATGAACGCTAATGAGGTTATCTCTAACAGAGCCATTGAGATCTTGGGCGGTGAATTGGGCTCCAAGAAACCAGTGCACCCAAATGACCACTGTAACATGTCTCAGTCATCTAACGACACCTTCCCTACCGTTATGCACATTGCGGCTGTCACTGAAATCAACAACACTTTGCTTCCTGAGTTGAAGGCCTTGCGTGACTCTTTGCACAGCAAGGCTGAGGAATTCAAGGACATCATCAAGATTGGTAGAACCCACTTGCAAGATGCTACTCCTTTGACCTTGGGCCAGGAATTCTCCGGCTACGTTCAACAGCTCACCAATGGCATTGCTAGAGTGGAGGCCACTTTGCCCCACTTGTTGTGCTTGGCTCAAGGTGGTACTGCTGTTGGTACCGGTTTGAACACCAGAAGGGGTTGGGACTCCAGAATTGCCGAGGAAGTCTCTAACTTGACCGGTTTCCAATTCAAGCCAGCTCCAAACAAGTTTGAAGCTTTGGCTGCCCACGATGCCATTGTTGAGGCTTCCGGTGCTTTGAACACTTTGGCTGTTTCTTTGTACAAGATCGCCAACGACATTAGATACTTGGGTTCTGGTCCAAGATGTGGTTACGGCGAGTTGTCCTTGCCAGAGAACGAGCCGGGCTCGTCCATCATGCCTGGTAAGGTCAACCCTACACAAAACGAGGCCTTGACTATGGTTGCTGTCCAAGTTATGGGTAACAACAGTGCTATCACTTTTGCTGGTGCATCTGGTCAATTCGAATTGAACGTTTTCAAGCCTGTCATGATTTCTAACTTGTTGAGTTCCATTAGATTGATTGCTGACGGTGCCAAGTCTTTCAGACTCCACTGTGTGGACGGCATCAAGGCTAACACTGACAAGATCGAAAAGGTCTTGCATGAGTCCTTGATGTTGGTGACAGCCTTGAACCCTAAGATTGGTTACGATGCTGCCTCCAAGGTTGCCAAGAACGCTCACAAGAAGGGTTTGACTTTGAAGGAATCTACCTTGGAATTGGGCGTCTTGACTGCTGAAGAGTTTGACCAATGGGTCAAGCCTGAGACTATGATTGGTCCTAAGAACTAAGCCTCCATTGATACCATTGTAAATAACTATCGAATTATATATTCAACCAACTATACGGCAAATTGTATCTTGGAGTAGCAGAACAAGCCGATCCATTGCCGGGACATTCTTGCCATCTACTTCTTCATGTATCGTATCATAAAATGGATGATATGGGATCACCAAGTTGAGCCCACCAGAATCGGTGCTAACCATATTGAATATAAAATGATAATTGACTGATGTATTCAGGCTGAACCAAGCATTGACAATTCTCCATTGCAGCAAAGGGACATCCACAACTTTACCAAGGTTTGAGATCATCGTCGTGTACCTTAAAGTGCTGCCTATCTTGTAGTACATCATTTTTGGGAAGTCAATTATACCCATTAGCCAAACTTTTTTAAACGAGCGTCGCGTGTGAATCTCATCTTGGATTATTTGATGGAACTCTTGGGTACAGCGAATAAGATCGGTATCTGAATGCGCCTCTATGGGGTGATAAATAACAGGGGCTCCGCATACCAATGTACCGTATACGAATGATTTGAGACGGTCTTTGTAATATCTTCTTCCATCAATAGCAATGAAGTTGCTGCTAGAGAAACAAGCTTCGCCATTTTCATGAGGGAAATGCGGGTAGATAACCTTCTCGATGCTGTTCAAACCTATGACATTAAAAAATGGAGTCAATGTGACACCAATGGAGCGACAAAACTTTGTAACCCTGGCTACTTGAGCCGGGGAAAAATTCACTATCTTGAATTTCGTGTCTAAATTCTTTTCAATCGGAACGCTATAGAAGACGGGGGGTAATGATTTTTTTCGATTCCCAGAAAACAAATCCCAGACCCTCTGCAATGTTGCAAAAATACAAGGAAACCGGACCTGGGTCCAATACCAAATTCTTTGGAAAACCCCCGGATAGTAGAGATCTGTGAGGCTTTCTGTGGGCGGTTTGATGGGAGGAAGCTTTGAATGGTAGACGAACAAAGTATCAATCTCGGTTTCCACGTCCTCAAACAGCTCCAATTCATGAAGAAGATCACGATGAAATTGCAAGGCTGTCCCCCCGTCAGCAAGGCTATGGCAGAAGTACGCACACACATATTGTGTATTTTCTGTTTCGAAAACGCAAACTTGCCAGAGTGGAGCATCATCTCTACCCACTTCATTTTTAAATGTGTTTATTTCCTCCAACACTTTTTCATCGAAGTGGTGAATTTTTCTGTATGATACCACAGAATCAAAATAGATTTCGTTCACATAACGAAGTTCATAGTCGTTTCTGATGTTGGGTGGTTCACTTTGACAAATCGGAAAGAAATTGTAAGATAGCCAATAGTTTTTTTTGATTAATGAAGATAAGGCATGTGATAAGACTGCTCTCAGAATGTGTTTGCTATAACAAGCAGTGACATTGAAGTTTGAATAGTATGAGTCAATGTTTCTAAAGAGAAATGCCTGTTCGTTAAATCCAGGAGATCTTCGATGATCAGGTCTTACCATGTAAATACGATAGATACCTATAGTAATATCCACTTGTGTTTTAGTGAATGGACGTAATTTGCAAGGAATAAAATTAATGAATAATTGGAAATCTCACAATTACGAGACTTGCGGGTTTCAACATTTTGCGCGATAAGAGGTATAGATTTCGTATTTTGCAAATGATCCGACCCGATAAGAGTATTTTCATAACTGAATGATGAATCATTCGTTCATAGCTAACCTACCTTGAAACTTTCGAATTAGGAAGTCAAGCGTTTGCTTTGAATAATAGAAACACCAAGTCAAGTTCAGTATTGCACATGCTCAAATCTTTCTAACTGCATATGCACTTAAGAGGATACAGCCTGCGACATTATCAGTGCAATGGGTCTCTCCAGTATAAGAGCAATCTTTTACTCACTATAATCTCTTTTTTCTCCAATGGCAAAAATGAAGTTGGATCTTTCTGCATACTTGGTAACTGACTCCACTATGATACCGGAGTCTTCGAATTTCTTATCGCAAGTGCAACAAGCGGTCGAAAACGGTGTGACAATTGTGCAACTCAGAGAAAAGAACATTCTGACCAGAGACTTTATCGATAGGGCCAAGGATGTTTTGAAGATTACCAGACCCCGTGGTGTGCCTTTGATTATCAACGACAGAGTCGATGTTGCTCTCGCAGTAGATGCAGATGGTGTTCATGTTGGCCAAGATGATATGCCAGCCTACATAGTCCGTCAACTCATCGGCCCCCATAAAATTCTAGGCGTTTCGTGTGGTAATGAGGAAGAGACAACAGAAGTGTGTGAGCAGAAAGTGGCCGATTACGTGGGCCTAGGTACGTTGTACCCAACGCAGACGAAAGATGTTAAAAATGTCTGTGGTCCCATTGGTGTGAGACGCCTGCTACAGGTGTTGAAGAAGTACAAGGAGCAAGGTACATACGTGCAATCGGTTGCTATAGGAGGCATTAACTCCTCAAATGCGTCCAAGGTCATGTACCAATGCCGTGTCCCCGGTTATGCAGTAAACGGAGTTGCTTTCGTGTCTTGCATCATGGCAGCACCCGATGCCACCCAGGCGACGAAAAAGCTTTTGGACCAGCTCAAGAATTCACCTCCGTGGGTCACTGCTTCCACTGCAACATTGGAGAACCTCCAGAGCAAACCATTGGTACACCACATTACAAATAATGTTGTGAAACATTTCTGTGCCAATGTCAGTTTGGCAGTAGGAGGTTCACCCATCATGTCCGAGTTGCCAGATGAGTTTGACGAGCTTGCATCCCTACCTCTTCCTACAGCCCTTGTGATAAATTTAGGAACTCCATCTTCGACGCTCATGTCTGTTTTTCTTGAAGGAATCAAGGTCTACAATAACCATGGACGACCAATAGTATTTGATCCAGTTGCGGCAGGAGCATCCAAGGCAAGAATGGACTCTTGTAGGGCTCTACTCAATGCGGGCCAAGTTAGCGTAATCAAGGGCAATCTTGGAGAGATTTTGGCCATTGATAAATTAACCAGCAGCTCTCCGTTCGCAAAAGGGGCCAATTTAATGAGAGGTGTGGACTCTGTAGCTGAAATGGGTCCTGCTGAAATAAGCGAAGTGTGCAAAAGAGTTGCGTTGGAATTCCAGTGCGTCACTGTTATCACTGGAGAGGTCAATTACATCTTCGACGGCACTCGTCCACACTCTCAAGTTGTTACAATTCAAGGCGGAAGCCCGCTTATGGGATCTGTTGTGGGAACTGGATGTGCTTTGGGAAGCGTCATTGGCGTGTTCGTTGCATGTGCTCAGGCTCAGAAGGCTCAACTTGGTCAAGCTGTTGAGTTGGCTTTGAAAGTTTACAACCTGGCAGGAAGACAAGCAGCCGTGGACCACGAACAGGGTCTCGGGAGCTATATGATCAAGTTCCTCGACGAGTTGTCTGAAGCGGCCAAACCATACGCATAAAAGAGTTCATTTTTATCATTACTTGTAAAAGCACGAGTAGGACCCTCATCGACTGGCGCTATTTGCCTAGTGAAGATGAGCCTTGACAAAAGAACAGTCTTACATCAGATTATTTTATTTATCTAGCCATGCATGCCTGATTTATTATGGGGAAGGTAACAACATGCATCGAGGATAATCTGTAATTCAAGATAGATCTGAGTACTTAAAAGTCAATCCCACAGAAATTAAAAATGTCACACAATCACATACGCTGGCAGCGATGTTCGATTGACAAAATCGCAATACAACAACAATTATCACAAAAGCCAAGTCTTATCGCGAAGATGATATAGTTGTGAGCCAGCTATTGTTCGCACGATGTTCTGTACTTTGACATCTATCCCCGATGCATGCGCACTTACTTACATGACACCCCACATAATATAAACTACCATCGTAACTCTATCTTCCAGTCTTTTTCGAGCTCATATCTCCATAACCAGTCTCCCTTCTTCAATATCTCGCTATGGTCGTTGAAGCGTCGCCAACCAAGCCGAAACCCAACGGCCCGAATCGGCCCTCACCCGTTTCCAACATCACCAAAATCTCCAGCTTAAAGAGATATCCAGATCGAGACTATGCTTTAGACCTTCTCCATCAAATAGCCAAGTCTGTCGGGCCCATAATACATCAGTATAAATTTAAAGTGGGACTATTGTGTGAAATGTACCCAAAAAGCGACGCGCTCCTTGGGTTGAACGTGAACAAGGGTCAGAAAATCCTCATTCGTCTTCGGAAACCGTACAACTCGCGTGAGTTCTATCCCATGAGTGACTTGATCGGCACTTTTCTTCATGAACTCACTCACAATATTCACGGCCCACATGACGCTAAATTCTATGCTTTATGGGATGAGTTGAGAGAAAAGTACGAAAGCGGCAGTCTAGGCCTCAGTAGTAACTATGTGTGTGAAGAAAACAAGTTGGGCGCGGGGTTCATAGCCCCATGGAGTACGCCCAAGACTATTAGAGAAAAACGGCTAGAAGCGCTTTCAAAGGGCAAATACAAGGCCGAGTCTCGCCGTTTGGGTGGTGCTAAACCATCAGGTGAGAATCTACGAAGTACATTGTTGAAAGCTGCGAATAGGAGATTGAAGGACTCAAAATGGTGCCCTCTGGCTGATTTGGAAAAACTAAATTTGGATGACATTGAGCATCCCGATACTATCGAGAAGTTTAAAGAAGTGATAGACCTCACAAAAGAGCAGAATGAGGACGACTCAGAAGAGATTGAAATCATTGAAGTGGATGCTTGTGAGGCTGACTCTACTCCATCCAATAAAGTAAAAGAATCGCAACTGTGGGCAAGTGTGTTGAGGCCACCCCTTGAAGAAGCTTCTTTTGAGGTAAAGCCTCCCATTAACAACAGACCCGAAATACAATACAGAAGATCCAACTCCCCAGGAAAGACGTTCATTAGTCAGGGAGACATTTACCCTCGTCGCAAATTGGTAGCGGACATGGACTTTGACGAGATAATTAAGAAAGGTGAATTGATCCAACAAGCCACACAAGAACCATCAAATCCAAAGACAATCGAAAAGCGAACAAAGAAACTGCCACATCCGGAGGAGTTCCTAGAGCCTAAAAGGAGAGTACGGTTTCTGGAGACCGGTCAAGATCTTACTCTAGATAAAGATGCTGGGTCTACAAAAGATACTGATTCCCCCACTGTCAATACTGGACATGAACAGTCAAGTGTGGTCCTGGAGGAAGAAAAGAGACCGGGCAAAGGTAAGGCCGCTCGAAGTAAAGCGACCGCCCTGTCGAAGAAAAAAGAGAGCCACACAAAACGGAAAATTCCGAAAAAACATACCGAAGTCCAGACCGATATTCGGAGTAAGAAAAAAGTACGCTCTATAACTTTTGACGAAATATTGGGCAAATGATGTAAGTAAGTGGAACGAAGCAGTTATTTACAAGCCTAGAAGGCGCCTATGCGCGCACGTGATAGATTATGCTCGTTGAAAGAGTGACCCTCGCCATTACAACCGAGCTTCATCTCCCTAAAGAATAATGGCAAAGACGAAAGGTAAATCAAGCTTACAAGCCTTTGAGGAACAAGAACGAGTGATGGAAAAAAGTGATTCGGTTGTGAACTTGACTAAGCCATCATTATATGGTATTTACAATGACTCGTCTACTAGTTTGAACAAGGAAAATGAGGAGGTTGAGGAATACCTAGAGGGCAACCAGCTCCACATCAAGGCAAAGGACTCTTCCAAGCGGCCACGGAGTCAAGGTACCGTCAAAACATCACACCAGAAAGTTTCCTCGCCTCAAAGGATTGCTTCGATTTTGTTTCGCGTAGCAACTGTTTCGGCAGCTGCCCTCGTATACAACGAAGTCACCAAGCATATACATGCGAGTAATCTCAATGATATCGGAACACAAATCAATGCGTATTTGGTTACGTTTATGGAGAACTGGAAGCCCATAAGATATCTTGCAAATGTGGATCATCCAGCAGATGCATTTTTTAGTTTGGCCCTGGAAGGTCTTATTTTAAGCAGCATCCTCCCTCTTTTGGACAATGTCATGCCTGGATCCTTTTCCAAGAGACTATTATCCTCGAGTCCTGACCCTTACTACAGGTCGAACTTGATGAACGACATTGTAAGGTCGCTGATTGCATTTTTGGGTGTATCTTACGCTATTAGACACATTGAGTGGAAATCATCGCTTCAGATGGCAATGACATGGTCCCTTATAAACCCGTGCTTGTGGTTGTTGTTAGATGGAACTATTAGTGGCTTCATTGCGTCGACAGGCACTGCGTTCGGTGGGTCAGCTATCGTCTACTATCAAAATGGCGTTAAGTTCTCCACCGACAAAGATACTGATCTTATCATTCTTCTTTTTATTGCAAGTTTCTTCTTTTGCGGTGTTATCATCTTTGGCAAATTGGGTAGACTCTTATTTGGGAAGCTGAAGTTTCAGAATTAATTGTTCCTGTGGTTGTTTGACTCTGTGAAACATGGTTTACGGTTTATTACTGTATCGAAGTTTACCTCTACTATCGCTCATGGACACAAGATATAGGTTGGTGGTACACAGTCTGCGCATCAATATAAATTCAACAATAATCTACAGCTGCTTATGCGCAAGTATACAATTTCGTTTAACACAAACCTTTATTTAACACTCTCAAATTAAGCTTTTCTCGTAGAATGTTGTTTCTTTTGATGCTTCATCATCTTTTGCAACGAGCTAATGATTTCGTGTTGTTATCCCATATTGAATATCCTGTATATAACATGGCCAATGAAAACCTCGTCAAAAACACTTCACTAAAAATCTCATACGCATTTCCACTACACCATTTATCATGAGCGGAGGTCCAATCCCAGTTTGGAAAAAATACACATCCAGACCCACAGGAATCTGGGAAAAATTAAGACAAGTCTTGGTGCTTGTGCCTAACAGATCTTCTGGTAACCCTCTTGTCCAGTTTTTCAGAGCCATTCCACCAGGTGCTAGAATTGAAGAGGCCAACAACTATAAGGAGCCTGGTACCATTCCGGCATCGGACATCAAGGGAAACCCATACTATAAGCGTGACTACAGAAGAAACTACCCTCAGGTTCACGGCTTCAACCAGACCAAAGTTTCTGGTTTGTTGACATTGGGTTCTGCTGCCACACCCAGAGTTTCCATTGGCGAAAAGGGTACAAAAGAATTGGCTGCATTTTCTCCTGGCCAGGTTGTGAGCTTGTCAACCACTTTGACATCTCTTGACCCTAAGGTCGTCAAGGGCGAAGTTTTGGGCCAAGCTGGAGAACCGATTGTGGCTCCTTCTTTGCGCAAATTCCAGTGGAAAGTTTTGGAGGAGCCACAGCACGGAATGTTCACAGACGAGTACCCATGTCGTATTTTCAGCGACTCAACCCAGGCTTCATCTGCCAAATAGACGGTTTTCTTCTCTTCTCCTTGTGATCTAGTACGATCATGCTGCATCTGTTATTTAATCTACATGAGGGTATTGTAATACATATTCGAGTATTAACTAGTCATCGTCATCTTCCAGAGAGGGCACCCGCAATTGAAGGTCTGGAAAAATTAGTTGGAGATGAATTCCAAACCAACCTGTAAGGTAGTACAACGTTTTCTTGTCAGAGATGTTTGCAAGAAATAACTCTGATTCACAAGGATGACACATGAGATAAGGAACATCAAGCAAAGGATGGATCGCCAAATCACCATATGGTCCGGGGTAATCAAGAGAACCGTTCACTTTAAAGTAGAGAACAGGCATTTCGAAAATCTCATGGTAAACGATTGAAATATCAATGATATCCTCACCATTCTGGAACTTCACTATATTATACATATCACCATTTGCCGAAGACTTGACATAGTTGTGGAGTATTTCAAATGACTCTGGTGAAGTCAAGTGTAGCAAAATCCTTCTATGTAGGACTGGAAGCGTTTGATTGAAGTCTTCTTTTCTCATGTTGATGTGTAGATGATAATAGACATACACGAATCAAATTAGGGGTGATATTGCAAGTTATGAAGTATGTTGGTTTTCAGTCCACACTGTCTGGAACAACAAAGGTGCGGGATCCATCTTGTTTGAGATTCTACACCATTCGCATCATGATTGCCCCAGATTAGTTTCACAGATATATAATCTGAAACTCCAGGAAGGAATGCACACACTTGTACTCCTTTATTGTTCAAGAGGTACAATAATACTCCTCATAAATAGATCTCTTACTTTCCCTATGATGGATTCTTCTCTGAGGATCATCCAATTCTAACTGAACTTCACTTATCAAAATGCTAAACTCATCTGCCCCTAGCAAAAAACTGCCTAAGCTCTTTTCGAAAGACTCCAGTGGATAAGTCTCTAATTTAACAGCAAGAAGTCAGGTGTGCATAGAGCTGACTATTGCACAAGTAGACTCCCAATAGTCTCTAACTAGACTAGTTTTGTCTCATTGACGAACCAGAATGAGGAGTTTCAATCACGATACAAGCAATGCAAGAATTACCGTAAAGCTCCTATAACTTCACATATCATAATGAGCTTCCTCAAGTAACTAGGAGGCCAGGCACTAGCAAAGACTACTTCTGAATACACATATTAACGATTACGAACCTCACAATTGAGTACAGGTATATTCACTGTAAAAAGGTAGTGACGGTGCATAAAGAAGAAGTGTCTCATAACACAGCCAATACTGAAACCGATCATAGAACTAAGAGAAAAATAGTGTGCATGGGCAAATACGAGTAGTTTCAATACGTTTCTTATGATATGAGTGGCGTAGATACATTAGGGCCACAGAAGTGGCGAGCAGGTGACCAAGTCACCAAACACTAAGTTGATAAGACAAGTAAAAAAGAAACACACGGGCAAGCCCTAGCTCTGCTTGGGTTCTGAGTCATCTGAAGTGGATTCACTCAACAAGTTCAGCTTGCCATTGAACATGATTCCAGAGTTCCCCGCACTGATGGAGTTTCTGTTATAAATTTCTTTCACTTTCTCAGCATTGGGGTGTCTCATAGGAATGCCTCCAAAATTGGATTTCTGGCCTCCCTTTTGGTTTTGCATGGCGTAGTCTCCGCTATCAAAATACTTCTTATCTTGAAACTTGGAGGAAAGAATCTGCTGGGTGGTTGGGAGCTTTCCATACATGCGGTATATTCTCAACTCCTGAGGAGACAACTTGGATAAGTCAATGCCTTGTTCGTTCTTTGGCGGACACAATGGATCTTCATCTGAGGACATGTTGCTAGTTTGCAGATATAAAGGAGGTATGAGCAAATGATGAAGGCGTGCCCCTGGTTATATGCAGGTCGAAACTTGCTGTTCTTGACTCTTGTATAGAAAAGTGATTGTCTCTATTTTAGTATTGTGCTCAAAAGAAGACTCTGAATGTAGGGGAAAAGTGGCACCATCAAAATGCAAACATCCACCAAGTAGGCAATAATGCTATACACCTCAATAGGAATCGGAAGTGAGTTTGGAAGTTTCGACACAACCAAACTAAACTCCACAAACGTGGGTAAGTCAGACACAACGGCGAAAAAATCAGCCTCTATCAGAATGTCAATGTAAATGTCTAATGTATCCTTAGCTGCGTCTGTCTCGCCAAACTCTTTGGCGCGAAGAAATGTATGGCTGAGATCAAAGTTGAAAGGATAGGTGGCTGGCCAACAGAGCTTGACATTGATCAAATCGTTGGAGTCAAATGTCAGGTTGGCGTAATTGTTGAGTTTAACCAAAAGCCGCAGGCTGCGCTTCGAGTGAAAATCATATGGAAGCCTTATGATGCTGTCGGATGTATCGTAATTCGTAGCGTTGACAATAGGGAACTCGAACATAACCCATGTACTTGAATTGTACTGTTCAAGTTGCCTATCGACATATGAAGAAGTTCGTACAGGGACATTGTAGTAATTTGGAACGGTGAACAGAAACGTTTCTGTATTTGCCAAGACTCCTACTGTAAGAAGAACGAGAAACCACAACACCGTTCGAAGCATACCTCTTGCAGGCTTGGAAACACGAACCAGGGAAGATATCGAGATGTTGGTGTACGGGTCTTTTCACGTCAGAGATGCGCATATACATTTGCAGTCAGTCTCCTAACACATTGTCAACCGTCAATTTGAGGTTGGGGACAGTTTGACAATCAGCAGCAAATTCCCTGACACCGAGATCACCAAAACATTCGAGCAAAAGTTTAATGGATGTTGGAAAGCGAAATTTATGTTGTTTCAACCCGGTTCGTAGATAAGCCAAGTTTGCAGTCCATCCTTCAAGCACAAGCAGCTCCAATGCATTAAAAGTATGTAGAAGTCTGGAAAAGATGGTCATTGTGAGAAACTTTTTGTTGCATGTTATGCCAAAAAAACTGATTTTGATGTTTTTAAGCGAGCTGGCGCGGTTTGGCAATGGCGCTTCGAGAAAGTTGATGAATCTTTCCAGCAAAATGAATGGATTGTTGTTTGAGTACGTGATAGATAAGTCATGGAGGCTATCGCTGTGATTGAAATATTCCAAGTTGAAAGGGTACTCCCACGTACAGTCCTGGAGAGATAACGTTTCTAGCGTCGAGAGGATGAGACCTTCTTCTTCAATCCAGTTGAAATGGTACTTCGACAAACAAAGCCGCCGAAGGCCATGAAGGACAGCAATATGCGAAAGATGGAAGATCTTGATGCTGTGGACCTCCTTGTCTGAGTATAGGCTCAACGACCGAATGTGGAAGCTCTCATTGTACTTGAGCCAGTACGACAGATTATCTGAATTGACGGTCACACTAATTAAATTCGGTAGCACACTGGGAGATAGAAGCGTGCCAAATGTTTTTTGCTTGTACTCGTTGAACGAGTTGGCCTCTATGATACGAAGAGACCTTACTAGATGCCGATACTGCGAGATGGCTGTACCTTGCTTGTTTCTGTGGAGATCAATGATTTGGTCCCAGGTAGCTTTGATATGCTTGAACATGTACATGGCTAACCTTTCTCGGAATTCTCGACATACCAACGAAAGTGATTTGACATCGGAAGGTAGCAAATGACTGAATATGATCTCTAGCAAATCCTCCGGAAGATCAGTAAGCAAGCGTTGTCTCTTGTACCTTTTTGCAGAAGGAGACATAAGTACAAACTTTAAGATCTTCCAGTGTTATACATCTAAACAAGACCTCGCTATGCTTTAGAGACGATTTTTTGCTATAATCAATGTACACCTCATTGTGACTTTTGTGTCTTATCGTGATGAGTGGGGTGCGCACGACAAACTATATCTTTACACATTCAACAAATGCCACTATTCAATGCAATGGGAAGAACCAACGGGCTCGTCTTTCTTCTTCTTATATTTTCTATTATAGCATGGTACCAGTTTTCCTATCGTCCTTCTCATGATGCGAGGGACACTCATGTCTTAGAATTTGAGTATGAACCCACAGAACGATTCAATTTGGACAGCAAATGGAGTTGGGCCCTCACAATCTTGATTCTTGTCATCACCAGTGCTTTCATTTCGAACTGAGAATGTCAATCTATTTCTCCATCTTTTTACATGATTCGTGGCCCATATCTTTAAAGGAAACGTGATGGGTCCGATAGAATGATATTCCACCAACGTATCACTGATTGCGAAATCTGTTTGAAGTCTACTCTCTTGATTCTTTTTACTTTCTTTTTTATTTCTTGTTTGGCGGAAACTTGCCGTGTCCATCTTACAGTATTACACAGCATCATCGGTTCTTTTTTTCCTTGCGCGAACTCCATCATCACTCTACAATGAAAGAAGAAGAACTTCTTCGGCGTATCCAAGAACTTGAGGCGGAAAATGCTAAGCTAAGGCAAGCCCACAATCCGCAAGAACACATTTTCGAAAAAATCGACTCTCACTTCTCGTTGGAAGAGTACCGGCGGTATGGACGTCAGATGATAGTTTCAGAATTTGGGTCTCTACCGGCACAGAAACGACTCAAAGATGCCAGTATTTTGGTTGTTGGTGCCGGTGGCCTTGGCTGCCCTGCCTTATTGTATCTAGGTGGGGCTGGAATAGGTAAAATCGGTATCGTTGATAATGACATTGTCGATGTCAGCAATTTGCACAGACAGGTTCTTCATACGACAGAGACTGTTGGGATGCTCAAATGTGAATCAGCAAAGCTATACCTTAATCGTCTCAACCCCCATGTTAGTGTCGCTACTCATCCAGAGAGACTAACAAACGAGAATGCGTTTGGTATCATCAATCAATACGATTTGGTTCTCGATTGTACCGACACACCAGCAACACGTTACTTAATCAATGACGTCTCTGTGCTTTGCAGTAAAACTATAGTGAGTGGATCCGGGGTGAAGACAGATGGCCAAATCACTATCTTAAACTTCCGGTCGGAACGCCCATGCTACCGGTGTTTCTATCCTACTCCTCCAAAACCGGAATCCGTTTCCACATGTGGAGATGCTGGTGTTCTTGGCCCTGCTATAGGAATAACGGGGATTGCAATAGCTATGGAGACAATCAAAGTTCTCACCGGTTACTATGATAAGTCATTTGAGCCCTTCTTATCAATGTACTCAGCATACCCGATGCAAAACATGAGAGTCTTCAAAATGCGCAAGAGACAGAAAAACTGTCTTGTCTGTGGAGAGACGCCTACAATAACAAGAGAAACAGTGGAGTCGGGTAAGATTGACTACGCTGTTTTCTGTGGATCGGTCAACTGTAATATATTGACCAGCGAACAAAGAATAGACGTGAAGGAATTTTATTCACTAAGATCAACAAATCCGAACAGTATTTTAATCGATGTGAGACCACAGGAACAATTTTTGATCACAAAGCTACCGAATGCCATAAACATTGACTGGACTAGCATATTGTCCAAGATTGATTCTGTGGATGAGTACATCCCTCTGTCATTCAACAAGGATGAAGATGCATTATACGTGATTTGCAGATATGGCAATGACTCGCAATTGGCGGCGCAAAAGCTTCATGAATTAGGATTCAAGAAAGTTAAGGACATAAAAGGTGGTATGTACAAATGGAGCTGCGATGTTGATCCTAAAATCCCTATATATTAATTCATCAAAGGATCTAATCTTTCTAGAACTAAAAGACCCGTGTATGTACCAAATGCATAAGTTGAACTGCTTTGGAGTGTCTCATTCCATGCAGAAGCAGAAATAACTACTTCTGGAGGAGTAAAACTGTACAAAACGTCCGATTTTTCCGAAGAGGTTGGAACGTAATCTCCTTTAAGATGAATGACACTTCCGGTTTCATCTTTTGTTAGCGACCAAAGTTTGAGCGGTACAACCAATTTGTTGTTGGCTTTGGGAACTCCAAAGATTTTCCGTCCAATATTCATAACGTATACGTCACCCATGATGTTCCCCACAAGCGCAAACGGATGATTAAGGAATTCACTGATGTGGAATGTTGACACTAGTTCCGTTCGAAGCAAAAGAACATGCTTTTGGTGCGGATGACGGACAAAAGTGTATCCTATACTTTCAGCACTATCAGGATACACGAAGATACGGTACCCATTGTGATGTAGAGGCTTCAACGTCGAAATCGTGTAATTGCTTTCGACTCTGCCTTGTCGCAAATTGTCATATTGTAAAGCAAAGGCTTGAGTTGTTGCAGTATTGACTAAAAGCACATGAGATTTCTGCACCGGGGCTATTGTAATGGACACTATGCTTGAGTCAGCCAAATATTCCATGAAGGATGGGATTTTCAAAGTTTTAGGGTCCTCTAAACCGGGCAACATGAATTCAGCTACAGCGCCATCTAATGTCCCCACAATAACCTTAGTATGGTCTAATAGATCATAGGACGTAATTGGAACAATTTCTTGCTTCTCGTGTCTCTCATCTTTAACGGCGATTGTGAATGAAGGCTCCAAGATCTCATAATAGTTCGTTTGTTCTGAGATAGATCGCACGATCTTGTAGAAATGCAACTTGCCATCGGAAAACCCTCCCATAATAATACCTATGGTTTCGTTGCTAAACTTGACGGGAAGCCAAGAAAGCTCCTTCGTAACACCAAACGCAGTTGTATCGTAAACCGCAGATAACGTCATTGAGCGAACATCGTCAGAGCAAGTCCATATCTGAATGCATGATTTTACTTTTCCATTTGCTTTGTTTGGTAGTATGCTCACAGCAGGATCTGAAATCGATGCGGCTAGTCCATCTTCGTGATTGATCACAAATACAGCTAAACAAGAGACATCTCCGTAAGGAAGCCACTTCATTGCAGTGATAGTACCTCCAACATTCAATGCCAAACCGTTTCTCCCGATCTTGGAATGGAGGTCAACTGAATCTCCTCTTGCCAATGCTTGCTCATGGGATTGATCTCCTTTGCTAAATTTCATGCTTATGGGAGTATTCTGCCCAAACTTTTCGTAAAATGATTCTTCCAGTACATTCTGGACTTTAAGGTCTGCAAAACCGAGGTCATTTGAAGAGATAGGTACCTCCTTTATCTTGTGCTTTTCCTCATTGACCCAATTACTAAATTGTTTTTCATTAATGTAAAAGAGTTTATCCCCCCACAATTCTTTCTGGTCTAGAAGGAACTCGAAAAGATCATTTTCAAAACCAAAATTATGATGGAACCTTCCAACAAAACTCAAGTCCCTTACACGGGGCAAATTTGCCTTGAGTATGACTTTGTTACTATCTGTAGTCATAAGGAAGAGATGTTTACTATTGTTATTTCGCGAGGTAAATAAAGACATGTGCCAATCGCAAATGGTAGATACTACGAATCTCAAATCGTAAGCGATTTCATAAGTATACTGTATGAAAAAGGGATAAATATGATAGTTCAAAATTATTTGGTATTATTTCCGTTTGTCCCATAAACATTGGTTCATTTTGTATTCTTGTATGACAAGCCAATCTCTTCTCCGCGACTATACGATTATATTGTCTGACGAAGACATAGACACAGAAGACATCAATAGTATGAGCAACAATCTGCTGCCTTCGAAAGGGAAGAGGAAGAAAATCTCTTTTCTACAAGACGATGACTTTTTTGTCATAAAGAAGAGTAAAAAGCAAAAGACTCCATCGTCGGCATTGGTCGAACATCAAGATTCAAACCCACCTTCTGAAAGACAGATATCCGAACCCCAATCCATTATCACACCTCATGCCACAGATAATTTAGAGTCTGATGATTTGTATCAGTCGTTTCATTCTGCCCGAGATTCATTTTCTGTAACTGATGATGATCTGGAAACATTGCAAGTGACACGGCATGCAAGAACAGCTTCCAAAGACGTTGATGAAAGGCTGGACGATTCTATAGAAGAGATTGACGATGATGACCTCAATACTTTTTTTAGGGAAATCAAGAGTTCCCGACAACTCGATAAGACAAACACCACTAGCGAACGCACTCGCATCTATATCATCAGAATCATTAACAAATATGGCCTTCCCCTTGAGACTGAGGTAGCTGTTTCAGGCGACAAAACTTTTGGAAGCATCTTGGACGACTTAGACATGGGAGACAAGGAATACCCAGTACTAGGTGTGAACGGTGCTTTGGTTTGGGTCGAAGGAAAATCAGAGCTCAAACGGTTTTTCAAGCCCAGCACACTACGAATCCCTATTCCTACCGATGGAGATTCGACCAGATTGACAGTTTTGTATATACCGCCTGAGAATGTGGATCGATTCGAAAGCACTTACCCTGAATTTCAGGATACACACAATAATAATAATCTGCAAAACGTCATTGATCTTCTGGATACCAGTGATGGAGGAGGGCAACAGGACTCAGCAGTTTCAGAAACGCTTTCGAAGCAGAGCTACTTTATTATTGGACTAAAGGGAAAAGACAATAAGCGAATAGAGTGTGAAGTGGGACCAGATACAAAAATACGGGATTTATTGTGCTATTATGTTAAAGTGAAGGGCATAGATGAAAACACCGTGCAGCACCCAAAGTTGGTTTTTGACGATGAGGAGTTAGATCTCGAAGGTTTGGTAAAAGATACAGAATTGGAGGAGGAGTTTGAGGTGCAAGTATATATATAATTGATGGGTATCTATTGCTCAATGGACTTTGGCATTCTCATCCACGTTAAAGAAGACTTCCAAATATGCCTCCGATGTAGCCAATGACATAACTACCGAACCAGGTCACCGTACTAGCGCCAAAAGGGAAGTAGCTAAAAATGTAGTAAAGGATTGCAAACATCTCGATGACACTAGCAAAGATCGTTAGTAATGTACTTTTGAGAATAGCAGCGCAATACATTGTCGTTAAAACAGAACCAAAAAAGACAGACGTGAACACAATTCTCTCGCGTCCCATCAAATGCTTCACATATGCATGTGGGCCTTGTAGGATCCCAAAGGAAACAACAAACAAAAGAGATCCCATCAGCCAAAGGAACGCAAATTTGGTAGGCTTTAAGGCAAGTACTGGAAACATGAAAAAGCCCAAGGCAAAACATAGCAAAGATGCTCCCAAGCAGCATCCAAATCCGACGATTCTCTCGAATCGGCTCATCTGAAACCAAGAAGGTTCTTGGCTGGCGCTGGTGCTTGTGTTATAAGACGGCAAAGCGTCATATAGATTGTTTGCTCCCGATCTGACATAGTCTCCCCATTCAGCAAATGCTGGAAGCGAAGTTCGAGGTTGAGTGGGATTTCTGTTTGCCCAGTTGCCAAACTGGGCCCTGAAATCTGATTCTGGTAGCGACATTGAAGATTAGACAAGAATTTAGACCAACTGTGGGGACTTTGCTCTGCTGGGTGTATGTCGTGGTGTACGGGTGTCTTAATCTACGTATGGGCCCTTAGCTTGAAAGCAGGTGTCATCTTATTATCATCTAAGAAAGAGAGTAGCATGATAGACTACAGGACAAAATTTACAGGCAACAGTCTTAATCTCGATTTTGTCTTTTCAATTCCTACAACTTCTCAACCAGTTCCAAGGCTTCTTTCAACGACTCGTGGAGCTTGCCCAACTTCTCAAAGTCCGTTTCTTGCGCTGGCCAGCCCACTCCCAATCCTGTAGCTTCGTCCCTCTTAGGGATGAGGTGGAAGTGTACGTGGTCCACCTCTTGGTGAGCAATTCTGCCGTTGTTCTGCAAAATGTTGTAGCCCTCGCCTTCAGGGGTATTGTTTTCATCGAGTTTCAAGACTTTGGTCAACTTCTTGACCATTGGCAACAACTCGGCAAGATACTCATCGGGAATATTGTGCAACTTGGCGCCGTGGTATTTGGGAATAATAAGACAATGAGCCTCAGCAGTGGGTTGAATGTCCAAGAAGGAGTAAGCGTGCTTTGTCTCAAGCAACTTGAAAGAAGGGATTTCACCCTTGATGATTTTGCAGAAAATGCACGATGCGTTGAGCGACATGGTATATATAGATCTGTGGGGAACTGTGGTGGTTACGTGAGGTTATTATAGTGATCCATGGAGGCACGGGTGCGCGAGCTCGCATTTCTCCATAGTTGAGACTGGTTGCTATGGAGTAAAGCTCCGAAGGTATGAAAAACCAAAGGTAGAGACTCAATGTCAAAGGTAAAGACTACTAACCCCATAAATATTATTTTCAAGCCACAAAATCTTCCAGTAGATTGGATTTCCTAGATGACATTTCCCAAATGACCACTTTCGGCAACAAGATATAAAATGTTATCTTTGATTAAAAAGTCTGCAATTATTCATAATTGCGAATGGAGTATGCATTTTGACTTACCGAGAAAATGAGTTACTGAAAAACGATCATCAATGCGTTCAAACACTAGCAGTCAAGAACTCCTCAATGTGAGGTGTCATAAGGTTAATCCTCCTAAACCTCCCAAGAAATGCAAGGCCATAAATACCAACTACTCTGACGTGTAGATAGAAGAGCTCCAGCCTCTCTTCTATGATCGATTATTCTTATCATATTTTCCTCATTTACTTTCTTATCCTCGCTTCCTAAGCTGATTTTGCCATTACTCTCTTATCGCCCAGTAATATACAAACACACATTAGTATCGTTAATCTATGCTATGCTCTCTCACAACAAAGTTGCCAATCATATACATCGATTCAAGCATCATGATGGTATTACATCGACATATACGCAGATTTTCCGTTTTCTTAACACCATATCGACTTTGCCACCACAGCTTCACACAATGTTCCATTCACTTCGATACTGATCTCGTAAGGGCCTCGGGCGCGAAACCCGTACACCACCCCTCTCGGTCGCACAGTTGCCCGTTCTACTTTGAGTAGATTTAGTGGCAACATTCTTTCTTGTTAACATCTGTTTTTAACTAACTCATAATGACAGAAGACAAAAAGCCATTGTTGGATGCCTCTGGCGCCAGCCACAGTGAAGATAAAACTGCGACTGCGATTTTAAGAAGAAAAAAGAAGGACAATGCCTTGATTGTCGATGACGCCACCAATGACGATAACTCGGTCATCACCATGTCTTCGGCCACAATGGAACTCTTAGAATTGTTCAGAGGTGACACTGTTTTGGTCAAGGGTAAAAAGAGAAAGGACACTGTCTTGATTGTTTTGGCTGACGACGATATGGAACCTGGTGTTGCACGTGTCAATAGATGTGTTCGTAACAACTTGAGAGTCAGATTGGGTGACATTGTTACAATCCATCCTTGCCCAGATATCAAGTATGCCAATAGAATTTCCGTTTTACCTATTGCTGACACGGTGGAGGGAATTACCGGTTCCTTGTTTGATGTCTACTTGAAGCCATACTTCGTCGAAGCGTACAGGCCTGTTCGTAAAGGCGATTTGTTCACTGTGAGAGGCGGAATGAGACAGGTTGAATTCAAAGTGGTGGATGTTGATCCAGAAGACTACGCCATTGTGGCACAAGATACTATTATTCACTGTGAGGGTGAACCTATCAACCGTGAGGATGAGGAAAACAACTTGAACGAGGTCGGCTATGACGACATTGGTGGTTGCAAGAAGCAGATGGCTCAAATTAGAGAATTAGTTGAGTTACCTTTGAGACACCCACAATTGTTCAAGTCCATTGGTATCAAACCACCAAAGGGTATTTTGATGTACGGACCTCCTGGTACTGGTAAAACCATCATGGCTAGAGCAGTTGCCAACGAAACAGGTGCATTCTTCTTTTTGATCAATGGTCCTGAAATTATGTCGAAGATGGCCGGTGAATCTGAGTCCAATTTGAGAAAAGCATTTGAAGAAGCCGAGAAGAACTCCCCTGCTATCATCTTCATTGACGAAATTGATTCCATTGCCCCAAAGAGAGACAAGACTAATGGTGAAGTTGAAAGAAGAGTGGTTTCCCAGTTGTTGACTTTGATGGATGGTATGAAGGCCAGATCTAATGTTGTTGTGATTGCTGCCACTAACAGACCAAATTCCATTGACCCAGCCTTGAGAAGATTCGGAAGATTCGACAGAGAAGTTGACATTGGTGTTCCTGATGCTGCAGGTCGGTTGGAAATCTTGAAAATTCACACCAAGAACATGAAATTGGCAGGTGACGTCGACTTGGAGGCTATTGCTTCTGAAACCCACGGTTTCGTTGGTGCTGACGTGGCATCCTTGTGTTCTGAAGCCGCTATGCAGCAGATCCGTGAAAAGATGGATCTCATTGATTTGGAAGAAGAAACCATCGACGCCGAGATTTTGGATTCTTTGGGCGTTACTATGGACAACTTCAGATTTGCTTTGGGTAACTCCAACCCATCTGCCTTGCGTGAAACTGTCGTTGAAAATGTCAACGTCACCTGGGATGACATTGGTGGATTGGATGGCATCAAGAACGAATTGAAGGAAACTGTCGAATACCCAGTCTTGCACCCAGATCAATACCAGAAATTTGGCTTGGCTCCTACAAAGGGTGTTTTGTTCTTTGGCCCACCTGGTACAGGTAAAACTTTGTTGGCTAAAGCTGTAGCCACCGAAGTTTCTGCCAACTTCATTTCTGTTAAAGGCCCAGAATTGTTGAGTATGTGGTACGGTGAGTCTGAGTCCAATATTCGTGATATTTTCGATAAGGCTAGGGCGGCCGCCCCTACTGTGGTCTTTTTGGATGAGCTAGACTCTATTGCTAAGGCGAGAGGTGCTTCCCAAGGTGATGCTGGTGGTGCTTCTGACAGAGTTGTCAATCAATTGTTGACCGAGATGGACGGTATGAATGCAAAGAAGAATGTGTTCGTCATCGGTGCGACTAATAGACCTGACCAAATCGACCCAGCATTGTTGAGACCAGGTAGATTGGATCAGTTGATTTACGTCCCATTGCCAGATGAGCCAGCAAGATTGTCCATTTTGCAAGCTCAGTTGAGAAACACTCCATTGGAGCCTGGCTTGGACTTGAACGAAATTGCCAAGATTACAAATGGTTTCTCTGGTGCTGATTTGTCCTATATCGTACAAAGATCTGCTAAGTTTGCGATCAAGGATTCCATTGAAGCGCAAATCAAGCTCTCTAAGACAAAGGAGCAAGAGGTGAAACAAGAATCTTCTGATGATGTTGAAATGACCGACAAGTCCAAGGCAGAAGAAGAAGAAGAGGAAATAGAAGACCCTGTTCCATACATCACGAGAGCTCATTTCGAGGAGGCAATGAAGACGGCCAAGCGTTCTGTTTCTGACGCAGACTTGCGTCGTTATGAAGCATACGCCCAACAACTACAAGCTTCCAGAGGCCAATTTTCCAACTTTAGATTCGCTGAGAACGCCGGTGCAGGTGCTAACGTTGGTCAGGATACTCTTGCTCAAGAGGCTGAAGAAGACGACTTGTACAGCTAGGAAGGTTCATTCCATTTATAGGAGCAATATATAAAGCTTATCTCGTTTTAAGAAACTCAAAGTGTAATACTCGTTCTTTGGTCAGAGCCATTTACCTGCCCATACATGTATTTAAGAACTAAGTAGCAGGCACATAGTGACTCTTATCTCACCGGCCGAGCACTTTGCCTCTTATCAATGCCGTTTTGATGGCCCATCGAGTGGCCAACTACCTTCCCTGGAAACAGCATCTGTATATTGTCCTCGGTACTCACATCATGTTCTTCTTTAAATTGTCACTTGTACCTCAGTAAACCATGGGAAAATGATAGTACCACATTGATGGCCTTGACCCGTTCACGAAAGCGAAACAGATCGATGTTCCCGATCTGAGCTTTCGATCATGCACCTCTGGCTTTACCTGATGAAGCTCAACAAACATATTATTTGATTGCTGAATATTTCTGATGTCATTCTTTATGTTCAGTGCATATGTAGCTATTCACTAAAACATTATGTATTATATCTCGAACATGTAAAACTAGCTTATTTCTAATTTCATAATTTTTTTAAGACTTCATCCGAGAATGTTTAGGGACACGGAAGACCCAATAAAATATGATGGTCATCACAATGTCAAAGACCAAGAAACCGATGAAAATACCAATATCCCTCCATCTGAGATTGTAATGAGCATCAATCGATTGCAAAAAGGCATTCGTCGTAGACATCGTACAATATTTGCAATTTCCGGTGGCATTTTCATCGAGAAGATATCCTCCAGCCACCAGCATGTATGCTTTCATGTACGCTCCGCAAGTGAGATTGCCAGTGGGACGAATATTCAAGAGCTCTTCTGGTGCACAAGTCACATCTGAGTTTGCCAACGAAACGGTCAACATTGCCGAAATCAAATAGGTGAAAGGATTGAATCTGTACAAGAACCTCCAGAACTTTGGCATTTTTTTGTATGTCACCAAAACACCAGAAAAGTTCAAACACACAGTGAACATCAAAGTTGCCAAATTAGCAGCATTGTCAGCCAATTCGAAAAAGGAAATACACAACTGAGCCATTGTAGATGTGTAAACGTAAAAGATAACAATGATAAACCACATGGTTGCTCCTCTTTCGTGGACAGTGTCGGTTGGGGTAGCATTATTGTACAATCCAGCAGGGTAGTACCAGCAAAAGAAGGCCAAAGTGCCGCAAAAAATATTCCAGGGAACCTCAGAGGTAACTTGGGCAGTGATGAATGCAAGCCAAGAAAAGGTTTTTGATGGACGTTCTCTAACTTCGTAAAGTGATCTCTGTGCAATATAATGAGGGAGATATTGTTGGATCAACGTCATGATAACAACCAAAAACATGAATACCGAGAACATTTGATTTTGCAAGCCTTGTTCTGTCTTTTTTGCTTTGAAGAAGGTGAAACCATTAAAAAGTGCAGAAGTGATGGCCAAAATAACCTTTGAATAAGTGTACTGTGGTGTTCTCCAGTATTGTTGGAAAACTCTGTGTAACACGAGCCAATATTGTAGTAAGTAACCAGCTGCATAAGACTTGAACCTTTCAGGATCATCCGATTCAGGTATCTTTGGTAATTCTTTTTCCATTTCATCCAACTCACGCTGGACTTCCTGGTATTCTTTAGAGTTTAACCATACTTGATAGTAGTCCTGATTAGCATGAGATCCCGGAGCTGCACCAATGACCTCCAACATCCATTCGACGGGGTTGGCCTCCGGTGGACACTTTGGAGCACCATATTGCTCGAAGTAATTGATCAACGTGTTACATCCTTCACCAAGCTTGCCGAAATAAATGGTTTGGCCACCTTTTTGCAAGAACAAAAGACGATCAAACTCCTTGATCAACATTGCCGATGGTTGATGAATTGTACACAAAATGGCTTGGCCGTGGTCAGCCAATTTTCTGATCAATTTACAGATAGACCAAGCAGTTTGAGAATCTAATCCCGAAGTTGGCTCGTCCAAGAACACCAATAATCTTGGTCTTGCGGCCAATTCAACTCCAATGGTTAATCTCTTTCTTTGTTCAACATTAAGACCTTCACCTGGCACACCCACAACCGCATCTGCATACTTCCTCATCTCCAATAAGTCAATAATATACTCGACATAGGAGTTTTTCTCCTCCTTTGAAACTGATGAGGCCTGCCGTAAATAAGCTGAAAACCTCAAGGCCTCGCGAACGGTAGACGTGCTCAAATGCAAATCCTGTTGTTGAACATATCCAATTGATCTTTGAAAAGATGAGTCCAACGGACGACCATTAACCATTCTCGAACCAGAATCAATAGTTCCAGATGTGAGTCTATCCGATAAACAATTCAACAAAGTGGTTTTGCCCGCACCTGAAGCACCCATTAAAGCGGTAAGTTCTCCTGGTTTTACCCATCCATTAATCTCATTCAAAAGGATCCTCTTTTCACCTTTGACTTTGACAGAGTAGGTTATGTTTCTCCAATGGAATATGTTTGTAGACTTAGGCAACCTGTTATCATTTTCATTGGCCTCTTCGTCATCATCAAACTCATCCTCTGGGCTAAGTTTTTCTGTATTACCGCCTTCAAGATCACGAGCGAGCTTTCTCTGTTTCTTTATTGCAGAGCGCTGAAACACCAAAATTTCACCCTTTTGCATTGCTCCCTTGTTATATTCCACAAGAACGATGTAAGTGCCTAGGAAGAATACCACGTAACAAAGCACGATACCCCAGTTTCTCCACTTGTGCTTGTTGTAATAATCAAAAGAAAGTTCAATGTAGCGATCACCATTCACAGTATCTTCTCCTACCACTGCACCCACAACAGAACAAATTCTGTTGAATTTACCGATGTTTTCATATCCCGGTCCACTAGGAACAAAAGCTGAACATCTAAAGTCCCGAGCATGGAATTCATTCGATACCAACGCCTCAAATGCGTATGCAATAGGGTCAATGTAGTTGATCCAACGACACCACCCGTGCATCTTCTTTGGGGGAATAACGAAACCAGTGAAAATAGTCAACGCTAACAATAAAATAGAAGATGGCGTCATGGCCTGTGATAGAGACTTTGTTGCTGCACCAATGGTTCTAAATAGATGTGACATGGCAAGTGTGGCAGTGAAATTCATAAGCATGTAGAAGAAGAAATGGCCCGCGTCTCGTCTCAAATGTACAATAAAGTACATGATAAGGTTGAAACTGATACATGTGCAAATCTTCGTAGGAAGCTCGGTCATGATAGACGCCAAAGCATCTGCTGCAGGGTGGTATAAAGCATATTTTTTATGCTTTTCGACAATAGCACGAGCTTCATACAAGGAGAAAACCTCCAATAACGAGGAGAAGGCATTGAACAAGACAGCAAAGAAAAGAACTGCTGTCCTCAGGTAAAATTTGTCAGTAGTCGGAGCTAAGCTTAAAAACATCGTTGAAATGACGATGGAACAGAATGTGTTTCCGCCAACAACAAACAATGGGACAGACGGGTCTCCGCGTAACCTTAGAATATTTCTTTGTATGATATACTTTACTTGCATTCCAAAGGAAATTGTGAACGCGGAATGTGGACGAGACTTCTTGGACTGACGAGCATGGTGGTGGGCGTAATATTCTTCCCTTTTGTTTTCATGGTTATCACTTTGCAATATTTCATCAATCTTCTTTGTTGTAGCCTTATTCTCTGGGGAATTCTGCCAGTAGTTGTAAAATTCAATCGGAGTGCGAGGTACCTTATCTTCAAAACCCTTTTGAACTTCACGTTCCTTTGGGTTGGTTAACGAAGTTAAGAAATCTGCTGTGGTTTGACGAGGTGGGCAGTAGTAGCCCATCCTAATGAAAAAATCTTTTGCAGAGCGGGCATTACCCGAGTAAATTTGATATCCCTCGTACAACAAAATCACGTTGTCAAACAAGTCATACGCATCCTGGGAACATTGATAAATAGCCACGATGGGCGTAGCACTTCCGATTCTGGCGTTGGTTTTAAGAGCCCTAACAAATTCCAAGGCTGTGGCTGAATCCAAACCACGAGTAGAGTTATCCCAGCATTGCACATTAGCCTGAGACAAATAAACTTCTGCGATAGAAACTCTTTTTCTCTCTCCACCAGACACACCTCTTATGAAATCGTTACCCACTTTTGTGTATCTTGTATGGCTCAAACCAAAAGTGGCCATTGCAACATCTGCCATATGTTTGGCATACAATTCTCTAGTCACACCCTTAGGGCGGTTTTCAGGTGTTCTCATCTTGGCTGCAAGAGTCAATGTATCTCCAACAGTCATCTGAGGGAAATGGTTCTCAGTTTCAGCACAATACACAACGTCACCTCTAAAGTGTTTCTCGATTTCTTCCGGCGTAAGACCATCATAAGAGATGACAGATTCATCGCCGACGCCGAAACCATAAGTTTGTGATGCAATGGTTTTCAAAAAAGTGGAACATCCGGCACCAGGACGACCCAACACAACTGTCAATTTTCCGGTGGGAATGATTCCATCCATACTTTTCAAGATGTCAAACTCATTGCTTTTCTTGTAGGCTTTATCAAACCTTCTAATTGCTTTGGTGAAACCCTTGAGTGGAGAGTTGCCAAATGTCAGCTGGTAGTCAGACCCCACAGCATGGCCATAGCACCGAAGATTCTTGTAAATGACGCTTAGAGACGATGGTTTGTAGTAGTCTGGGTCACTATACGTCATCTTACGCATATTCTTGATCCAGAATTCAGAATTGAACGAGTCGGAGTTGGGGTCCAACCGAGGATCAATTTCATCGTCCAAGATAGGATTGACAGCTGCACTTTTGCTTGAAAGACGACTCAAAGTTCTAACAAGGTTAAGGTCATGGTCACGAGAAGCATTCTGCGAGTCTCTAGTCACTGACCTGGCCAACAGCCTGATATTGTCTCTGACTTCTGGTGTGAAGCCTTCATATTGAGAAGGTCCTCTGGTGTTAGATGTGTTTAAGGAGGAGTTATCGTGTTTTTCGCTGTCTTCACTCATGGTGAAATATTAGAAAAGAAGATAGCAGACTTGAATTACAAATGCAGGGGAAAACCCTTGTCTTTTTACGTTGATGGCTTCATGTCATTATTTTTCCACAACAGACCACCAATCTCATCCTCGGCATGGAAAGTGTACCGATACCGTATTCTTTAATTCCGGCCGACATGATCCGGGGCCCCATAGAGAGAATCTTTTGTGTATGCAGGATTTGCAAATTCAGAATGGTACGATTGCAGATGTACATGACCAGCCTTCTCTCTGCAGACGTACGAAACTCAGGGTTTTGCCTCAGGAGAAACAACACTTGATCAGTCACACAGCTAAAATGATAATACACGTACCATGGGGAAGAAGTTCTTATAGAGTGCAAGATCTTGCGAAATTAGGATATCCTACAATACGGTTGTGGGAAGTATTGTTTCACTGTTGCTATATCTTCTAGGGAGTCTTCGGAGCCGGAAAAACATATCGTACCGTCTCTCACGCAGTACGAAACGTCAAGAGCACACATTGCCTTAAGCTCTATCCACTCCTGGCATGGACTTACCAAGTCTGACTGCAATGCCCACTGGATTGGCGATAACCGTATCCAAGTCCCAAATGCCTGCCTTGTAGTAGATATCTTTTTTCAAAAACTCAAGCACGTCCTCTCTTGATTCTGCCACCAAGTGGAAAGTGCTTCCAGCAAATTGAGTCTTTTCGACATCTTTGTAGATGGCGCCGGCTGAGTTCACAATCCCTGCGTTGACGGTGGCTGGAATAGCGGCCACGTGTTCTGGCCTAACCTTGCTTCTGTCGGTGCCTGGTTTGTCGTATACAATAACGTTCCATTCAATTGGAGCCATCTTGTCTTGTGGTGAGTGTGTCAGAGGTGGATAGTTGCGTGAAAACCTCCCCATATATTCACGGTGTACGGGTGCCCTTGCCCCATGAGGCGCTACACTGTCATCATTGGTAGCCGAACATCGAGATGAAGATTATTTTCAGATGTTGATGCTGGGTTTTTGGCATTCTACTTGCGCAAGATGTTATTTTCCCGCTTCTGGTCATTGCTATTGCTAGCGGTTTCTTGTGGTTCTTGTCTCCCTTAACGGCATAATTCAGGCGCCGTGCATAGCGCCTGTGTCACTAAAAAAGAACACCAAAGCCCACGTAAATCCTGTCTTGTATGCATGTTGCCTGACCAGCGAAAATACAACCGAATGCTGTGGTATTGCCATTTTCTGCATTTCACGACGCCACGACAAAAATAAACTGATACAAATACGTCCGTTTGAAGCGTGTTGCACGGCAGGAAAACAATTCAATGTTTATTCCCGTACATTGCCGTCGTAATTACAGATTCAGTATCCACAATTGGTTCCTCGTTTGTTTGCGCGGTTGTGGTCCGTATTCGACCTAGCAGCTCTCATGGCGGATACCTGGGCGCCGTCTCACAGCAACTGAAGTCAACTTGTATTGTTACGTTGTTGTCTGCCATGTCTTCGGACGGGAAGTGAAAGCTACCTCAATCGTGCGCGCGGGTACGGCTAGTCAAAAGATCCCGAAAGTCCCCAACTACGAGCGCGGAGCCACTTTTTGAGACACAAATTTCCAAAAAAAATATACCACGCGAGGACAACACCAACACACAGCTTTCTGCATGGCAAGAACTGTATCAATATCACGGCAAATGTAGTAACCAGTCCTCAAACAAAAGGAAATAAGGCATGCAGCAAGAAATCACCGTTCTTATTTCCGGCCGTGTCTAGGCATTCATTGCGATAGCATGACAGGCAGAGGTTTCTTTTTAGAATCTGTAAGCCTGCTTTAAGAAAAGAACGGAACTGAAAAATGAAAAGCATTCCGGCCCTGTGGTGAAAATACGGGTTTCGCGAAAAGAACAAACCGCCGCAGCCCCTGTGCAAAAAAAAGGTCCTACTGGGGTTCGAACCCAGGTTACCGGAATCAGAATCCGAGGTGATACCACTACACTATAGGACCAGTTTTTTGACTAAATGCTAGAACGCACATATGTATGTTGTTTGTTTGAATCTCGAAGAGACCATTAACTCTGTGAACGACCTTGTAGCGCTACGTCAATATTTGAAGGATTAATGCCGTACGAAATTATGTGTGAATATGGAATGATGTTGTGCGTAATAATGTTTATTGTGTAGAAATATGAAGCCAAAAAGAATGAGGTCCGCAGCCCTCAATGATGAATGCAATGGTGTAAACGGGTGCTCCCGTCCCAGAAGCAGCCGGAGTATTACTGTAGGAATCTGCCTTGTGGCCTTCGGCGGATAACAGAAAGCTCATTAGTTCTCCAATGGAGCAAAGTATCTGGTTCTTTCCTTTCTTGGACCCAACTTGTCCGTCTTGATGGAGGCACCAAACTGCTCACCGTATGGAGAGGCGGCCGGAATTAAGTTGGTTGGAGCAGCACCGATAACTTCTCTTCTGTATTGTCTCTGGCCGATACCACCTTTGTCTCTGATGAAAGTTTTGATAAAAGAGCTCTTGTATTTTTTCAAGTATGCTTCGTTCCTCAACTGAACACGGTCATCCTGTTGCTGGTACAACGGAGTCTTTATAACTGGTTCCTTGGTGCTTCTGTAAAAATATAACGAAACGCCAGCCAACAAGGCCACACCAAACACTTTTGTGGCATCGATTTCATTTTGTGTCGAAGCTGGCGCCTGATGATGATCAGCAGAGTAGAATCTTCTGAATCCACTTTTGGCGGCACGGGTAGTCGCTCTGAACATAATGGATGAGTGTATCGATGTAAGACTGAGTGAACTTCACCGCTTTCTAGTGAGGATTAGGATGCGCACGCCTCTGGTTGTTTGGCCAATAGTAACGCTGAAGATTTTAATTGGTTTGCATTCGTCGTTCGCAAACCGAAAGCTACCATGTTTTGGTCACGTGCGGATATCGTTGTCCCAAGTGTCTTGGACCTTTTACTGAGGAGAGACATGGACTTGTAGAATACGACAAAAAAGCGAATGAACGGAGAAACCAAAAGAAATCATCCCACAACCCGTAAAAGTTCCTCGTTCCTTGTTTCAGCTTTTGCAATTGCAGTTTCGCCTTCAATGTTCAGCAATCTTGAGCTCTGGGCAATGTCTTCCCCATAAAGTGCATTACCTTTCTATACAATGCGTATAAGACTCTAACTCATGGATCGAAAAATGTACTTTTTCGTGTATTTCCTGTTTGCCCTCACAAGTTGCCCTCCTTGGCATAGTCAATCTTCTCTACACTATATACAGACTTGATCGACTGTTGACGTGGTCAAGTATACGACGGCCTAACTTTGCATCAACCTCAAAAGACTGAGCTTCGGGCTCGAAGAGAATGGTTTGAAGAAGCGAACATTTCCATCCCCATCACCTAAAAGACAACTAAGCTGTAGCTACCCCTGCCCTACAAACCTTACAACCTGCTAAACGTAGTATGTTATTCAATTTGCAAAGAAATCGTATTTAGTAACCAACACTAATCAAGTAATCAGCCAACTTTTCAACTACCGAGGTGGCCTCAGGAGCTTGGACTCCCGATGGGTAGTGAGCAATGACAATTGCTTGTTTAGTCTTGACAGCAACAATACCTTGGTCGTCTTGCTTAGCGTAGATGGATCTTTCATCGGCTCTCAACAAGAAGTACTTCTGGCCTTGCATATGCAAGCCGTGAGCTTGCAATTGCAGTGGATCAGCATAGCCGCCTGCAATGGTAAGAATTTCTTGCTGGGCAATCTGGAATCCACCGGACTCAGCCCAAAGGGAATCGCCGGCAGCAGAATAGATTGCGGCCTTGTCGATTTTTCCAGTAGAAATGAGACTGTCAGTGTATGCGTTCCAAGACATGTTAAAGAATGTGGATGTAGGCAGTGGAAGGATTTACTTGGCCTGCCTTATAGTCTCTGGGGTACGGGCCTGTCTTATGCAGGGTCAGGGACGGCCCTTCTCTCAGTTCATATGGTCATTTGTGCCTTTATGCCTACCTACAGAATTTATAGTACAGATTTATCTTGTATGAACCAGTTCGTTAATCAATAATCTCAAAATGCCCATCGTCGATTTTCCTTCTTTTCCTTTGGGACTTCTCTTCGTCTCCTTCGTCCTCGGGTTCCGTATCGTCTAATACAATTGTTCGCGACGAGTATTCGTCTTCTTGATTTTCTGCTTCTTCATCCTGTTTGGCCCCTTCTGCCTCCTTGAAAATTTGCTTTGGCCGAAGCACCAAATCCGGTAATGAAGTTTCCTCTGAATCAGTTTCTTGTATCCAGAGTTCTAGGTTTTCCAACTCATCTTCTTCGTCTTGAATGAGCACAACTTCATTCCCAGAAAACCCAGCAATATCTCGAAGTTTTTTGTTCGCATTACTAGTAAAATCATAATCGTAAATCAATTTTGATGCTCCCAATATGATGGAAATGTCTCCATTAAAACCATACTTGGACACAATCATGTCTATGAAATTCAGAAGTGTCATATCAAAATCTTTGCTTTGAATCTGAAAGATGCCCTTTGACACGATTCCACAGCTTGCGCATTTAGGATTGGGTTTCTCCACCTGCGCGGACGTGATTCTCTTGTTATGTTTGATACTAATGAAAATTGATTTAGACTTAGGAGCAGTCGACTTATCCCTCATGTATGCCAATGCTCCTAAATTAGAAAACCCACTAATGATCGCGTTTGTCGTTGCAATAGCGGGAATAATATTTCCTGCAATTTGTTTGATATCAAACTTCGTCTTGATGGGAATGTTGAAAACATGAGATCTTAAATTTGCTGCTGCTGCAACAAAATTCAAGGTATCCTCGTCATCTTTGTCAAAAGAAATCACAGCCTCTTTGCCACTTTTCACGCGGTTTTGCAACGATTCGGTGGATTTGTATAAGACGTACAAATTCTCTGTAATAGACCATTGCTTCGTATCGCTGTTCAATAGATAATTATTCTGTTGCTCAGCTAACAAGGCACTCAAACTTGAGAGTAGTTCTCCTTGTAATACCAATGGTTTTGGTTTTTCTCTTGTCTTCCACAACGATTCAAGATTCAACGATTTTTCAACGTCGTCTTGGTAAATCTTCTTCATTAGCTTTATAGGGAAATCTTTGGCATCCATCATTGACTTAAGGGCGGAAAGTTCATTTGCCTCTGAGATGATTCTTTTGATTTCTTCCTGATCGTCAGTCTCTTTGCTTAGATCGGCTTGAGAAACCTCGCCTTCTGTGGTCTCGCCAAAAAGCTGGTTGAATAAGAACTCCTTGGCCCAAACAATACAATGGACTGGTTGGGATGGAGTAGATCGAATAGTACAGACAGGGAAAGTTTTCGGAGTTTCCTTGACTTGGCACTCGAAGCATTCTGAAATATAAGGAAAGATGGGTTGAATCTGGCCATGGAAACCCGTAGTACCTGATTCCATTAAAGGCTTATGCAAAAACAAAGCAACTTTGTTTACGTATCTTCGTGCTTCTAAGTTGTCTAAGGCATTGAAAATGTAGTCGAATTGATTCCACCATTCGATAGGAAATTGCGACAGGTTCATAACATTCCCATGGTGGGGTACAAGTCTGGTTTGAAAGTAATTGAAGCTTTGTACTGCTTTTGTAACTGTCAATGACTTCAGTTTATCGATATCTTTTTTGCGGAAAAGGAATTGTCTGTTTAGGTTTGACAAGGTGATTGTGTCCAAGTCTATAATATGAATTTCACCAAATCCTGATAAGACGAGATCCTTCAAAAGTTCACATCCAATGCCACCAGCGCCTACCATAAGTACTTTCGAAGTTCTAACTCCCTCATAGCTTTCCTTTCCAAGAATTTTTTTAAGGTAAGTGTCTTTTGCCATAGCGCTGAGGAAATGCGGCTTCTATTGTGATTGAACTTCTCCATTAGAAGAGTCGAATGTACGGATGTTTGTCTCAAATTGTACTTTGAAAGTTTGGAGCGCAAGTTTCTCGTACTGAAGAGGAACGGGTTGTTAAAGTATTTGATGTGAGTTTCGAACATGTTTGTGAACATTGATCTAGGAATGGAAAACTGTTACGGTTTTCCTTTCTGCTGTAAATTTTTGAATTTTTTTTGAATTTTTTTGAGTTTTTGAATAAAAATTGTGAATAAATACTAATTTTATGAGGAACTACCAACGTATATTCCTCTTGCAAACCAAAAACTATGACGAAGAATATTCAAAAAGAATGCCATTCACAAAAAACATAAAGACAAATGATTTACAATAGAAGATAAATGTACATATATATAAAAAAGAGATGCTTCTTTCGTCACGGCTTCAATTACTTACTGAATACAAAAGTACTACATAACATGAACATTTCAAACACTGATGAACAAAGACCACACTCCCTTCAAGTATTGCACAATTTCATCACCACCCAATTTAGATTCACCATACAATCTGTCAACAAAGTTGATTGGACATTCACCCACAGTAAAACCCAAAGCTTTTGCTCTGACCATCATTTCCATTTGGAAAACGTAACCCTTGGATTTAGTTTCACTGATAACCTTGGCCAAAACATCCTTCTTGTACAAACGGAAAGAGCCGGTCAAGTCGGACACATGAGGTCTCAACACAGTAGAGGCCAAAAAGTTAGCACCACGAGAAACCAATTTTCTCTTCAAATCCCAGCCGTAAACACCTCCGTTACCAGCATAACGAGTTCCTGTGACAATGTCATAGTTGCTTTGTTTCTGTTTTGCAATGAATTGTGGAATAGCTTCTGGGTGGTGGGAGAAATCTGCATCCATGATGATGACAAAGTTACCTGTAACAAATTGCAAACCATGCACGTAAGCGGTACCCAAACCCAACTTGCCAGCTCTTGGTCTCAACTGGATGTGCTCAGGACCGAAAACATCAATCAACTTCTTGGCGATATCTTGAGTTCCATCGGGTGAGTTGTCATCCACAATGATAACTTCCCAGTCCAATTTTTCCTTCTTGAAAGTCTTATCCAAAAGATAAACAAGAATCGGCAAGTTCTTCTTTTCGTTATACGTGGGCAAGATAATCGAGTATTTGTCTCCCATTTTTGCTCAAAACTAAAGTCACCAAAAGTGCGTTCGCTGAATCCGCCAGAAGTCCACGGTGTTGTTCTTAGTCGCGTTTTGCATACAGCTACATGATATTATTCCACCAAAACATTATTCACCATCCTAACCAAATGTGACATGGTTTGTAATTGGCGACCAATACGACAAATATATCCCATACGCCTATGAACACCCCCTAATCATACTCTTTAAAGTGGAGAAAAGAAGTAAAACACCACATGATATATGATTCCACACGTAACCTGATGTCTCTCCATACTTTGTAAGTACGTCGTTTTTATGTTCCTCTGTCCTCCACAAAAAACCCTGCTATGGATTATAAAAATCACACTATCTCACACCGGTTCAACCCAACCGATGCCCTCCAACATAAATGAGAAAAAAAAAAATTGAAAATATTACTAAAAATCAGGCAGACCTTAACATCTGAAACCAATATTCCCTCCAGCCATGACATATCCAAAAAAGGCGACGATAAAAAAAATTTGTAGGTTGGAAACGGACGAGCAAGGCACAGGCATAAACGACGTAACCATATTGTTCAACAAGCTGAAACACTTAAACGCCCGAGTTTTGCAAGCTTAAAGAGCTGATTTGATTGCTGAGCAAATTCACGCCATTCTCTGAAGAGTTGTTTGTACCTCTGTATTGGTAGCCCTGCTTTTGAACGTATAAACCAGGCGAGCTGCTCGATGATTGAGATTTACCCGAATTAGAGTGCGATACAGGGCCTTGGCCTTGCAACAACGCCAAATGTTGCGGCAATTGAGATGAACCTGCTTGCTTCCCTTGTTGCTCGTAAGGGAATTGTTGCAATGGTGTCATATTAGAGTAGAGGCCACCACCGTGGATGGGGGAAGGTGACGACCCAGCTTGCGAGCCTTGTCTAGACTGAGGCAGACTCAAGTTAAGAAAGTTGCTGAGGTTCAAGGATTGGCCGCTGGCAGTGGCTGCTGCAATTGCAGTGGCTGCAGACCCCGTTCCACGTCCCGATGCAGAATTTGCTGATGTCGTAATGCCATTATGACCGTTACCATTTCCCGTGTTATTTGAATTTCCACCAGAAGAATTAGAGTGATGTCCATTATGATGACCCGAATTGACAGATGATGGTCTGGCACCACCACATTTCAAGCAACATACGTTCTTGGCAAAATTGTGGTAGAGACAGCTTTCATTGGTACATTTCCAGTCTCCGGCCCGAAAGGGAACAGAGTTTCCAAAATGCTGGCGCTGGCCATTGCCACCGTTCTGATGGGAGTATCCATGATTATAGTTGTACCCATTTCCATTCTTCAATGCGTGGTGAGAATTCAGATAGTGGTCCTGGTATCCACCGAAAGCTGGAGACCCTTGCTTGTCGTCACTTTTGTTGCGTCTCATGTTAGTATGAGACGGATCCTGGTTTCCAGACACATTGTTAGAACTAGGGTACATCTGCTCCTGAATTGCAACGGCACTTGTTGCAGGAAATGAGCAACGGAAACATGCAATTCTGCGCTGGAAATTCGAGAATCCACACGAAGGACACGTCCAGTCACCTGGTCTAGGGCGGTTTTTCAGAGGAGGAAATGGGGTCAACAACTCAGATGCGCGATCTAGCACCCTGGTTGAAGACGCCTGAACTTCCACCACACGGTCGTTCAAAACGCGCCCATTCATGTATAGCGAGTCTGCTGCGTCCTCGTGTTTAGAAAAAACAGCAAACCCCGAAATTCCCTTGGCCTTGTTGGCTTGCAGAGATTTCGAGTCTGCATCGACATTCTTCAAAGTCCAAAATGCAACAGGACGACCGCCGTATTGTGTAAACCACGATTCGAGCTCGGACTGCGTTGTTTCGGGAGGTAAGTTTGAGAGATAAAGGATTTTCGACCTCTCGGCCAAAAATATCTTCGCGTCATGAGCAGAGTCGTATGGCTTGGTTAAAACCAGTGGGTGGGCTTCAAGAGGTAAAGATTTCTTCACCAACAGGGCCAAAACGTTAGCATACACCTCCACTGTAAGCTGCAGATCGTTTGGCCCATCTTCTTTCCATGAAGATGGAACAGAAACGTCCAAAGCAGTGATGATGTTGCTCAAGCACGAACCAGGATAGCTCATGGCTTCTGGATGGGTAGACTGCCACTTCAGGTATTCGTTGAACAAATCAAAAACACGAGGGTGTTGCAAATACACGGGCAAAACTACCGATTTGTCCCGTGCTTCTCTGGGAAGCAGAACACGGAGACTATGGAGGTCCACGGTGACGAAGGAAAAATCTTTGCCAGCGATCGTATCCATGAGCTTCTTGTTGAACTCGGCGATGGCATCCCGAAACAGAAAGCCGTCCTTCACACTTTCCCATGTGAGGTTGTATTTATGCTGACAGGCTGGAGTAACAGGTGTATTTGTGGGCTTCACCAAGACTGATTCTCGCGGCAGCATTTGCAAAGTTTTGGCATCTACTGTAGTCCATGAAAGCTCGATCAACTCGCAGGCATCACGAGGCACGTATATTCCAGTGTCATCACAGGTGGAAGCAAGGTGCACCACCACATAAACGTCGGTCATTATGGGTAACAGAAGATAAGACTTTGAAAAGGCTTTTCACAAGTGGGTAATTTTTTATTCACTAGTTTGTGCGAGTGTGCAGATAAGCAGGAATACATCTTATGGTGGGGTTTAAAGCATACTGCTGAATTTTTGGACAGCATCTGTATCTTCAGGGACGGATTAGACCAGACTATTGTTCCGCAAAAAATCTCTTTTATCGACTGAACATCAGTACTAAGCGTCTATTAAATAAGTGGAATAGGATTTGGGGTTCCCGTATGTGCAGGACACACATACCCACATTAGACTTTTGTTTTGGCTTTGATTACTATTTGCAAAAAGAAGGTAATGAGAGAAGAAATATACAAGACAAGATGAAATGTCCAAACATTCGGTGCTGAAAACATTAGCATCAAGCCTCTCATTGTGGCTCTGTAGTTTTCGCTATGCTCGTCCTTCATTACTATTGTATTGTTCTCTCAATTTCTCTGACTTTAGTACAGGCGCAGATTGCTGCCCAGAGATCAGCAGATAAAAGAATACACATACATAATCGATGTTTCTACATGTGAAAGAAGCCACACTAGTGCCGATGTAGACAATCACGAGTATACGACAATAGATGTCATATGCACTTATTCCGACATCGGCTACATTGAGCGAAGTATATGATCTTTCCATACAGAAGCGCGTCAAATCTAAACTACTACTCCCATGTTGGATGACGATAACAAAATATATGGGCCGAGCCAACTGCGTGTGTTCAGAACACAGTTGGCCCTTTCCCTAGCGATAGGATTGTCCTCCTTTCTTTTGTTCTGTTTTCTCCGCCGAAGATGGCCCCACATGTATGCCGTTCGTACTCTTCGAAAGGGCCTGCTTCGCCATCAACAATTGCCAGACGACCTCTTCAAATGGGTTGGTGCCGTGCTTTTGATTTCGGATGAGGAAGTACTTGAGTATTCTGGGCTCGATGCTTTTGTCGTATTGGCATTTTTCAAGATGGGGATCAAGATCTTCCTTCTTCTCACGGCGCTCGGGATGTTTGTATTGAGTCCGATCCGGTACTACTTCACTGGCAATTACGATAAGGATAATGTATCATGGACGACTATGGCCAAATCAGGTGGCAAGCAGCCTCCTCTTCACGAAGAGTTCCCTCGCTACTTGTGGGTGTACCCATTGTTCACCTATCTTTTCTCCATCATAGTGTACCACCAATTATTTGCGTACACAAAGTTGGTGATCAAGATGCGACAGAAGTACTTGGCTTCTCAGAACTCCATTACTGACCGAACCATCAAACTCGATGGCATCCCCAAACGTCTCATTCGCAAGAATGACCCTTCGGCTCTCAAACGTTTCATTGAAGATTTGGGCGTTGGCCGCGTGGTAGATATCAAGTTGATTTACGACTGGTCGGTATTAGAAGGCTTGTTTGAAAGAAGAAAAGAGATTATCTCTAGGCTTGAGAAGCATTATTCACATTACTATGATCTACAAGTTGACTTGTATAACGAACACAAGTTGCCGCGGGTGCTTCCAGTAATACCGACAAACAACCTGGGTAAACCTCGTCTGTCGAAGTTGAAGCTTCGCAAGAAAATCGATCAAGGTGCGAGGGAATTGGTTGAGCTAGATCGAAAAATTCGAAACATTCGAAACAAATTCGACACTTCTCTGTCAACAATGCCCATCGGGCCCGAATCTGACATTCGCATCTTGCCCTCAGCATTCATAACCATGGACTCGGTTGCTTCAGCCCAAATGGCAGCTCAAACGGTTTTGGATCCTCGTGTTTACAAACTTATGGTATCGTTGGCGCCAGCAGCTAAAGATATCAATTGGAGGAATTTGAAGCTTTCGTACTATGAAAAGCTTTACAATTCCTACATGATAACATCCTTAATAGTTCTTAGTTATTCCGTTGTGTTCTTCTTGGTTACTACATTGTCGACATTGATTGATGTCAAAACCATCACCAAGTTTTGGCCAGCTTTGGGCAACTTGATATCAAAATCAAAATGGTTGAGTACATTTGTTACTGGTATTTTGCCTCCCCTTTTATTCTCCCTCATGAATGTGTCATTCCCATACCTTTACCGAAGCCTTTCTCAGATGCAAGGATATTCGCTGTCTAGCGAAGTTGAGTTATCTTCCTTACTGAAGAATTTTTTTTTCATATTCTTCATATTGTTTTTGGTCTTTACCATCACTGGTACACTCTGGGATTATATTTCCTCCATAGGAGACACGACTCGATTTGCTTCACAGTTAGCAAGTTCACTAAAAAAATTATCTCTCTTTTATGTGGATTTGATTTTGTTGCAAGGTCTTGCCATGTTTCCAGTAAAGCTTCTTCAAATAGGAGACTTTGTGATTTTAAACATCATTGGAAAGCTTTTTTTCATCAAAAGTCTCTTCTTGAGAACCCCGCGTGACTATCGCTTTTTCTATTACACACCGCCAGTATTCGATTTTGGCCTCAATCTCCCGCAGCACATTTTGATCTTCATCATTATCCTTATTTACTCGGTTGTTTCCACAAAAATAGTTACTAGCGGGCTAGTCTATTTTTTGTTGGGGTTCTTTGTTTACAAGTACCAACTTATTTACAGTTATGTCCATCCTCCCCATTCTACAGGCAAAGTGTGGCCAATGATTTTCCGAAGGCTAATATTTGGACTTATAATTTTTCAGTTATTCATGTGTGGAACATTGGCGTTAGAAGGAGCTATACTATTGTCCATCATATGTACTCCATTATTTTTGGTGACAATGGCTGTGTCATGGAACTTTGAGAAGTATTACCTTCCCCTTCATAATTTCATTGCCCTTCGGGCGATCCAGAGCCCTGTGGATTTCGACACGCAGTTTGATGACGATCAACTGCTGGCTCTGGCTCCATCAGAGGAGGTGTTGAGGTATGAATCATCCCGATCTCCAGGACCAGAAAACCACACAACGGAGGAGGCAACAGAAACCTCCCTTCTACTTGATGGCGATTTTTCAATTTCTAACGCGTCGCCTCAACGAAGACACAGACGCAAGGTCTCCACGGTGGATGAAGAACGTGAGCAATTTACAGATTATACTCACCCTGATTTGGTAAACCCTCTCTACGGACCATGGATTGGTTTTGAAGGGGACTATATACTGATGGTGGAGTATCTGCTAACCGATGATGGTCCTGTTGACATAAGTGGCCACGAACTCGAAAATGGCAGGACCCAGATAGAAGATTCTCGGGATGGGGAATATATTCTTCGTCGTCAAATTCAGGTTCCCGAATGGGAATAGTAGTTTTAATATCGCGGCTATTATTACATCCCATTGTTCGTGAACCAGTGATACGTTTTGTGGTTGCTGCAGCCACAATTTCTTTTTTATGCGTAATGTATTCAAGACGAATGATTTAGTTGGGCAAGATGCCAGTTGCCAAAAAAATAAATATGCTGCAGCTCCTTTAGCGAAAAAACGGAAATTGCACCGTATAATCCCGGATTTTAGAGACGTGTATTAAATCCGCATGCGCCTTGGGTTAAACCATCTTAATGCGAGAAACTTACACACAGATTGAACATGATATATGCATTGGGTGATATTTTATTGAACATCCAACAAATAAAACTATATAGCAGGAAAGAGACTTATAATCGGACGTAAAAAAAAATTGCCACGTGCAAGAAATCAGAAGATTTTATTCTTCTAACCAAGGCACTAGCTGTTAAATCGACAATGGAGCTAAAGTGATAAAAATAGGCTTGAAAATCATATTGAGGACAGAGACTAGGCATCATTTGCGTACCGGCTTAGTGCCTGAAGTACAACGTCTTTTCTTGGTAGTAATGGAATCCAATTTTCTTCTCCGAAGCTCTTTATCAGACACATAATCTGGTCGATTCGGTGAGTAATCGCATTGGATACCAAAGCGGACACAATTATAGCAGACAGGCTTTCTCTCATCACATTTTAAGTGTTTGATCCTACAGATCCAGCATCCATTTCTGGATCTGGCCATAATGTGTTTGCGAGTATGTTTCTTGGGAACAGGCTCACTAGCCGAAACATTATTCTTGAGTTGTGTTTGATCAACCAAGTTTCTTTTCTTCGACATGTCTGATTCTGGAAGAGGGAGTGAAAATTCAGGGGTAAGAATTGACTCGGGGACAGAGAGAACGGAGGTATTCGGTAAAGGTGTATCTATTGTCGAAGCACCACTAGTAGAGTCAACTTCTTGAAAGCTCTGCAGAAAGGGTTCTTCCTTCATGAGGTCATTTTTGACCACTTGGAATCGTAGTTCCTGGTAAAGCTGGACTTGAAACTTTTGGATGTCGTCCAGCGAGTAGTAAGGCTCGTAGTGATATTGGGGAAAGGGAGTCTGGAACTGGTTCAATTGAAATGGATACGACTTCGCAACCGTGTCGGAAGTACTTGTTCCAAAACCATACGGAGAATAATCGAAGGGAATAGCCAGCTCATTCAAAAGGTTATCCATATTATGGAATCCAGATCTTCCAAGTGCATTGCCTTGGGCAGAGTTTGGTGAATTGATTAATGATTCTGCCATTCTAATATAATTGAAACTTAGAACCTCCTGGTAAACGTGGAAACGTCGGTGAAATAATTGATGTTCAACAAGTAGAGATTGAACAAATGGAGGGTATAATTAGGTGATAGGTTCTAAAGAAGAGCCCAATGAATGGAAATAGGAATGAAACGAATGTGGGTGACAGCAGCAACTGAAATATGTGATGAAAAAAATCCTCCTGTGATCAGATTTAGGTCCTTATCAGCAAGGGAAAAGAATAGTCTGAGTGTTTATACTCACAGAGAGGTAAAATGCCAAAATGCCTTCGAATGAAAGAAGGACAAACAAAAAATAGAAAAAAGAACGAGGATACCACGGGAGCTCGTCAACTCGCAGATGAGAAATGAAGGAATGAATAATTGAGTCGGAAAGAACTCAAGAATGGAGACAGCCAAAACTTGTGAGCAAGAAGAAACGGAGGGAAGATAAAATGGTATTAATGCATCCACTTTTCTTGTGCTGGCCAAAGATGCACACAAAGATAACGTGAATTTATTATTTCAAAATAATGCATTCTTCGGCTCGCAGGCAACTAAACTTCCTATTTAGTCAAACAATAGGGTTCACGTTGAACTAGAGGTGCTGCCGCCAATTTCAGGCGGCAGATGCATGCAGCCGCCTGTAACTTAAAAATGCTTGTGCAATATTGACGTGCACATCTCTGTACAGTTTTGTGTAATGTCCAAGTTAGCTGATAATGCGCGGTAGTTATGCCACCACAATTAAAGCCGCAACTCGCGTACTGCGTTTCGCATTAGACGAGCAGCATGAACTAACAGTTTTACCGATATCCCGAAGAGGTTGAAAGCTCAAGACACAGGAATACAACAGAGACCCTCTTCACTGCTTTTTTATTCACAGAGTACGACTGTTCCTTTCAGAAATCAAATCCTTCCCGAAGACACAAACACCAGTAGCAAATATGCATGAGCTGTAGTTTTACTTGACAAGCTTAATTTAGTGCAAGTAATTTTGACATTTATCCTCCGATGCATGTTGCGCGTAATTGAGCTCCACTTCCGTTCGTAAAGGCTGTGGTTTGGGAATATAAGAAAAAAAAGGAAAAAAAAAAAAAAAGAAAGAAAAAGGAATGAAAGCGGAAAACTATCAGCGATAATCGAGAATGGTGCCGAAGCTAGCGCTTAGTTCTGGAAAATACGACCACACAGCTTGGCGTGGGTGCCAATATCTTGAGGAAAAATGTAACAATGCGATAGTTTATTGATAGCTAAACTGGGATCTTTATGGTTCAACTCGAAGAGGAGCGCCAATTACCTTTCCTCCCCCTGGCCAAAAAGAGGTCCATTGTGTAGGCCGGTGAAGTTTTTCTGGTTACGTTCATGCGATTCAAGTTACTGTGCGTAGGATGGTTAAAATAGGCGAGTTTTAACGAACCCGCAGCATATCCAACACGATGCATAGCATACGATGTTATCAAGTGAATGTAAGGCTGGAGGAATGTCGCCTCCGGATTTGTTTAAGAGACCAGTAAACCCGAAAAGCAAAAATGAGCAGACGAGCTAGCGGAGAAGTATCACCGGAAGTGTGAAACGGAAAAAATAGGTGTGTACGTAAGACCGCCCACCAAATAAGGCGGTGGGTCACATAAACCTGTTCACAAGGGATACAAAATAACCCCAGCAGCTAGCCATCAAGAGTTCTAAATTCAAAAAAAAAACCTACTACCCCTCTTTACCCATGCGCTCCTCCAGTTTGGCAAACCTCTATATCATTTCAAAGCACGCCGTTATTTGATGCACATGCATGCTGTGCATTTACGCATACCGACCGCTGTGGTACTTGCGCACCTGCGTCCTGTTCAGGCACAGTTTGTGTTGTTGCGGAGCCAATCAAAGGCCACACCTGTGCCGTCCACTTTCCTAAAGCAGTACGGAGAACTGAAAGTGGATTAATTCAACCCAATGGGGACAAACCACGTCTTGTGAGCATCGCATAGGACGACGCAGGCACATGCGTTCAAGCCGGCTACTTTACTTTACGCTGGAAATTTCAAAGTTGCATTGCACTTTCGGTTTCTGAAGCTTTCTTCTTTTTATTTATTTTTTCTCAATTTCTTTCTTCTTCAAGTTTTTCCGCAAACGTCAGTAATAGCGTTTCATTTATTACCGAAACGGTACGAACATTGACGTCGAACGCGCGCTGAATTTTCAGGCGCGAACATTGGCCCACACACGACTGTAGAAGTGTCCGCTGCGCAAACCATAAGAAAATTTTCTTACGCTCTAGTACTTTCTTCTTCACATATTTTAATACCCATTCGGAGTACCAGCGAAACCAACATTCCTCTATTTGGTCAAGCAAAAATGGCCGGATGCAGAAAAAACAGACCAAGATTATAATCCATGGCGGTGTCGTCTTTTCGAAGACAGTTGTCGTTATGGTTCGCTTCTTGGGAACATTTGTGGAAGATTTTCATTAAGTAGATACAGTAGTTTATTTTCGCTCTTTCTTATCCAACTTTGCTGTGACTATAAATTCACAACTCTTTATAGCTGAGGTAGGGAGTGAGAGTCATAACTCGATGAGATTCTTTTATGACAAACAAGTCTGTCTTTGTCTTTGCGATATGGGACCTTTGGAAACGAATGACGTGGACAAAGCGTGATGATCTGCATTGTTACGCAATAGTGTACGCATACTTAAGTAAAGACTAGATGGTTTTAAGAGTGGCAACAAGGGAAACCGAAAAATATCGACGGCCTCAAAATAATAGAAGTCAATATGATCGAACGCTGTCGACATACTTTACGAGGTATTCCGCCTTGTCCTACATCCACACTAAATAGCCATCTAGATTGCCCATTCTCCTTTCAAACAGTGCCACATCCGAAAGTGTTATTGGTACGCACATTTTCGGGCCCATTTTCTGCATTTTCTACTAAGTACCAGTACACGTGTAGATGATAAATTATGGTCTTCTGACCGTAAACTATGAGTGCACAATTTACGAAGCCGATGGAAGGAAAGCGAAGTCCTAGTATGCATATAGTACCAATGATTTGTCCAGCCGCGTATTCCGCCGCACTATTGTTCGAAGCGCGTTTTGTTTTGGGATACGTATCTTTTGGTACGGGGTCTTACGAGAAAAATCACTTGTTATCAATTTTTTTTTCCTCTTTTTCTTATCATTACCCCGACTTTCTCATGAGCTCGCAAACGACGAAAGTATTCCAAACAGGAATCAAAGACTTGAAGATCTCTCTACCCTCAAAAGCTCAGACATACACTGAACTTAGATGCAATGTTATTCTTGTCGCTAAATATGATTTCGAGGCTGAATCGGAACACGAACTTTCGGTGAAGAAAGGGGTTGTTGTCAAATTGTTAAATCGCATGAAAAACGGATGGGTGCTTGTTCAGCTTCTTGATGAGGTCAAGCCGCCCGGTTTGGTTCCATCGTCTTATGTGGATATCGCTGTGAATGATCCAAGACATCCAATCACTTTGCAATGGCTCCGCTCGATGGATGAAACAGCAGGTGGGAAATCAAAAACGTTCATGGACGTAGAGGTGAGAACTTTACTAGAAAACAATACTCCTGTAACTTTCAATAACAAACCTTATCCCTTGAGTGCTTCTGTTTCTCATTATCTTACGTTCGAAGACCGTTTTTGGTACCGTGTGGATGTTGATTACAGTACTGGGGAACATGGCTACCTATGCCGTTACTATCAAGATTTCTACGATTTGCATGTGCGCTTACTTGAGAATTTCACTTCGGTCGATATCGGCGAGTCTGAGGAAAGTGTCAAGCTTCCAAAACTCCCTGAACCCGTCCCTTCTCTGTCGTGTTCATCAGAGGATGCTGAAGTATTCATGCGTCGTTGTAAACAGTTGTCATCCTATATGAGTGATCTTATATCCAACAAGCACTATCAAACGTGCTTTGCTTTAGTTGAGTGGTTAGAGGCAGACTACAAGGGCCTTCCTGGTATAGTTACACCGCAACTGATAAATGATTCGACGGAAGCTATCAATCAAAAAATATTACCGGGATCGGTGACTTTGGCTTCTAAGACAAAACCACCAGCCACACCTCGAAGTGATCCAACACCAAAACCTTCTCCAGCGGAACAATCTGAATATGGCATTCCTAGTGCTCCTTCAGGTCCACAAAGGACGCGAACGCAATCTAAGAATATCTACAATCACTACAGGCAGATATTAAACTATTCACCTGATGCTGCATCTCTTCAAAGATCGTCTACAACAAAAGAAGTTACGAGAAACGGGCTGATAAACGTCGGTAAACGCAATATTTCAGGAGGTCTTCTGAGGGCCCGTACTGTCCAAGTTGCTACAACTGCCTCAAATGCTCCCTCAACACCGAAGGTTGGAGAAGAAAGCCCAGGTCAAAACGTCCTGGGTCATTCAAAGTTCTCCACACCCCCTAATGTTCATGATGACACTTCTTCACAAGAGCCGTATGCTCCTCCGAAATTCTCATCCAGTCCCAGCTTGAAGGGAGGAAGCACCGGGTCACAAACGCATCCTAAACTCTCTACACCAAAAATTGGAGGCGAAAGTCCGCTGTTTGCCCCTTTCACGCCGCCTCAGAATGATGCTTGGATCAAATGTCAAGTCAAAACTCAACGTGGGGATGTTATTTCTATCCGTGTAGAAAAGAAGAGCTTCACTACTATTGAAGATTTCAAAAAGGTTATTTACTCGAAAGTTGCCTTCAATAATTTATTCATCAAACTACCTCATTCCGAATCGTTTGAGGAAATAGAATCACCGGAGACCGATAGTCTTAACTTTCTCAATTCCTCGAGCAAGGTACTTCTTCTACTTACATGATCTTTGCATGCACCACTATCTTGGCCGAGAAGTACCTGTTCATGTTCTTCGTGCAGAAGGAGTACCGGCAAGTGTAAATGGGTCATAACGCATTAACCTTTAACATTTAATAAAAAATTCATGAGAAGAAATGGAAAAAAAAAAATAACAGAAAATAATAGAACTCTGTAATAGTAGGTGGAGATCGCTCATTTAATACACCCCGTTATTGAGTAGTGGGTAGCGGGTTTTCTTGCAGATGCCGAGTTGGAAAAAGGTAATAATAGCCCACGTATTATGCAGTGATTTGTTGAAACGAAGATGTAAGATTTATAATTGACGAGCGAGGCACTCGCACCAAAAGATCTATTTCAGTCTCAAATGCGCGTTCTCGTTAATATTCAACATGGCTAAAGACTGCCAACGTTCCGTTACTTGTTCTACCAGAGATTCTTTGATATGTTGCTCTGATTTGAAAGGGCTGTACAATTGTATAAGGAGCTTTGGAGGCTTTCACTGGCATATGGTTATTAAAGGAACAATACTTCTAACCTTACAAAAAGGAGTAATCGTAGGAGGTTCTTTGCATGAATGAGGACCCTCTAGTGATTCTTGGATAGAACTTGGATTTTTGTGTATTATAACGCAAATCAAAGCCGCAAAAGACCATCAGGGAAGAACAATGGGGGCGCCGATCCAAAAATTGGGCTGTTATTGTTCGTCTCCGACAGTATTTCATTGCATTTTTACTTCATCTTCGTCTAACCCGAGAGTGAATTGTAAGATGCTCTCAATCATGTTGCCTCAGTACTCAACCACGTAAACTATATCAGATATGGAGATTTAAGTTTGCAATGGCCTGATTGTGGAGTTGATGCCCCAGTTTTTTTTTCTCTCTTTTCCTTTTTTTTTTTTTTTTTTTTTTGCGTTTCATGCGGTGCGACAGACGAATGGAGTTTGCACATAAATGCAATTCTCCAGTTTACATAAGCAGGATGATGTTAAATATGATAAGGAGCATGTTAGCCCGTTTTGCATATGTAGCTCGATGCCGCAAATGCAGACTTGCATATGTCCCATGTTTTGATCATCAGCTGTGAGAACAAAACACTTTTGTTGCCTCGACAACTCTTGATTCCCAGCCTTGCATAAACCCCAGTAAGAAATTTTCAGATTGTCTTGTTCCCATCCCTTTCCTTTTTGATTGTTCCTTGCCCTTCACCGTTTTCTTATTGACTACCATAGACCGGCATAACACTTCATCGTTAAAACTCAGCCTACTGTCATAGCCTTGAAGCGTTTTTTTTTTTGTTGTTGCAACTAGTTTGGATTTAATAATGGCACTGGGTCTCTTCCACACAAAACATTTCAAGTCCTCAAGAAACTTACGGAAGCTTCTGATATCTTCGCCCATTCCGACGTCTCCAGCCCACAGTCCTATTTCTTCGTCATCTCCTACTTTCAGCCTGACAGGCCCTTTAGTGGTTTTAAAAGCAAAATATGGCTTCACTGGTGTTTCGTTCCCTGAAATCTCTGTCAGTGAAGGCGACTACTGCAAGTTAATTGAACGTTTAGATAACGGCTGGCTAATGGTACAATGCATCGACAGAGCAGAGTCGGGAATTGTTCCTGCTCTGTATGTTGAGATTGCCGTCAATGACACAGAGAACCCAATTTCGCCCGAGTGGCTTCGAGATTGCAAAAAGAGAAGCACATCTATTCAGGATCATCCAAGATCTGGTACGGTGTCACAAGTTCTGCTTGATTCTAATGGCCGTTTCTGGTACCTTTACCGGGTCCGCATGTATTCGGGAAAAAAAGTGTATCTAGGAAAGTACTATCAAGACTTTTATCATCTTCACTGGGCCTTGCAGGAAAGTCTAGGCAACGAAGTTACGTTACCATCATTACCAAAACCAATTAGCGTCTGTGGCGGGGAGGAGAAGGAATTCAAGTTGGGAAAGATTCTCAAGCGATGTAAAGAGTTGGATGATTACCAGCGCAGTCTTTTGAGTATTGCAGATGTGAGTCGTAGTCTGTTAATGATGAACTTCGTTACAGAGAATAAGAATCATCGAGTTGTCTATGAACGAGGAGAGTCCGTTCCTCCGACAGAACAGATTATTCAAATGATTTACAAAGACTCTAATAGCATCCAAAGCCTCCTTCATGTATCGACAAAGAGCTCCTTCTCCACGACCGAGCCACTCCCTCTTGTTGATTCTTTTGGAAACAGATTGAAATACTCGGATCCCGAGGCATTCAACCACTTGAACACGAAATATCTGTCATACATCAACCAAAATCCTTCTACGAGCTCACTCAGGTCCCAAGATAATGCAAAATTATCCGTCAATACGCTTGGAGGACAAGAAAGGCTAGAGCTGTCTAAAAGTTCCCAAACGCTATCTAGTTTCTCGTCGTTGATCGACAAATATGATGATATGACAGACACTTCTGTGGACGCCTCCTTTCCTCATACGATGGAATCAGATATACGGCAAGGCATAGCATCCTAATTCTCATCGTCGTCTCAAAGTGTTTAGATCATCTAAACATCATAAACAGGCTTGTTTGTGTTTAAGAGAGAATATTTCAGCATTTCTCCACTTGCAAAACCGGAGACGTGTAGAATACGATCATTACAAGACACCAGTACTCTTTTATTCTGTGTGAATTTCATTGCACGTGGCTATGGGGATACGCATTAAGCAGAGTAAACAGTTTCTATTCTGCATGTTTCGGCGTCATTGAAATACGCCAATCGAAGCTAGCGCGATTTACTTCCACTTAAGCAGGCTTAGCTACGGAGAATTCATTTACTAGTTGTGTATAGTATTTACTATAGGTACGAGTGTTACACGTGCAGTTGAGAACAATTGTTTCAAGTAGTTTTCTGACTCTCATGACTATCAATTACTTTTCGCAAAAAGTCTTCCTTAGATGTACAATTCCTCCTTCGAGGCAATACGTTTTAACGAAAAACGTGCTGCTTCAATGCGCGGAACACAATATGATTCACGCCATTGATGGCAGTTTCTGTACCACCTGCACGAAACTTGGTACATGTCAATTATAGTCTGCAGAAACCATACACTGACAATATAATCAACAGAGAAACCGTGACTGGGGCGCTCCAGCAAAGAAAAATGGCTGATATTTTTGCAATGGACGACTATGAGGCTCCTTCCTCTATAAGGGAGTTGAACTATCGACTTCTTGAGGAAGAGGCCAATCCTCCTAGTCCGGATTTTCCACCAACGGGTGTCATCGTGGACGAAGCTCTATTAGTTGACGAAAATTACAGCTCCGATAGTGATACGGTGGCCGATCTTTTACCAATTCCGCTTCCCATTAAGTCCAGGAAAATGTCCAGCACCTCGAAATACTCTTCGTCCTACGAGATTGATATCAATGAATCATTTGTGTCCTCGTCATTACAAAAAGAATGTTCTATTGACTACAAACCTCGACTCGATGATTTTGAGCCTCTTAAAGTCTTGGGCCAGGGATCTTACGGAAAAGTTATTCTTGTACGTGAAAAGGCGACGGGAAAGTTGTTTGCTCAAAAGCAATTGAAAAAGGCATCTTTGATTATTAATGATACCAACGAAATTCACAGCAAAAACTATCAACGCACTCTCAACGAAAAGACCATACTAGAAAAAGTAAATCACCCAAATATCGTCAAATTATACTATGCTTTCCAAGACCACAATAAGGTTTACTTGATTCTCGAGTACTTGGATGGTGGGGAACTTTTCCATCATCTCGATCAGCAGAAGTTCATGAGTGAAAAGGATGCTGCCTACTATATTGCACAAATTGTGTTGGCATTGAGGTATCTCCATTTGGACATGAAAGTCATTTATCGTGACTTGAAACCAGAAAATTGCATGCTAAATTCAGAGGGAAATCTTGTCCTCACTGATTTTGGATTGTCGAAAGTCTCGTCTGATGACGGTACTAAACATTCTATGATCGGAACAGCGCAGTATATGGCACCGGAAATTATTAAAGGAGAAGACTACGACTATTCGGTCGACTGGTGGTCATTGGGTTGTGTTGCATTTGACATGTTGACGGGTGCTCCCCCTTTTACAGGCCATACCAACGAAAGAATTATGGACAAAATTGTGCATTCAAAAAAGCATCTCAAGTTTCCTTTCTATCTCTCGTTGGATGCAAAAGACTTGTTGAGAAAACTCTTACAGCCCAATCCTGAGAAAAGATTCAATATCGATGAGGAATTCGATAAGCTAAAAAGTCACCGTTTCTTCCGACATTTGGATTGGCAAAGCCTCATGGGTCCTGTCAGTGACGATTCCCTACCACCTATTCTTCCTGTTATTACTGATCCTATTTTGGCTGAAAATTTTGATGAAGAATTTACTAGCATGCCATTTACACCACCGTCATCCTCTGCATTTAATCCAAACAGCAAAAGTCCAGGTGACATATTGCATGTTAATGGGTTCACGTTCACTAATGAGAGTTATTTGATCAATATCTACAAAAACGGGGCACATTGAGGTCCAATAACGCATATTAAATATTTATTTTTTCTGATGCATTTACCCAAATAAGGAACAATAGACGATTATGAATAAAGCGAGTGTGATGAAGAAATCGATAGTAGTGGTGACTCTGTGGGAGAGCGTAGACTGTTGATGTAGATAATTGTTTGAGAATAACTTAGCAATCGTCATCAAAACCACTAAGCATGGCGTCAGACCTGCAAAAGTTGGGTTTAAGAACAATGAGGACAATATTAGAGTGTATGCAAAATGGCGTAAGCAATTGGTGATTCCGTAAAGTACAAAATGGAACACGGATAGCTTTGAAAGCAAGATCCCAAATCTGAGAAAGGATGGGTCAATACTGGCATTAGAGTCAGTTGAATGTGAAGAAGATGCGTCGAAGTACTTATTGGAGAAGGCCGCAAACTCGTAGAATTCGTGAACATTATCAGATGTGTCATTGATAGAGTAGGACTGGTTCTCAAGGTCAATAGCACCGTACAGAGATCTCAAGCCATGCGACTTTAAGGTAGCCGTCTCACTATTCAACGTAAATGAGGATAGTTTCTTATTAATGATGCGTTTCACTTCATGAGGTGACGGCTGGAATTGTTGATTCTGAAAAGAGCTTGGCAATGGCAAAATCCAGTTAAACCATTTTAAAGCTTTTCGCATTGTACCAACCGGTGAACGGCTCTTTAAAGTCTCCGCATCACTGCTTGAGGATGACGTAAATGAGGCACCATCAGAATGAAATTCATGACAGTTAAAATGAGCTTCAAAATTCTCTGGCTGAGTATACTCTAAAATAGACGGTTCTTCTGAATGTTGATCCATAGCATGCAAATTATCAATCGAAGGCATCCATTTGGTTTCCGATTCGATCTGAAGATGAAGGGTATTCTTGGGAGACACAGAATACAAGCGGTCAATCATATTGAGATGAGCTTGTTGTGAGTTTTGTACCAAGACGGGCATCAGTTTGGAATGACTGAGTTTGTGAAGCGGGCTAAAAGAGTCCAAATTGAAAGTAGGTTTTGGTTCTACTTCTGCTGCTGGCAGATACAAATTTGTATCTCTTAGAGTCGGATATGAAGGCTGTGGTAATTTGGGCCCGGGTTTGGACGAAGTGTAAATGCTATGTTGATGAAGAAATCTCTCGTAACGTTGTGTGTAATGCAATGGAGAAAACGTCATGAGATAGGCTGCGCAAAAGTTGGCTGAGTAAACAAAGGCTACCACATAGACAGAGTAAATGTCAATCAGGAAATTGGGGCCTCCCAATGTGCTTGCTAAGGTAATGACGGAGAATCGTGACATCTCTCCGCCGATAGGTTTTAGAAACTTATCAACAAACCCTGAAGGACAAGACTCGGGTAGTTTTTGATACCGCCCGCTACGGACCAAGATTCGTGTAACGGTCCATAAAAGCTGATAGCATATAATCACGACTTGCACGAACACAATGAGTCGAATGTAATGAGCATAGGGATGTTCTGGAACTGTGGGTATATAGAACGCAGAGGACACCAAAAGGATTAGCACTAGCACCAACAGCGGTACACCAACCGCAAGAAACGACGGTGTATCCATTTTGTGGAACTTTGATCAAGAAGGAAACTTGCAATGGATTATGGAAGGGGTAGGTGAATTCTTTAACAAGTGCAGGTGATCTAGACTTACCCAAAATGAGCATTAGAAAAATACTCCGCAGTTGAAACAGGATATTGCGTGGAAGGGCCGAGCTACATTTTTAGATGAGTTTAGCTCATTTCATGTTTGTCTGAGTCCATTATTCGTTCTGACTACTGATTTTGCCACTATCCAGACTATATTGTATAAGTATAGCCCCCGTGAATAGGGCCATTATGTATGATCCTGCACGCAGTTCCACGCTTCCTGACATCGCTGATTACTTATCAGTGTTAGTAAGTTCTCTTGCAAACCATGTCCGACACAAAACGAGTCATTCCTATTGAGTCTAACCCAGAGATTTTCAGCTCATTGGCTCATAACATTGGCCTTTCCCCAATATTGGCGTTTCAGGATGTCTACTCCATTACCGATCCAGATTTATTGGCCTTTTTGCCCCGCCCAGTTATGGGTGTCACGATGTTGTTTCCCATCACGGAAAAGTACGAAGAGTACCGCAAACACCAGGATGAAATAAACCCTAATCATTCCAAAGGAGCTCATTGGTTCAAACAAACCGTTGCTAATGGGTGTGGTTTCTATGCGATTCTCCACATACTAGCGAATTTGCCTCGTGACTTGATAATCGAAAATCTGATCTTGAACAAGTTACTTCTTCTGCAACTCTCTGATGAATTGAGTGTGGAAGAAATATCATCTTTGGTTGAAATGCTTGAGCAAAACATACAGCTTGACTCGAATTATGGTAATCAAGGCCAAACTGCGGCGCCCAGTGCGGAAGAAGCTGTGGAATACCATTTCATCTCTTTCGTCAGAGGAAAAGACGGCCACTTGTATGAATTAGATGGAAGGCGTACGGGACCAGTTGACTTGGGTCCCTCGGATAATGAAGATATAATCAATGACAAAAAGTTATTGGACAAAATCCAGTTCTATATGGATAATACCGAAGAACGCCAACGTGATAATTTTGCATTGATGGCTTTAACGCCATCTTTGTGAGATCATTTTTACTTCTGACCTTTTATATCCACTTTCTTGAAGTTTCCTCGCTCAACTATCCCATGCACTGTCTGTTTTGCCATTGAACAATCAAAGTCTTGACCTACAACATATTGACCAAGATTGTGGCTCGAGAGGAACATTTCAATCGTTTCTCGTCCTTTCTTATTTCTTTGGTTTGCCTCTCTTATCCGGCCTGAATCTTGTTCCTCAATGTCGTCAAAACCTAACTCAACCCTAATGTAACTTTTAGGCAATTTCTTATAAGCCTTACACATGGTGTTTATGGCAAGAAGCCTTTGCTTTGTGATCAAGAATTGGTCAATGAGATGGCTGGCATATTTCATCGTGTTAACAGCTTTTATTTGCTGGAATGTTTTGAAAAATTGATGATAATTGCCCTGCACTATAAATGTTAGTAGATCAAGTGATTTATACATGCACATGCGTTTCTCTTTGTACTTCTTAGCCGTGTCATTATCATCTGTTCCTTTTCCTGTATCAGTCATCAAAAGACTGAGCCGGATTTTGTTGACCTCAGCAAAGTTGCCTGTTAGTACAAAATACAAGATCCTATAGCAAGTGAATTCATACGTCTCACAAAAGCTATAGGAGTCTTTGTTTTTAGCATATAGATGAGTCAATTGAGACAGGCACTGATTAAACTCACCAAGATCATCATTAGCTATAGCAATGCGTCCATGTGTCTCATAAACGGTGACTGCCAAGTCGTTTTCAATGTGCTGCACTGTTAAATCTTGCCTGATGGCCTTTAGTTGATCATTCACATACAGATACCCTGCATCAGAGTTGTGATACTTATTGCAAACGAAATCAAGACTACGCCTGAGCGTTTCTTCTGATCTAACCAAGGCAGGATCTGGTTCGGACGTAAGTCTTAGGTAACGTTTTTCTAGTGATGTCAGATAACCCTTTACAGGACCATCAGATGGCATTGGTACTGGGGATGATTTTCTCGTTGTAGAAGCAAAACGGTCCATCCTTTGCCGTTTCCTCTCCTTCGAATCAAAATCACCTTGACGTTTCGCACCAAAAGATTTGGACAGCATTCCCACGCCATCATTTCTAACGCCATTCACGTCCTGGACCCCATCTGTAACTTTTGTTGGTCTCTGCTGTTCCGTTGATACGGCAGTCTGATCCATGATAGATGGTCTTGCGAACACATTCTCATACAAATCCAAAGGACATGCTGAGTCAAATACTGGCAACAGCTGAAGTTCCCAAGGATTAGTCCATACTTTGTTCTGTGTTATTGCACGTTCCATGATAGTCTGCATTTGTGAAGCAAACTCGTTCTGTATTTCCGGGCTTAGCGTTTTGACTCGTGCAAACAGTTTGTTCACGAAATCTGAAAGGGACTGGGGCCATTTGGCTTCGTTATCGTTGCTATCGTTGGTCTGTGGGCTCTTTACTTTAGGCTCCCTCTTCCGCTCCCGTGGTTTTTTTTTTCCCCAATTTCTTGGGTGTCACTTCATTATAGCTGGACATAGCTGGAGAAGGTTGTAATGGTGCATCTACTCTAAATGTGACTTATGGTGTACGGATCTAGTGATATCCAAGTATATAAGTGGTTAAAACGAACGTTCAGATATTGGCACAGTCAACGGACGAGATAGAAAGAAGAAATAGGAAATTAGAGAGAAAATAGGAAAAAAAAAAAAAGGAAAATAAAGGACGGGAATTGCCTCGAATATACGGCTCTATATGAAAACAAGTACTTCACACAGCCAAGTACTCATTGAATTTTCTGCTAGCGGTCTTTTTTCAAATGACTGTTTCCAATTTATGATACGCTTGTGTTTTCATGAAATCATCCTATTTGGCTTCAAATTCTCTGTTTGCTTTTTGCTTCGGCTAATTTAGTTTTAACATAGTTAGTTCCTGTATTTGGATCGCATACCTTGAAGACCTCACTAGTTCTTATCTCGAGTTCTGATGGCATGAAATCGGCCATCTTTCAAGAACAAAGCCATTCGGCGGAGAGCCGTATCCCCAAAAAACCTCATGTTGGAATAAAAGGCATCAGGTCTTTAGGAGCATCAGTAACGCTGTCTCCCAGCAACCTCTCACCGCTCAATTGGAACTTGGATGAATTGATAACTTTGTACAACAGTACCGGAGTCCTTCCACCTAAGCTTTCTCCCAAATTGCCTCCGCAATTCGATTTCATGAACAATGATAACAAACATCTGAGGAAAGAGGATGACTCGGCTGAAAGCGATATAGATAATATGCCTATGTCTCTTTTGTCTCCGACTCTACCAAATCTGTTTCCAGAGACATCTAGAAATGAAAAGAGAAAACCACCGAAGGAGAATCTGAAGTCGGCATTAGTTCAGCCGTCCCCCAGGAGTGCAGCAACTGTTTCATCCGTTTTGACGGAGCGCAACTCGAAAAGCAATCGCGTCAGATGGATCAATAAAATAAATGACCGGGAAAAGCCCAGGTTCTTGATGCGCATTACCTTTAAACGCCTGCTTCCAAAGTACAAAGACATATTCAGCCCAAAATCACCTGTTAAGTATCAAGGCTTGGGTATAGATATGAATGAGGCTTCTGAGGCCAGCGCGAAGGAATATTGGCTTAAGGTAGCTAAAGACATTCAGAGTAATGGCGAAAAGCTCACTTCTCGTAACTCAATGCTATTACTCGTACATCAGTTCGACTGGATACTATGCCTTTTGATTGCTCATGGTCAAGATGGTGTTGATACTTCTTCTGAGAGACATTGGTATGCTTTGCGCAACGAAATTCCACCACTTGTACAACGGATCGAAAAGTATGTGAAAACCAACAATGTGGACGACAAAAAACCATATTTGACATTCCTTGTGGGCATTCTTTTAACTATAAAAGCTCTTATTCTCAAAAGAGTCAATTCTATCTTGAAATCGTCAGTTGAAGGCTACTTTGATCAAAAGGACCCTAATGCACAAATGATGAATAAGGTTATCAACTTGCAAAAAAGAATCATCAGTAATCAGCAGCAAACTGAGGATGATCTAGCTGAATCCCAAGCTTGCTTTACAAAGTGTGGTCCTCCTGCTAAATTATTCCCTAAAAGTTGGGAATCTCGCAAAAATGCATTTCAGCGACAATCCTCCTTTGTACTAACTCCGTCGACAGACAAATACTTTTTGCCTTTAGGTATGTATTCCGACCTTCGTGAGGGATGTGCGTATCTCTTTTGTTGTGTCAGGGAGTTTTTAGATCTTTACTATTCTGAAATATGTGGGGATGTCCGGTACACTCTCCAATCTGGTGAAAGAAAAAAAGTAATGCCTTGATATATATGCCTATGTCCTTCCTTTAAATAAAATCGTCTCGTGGTAACAGACGGGTGAAATTATTGTTTTTACCTTTTCGATTTCCCCTTTGCCATGTACTTTTCCTTGTAAATCCAACTGTTGCCTATAATTCTGGAATCAAAAAGCTCTCCAAGTCTTAACCATGCTGCAGCTTGATGTAAATCTTTCTTAAAATGCTTCGATTTCGAGCTCCAAAGCTCGCCCAATTTAACCATGGCCTCTGAAGACCCCAAGGATGCAGCTTTACTTAAAAACATTCTACCAACAACCTCGTCTTTGACCAAGGAGTCTAAACCTAGCAATACACACTCGCCTAGCTGAAAGTATGCTCCACCAACAGTATTGCTATCCTTTGAATTGATCTGGATCATTTTGTTAATTGTTTGCGGAGGAAAGCTCGAAAAGTGATCAAACAAAGCAATCGGATCTAAACTTTCCGTTTCAATATTTTTCTTTACCATGGCAACACACTCTTGCGGACCTAGCTCGCTCAATTTAGTGGCATAATTGTTCATGCTAGTAGCGTCGATGGTAACGGTCTCAAGAATATAGGATACTAGAATACAGCGGGAGAACCATTTGATTGCGTGTGCTTCGTTCAATTTTACTCCCTGTCCTAACTTGAGTGCTTTTCCGTAAAGATACATGGCCTTCGGGTAATTGTTGGGAATATTGGCGATAGTTTGAAGCAGATATGATGCTTCCCGAAGGTTACCCTGGGCTTTTGTTTGCAATGCCTTCTTCACCATTTGCTCCAAAGACGGGTCAAATTTAGTGTTTGGATTGAAGATGGGAATGTTCAGTGTCTCTAGCGAAGAATTAGATGCGTTGGAAGATGACGAAAGATTCCTCTTCCCGTTTGGTTGTGGGGACGGGATATAGTGGATGGTCTCTGGAGAGGATGTGTTCGAACCAGGCTTCTCCGAATAGTCGTCTTTACTTTGTTCTTGGTTTTCGGAAACAAAAGATCTAGATCCCGTTGAATCTAGCCGCATAAGCGTATGTGGCAATGGAGGAGGGAAGTTTTCAGATGATGCCAAAGAAGTAGAGGAGTTTTGATACAGATTAGAAAAGTCCGCTTTTAGTGACACAACAGAACCATTTTCCCGCCGCAGAATTGTTTTGTAGGTCGTGGATTTTAATGGCATTCTTGCACCTTGAGACTGTATTCTTGTGGGAATGCTGGAACCGGATCTCATCCTTTCCAAGCTTATAGAAGAACTGGCGCGTATTGGCTTCACTCTCAGATCAACAGACGGAAGACTGGAGGTACCTTGTTCGTTGGTATTGTCATCGAGCCCCAAACGATCCAACAAGCGCCCAGTAGAATGTATCAGGCTGTAGGAATCTCTTCGCGTGGTCTGCTCATCATCATAACTAAAGTCTTCCGAATCCAAGTCCAACCGGTCCAAAAGTCGACCATTGGTCGAGACTGACTCAAATGAATACACACTTTCATTGTCATTCAATGTCTGTAGTCCGTTTGCCGAATAGCTTACAATGGAATCCAGCTCTGAAGAAGAGGAATTATTGAACATCGGTCTTGTCCTTGGGCGCATTGACAGTAGATCCTTTGATATTTCACTCTGTAGTTTATGTAACGGGGACCTCATTTTATCCGGAAGAGGGTCGGATGGCATGGCGATAGGAAAAGAATAATAAACTTGCGGATGTATTAAAGGAGTAGGTAAAGCGAAGGCGCTGTTAAACAGAAGAGTATAATTAGTGTATGGAAGTGTTATGGGCACTCTTGAATTCGAGACTGGTCGGTCACGTGCACACGTATGTTTATTGTATAGTTAACTTCATACTAAACGAAACGGGTGTTTAAAGTTTATAAAAAAGGAATTGTGTCTGAAGTATCTTGTTCCTTACAATATTGTTGTCTTATTCAAATCCTGTTACTTTTCATTTTTTTTTTGTGGTTTTTTTTTGTAAACATCATAGTCTCTAACGACAAATTCGACTGTTCTACGAAAAATATGCGAATCGCCGCAACATTCTCTTTGTTATTTGATATTTTCCAGCGCCTTAAAATGAGCTGATAAACAAGAGCAAAAACAAAACCCAAATAAAAAAAAAGACCATGCAAGATAAGGAACTGAAAAGTTACTTCTCTAATAGAGTAACTATGATTTCCTCTTGCGGAGCATGAAGCATGTCTCGCAACGTAAAAACCAAAATAGGCAAGGCGAAAACCGTTTTGAGAATCGAACGGCTACCGAAGCTTTCGGAACGATCTTGCAGATATGCATGCATGAAAGTGCCAAGTTAAACGGCGTTTGGCATTAGACCACTCCCGCTTCTCGAAACGGCTTCAGACAGGCAAACGGCATCTGGTTTACTCCTGTATGGAGTGGCGATTTACCCTCCCCTTCATATCCCTACCTTCCAAAAAAACTTCCAGTAGGCCCTATCCGGAACACGAGCACAACTTGATTGTTCTCTTTACTAGAACCTAGCTTCCATTGTATTTGTTGCCCAAAATGGATGTCGTAAACAGCCGTCGTCCTAAAGTATCGCCGGAGATTGATCCCTCCACACTTTCAAACTACACCAACTTTAAAGTCGGTCCCACCAAGTTGTCGTTTGACGTTGACTTTGAGAAGAAAACTGTGAGCGGTAGCGTTGTCTATGATCTTGAAAAGTTGACTGCAGTTGACAAAGTTGTTTTGGACACTTCTGTGTTGAAAGTCAAGGCTTGTTCTATCAACGGAAAGAGCGCCACTTTTTCACTCTCTGACGTTGTGGGTCCTTTGGGCTCTCCGTTGACGATCGAGGCAGAGACGCCAGAAACGAAACTTGAGGTGGTTGTTGATTTCGAGACAACAGAAAATTGCACGGCATTACAATTTTTGGACAAGGAAGCCACTGATGGTAAAAGTTCTCCTTACTTGTTTTCCCAGTGTCAAGCCATCCACGCCAGAAGTTTGTTCCCATGTTTCGACACGCCAGCAGTCAAAACCGCTTACAAGTTTACTGCCACTTCTCCACTTCCTGTGATCATGGGTGGAAGGCCAGTGTCTGTTGAGAGCAAGGTTTACAAATTTGATCAGCCAATACCAATCCCATCCTACTTGGTCGCAATTGCCTCTGGTGATATTACAAAGTTGCCAATTGGTCCTAGATCTCACGTGTACTGTGAGGGCGTCAAGGTCAAAGCTTGTCAGCACGAATTCGAAGCTGACATGGAGAACTTTCTTCAAGCCGCTGAAAAGTTGGTGTTCAACTACGAGTGGGACCAGTACGACGCTCTCGTTTTGCCACTGAGTTTTCCTTATGGTGGTATGGAGAATCCTAATGCCACATTTGTCACTCCTACTTTGATTAGTGGAGACCGCGAAAATGTGGATGTCATTGCTCACGAGCTTGCTCACTCGTGGTCAGGTAATTTGGTCACCAACTGCTCGTGGGAACACTTTTGGCTCAATGAAGGTTGGACTGTTTACTTGGAAAGAAGAATCCAAGGCAGTATTCACGGCGAAGCTACAAGACATTTTTCAGCCATCATCGGCTGGTCTGACTTGGAAAACTCCATCAAGGCTATGGGCGACAATGCCGAGAGATATTCCACGTTGGTTCAAGATTTGAAAGATCGCAGCGACCCGGACGATGCGTTTTCCACGGTGCCTTATGAAAAGGGATTCAATTTGTTGTTCCATATTGAGCAAACTGTGGGTGGAAAAGAGGTGTTCGACGCCTTCATTCCTCACTACTTCAAAACATTCAGATACAAGTCGCTCGACACCTACCAGTTCCTCGACACATTGTACGCATTTTTCGCTGACAAGAAAAAGGAGTTGGACTCCATTGATTGGGACACTTGGTTGTACAAGCCCGGAATGCCACCAATCAAGCCCGCTTTCGACACTACCTTAGTTGACCAATGCTACAGCTTGGCTGACAAATGGTTCAACGCCGTTAGCAAGTCCTCTTCCACCAACTTGCATGCTGTATTCAAGCCAAGTGACATTGTCGACTTCACTGCCAACCAGTCTGTGGTGTTTTTGGACACCATCACATCATACAACAAGTTGCCCGACTTCAAGTGGGCTAATCATGTGGATGCATTGAAAGCCATGAGCGAGATTTACGCCGCGTACTCTACATCGTCAAACGCCGAAGTGTTGTTCCGCTGGTTTGTTGTGCAAGTGGGTGGCCATAATGCATCGTACTACGACCAGTTGGGACAGTGGCTTGGAACCGTGGGCAGAATGAAGTTTGTCAGACCAGGCTATGTGTTATTGAACACAGTCGACCACGACCTCGCCATCAAATACTTCACCAAGTTCGAGGCTACGTACCATCCAATTTGCAAAGCCATGGTTCGGAAAGATTTGGGTTTGGCATGAACCTTTGCGTGTGTATAGTATAACATGACATTTTCAGCATAAGCACAGCCGAATGGCATTTTAAGCCTGTACAGGCAGCGCATCTTGAGGCGCGCCTTTATCCAAACAATCCACGCCCAAGATCCAACTACAAGTTTCTCCTGCTGTTGTCTTCCTCAAGAATGTCGGGTTACTCTCTTGCAAACATTCCAGTACGTTTTTGATGACCAAGACTCAAGCGAAAGGAAAACAGGAAATTTTGAATGTCTACCTTCCGTGCTGCCTCCTTGCTTCTTGTACTAACACCTGTCCTTTAGTTTTCCCAGTTTTCTGATAGATTCAATCTTGACAGACTTCGCAACGATGTCGGCTCTCTTCAAGCGGTCGTTTCCAAAATAAGGCCTCCACAGGAGTTTTTCGATTACAGAAGACTTTCCAAGCCCGCCAACTTTGGTGAACTCCAGGGTAGAGTCGGCTACAACTTGGGCTATTTCCAAGGCAACTACATCGCGATTGTATCCATCTTGAGTATTTATGCTTTGATCACCAACTTGTTGTTGTTGTTTGTCATTCTTTTCGTCGGAGGCGGCATCCTTGGTATCAGCAAGTTGGGTGGAAGTGATTTGGTTTTGCCCGTGGGCAGATTCAACACTTCGCAATTATACACTGGTTTGTTGATCGTGGCGGTGCCATTGGGCTTTTTAGCCAGTCCCATTTCCACCATGATGTGGCTCATTGGTTCGTCATCTGTTTCTGTCTTGTCTCATGCTTCCTTCATGGAGAAGCCAATAGAAACTGTCTTTGAAGAAGAAGTTTAAAAGCAGAGAGCAACGACGGTGCTTTAGATTAATAAACGCTGCTCTTTTGATTTCTGTAATACTCTAACCTTTGTCTGTTTCCGATTATTCTGATTACTGTAGCGATATATCACGCAACTTTCTACAAATATGTTCTTAGCTAGAGGATGTATTTCCTATACGTTATGTGTACATGAAAAGGATTAAAGACCACAGAAAAACACGCTTAGATGTTCAACTTAGTTCTTCTCCAGTGTCTTCTCTTAGCGTTGTATCTGACCTTGTTGTCGGTCTTCAATCTGATCCATTGAGGCAATGGTCTGTTTTGCTTGGAAGCTTTAGCCAACTTTTGCTTGGTTCTGAAAGATTTGTTAGCCTGTCCATGTTAGTAAATATATTCCACATTCTGCGATTTTGAGATGATGGCTGGCGTTTCAGCCTAGCACAATGAGCCTCCTTGGTTCCTGGTAGAGCTTATGCCATATGGATATGCTCTCTGAGCTCAACAAGGGATTCACTCTCTTCAAAACGACATGTAACGCTTGTACATACAGGCATCTTAACTAATTCAATGACAGTAGAAGATTTGTTGCAGTCTTACGAAAAGTTTTTTTTCGCCCTGGGCCAGAGTGCGAAGCGAGGATGCCCTGCATGTGGAGATGTGAGTGAGAGTGTGACTGCATATTGGTGGAGTCTCTACCTCTTGTGACTGTTTTTTCTCATTCTGGACATGTACTTAGTTATGGTGTACGGGTCTAGTTTCGCACTGCGACTGCCAGTGTAGGAAGGAAAAAAAAAAGCTGAAAATTTCACCGGTTTTCTTGATTCTTCAACTTTAAGCAGAAATGACCAGAACTTCCGTCCTCGCTGACGCTTTGAACGCCATCAACAACGCTGAAAAGACCGGTAAGCGTCAAGTCTTGATCAGACCATCCTCCAAGGTCATCATCAAGTTCTTGCAAGTTATGCAAAAGCACGGTTACATCGGTGAGTTCGAATACATCGATGACCACAGATCCGGTAAGATCGTTGTTCAATTGACCGGTAGATTGAACAAGTGTGGTGTCATCTCCCCAAGATTTAACGTCAAGATTGGCGACATTGAGAGATGGACTGACAACTTGTTGCCAGCCAGACAATTCGGTTACGTTATCTTGACCACCTCTGCTGGTATCATGGACCACGAAGAGGCCAGAAGAAAGCACGTTTCTGGTAAGATCTTGGGTTTCGTTTACTAAGCGCTTCTCCTGTACTTCTAGCTTAATACAAACTTTTGATACCATTATTGTAGTTCTACACCATTTACAAGTCAATTTCTATACGTCAATGTTACTATTCTGTATTGTTAACCACCCTGGAAGAGACACTGGCTTGAGGCCATGAGATCTCATATACTAGGGCTATAACCCTCAACAATTTAGGTGCACGTGAATGGCTATCTGCACGCATTTTCTTCGATTGTCGCGACGTGTGCAGGTCTGCCACCAATCATCCCAGGAAAATTTCTCAAGAAACTCGTTCCAAAATTTTCATTCTTACAACTTTATTTGTACACTACAGGTAAACATGTCTGCTGGTATGTGCTTCCCAAACCTATAGCTAATCCCAAAAGAATCATCCGCAACGCTATTCCCACCATTGTTCCCATATATTTCTTGACCTAAGCGTTGTTACTTTCAGCCTTTAATGTGTGGTCCGAATTGGAGTGGAAGCAATGGGATTCGAACGGGAGAAAAGATTCCAACACATCATTTAATTTAGCAAATACCTTGCCTTCATATACTAACATTATAGACCGTTCTCAAGTCTTCGGTGTTGCTCGTATCTTCGCCTCTTTTAACGATACTTTCGTTCATGTTACCGATCTCTCTGGTAAGGAAACCATTGCCAGAGTCACTGGTGGTATGAAGGTTAAGGCCGACAGAGATGAATCGTCTCCTTACGCTGCTATGTTGGCTGCTCAAGATGTTGCTGCTAAGTGCAAAGAAGTCGGTATTACTGCCGTCCACATCAAGATCAGAGCTACTGGTGGTACCAAGACCAAGACCCCAGGTCCAGGTGGTCAATCTGCTTTGAGAGCTTTGGCTAGATCCGGTTTGAGAATTGGCAGAATCGAGGATGTTACCCCAGTTCCATCTGACTCCACCAGAAGAAAGGGTGGTAGAAGAGGTAGAAGATTGTAATTTTGCTATTGCTGGTATTTGCGCTGGTGCTTGCATGTTATAATCACGAGTATCTCTACTTTTTTATAATGTTTAATTAGATGGTGTGGATGTGATCCAATTATCGATCAGGAAGGGACTCTGTTCTCGACCACTTATAGGGCATTTCTATTTGTCATATAAAAATGTACATTTGATGAAGTTTGTCGTAGCCTTTTCTGTTTCACTAATTGTACATCGTCTCATGAAGATCGGTTGGTTTTGACAGATTTCCCCCGGTATTTCTTCGCAGCATTTCTGCCTCGGAATGGGGCCAACCTATTGTATCGGTATATTTGTACAACTGATTTGTCTACGAAGCTTTGAAGAAAATTACAGTCGCATATCACTACGATAGCAACCTATTTTGTTCCTTTAAAAAGTCTTCGTATAATCTGGACAAAGCTGAGGTACAGAAGATGGGTTTATTGATTGGGGGTGTGACCTTATTTTGTGCACCTTCTACTGAACTATCCATACGGTTTCTTGGGCGCCATTCGGTAAGAGTAAGTTAGAAAGGTTGCCTGATCTGAGGAGTTCCTTTTTGCAGAGCTTTGGAAGGAAACTTCATCTGCATTTGGGTCAAAAAGTGAAATATGGGATCATTAATGTGACATACTGTATTGTTTGTCCGAATGCGGTAAATATTTCCCACAAAGCCATTTTGTGCGATAAGGGTGCACAGACTTGGGCTGTTTTCGCAGCTACTGTTTGGGCAAAGAAACCCATTCTTTATCAGTGTATTACACTTGGCTATATAAAGAAACCACCTTCGCTGTAAAGTTAGTAAATTGATAAGTGATATTTTCACTGTCTAAACAAATCATGACAGACTTTGTTTTGCTATCCTTGGTGGTTTCTGCTGTCGCTATATTACTTACTGCTTCTAAGCAAACTCGGTTGTTACTTAGCAACTCCTTCCAGAAGTACTACAAAAAATATGTAAGTACATCTGCAAGTTCAACACCTGTTCAGAGCAGAAAAAACTCTTACAACTCTCCCAACGAACCTTTGCCCAAGCCAACGCCTCTCATGATCACTCCTGATGAAGTTAAAAACTTTGATGACAGACCCTGGAGACCTTTCAGGTGGCCTTACCATCAAACAATGTCCATTTTCAAGTTGGATATTAACCACTGGTTGGATATGGATAAGTACTACTGGCACTACATTCAGGAAAAGAAGAGAATCTGGCATACGTATGGACGTCAGAACATTGACTGGCTTCCTGAAGCGTATGATGCTTGCTTGGAGTTGATGGAAACAGTTCGTACTCACATGGTTGACCGTTATCCTTTGCTTTTCACTGTTTTGGTCGATAAGAAGGAAAATGGTGTCGTTCTTAGAAACGAGTTGACCAAGGAGATCTTGGATATGACCTTACCATTGAAGGACCACCCATTATTGTATGTGACTAAGATGGCTAAGGAGGACTTTTACCTTGTTTTGAAGGACCCAAAAGATGGGAAACATTACTTGAAAGCCGCTGCAGTTCCTTTCCCTGGTGGATCTTTCGGTATTGACAAGAAAATCGGAAAACATTTGGATTTTATCCACAGCGATGTTCCTTACTACGAGGAAAAATTGAAAAAGTCAATGGAAAGATGGTTCGAGCGTTTGGATGAAAACAACCCAGTTGAACGTGCTTCTTGGTACATTTCGTGGGACCACAAGTTGAAGGTGAACAACATTTACCAGTTGCCTAAATTCGTTCCTAACTTGGAGGCAGACATGAAGTCCACAGATCCCAAGCAGTTCAACGTTCGTGTTGAGCGCCAAACTTTGAGAAGATTACCAAAGAGTAGGGCTATTATCTTCACGAACCATCCAATCTTCTATTCTATTGACGAGATGAAGGATGAACCCAATGTTCCTTCTCTCCTTAAGAAAATCATCTACGAGGCTCCAGAAGGTATCATAAAGTACAAGAACTTTGACTTTATCAGAGACCACATCTCAACCTATTTGGACTCACTTATTCAGCGCCAAAGAGATTTGGGCATCATAGATGCAGACACTCCGGTGAAAACTTTGCCCACTTATCCTTTTGCTCATTGGGCTAAGACAAACTTTGATTATGTAAATGGCTGGTCCAATCCATCATTCCCTGGAAAAAAGCCCAATTATCAGGAAGAAGTGAAGAAAGAGGTTGTATACCCTAACGACTAAAACCATGTTCGCGCAGGATGTGAATTGACGTCTGGTTTGTTTTGAGCGAAAGACCTTGTGTGCCATACGAAATTATATATTTAAATAAATTTAGATGTCCCCTATAGAAGTGGTTATATGATTAGACTCTGTACGGACAGATGAAGAAATATATGGGTTCGGTGTTAGGATTGCATATAGGCATTCTCGATGTGGATTATGACTTGCTTGAGAGTTAGTCATCTCCATGGATCCCACGATTACGGATTTCTTTTCCCTGTCCGCCTTGTTTGTTATTAATATTTTGACAATTATTCTTTAATTTTCCATTTTCCTGCAATGCAAAGCATTCAGTTGAAGACAATTGGTGCTTCTGGGCCAGCTTCAGGCAATGACCAAGCCCAATCATCTGCAAATAATCGTGTTTTAGATATCAGTGTATCTAGCTCTTCTACTGAAGATGAAACCCCACAAATGCTGGATACAGAGCAAGATATCACTGATTTCCCAGATGGTGGGTGGAAAGCTTATAGCGTTCTCCTAGGCTCTCATATCGGTCTAATTATTAATTTTGGAATTTTAAATTCCGTTGGTGCCGTCCAAGCTTATATCTCAACCCATCAGTTGGCTGGAGAAAAAGTAAGCGATGTGTCATGGGTGTTTTCCATCTACATGTGTCTCCCTTTTTTACTAGGGATGTTTGTGGGTCCCGTCTTTGATTCTCGTGGAAGTACAGTCCTTCTTTCTATTTCGACTGTGTTATTATTCGGTGGTTTTATAGCTGTGAGCTTTAGCAAATCCATTGTGGCTTTCCTTTTTTCCCTCTCTATATGTATGGGAACGGCGCATGCTCTTGCTATCACGCCCTTGGTTTCCCTGGTAAGTCACTGGTTTCTCTTGAACCGAGGTAAAGCCTTAGGGTTGGCCAGTTTGGGTGGATCTGTTGGAGGTACTATATGGCCCCTTATTCTTCGAGCATTGTATGGTTCTGTGGGCTTTGGTTGGGGTATCCGTATTGTTGGATTCATCTGCTTAGCCGGACTGCTTGTCTCGGTGATTTTGGTCAAGCTGAGAGTACGGAGAGTCATATCTCCCACCAGTGCGGAGCATATGGAAAAGACGAAGATATTGTTGATGCATACGAAGAATTTTTTTGATGTCACTGCTTTCAAAGAAGGTAGTTTTACCTTTTTGGTTCTCGGTGTGTTTTTCACCGAAACTGCTCTTATGAGTATTCTCACCTACTTGGCCACATTTGCAATTGCCCACGGCTTTTCAGAGAATAATTCGCTTATTCTTGTTACTGTGCTTAATGCTACGGGAATTCCTGGAAGATACATTCCTGGGTATCTCGCAGATCGTTATGGAAATTTTAATGTCATGGTGATCATGTTAGCAGGATTTTCGCTTTCGATCCTTGCCTGCCTTTTACCCTTCGGTAGTTCTGCTGCAGGTTTATATACGTTTTCTGTATTGTGTGGATTTTTCTCGTCTTCCGTCTTGAGCTTAACACCTACATGCCTTGGATCTATCACACAAGTTGACAAGTTTGGACAGCGGTATGGACTCATGTACACTTGTTCCAGTACAGGTATCCTTTTCGGAATTCCAGTTGGCGCAGCTATCATTGGCGACGAAAGCATGTATAACTACAAGGTCTTTACCGTGTTTTGTGGCGTGTTTGCAGTCGTTGGAACTACATGTTGGGCAATCAGCCGCTATTGTGTTGTTGGGGCTCAATTGAGGGTAAAGGTTTAGCCTGATTTAATTCATCATTATTTCCATACTTATTATCACTTTCTCTTCCGGCCCTGTTGAGAGGCTCTGCCCGTAGTCTTGGAGGTAGCCACATTGCTAGCAATTTGTGCTTGTGCCGCGTTTGCCTCCAACCTTTCCGCCTCTTCTCTATGAGCTTTCATCTCGTATCCTTCATTTTTCATTTCATTGATTCTTTCAACCATGTCTGGAGCAACGTAGCTAAGAATCGTCGGAACGATTAAAGTGAACAATGCCACAGCAAAGAAAGCCGTGTACATTTTGTTTTTGAAAATCACGCCAAAGGGACTCTCCATCACCATTGTACTCAACTTTCCTTGAGCACTTTCATAGTACTGCTTGTAGTCAATGACACTCAAAATGAGGGGCTCTTTGTCGCTGACGGTATGTCCAGATGTTTTATTAAGCCCTTCGCTAGCCAAATAATCGTCATATACATGGATCTGATCTTCATCAACAATCACTCTAAACCGAGTATTGCGAAGATTGAAATCATAGGAACTGATCAAGAGTTCGTACACTCCTTCAGATAAATCTTCAACTTTGAAGGTAAAGTCTTCAGCAACTGGATACTTTCGTATTTTTAACTCATTTGAGGCGTCAAGATCGATTATTTTAACACTTGTCCGAGCCTGATAGTTTAACCCATTTACTATAGGAGAAGCAATGTTTCCCGACTGCGCCTCAATGGCATCATGAGGAACTCCAACAAACTTGCCCTCGAATCCTCTGCTGAGGACACTAGTGAAAAACAGCAGTATAAATAAGATTATGGTAATCGCCAACATCGCTAGCACAATGGAGCTGTGAGGTGTGGATCACGTATAGTAGTAAAGGTGTGCGCATTACCCGGACGATTTGATATGACATAAAAGCGGCAGATATCGCACAGACAAAATTTTCTTCTCTATTGTACCATGTATGTGTATTATTGTAGGGCTACAATTCCGAAGGCTGTCGAGTTTTCGCCCAGAATTGCGGCTCTCTACAACACATACTAGAGTAGACTATTTTTTAGTCACGGGAGTTTTGGGCGTGGTTGTTAATGGATCTTCGATCTACATGTCAACTGCGCATTCCAGTTTTTCCACACATTAATGAAATGAATCTTTGTAATGCTTTCTATCTTCTATTTTCCTTCACGCTTCTAGAGCCCCATCTGTCATAGCAATATAGACCGAGGCTGATGAGACATAAACCCTGTAACTGCGACGTTGAAATCTTGCCAAACCATTTGTTGGACGAGTCATTACCTGAAGACTCGACAAATAGAAGACCCACGAAAATGATGACAATTCTCTTCATCATAGATGCAATAGAGTACGAGAGAGCATGGATCGAACCGAGCAATATGAACGAAAGTGAGCTCTGGCAAAAATGCGATAATGAATCCAACACGATTAAAGTAAGAACAAGCACAAGGTCCTGGGTGCTATCCAAAGTTCCTTTGAAATGCGAAGGGTCTCCTATACTGTGTAAAATGTTGAACAACTCGTAAATGACGAACCCAGCAAAGGAGAAAATGAATCCAATCACGGATATATAAAAGATCACGGTAAACTTATCAGGCTTTTTCGTGAGCGTGGTAGGTGCAAGTTTGGCAAACGGATTTGTGTATGTTCGGCCCTTTTGGTATTCATTAACATACCGACTGTGTGCATGGGCTTGTTGATCGAGCTTCAAGTCCGACACCGAGTACGGAAGAGTACCTAAGTTCGACTTGCTCTCAAAATGATTAGAAGAAGGCAGGCCAAGTGGAGCTGGACTGGCAGGCCGACTAGGATCTGTGTTCAAAACTAAGGACGCGGGGTTCGTCTTTGTTCGAGAATCCCATGTTATTAGCTCCTTGCCATACATTTGCTGACTTGCCATAAACACGGCACTCAACGCGCTGTAAATTAAGCCCTCCACATTTTTTCCTTCAAACGAGCTGACTAGCACAGACTGCTTTTCCTGCTTGGTCTTTTGATCTGGATCGACCAAAATCATCATTATTACACCTGCTAAGAGGGGGGTTAGCAGAAGGTATGTCAACATAGGAATGTGTACTCCATATACTACTCTGTAGCCAAAAACCAAGAGCATGGGACTTAGCGCTTTCATAGTGGCCACAGTTGCGACCGGAATCAACAGAGTGGCGCTTAATGAGAAGTATTTCAGGGCAAACTGAAGCAATCCCAATGGGAGAATCTTCAAGAACATTTCTTTGCTGATTATCGGCCTGTTTGCATCTGCTGGAAGTGTATCTGGAGGAAATAGGCTCTTGAGTTGGGGAAATATTCGCAGACTCTGAATTAGACTATAGGACAAGATACCTCCAATGAGAAACTGGGCTGAAGAAAGAAGGAATGGGTATGTCATCTTTTGTAAGATAATTTTAGTCACTTGAGACGTGAATGACAGAACCAGGTACCATGCTAAACATAAAAGCAAAGTCTTGATTGAAATCGGAGGTAGTATGGATGCCATTGTATCTTCTATTTCTATGTTTCGAGGAATGTAACTGTATAACGCTGCAAAGTTGGTTCTATGTGCTTGCTTTTTCCTCTTCCATATAATGGCTGTTCACTCCTATTTGTTATCTAGTGAATGCTGGACCTTCATCAATAAGGTGAGGTGTCTTGTCTATATAGGTGCTATATGTATGCGCAATTTCTTAAACTAGAAAGTATACACGCATCCCGCAGAATCACCAATGATGACTTGAAATCTGCCACGATTAATCTTCTCCTCGTGGTCTGTTTCCGATACCTTCAAGGCTTGCATGCATGATACATCTCCCTTTATATGGGACTTGAGATCAACCTCTTGAAGTATAGTTAGCTTCCAATCTTTGAGTCCAACTGTCAACTCGTGAATCTGTAGATTTTTGCCTGCTGTGGCGTAGCAAACGAAAACTACTTCACTAGACCAGTATTTATGACATAATTCCTGTCGAGGTGAGTCAATCAATGCATCGGAAAAACTGGCAATGGATACGGCAGAAACTGGACCTGGTGCGATCGCTTTTTGTATGATCATATCGCCATTCAAGGTGTAAAGAGTGAGTATGTTCGAGTACATGGTGCTGTAAACGGTACAAATATTGCCCGTATCATTTGAGATAGAAACATTCACTTTGACATGATCAGATGAGGTTGGGGAGGAGATTTTTCTCACAAATTTGAACCGTGTGAAATCCCAAAGAATCATGCATCCATCGGTATCGACACTAAGGCACACCTTGAATGTTTTGCTATAATGAAACTGGTGAATAGCACTGAAATGGCCCCTTAATGTATGTTGATAGAGAACACTTGTTGTCGGTTTTAAAGTGCACTTCCATACATGAATAGCCCCATCAGACGAACCAGTGACAAATCTTTTGTTTCCAATCTGGGCCAAAGTAGTTATGTTTGCAGAATGGAGGTTCATAAACAAAACTGTATTGATAATCAAGGACCCGCAGAAAAATTTTGACTGCAGTGGCGAGGGCTTTCTTATAAGGAGATCATCTTCTGAAGAAACACACCATGGTCTGCCAATCCATTTGCCTGTCTTGGAACTGATTTCCAATTTTGCAATAGGTAAATTTAGTTTTGACTCAAAGGACACTTTTGGTTGATTTTTGTTCAAATCAAGTAGCGTAAGATACAAACTGGGAAGATTAAGAATCTCTTTTGTTGGATGAGGCTTGGTAAACAATTTAGCTGGTGTCTGACCAAAATTGTTAATCATTCCAATCACAGCTCGCTTCTCCAAGTCATCCTTAATATGATCTAGATCAACAGCACCCTCATAGGACAGATGATGAAAAACATTAAGTGCTTCAACAGCTTCTGGTCCGCTTTGTTTGAAACCAAAAATCAAATCAATCCACTTGTGCAAGTTCGCGGAAACGTAAGGACTTTCAAGTGCTTCCCTATTTTTAGCGATGAAAATCTTAGGATCGCCCTTTGCCCATTTTGGTAAATCAACATCACCAATGGACTCGCCACTTTGAAGTTTTCCAAATTCAAAATTATTGATATTGGTTAGAAATTCCGGGAGGTAGAAGAATTCGGGAATTAACTCACGAATATCCGTTGTATTGTCCCTAGAGGCAGAATCCCAAGCTCTCTTGATAGAGTTGAAAAGTCTATCCGCATGGTCAAACTTTCCCCCTTGCAATAATAGATACGAGTGGACGTAAGGTTTAAGACGGATTAAATAGGATGCAATAATCATCGCTGAAGAATAATGCGTACCATAGTGAAAAGGAGGAGTATTTGGATCATTGAGACTCAGCAATGCCTCATATCTCTCTCTAAACTGTTGCGCTCTATCACCTGTTTGAGCTCCCATAGGCTTTGAAAGATCTCGGAAAGATTTGGGGTCAGAAAGGTCCAATTCTTCACTTTCATAATCAGCAATAACCCATGGAAATACTGGATACTGCGTTAAATCATTAAATGTCCTTCCAGCCATAGTATTGAGGGTCATCAAATAGTAAAAGTTAGACATTTCCCCCATCCTCCATTTTTTGGTGGCTGATAGCGATGATGGACTGTTAAAGTTGTGTGAGAATGCTGCAGCCAACCTAGACGTGGAGAAAAGTCCTGAAAATGAGGACAGGCTTGAGCTGTGCAGAAGGTTCGATGATACTTCCAACGTGGTTGCAAATTCTTTATCCAATCCTTTCTTCGTTGCATACGGAGATAAGCTGTTGTGGATGGAATCTCTCTGCTTCGACGACAAGCAGGTGATTAGAATGCTTGCACCATCATCGAAAAACATTTCCAAAGCAAGATCCCGTAACAAAAATTTTCTTCTTGATATGGAGCCAAGGGAATCCAAGCTTAAGCTGCTCACACGATGTGACTTAATGCCCGTTTTTGTCGTGGCCTTGATTAACTGAAGGTATGGGTCACGCAAGTCTGGAGATGCCTCATCTATATCAACCACATTCCCATCTGAACAATGGAAGTAATTCTCTATCAAGTATAAGTGACTAAATCCCAAAATCATCAAACTTTCCACTGCATCTAGACCATTTATCCGTGAAACGTTCCACAAGGCTTGAATTTGGTCACCCATGTACAAGCTGCGAAGGACTTTTCTGTTCCGATCTTCATAGACAGAGACTGCGTTTTGCTCTTCATTATCAATAACTTCTTCGCTGTCGTCAAAATCAACGTCTAAATTCCCAAGAGCGATATCTGATAAATGTAAGGAGTCTACTCCCGACTCTGAAAATGCAACCCCACAGTCATCGAAATCATTTAGTTCTGCTCCTTGAGTGGATATAGGCTTTATGGGTACGGACACATTGTATGTCAACTTTTCTGAATCAGCAAGTTGTGCTTCAACAACTAGTAATTTTCTCATTCTATCAACGCCTTCAATGTAATCCAAAACGTAATCGCTCCTCCTAGCGAAAGAGCCAAAAAAGGATCTGAATATTTCCATTTTCATGGAGTTGAACAAATTAAGAGATATCAGGTCATTCTCTTGCTTATCCAGTAACTCTCTATTGAAATTAGTGAGCTCAGTATTTATCGCCAGCGTTCTGAGTGTTTCACAATCCTTCGTAAAACTTTTGATGTAAACATCATTCATGTAGCCTAACCTGCCGCCATTGTTGAGCATTACCGAGATCATATCTATCACTTTCAATGTACCAGTCTCCTTTAACTTTGTTACTCGAAAATGGAATTTTTTATTGAAAATGTGTTTCAATGTCGGAAGTTTTTGCAAGTGTCTAATCGATTCTTCATCATTTTTCGAAATCAAGGTATGAAAAAACTCACTAACAACTTCATTCGAGTTAGCATAATCAGATAAGCTGCAAATTTCATCAATAATATCGTCAAATGACTCCTGCCGGCAAATGTAAGAGGTTCTCATGAAGTTCAAAAAATGTTCCGAGAAAGCCACTTCATTCGCAACTTGAAGTTTAAGGAAGTTACCCATTAATAGTTCGATGATACTTGCTAAGTACGAGTTTGAAAGGATCCCATCCTTCATCAATATCACTTGCTTAAGTAAGATCAGCTTCACTCGTTCGTCAAATTTTTTTGCGAAGTTATTTTCAGTCTCCTCCTCTTCTTCTTCTTCTCCTTCTTCTTCTTCCAACGTCCCCGTACTGCAGTAAGAGAGCTGCGATAGCTGAATTACAATAGTGCGTCCCAAAATTGCACCTAGTTTGTAAGAGTTAAGATCGGTTCTGTTGTTTGATGCAACTTCAAGTACCGCAACAATGCAATCGCCAAAGGTTTCTAGATCTGTAGTGCTAACGTAGAAGTTCGCTTCCACGAATTCCTTATAGTAGTAGTAGATTAAGTCCAAGATTCCATCAAGAAAGCTCTTCTCGTTGAAAATGAATTTTGAACTGCTCATATATTCGTTCACGTGTTCAAAGATTTTGGGAAAGATTGAGTCCAATGCAATCTTTGTGGTTATGTCACTTAATGACCTCAACATTTCTAGAAGCTCTTTCATTTTGGAAAGCTTTGCTATGAAAATCTGGCTCAAAACTGACACAAACTTCGCAGTGCTCAGCTCAAATTCCCGAACTAGGGACAGCGAAAGCCATGTAAGAGAAAGCCTTAAATGGCCAAGGAGCTCAAACGCTCCTTCAAGCCATTCCTTTCCAAAAAAGAACTTCTGTAAAGCTATGGAGTTCCCGTTACCAATTTCGATCATACCTGCGTATTGATTGATTAAATTCAATACATTGCTAGATAAATGGGAAATTTCCTCATGGGGAAATTCAGTTGTTTTCGATCCTTTCATAGGAGAGCTGGGAACGCTCAATATTCTTCCGTGCTTCAGACTCAAAATGTACATTCCTGTAAGGGCCATGTTATTCAAAATAAGCAAGAATTCAGGTATGAGGAGCTTGCTAGGTTTCGTAGTCAAAGAATCATCCTTTGCTAATTTAACAAGGGATATATTTGGATCCATTGGACCCTGAACATCATAACCGAAACTGGCTTCAAAAAGTAAACATGTTACTTCAGCGGTATCCCACCAATTTTTTAAGAAATGGGTAAGAACATTAAGGCCATTATTACCATGGAAGAATCGCTTGATAATATGAGGTCCTAAAACTCTTAAAAGCTTGGCCAAAGACTGCAACCCACTGCAAACAACTTCTTTCGAAAGTTGCGTATGATCATTCGGGTAACTCAACAATAGCAATATCCAGTGAATGGTAATAGACCTTGAAAACTTCTTGAGAGATTTAATCGACGATGAAGGTTTGCATAACTCGTCCGTAAGGGTTTGAAGTGCAGATACCCCAATTTCTCGGGAACCATAGTCAGTCGTATGGAATAATGTAAATATGATGAACCTTGAGATCGAACGAATCGTTTCAACGCTCACATCATGACAGATTACTGTGTTCAATGTCGTTGATAGATGTTCAATCTCCTCTCCCAGCATCTTTCCCTCTAGTATTTGAAGTTTGATGTGTTGAATGAGCCTTCTCAAAAGTTTCATTTTTGAAAGCTGCTTCACATTGAAAGTAGCAAACTTGCCTTTACTGATTAAGGCTTGTAAATGCGCATGGAGAATGCAAAAATCCGAAGTACCTGAGTAGAAGTCTAGGTTAAGGACAAGTGAGCGATAAGCCACAGAATTGTATATGAGTGATTCTTGTTCGTTTCCTTGACGACAGCCGACAAACACCAAAAATCTTTGCAAAAGGCCATGACAGCTCTCAAACGCAGAAGTTGAAGGAATGGAAAGTTCTGATGATTCCCTGTCGCTGAAAAAACTAGTCGTCTTTGTCTCGAAAATCAATTTTGGATTGAAGTTATCTTTGAAGTAAGAAAGAATTATGGCCAAAATGTCATAGCCATCATTATTCTCGAACTCCTTATCAAGCCTCCAGTCACTCAAAAGACACTCTAATAGTAAATCAACTGATTGTAAGAATATCTCGTTCCTTGTCTGAGCTGAACTGTATTCAGCTTTTGTGAGAACTTCAATCAAGGTCAATAGTAGTCCAGAACCACCTAATGAGTACAAAGCGCCATGTATGCTTTCCGATTGATGTACAAGAACTCTCAGACTTGATGCGTTCTCCATTTTTTCCAGGAAGCTAATTTCACTTGTATCAAAGCGAATATGAGACATTTTAGGCATGGACTTGACTAATACATTCACTATTGTCTTCTTGTCAGCAGTGCCATTGCTAAAATTTTTTGCTGTAAAGGAAAAGAATGGACCTGACTGTTTTGAAGGTTTGAATTTTGAAAGTCTGGCGTGAGAATTGGAGTGAATTATATCGTTTACCTTGAAGCCCATCTTAACCAATGCTTTGTGACTCATATGATTGAGAATGCTGATAACGTTCTCACGAGAGTATTCCTTGTAATTCCAATTGTAGCCGATTCCTAAGCAGAAAATCAATGCAATCCATTCGTAAGAAAGGTTCAGGTTGAAAATAACCAAATCTTTCAAAAGCAATTCGTCTCTGTTAACTTTACCAAATTCACTCGATTCCAATACTGGGCCAATACAGACCGAGCTCCACTGCCCAATCATTTCAGACAAAGGAGAGCAAGGAATTGACTCACTATACTCGCCATCGATGAACAAATTGAGGTTTTTTTCTTGATCATAGGCAAGACCAAGATGAATGTATCCTTGGTTTTCATTTGGTGAAGCTTCAATGATGTGGTTAAAAGCGAACTGTATTCGAGAACCGTTTGCAACGCTATGTATTTCGATCATCACCTGCTTATAATCGACTAGTTGGATTTTGAAAATTGAAGAGTTCCCGTCGGATGCGTTCGCAAGCAGAAATAAAGTCATGACTGGAATCTCATCGGCAGCTCTTGTCTGGGGAGCTGGTTGGTTTACTTTAAACCAAGTGACGATAGAGATGCATTTCAGCAGATGCATGTCGGCTGTGAGCGCTAAGGAAGCCGGCTTTTTTGTAAAGCTGTTAAAGACGTAGAAGCTAAAATGGGAAGCGTTCCGATTGAAAGTCAAGTACAAAGTCGTCAAAAGTAGCTGCTTGGTTTGCGTTTTGATTCTAGACGAATTTGAAAGCAAAGGGAGTATAATGGCCTTCAAAATCTTGACACCACATCCGAGTTCGAGAAATGCAACCAAGAAGCGGATTCTTTGAGCTGCTAACCCACTTTTTGTGCAATAGGTTTCAGGTTCAGTTGCTTCTGCGTGTTTCACCACCTCATTGACTAAAATCGGGAGTAAGTTGTATCGATAGAGTTGGATTTTAGCCATATAGGAAAATGTTGTCGTTTGAATGAGTAGCTCATAGATCAAGAGCTTGAAATCGTAATATACTGAATCATCCAACTCATCAAGGGACTTTAGGCACTTGACAAGGGCGTCTTTGTTGGAACGAGCAAAATAGATATGCGATTGAGGAAACAGTAGAATGACTTCTTCCAGAACGACACCCACTAATAAGGAACTCTGAGTGGCACAATCGCTGAGCTCTGTTTGCCAATTACATAATAGCTCAGTGTTGATGGAAAAATTCGTTAGCACTTCACGGGATAATAGATGTATCAATTGGATGTCTCGCAGTTCGTCAGCTGGAGGCCCACAAATACTGGTACTCAGAGATGACATGATGTAATTGTGGAATACAAAGCCTCTTTTTAAGGAAAAATGTGCTGAGATGTAGAGGTGAATTTACACGGGTCGGATATGATATTTCGCCGCTCAAGACTGGGGTAAAAGCTAGTCCCAGTCAGGATAAGAAGATCACGTGCGCAATGTCAAGTCTGCTTGCTGTTGACATGTCCTTTGAGCCAAGTGGCCGAATAACAAAAAAAAAATTGAGCGAGAAGTATTCACCAAGTCCTGGTCTATCTTCGAAATACCGAGACCTCCGAACGAAACTCCCTTTATTCACAAGCTTCGGAAGAATACTGGATAGCCGCACTAGTCTTTCGCACGGCATCTACACACTACGCGAACCACAGACTCTGACAGTATATTAGATTCTTCAGCTCCAGCGTGTTCATACTCAATGAGCGAGGAGCTTCAAATACCGCAAATGGCTCTGCATAGCTCTTCCGATCAGGTCGAGTCGCCTCACATTCCTCCGGTGGAGCATGAGCCTTCGCCACCGCTGACTGGTGATGCTGAGGATAATGCCAATGTCGATATTGCTCTGTTACAAGCCGAATGGCGTGGGCTAATGGACACAAAACCGGGAGATGGCGATGTATGTTATGTTATTCCACGCGATTTCATTCAGAGGGTACTTTCTTCGACCGATTGTGCTTGTCTAAAGGATTTTGCATCTTTCGTGGGAAAGTTGGACAACACGCGGATTCTTGATGCAGCGGGGAACTTGTTTCCACTTGGAGAAGAGCACGTGGAAACAGCATTCGTGTCACCTGAGTTGTATCGTTTGTTCCAATGCCACTTTGGCCTGCTTGGGCCTCCAGTAATTCGCAATGTATTGGTTGATGCAGAAGGTAATGCGGTTTTGGAAAGATTTCCTCCGTATTTTCTTGTCCACACATTGTGCAAAAACGCTCCAACAACAAGAGCAATCTCTCATATTGGCGGCTTAGAATCCCATTTTAAATGTGCATTTCTGCTCTCTCAAACCAAAACATTCAAGGATTTGGTCGATACAATTCGCAATCTCATGAACGTTGACAAGAACTCAAGCTTAAGAGTCTGGTTTATCACCACTGACAATGTGGAAGAATTGTCAGCAAATATTCCTGTCTCATCCTTCATCAACAAGATACAGCATAAGAAAATCGTGACTCCACAAGTCATGAAGTTTCTGTTACAAAGCCAGGGTATACGCTCCTCCAGGCTTCATTTGGTGGTGGAAGTAAGTGAAAAATCCAGCAAGAAGTTCATTTTGGATCAGGCCGTTGCTTCGACCGCCCTTTCTCTGTTCGACATGAATAAAATCACAACGACTGGTGGCAACTTGGGACTATCCAATCTCGGTAACACTTGCTACATGAACTCTGCTTTGCAATGTCTTGTTCACGTTCCCGAAATCAACTTTTATTTCTTCTATGACTTGTTTGAGAAGGAATTGAACAGAAGCAACCCGTTGGGGAATCTGGGCGACGTGGCAGTTGCATTTTCTAATTTACTTCATAAGTTGTTCGATTATCCTGGGAGCTCGACAAGCCTGGTTACGCCTAGAGAATTCAAGTACACAATTGGTCGTTACTCATCTATGTTTCACGGCTATCAGCAACAAGACTCTCAAGAGTTTCTAAGCTGGCTTTTAGATGCTCTTCATGAAGATCTTAATCGAATTTACGATAAGCCGTATTGTGAGAAACCAGAACTCAAAGATGAGGATGTGGAGAATCCTCAAGCAATCGTGGACTTGGCCAAAGAATGTTGGAATCTACATAAAAAGAGAAATGATTCTGTGATTGTTGATCTCTTCACAGGAATGTATCAATCAACGTTGCTCTGCCCGGTATGCTACAAAAAGTCTGTCACTTTTGATCCTTTCAACGATTTAACGTTGCCTTTGCCTGTTAACAAGAAGTGGTATCACGAATTTACCGTTGTCGATTTGAGTGGCTCTTATTTAGACTCTTTCATTATGAAACTTGAAGTTGAGCTCTCTAAATCCTCTACGTATGAAGATTTGGTGGTTTACTTGAGTAAACATTTGGGTGTCCCTCGCGATTTCTTGTTCCTTTTTGAAATTTTCAGGAATTTCTTTTACAAAAATTTTCAGGAGGATAACTACCAACAATCATTTTTGCCCATCAATGAGATTATCGGTGACGATGATGCCATTTTTGTATATATCATCCCACACACACCTGATGATCGAATCATTCCAATGATCAATGTTGCGAAAGATGAGGATAGGTCATATGATATAACGGAACCATTTGGTATTCCGTTATTCATAGTTTTGAACAAGCAAAGCGAATGCTCAAGGTTGCTGCAGATCGAGAAGAAAGTCTCACTCATTGCGAACCGTTTATCTACGGCCAACAGTAGCGAAATCAAATCACAGGCAACCATCGTGGGGGGCGAAACTAGTGACGAAGTGATGACTGAAGCATCTGAAACGTCACAGGGAGAGACTAAGGAGTCTTCGGCCCTGATAACCGATGGTCCAAGCGACGCTAAGTACGAAATAAGGTATTACAGGGAAGGAAATCCAAAATTCAGTCTGAGTTATCGCAGGCATGCCCGCCATCATGTGGGTCAGCCTGAAAAGAATTTTGCGGAAAAGATCTTGAATATTCCGCATGAGAGACCACAATTCAATAATTTGCCACTCTTGATCGAGGCGGTTCTGAAGCCACAACGTCAAAATCTGGGGCTTAGTACTGGAAGAAGCGATAGTCTTGAACCCAAGTTGGATGATCAAAACCCCGATACAAACTTGAAAGTCTTGAGTGATGATGAGGATGGTAATCTTTGTACTCCTTCCATAATAGGAGACGATGAACAGCGTCTGATTGGTGATAACACCGACAATGAAACCAATTGGGATAATCTTGATAGTATGTTTTCTTCAGTTGATAACTTACCACCAATTGAAAATTCTAAATCTGCTGAAGGCACTTCTGAAAAAGATTCAGATCCTGAGAAGAACGAAATAGACGGTATCCTCCAAGGAAATGAGCTTTTAGTGATAGATTGGAAGAGCCATAGTTACCAAGATTATTTCGTGGATGCGGATAAACGAGCATGGGAGAATCTTGATTACGTTTCTAACCCAGAGTTAGAGGAAAACAAACGCAAGCTTGCGGCGCAGCAGAGAACAACTATTTCCTTGTATGACTGTTTACGAAATTTTAGCACGCCTGAGGTATTGGGTGACCAAGATTTATGGTACTGTCCTAGGTGCAAAGAGCATAGAAGAGCTACTAAAACTATTCAGGTGTGGTCCACCGGCGATATCTTGACATTTCACTTGAAGCGCTTTCAGAGTGCACGATCATTGAGCGATAAAATCAATATGGTGGTTGACTTCCCCATTGAAGGTTTAGACATGACAGAGTATGTGACTTCAAGTCAAATTTCAGAGCAACCACTCATATATGATTTGATTGCCGTTGATAACCATTATGGTGGATTAGGTGGAGGTCATTACACTGCCTCGGTCAAAAACTTTAGAGACAACAGATGGTACTATTTCAATGATAGCCGCGTCACTCCATTAGACGATCCGAAGGAGTGCGTGACTGGTGCTGCGTATTTGTTGTTTTACAAAAAACGAAGCAGTAATCAATTTGCTGGAGGAGAGTCAGTGGGGCAATTCATTGACAAGGGCCGCAATGAATTCGAGCAAAAATTGATGAAACTCAAAGACCTGTTGCTTCAAGTCACAGAAGAACTTGATTTATACAGAGACCAAGAGGCCGTAGAGAGTGCAAACCTGTTAGAAGTGGAAAATAATGAAGAAGAGGACCTCTATGAGGACGCTGAAGATGATCTACAGAAAGTGCCAGCGCTTGCATCGGCAAAGAAATCTAGATCTCCAGTCACAGAGCAAAACATGAAATTTGAGAACCAGCGCAAGCAAAGGCTTATTTCGAAAGGCTCGGACCTGCCTCGCTCCGTGAACATCAACTTGAATTATTCTTCATCTACTTCAAACTTAGCTTCTCCTGGTGGATCTACCGACGATGAGAGAGATGTGTGAGAAACGAGATCCTGTGGAAACGTACTAGAATTATACTCTTCATTCTTATAGATAATGTACACACAAGATTAAACTTTCTTCAAAGCTATTGCTCTGCTGTTAGAAATTGCAATGGCTTTTTGTATGGTTTCCAAAGAGATATTAGCCCCACCACCGTTTATGCTGACATGCTTAAGCTTTTTCCCAGTACTAACAATTGTCATTTGTGACTCAGCACAAAACTCTTCGGCCTCGCCCTCCAAATCAGCCAAAAGAACAGACTTGTTTGCTTCCTCCTCGAGGTCTATTAGTCCAAAGCTCGATGAAATGCCAATGTCTTCCAGCGAAAGGTTGACAGGCTGTGCAAGGGCCCAGTTAGAGTCGATATGGAACAACCCTGAGGACTGGTTTAAATGGCCAAAGTTCTTCCGCGAACGGACTGGGACTTTCACGTTAGGGTCAATACCTGATTCTGCCATGTATATACGAGGTAACTTGACATTTTGCAAAGCGCACATCAAGGAATGTTGCACAGCGTCGAAAAGTGGGCCCGAACGCGAGAAAACCTTGATGTGAGCGTACAAAGCGTACTTGAACCTCTTCTGTGTGATATTGATGGTGCTGCTGAGGCTTTCAAGGTCTGTCTTATCCATCGAAGAGTCATCGGGATACACAATTGAAGTGGTGTTGCTCGCTTCGTCGGTGATCTGGTATCCTGGCACCATTCGAAGACTGGCCAGGGGCAAGATTCGCAGATAAAGAATGTGATTGTACAACTTCTGTGAGAGTATCATCTCCTCGTCACTAGGAGCGCCACTGCGGCCACGAGCCACCTCCACCACTGGATACACCGATGAGTACAGAGGGTTTCCAGCATCAGAGGCAAGAAGTTCGTCTGGTCCACTCAGTTCGGTGATTCCCATGGTGATTTCACACAATATGTGTGTGTTTCCGCTCTTCACCGTAGACAGCCCCACAACAATGTTTGGGCCATAACTATTGAGTGTACCTGGCGATGCCAACAATGGGCGAAATTCTTCAAAGCCACGCAAGCATGGGCGAAGACCCAACAGCAAATGGCGTTGAAGAGATACATCAGGTGCAATACGTGCTAGAACATCCGGAGGAAAAACCGCGTGCTGTGGAGGTTCGGACATGCTAGAGAATATTTCTTCAAGATGGAGGCTGATGAGATGAAGCGAGCATTCTTGGTTGTATGATCACGTGATCAATCTAGTCAAAAGTCTGGCTATTCATGGCTGCTCTTTGCTAATTGGGACGGTTGTCATATGGGAATTTTACTGCGCTTTTGTCTATGCTTCCAGATATTTCCGCCAAATATATGATTCGTTTTGAATTGTGTCCAATGGTTCCACTCTCTTCACATTCATACGGCTGTGCAGGACTACATACATGCTGAAGGTGGATCATGAGTAAATGAACATCCAAAAAGGATTTTATATCTTCAAACAGAGGCCTACGAAGAGGAGATATGGCTTTAAGCGCAGTGGTGTTTGTGGAACAATTAGCTAACTGTAGCATTTTTTGGGAATCAAGGTATGTAAGTGGTTTGGTTCGATTTCGCACACGGTATGTCAAAAGACGCAACTTTTATGAACAATCTACCCTAAGTGGATGCAAACTCTTTCTAAAAAATTCTGAAAATTATCTACAATCCCCGACATTGAGACTTTGTCAAAACGTCATCCGGCTCCCCATCGTACGAACGCCACGCACCCCGCATGTTCGCTATCATCTTAACACCGTTCACCACCAGTTTCTCCACCTGCACTCGCCCACCGGTGTTTTCTCATCCAGGCCTAAGATGCACTCCGATGCTTCAGCCTATCATCGAATCACAACGGACATATTCGGACTTTGTCTCCATGCAGGGCCGGATATCTTGCCTCAATATGGAACAACCACCAGTGTCAACCTTTAGACCAAGCACAAGTCAAAACAAAAGAGAGGAAAACTTCTCAAAAGTTGCATCTGCCTCAATATCTATCCGAAGTAATACTTTCCAATGCGAAAATGCTTGATGTATCTCCGCAACCCATTGTTCCCCTGCCCACTTCGTCTTTTTTTTTTCTCTGACTCATGAGTCACATGGACTTCACCCCGCATCGGTGCATTCCGGTAGCTGAAGTAAGTTGCGCCGATGCAGTTCGCCGACGGCCCGGCACGACTTTGATAACGCTCGACATGACGTTCGAAGCAGTTTTGATTGGACAAAGCTGCGCGAACTGGGCAATTATACAGGCATGGTAGATGATGCGCACGCTTCGAAGTGCGGTGGGACAAACAACGATTTCGGCCCTATTCAGGAGAGCTCGGGAAAATTTTTTTGATTAATTACGCCTCCAGTGTCCCAAATTTTTGAAAACTTTTTTTTTTCTTCTTTCTTGTTCTTTCAGCAAAGCATTTTTTGTCTTAAGTCTGGCCCTTTATTGCTCCACATATAGTCGAGTGGCTGCTGTTCTTCCCTAGTTGCGTATCCTCCCTTGTCAATTCACTGGCACCTATCAGACTGACTCTGATCGATTTGCGGAAAATCTTCAATCATACTTCCCCCATTGGAACGTTTATCCTCCGAAACAAAAATACTACTTCAACCACTGACTTAGATTTCAATTCGCCATAACTGATTGTATGTAAAATTCCCTTCGTTTGCCCCAATATTATACTAACTGTTTCAGATAACATGGCCTCATACTTACCGCAGAAAGAGTTTGAAACTGTCAACATCTACAACTACGATGAAGTTCCAGAAAACTCCTCCTGGGCATCTGCTTTGCCTGTAGCAAAGGGATTGTACAATCCTGAAAACGAAAAGGACGCTTGTGGTGTTGGTTTCACTTGCCACCTTAGAGGAGAAACATCCCACAAAATTGTTTCTGATGCTAAAAGCTTACTTTGCAACATGACTCACAGAGGTGGTGAGTTGAACCCAAAGGATGGTGACGGTGCTGGTTTGTTGTCTTCCATACCCCATAAGTTTTTGGTCAGAGAATTCAAGTACCACTTTGGTGTGGACTTGCCACCATTAGGCCAGTATGGTACTGGTAATGTCTTCTTTAAGAAAGACGAGGTTGTCTTCGAAAAATCGAAGAAGACTTTTGAGAAAATCGCCTCTTCTTTGGGCTTGAAGGTTTTGGGTTGGAGACAGGTCCCCCACGACTCTAGCATTTTGGGCCCTGCTTCCTTGTCCAGAGAGCCTTACATCTTACAACCAGCAGTGGTGCTTGCTGAAACTTTTGGCACGGACATCACTCCAGAGGAATTCGAGGCAAAATACAAAAAGGACTTTGAAAAGAAGATGTTCATTTTGAGAAAACAATCTTCTCACACAATTGGCTTGCACAACTGGTTTTACATTTGTTCTTTGTCATCGAAGACAATTGTTTACAAGGGTCAATTAGCTCCTAACCAGGTTTATGCTTACTATTACGATTTGGTTAATGCTGACTACGAGGCTCATTTCGCTCTTGTCCACTCACGTTTTTCAACTAATACCTTCCCATCATGGGACAGAGCACAACCTTTGAGAATTGCGGCTCACAATGGTGAAATCAACACCTTAAGAGGAAACAAGAATTGGATGAGAGCAAAAGAAGGTGTGATGTCTTCAGAATTGTTTGGTGAAGAATTGGAAAAGTTGTTCCCCATCATTGAAGAAGGTGGCTCCGACTCTGCAGCATTTGACAATGTTTTGGAATTGTTGGTAATTAATGGCGTTTTATCCTTGCCTGAAGCCGTCATGACCATGATTCCTGAAGCTTGGCAAAACGACAAGAACATTGACATGAAGAAAAAAGCATTCTACGAGTGGGCTGCCTGTTTGATGGAACCATGGGATGGCCCAGCATTGTTCACTTTTGCCGATGACAGGTACTGTGGTGCTAACTTGGATAGAAACGGTTTGAGACCTTGTCGTTACTACGTTACTGATGACGAGAGAATCATTTGTGCTTCCGAAGTTGGTGTCATTGATGTCGAACCTGAAAAGGTTTTGCAAAAGGGTAGATTGCAACCTGGTAGAATGTTGTTGGTTGACACCAAAGAAGGAAGAATTGTTGACGACCGCGAATTAAAGAGCTCTGTCGCCTCGAGATTCGACTTCAAATCATGGGTAACCGCAAACATGATTACCATCGATGATTTGTTTGCCAAGTTGTCCACAAGAGATGTTGACTTGGACGACTACCACATGACCGAAGCAGGCAGCAAGTCTGTTCAAACAGATCCTCGTTTGATTGCTTTTGGTTACTCCAACGAGCAAATGAATGTCATTTTGGCTCCTATGGCTGAAGCAAAGGAAGCTTTGGGCTCCATGGGTAATGATGCTGCATTGGCATGTATCTCTGAGCAGCCAAGATTATTGTACGAGTATTTCCGTCAGTTGTTTGCTCAAGTTACCAACCCTCCAATCGACCCTATCAGAGAAGAGATTGTCATGTCCTTGGAATGTTATGTTGGTCCTCAAGGTAACTTGTTGGAAATGAAGCCGAGCCAATGTAACAGATTGCTTTTGAAGTCCCCAATCATTTCTTCAAAGGAATTAAATGCCATCAAACACATGCAAAAGGTGTACCCAACGTGGTCTGTGGCCAACATTGATATCACCTTCGAGAGATCTGAGGGCATTCAAGGTTACATTAATAAGATCGAAGAAGTTTGTCAAGAAGCTTCCAAAGCCATCTCAGAGAACAAAAAGGTTATCATTTTGACGGACCGTGCTACAAGCTTCAACAGAATTCCAATCTCTGCCTTGATTGCCACTGGTGCTGTGCACCATCACTTGGTGAGACAAAAGCAGCGTTCCAAGGTTGCTATAATTGTTGAGACGGCTGAAGCAAGAGAAGTCCATCACACTTGTTGCTTGGTCGGTTACGGTGCTGATGGTATCAACCCATACTTGGCTATTGAGACATTGTGCAAAATGAGAGATGAAGGATTGTTGAAGGTGGATTTCTCCAACGACAAAATCATCTCCAACTACAAGTCCGCTGTGAACGCTGGTATCATGAAAGTCATGTCCAAGATGGGTATTTCGACCTTAGCGTCTTACAAGGGTGCACAAATTTTTGAGGCTTTGGGTATTGACAACTCTGTTATCGACAGATGTTTTGCTGGTACTGCTTCCAGAATCAAGGGTATTACCTTTGAGTACATCGCTCAAGATGCCTTTTCCTTGCACGAAAGAGGTTACCCATCTAGAGAAACTATCAAGCCTATTGCCTTGCCAGAAACAGGCGAGTACCACTGGAGAGACGGTGGCGAGAAGCATGTCAACGATCCTGCCGCCATTGCTTCCATGCAAGATGCCGTCAAGAACAAGAACGAGAAGGCTTATGAGGCATACTCGAAGAAAGAGTATGATGCTATCAAGCACTGTACATTGAGAGGCTTGTTAGATTTTGACTTTGAATCTGCCACCCCGGTGCCAATCGATCAGGTTGAGCCATGGACAGAAATTGTCAGAAGATTCTTTACAGGTGCCATGTCTTACGGTTCCATTTCTATGGAAGCCCACTCTACTCTTGCTGTGGCTATGAACAGATTGGGTGGTAAGTCCAATACCGGTGAAGGTGGTGAAGATCCTGCAAGATCTCAAGTCAACGCTAATGGTGACACCATGAGATCTTCCATCAAGCAAATTGCATCTGGTAGATTTGGTGTCACTTCCTTCTATTTAGCTGATGCCGATGAGTTGCAGATTAAGATGGCCCAAGGTGCTAAGCCTGGTGAAGGTGGTGAATTACCTGGCCACAAGGTGTCTGAGTCTATTGGTAAAACTAGACATTCTACTCCAGGTGTTGGTTTAATCTCTCCACCTCCTCACCACGATATTTACTCCATCGAGGACTTGAAACAATTGTTGTATGACTTGAAATGTTCGAACCCAAGAGCAAGAACCTCAGTTAAGTTAGTCTCCGAAGTCGGTGTGGGTATTGTTGCTGCTGGTGTTGCAAAGGCTGGTTCCGAGAACATTTTGGTCTCTGGTGGTGACGGTGGTACTGGTGCCGCCAAGTGGACTTCAGTCAAGTACGCGGGTTTGCCATGGGAATTGGGTCTTGCTGAGTCGCACCAAACCTTGGTGTTGAACGACTTGAGAGGAAGAGTTATCTTGCAAACCGACGGTCAAATCCGTACTGGTCGTGATGTTGCCATTGCTTGTTTGCTTGGTGCCGAAGAATGGGGTTTTGCCACTACTCCTTTGATTGCCATGGGCTGTATCATGATGAAGAAGTGCCATCTTAACTCTTGTCCAGTTGGTATTGCTACCCAGAACCCCGAGCTTAGAAAGAAGTTCAAGGGTACTCCAGAGTCCGTTATCAACTTCTTTTACTACGTGGCCAATGAATTGAGACAGTACATGGCCAAGTTGGGTTTCCGTACCATCAACGAGATGGTGGGTAAGACTGAGCTTTTGAAAGTCAGAGATGACTTGAGAAACACAAAGAATGCCAACATTGACTTGTCTCCTATCTTGACCCCCGCACACACCATTAGACCAGGTGTAGCAACCCATTGTGTCAGAAAGCAAGATCATAAGTTGCATATCCGTCTTGACAACAAGTTGATTGATGAATCCGAGTTGACTTTATCGAAGGGCTTGCCTGTCACTATCGACTGCAATGTTGTTAACACTGACCGTTCTTTGGGTACTACTTTGTCTTACAGAGTGTCGAAGATTTTCGGCGAACAAGGTTTGCCACATGACACTATTCATGTTAACGTGAAGGGATCTGCTGGTCAATCGTTCGGTGCCTTCTTGGCATCCGGTATCACATTGGAGTTGGAAGGTGACGCCAACGATTACATCGGTAAAGGTTTGTCTGGAGGTAGAATCATTGTCTATCCACCTAAGGAGTCCAAGTTCAAAGCTGAAGACCAGATTATCGCTGGTAACACCGCTTTCTTTGGCGCCACTTCTGGTACCGCTTTCATCAGAGGTATTGCCGCCGAAAGATTTGCTGTTAGAAACTCTGGTGCGGTTATCGTCACTGAAGGTACCGGTGATCATGGCTGTGAGTACATGTCTGGTGGTAGAGTTGTTGTCTTGGGTTCTACTGGTCGTAACTTTGCCGCCGGTATGTGTGGTGGTATTGCCTATGTTTTGGATATGGCTCAAGATTTCATGACTAAGGTCAATTCTGAAACTGTTGAGTTATCTTCAGTTACCGACCCTACTGAGATTGCTTTCTTGAGAGGCTTGATTGAAGACCACCGCCACTACACTGGCTCTGAAGTCTCTGACAACATTTTGAACGATTTCAACAGAATTTTGCCAAGATTCGTCAAGGTGTTGCCTCATGACTACAAAAAGGTTCTTGAGAAGGAGAAACAGAAGCAAGAGGAGGCCAAGAAGAATGAGTTGAATAACTTCTTGAAGTCCATTAAGGAAGATCCAGAAAGCGATGCTACAAACGGTGAAGCCGCCAAGATCAAGAGGGGTCATGTGAACCATGCCGCCAAGAGTGCAGCTCACGAGCCAAAGGTTTTGGATCTCGAAGACACCATCAAGGACACAGAAGTGGCTAAGAAGGCTGTAGCAAAGTTGGACAAGACTTTTGGTTTCATGAAGTACAAGAGAAGAAACGAAAAGTACAGACCAGCCCAAGAGAGAACCAAGGATTGGAATGAAATGACCTCGCGTTTGACAAAGGAAGAGTTGCAGGTGGAGACCGCAAGATGTATGGACTGTGGTGTTCCATTCTGTACCTCGGACACCGGATGTCCTATCTCCAACATCATCCCTAAATGGAACGAGTTGGTGTTTAAGGACAGATGGTACGATGCTTTGCAGAGATTAATGATGACCAACAACTTCCCTGAGTTCACGGGAAGAATTTGTCCAGCCCCATGTAACGGTGCCTGTGTCGTTGGAATCAATGATGACCCAGTCAACATTAAGTCTGTTGAATGTGCCATTATCGACCACGCTTTCGAGCAAGGCTGGATCAAGCCAAACCCACCCCAACGCAGAACTGGAAAGACAGTTGCCATCATTGGTTCTGGTCCTTCTGGTTTGGCTGCAGCAGACCAATTGAACAGAGCTGGTCACTCGGTGACTGTGTACGAGAGATCGGACAGACCTGGTGGTTTGTTGATGTACGGTATTCCTAACATGAAATTGGATAAGCGTATCGTGCAGAGAAGAACCGACTTGTTGGCCGCCGAAGGTGTCGAGTTCGTGTGCAACACCACTGTTGGCGAAGACATTAGTGCTGAAGAGTTGAAAGCTACGAATGACGCGGTCATTTTTGCTGTTGGTTCCACCATTCCAAGAGACTTGAAGATTCCTGGCCGTGATTTGAAGAACATTGACTTTGCAATGAAGTTGTTACACTCCAATACCAAGGCTTTGTTGGATGGCACGTTAGAGGAAATCAGAAAGACTATTGCCGGCAAGAATGTTGTGGTTATCGGTGGTGGTGACACTGGTAATGATTGCTTGGGTACCTCCACTAGACATGGAGCCAAGTCTGTCACCAACTTTGAATTGTTGCCTCTCCCACCAAACGCTCGTCCAAAGGACAACCCATGGCCTCAATGGCCAAGAGTCTTCAGAGTCGACTATGGTCACACTGAGGTTGCTACTCATTACGGCAAGGACCCAAGAGAGTACTCGATTTTGTCGAAGGAGTTTGTTGGTGACGAAGAAGGCAACGTCAAGGGTATTAATACCGTGAGAGTCGAATGGAAGCGTTCTGACTCGGGCGCATGGCAAATGGCTGAGGTTCCAGGTTCTGAAGAATTTTTCCCAGCTGAGGTTGTCTTGTTATCTATGGGTTTCGTTGGTCCGGACGCCGACAAGCTCCAGGTTAACAAAACCAAGAGAGGCACCATCGGTACTACTGATCCTAGTGGCTACAGAGTGTCTGCTAACGAAAACGTGTTTGCTGCTGGTGATTGCAGAAGAGGTCAATCTTTGGTTGTGTGGGGTATTCAAGAAGGCAGACAGTGTGCCAAGGAGGTTGATGTCTACTTGATGGGCACCACGAGATTGCCAGGAAACGGTTCTATTGAACAGCGTGACTTCAAACTTTTGGAAGAGTTGGCTGAGAAGATCTAGATTTTATAGTAAATGAAAGCAACCAGCTAATTCTCCAGTACTTACAACTGTAATCTAGAGCATATCATGGGTATACACTTCGAAAATTACGGTAGATTATTACATTGACACTTCGGAGCAAACGTGGGATGCACATAAAGTGTTACGGGCACGTATGTTATGCATTTCGATGCGCCAAGACGATAATCGAACCCATGAGAAAAAGGTACTAGTGTGAATGGAATACTAGCTAGTTCGGCGTCCCTAAAATTATGCTAGAGCTGAAAAACGCAATCCTTATGTTGCCTTGCAGGCTGTAGAAACATAAAGAAAAGACAAAAAAAGCAAGAAAAAACAACAAAAAAAGGTAAGAAAATAAGTTTCGGCGCTCGGGAAAATCAGGATATCGAAGCGAATAGAAACATAGCCATCCAGCTTCTAAATTTATAAGTTCCACCAGCAAAAGTCAGCGCTCGTGATGCTTCTCTCCTCTTTTCTTTTTCTAGTGCTTGGTATTTTCCACGACACACTCATTACCGATGCCTGAATTGATAAAGGTACACATAATGTTTCACATTGCTTGGGCAGATGCACGAGCCAGAAGACGCCTTGCGTGTGTGCATGAAATTGCCCTCGGAATACACCGGTGGCCCATTGCCAAATCAGGTTAACTTAGTGTGGTGTCAAAGCTCACGCTCTGCATCCTGCCCAAGGTTATGCATTGTCTCCCTTGATTTCGGGGACTCTTTTCTACGCTGGTGTGACTTTTTCCCCTCATTAAATCTTAACATCAATATACACTGTTGCAATTTGACCCAAATAGTGATGATCAAAAAAAAAAAACAAAAAAAACAAAAAAGAACAACGGGTGTTATCTTACATTGCCGATAAGCCTACAACAGTATGGAATTCTATTCATGTGTTTCGCTTCATAGCGTATTGTGGAATTAAATAGTATGCGACGTCCGCGGATGGAACTTTTTTTTTATCTAGATCGCTATCTGCTTGGGAGTGATATGGCGCAAGCAGTTTCGTTTGTTTTTGTTCTCAAAAATGGCGGCTGGCTCAGGCGACCATTTGGTTGGACGATGATGAGTATATGCCGTCTGTATACCCTCGGCTCGGCCCTCGTATGTATGATCGGTTATGTTTATTTCTTTAACACAACATAAGGCGCAGTGGGCAGTGCCCTCGGAATACTGCGTGGTAATTTTTTCCGCTCAAATCAAGCAGACTGTTTTCGTCCACTCCATGCGGCAAAGAATATATAAATAACCCCCTTTTCTCTAACCTTCTTTTAGTCGAATTTGTTACTTTTCGAGTTTTAAATCCCTTAGTACCGATCGTTCGCTATGCAATTTAAGTCTTTGCTCGCCATCGCCGCTGCCTCTGGCTTGGCTGTTGCTGCTAACAGTATGTGTTTTGTTCCCGGCCCAATAGGGTCGTGAAAATTTTACAGATTTTGATCTCGACATTTTTTGCCTCAATACTTCACCGCTTTGTCAATCCTCATTTTTCACACTAGGATATGTGTTCCGTGGCAATGGTTCACATTATTCCTCGGGCAGCAAGTGTTTTCGGCCAATTTCCTATTTTTTTTTTTGAATTTATACTGACCCGTTTCTAGACTCTTCTTTGACCACTGCTACCCCTTCTGTTAACAAGGCGTGCTCCTTCAGTGACTTCACTGCTACTGCTGCGACCCAAGTCTCTCAGATTGCTGCTTGCGCTACCGCTGTCGGTGACATCACCATTAGCGGTGAGGGCATTGGAAGCGTTGAATTGAACGGTGTCCAAGCCGTTTACGGTAGCTTGCTCGTCAATGGTACCAAGGCTACTGTTCTCGACGCCCCAACTTTGCAATTGGTTGCTGGTGACTTGACTGTTTCTGACTCCACCATCTTGTCTACTGTCAACTTTGCTCAATTGAGTACTGTCGGTTCTTTGACCTTCAATGCTTTGCCAGCCTTGGAGAAGACTGGTTTGACTACCGGTTTGACCTCCGCCGAAGAAATTACCATCCAAAACACTGGTTTGACCTCTTTGGACGGTATTAACGTTTTCGAACTTAAGACTTTTGACGTCAACAACAATGCCGACATTGAGTCTATCGACTCTGGTTTGCAATCTGTGACTGACTTTTTGTCCATTAACTACAACGCTGACAAGGTCGAGGTTGTCTTGGACAAGTTGACCAGTGCCAATAATGTGGAATTCCAACACATTTCTTCTCTTTCCGTTGCTAACTTGACTACCGTCAACGGCTCTTTGTCTTTGCAATCCAACACTTTCGAGTCCATTGAATTCCCTCAATTGAAGTCTATTGGTAAGTCTCTTTCTATCAACAAGAACGACGAGTTGGAGGAGTTTGACTTCCCTAAGTTGACTACTGTTGGTGGTGCTTTGAACGTTCAAGACAACCAAAAGTTGGACTCTTTCTCTGGCTTTCCAAAGGTTAAGCAAATCAGTGGTTCCGTGAACCTTGCTGGTGACTTCAACAACGGTACTTTCCCAGACTTGGAGAGAGTTGCTGGTGGTTTCAACTTGACCTCTACTGGTGACTTGACTTGTGACTCTTTCGTTAAGTTGAACAAGAACGGTGACATCAAGGGTGACAAGTTTTACTGTGAGGGTGCTTCTTCCACCATCTCTTCTTCTTCCTCTAAGAGCGGTAACGCTAACGGTTCCTCTACTGAGAGCTCTGACTCTGACTCCAGCTCTGGCTCCAACTCTAGCTCTTCTGCTTCTTCCTCCTCTTCTTCTTCGTCCAAGAAGTCTGGTGCTGCTCCAGTTGCCGGTGTTCAATTGGCTTCCTTTGCTGTTGCCTTTGCTGGTATCGGTGCTTTCTTGTACTAAGCAATTTGTCAAGCAAAAATGCATATTCAACATGGCCCAGAAGAGGTATTGCTGAATCTATTTCTTCAAAGAAGAGGAAAATTGCGATGCATGTCAGCATCTCAAGTACAAACTAATTTTTACTACTTCCCATTTTTTTCTTCCTCTTACGTTTACTTTATTTTCGAACAGTCGTATAACCAAAAAAAAAACGTACTAAGATTTGTCGTCTAAGTTTGGAGTAGAATTAGCGCTTCGTTTTGTGTGTGTGCGTGCGTGCGTGCGTGCGTGCGTGCGTGATGACAATATTCCGTAGACAGGAGAAAGCCAAGTGAAACACCTCTTTCTACCCCAGTTACTTTCTATACCACCATGAAGTTCACAAATATTGCAATTCTATTATTTGCAAGTGTTACTCTTTCCAAAAACGTCATGAATCTTGAGAATTTGCATGCGGCTATTGACAAAGGGGAAAATTCAAAACGAGATGCTAAAAATGTGGTTTCCGTAGACGACTTGCGGGCAGCTATCGATAAGGAAGAAGGAAAGTCAAAGAGGGAGGCAAAAAACGTACAAAATACTGAAGATTTTTTCAAGAACCACAATAAGAGAGACCAAAATGTTCTTCTGACACCAGGGGATACCTTGCTTCAAAATATTCTTCCCCTGATGCCCAGTGTTTCTATCTTTGCTGGATACTTGAGAGACGACGCAGAAATACTTTCCGGAATGGAAGCAAAAGAAACTTTTACGTTTTTACTTGCTCCTTCGGATGATGCTATTGCCACTAAGCTCGGTGGTTTGAAACCGTGGGAGTTTCCAAAACAAGTAAAGAATGATGATAGCGATGATGAAGTTATTGCTTCAAATATCGACAACTTCTTGAAGGCTCATATATCATCAGATGCAGCAGTTCGGGCTGGGTCTTCTGAGCTCTCTACTGTTTTGCTCAATGGAAAAAGCGTGATTATACAAAGTGATCCCGCTACTGGAGTTTATACCTTGCAGGTTGAGGGAAAGCCAATTCCAGTTTCTAGCTACCGTCTGGCAGGGAATGGCGTCGTTTTGATTATTGAGGACGTATTGAGTAAGCCTCAAGTTTAAATTGATTTTAGTGTTTTTAGTTCCTTTTCTATATTCAATTCAGGTTACATTCACAAGCTTGTTGTATGGTGCTGTCGCACCATTTAGCGCTAAGCCTACGTACTGCGGATCTTTGTTAGCTTTTTTAACTTATTCGCTCAAATTGCTGATTCCAGTTTCTGTGTGAGCCTGACCGTTTGCAGAATACTCAAGCTTCCACTTCACCTTTAATGCCTTATTCACCGGATTTTCAATTGAGAATTCTTGGCTGAATCCGCGTGCCGCAAACGGTTGTATCACATTACCACTCTGTGGCCGCAAATCTAACTTGCAACCCTTCGGAACAGCTACCAGAAGCTTTGCAGCTGACAACAATGAACTCAGCAAATTACTCACAAGAAATTTTCCCTTGAAAAGAGCGGCATTGGCCGCAGTGAGCGGTTCAACTTCCAACTTAGTTTCTCCACTCTCGAAAAGTGTCTTTACATCGACAGCAGCAGCATTAGCACTTGAGGCTTGGACTTGGGCAGGAGAAGACGTTGGAAAGTCGAAACCAAAGGGATCAAGCTGTGTAGACGTGTTAGACTGAAGTTGAGGAGATGGCGAATGGAGGTCACTTAAAAAGTCAAAATTGTTTGCGCTGTTTTGAGTAGTCGAAGGTTTGGGTTGCTGAACAGAAGCACCACTTGAAGTAAACAAAGAGTTCGTAGCTCCACCACCAAGGGCAATGGAGCCTCCAGATCCATAAAAGTCCAATGGGTTAGTCTGTTTGTTGGACGACCCTGGACCTGGCTCTGAAAAGGTCAAGTTTGACAAGTCACTGAGTAAGTCGTTATAACCCTGCTGGTCTTTGCTAGATTCTCCCGACTCAGTAGGCTCATCATCATCGAAGTCAATTAAATTCAACTCCTTGGCAGCAGAAGCAGCAGCAGCACCGCCACTAACCTTGATATTTGAAGCTTCTTCAATATTACCATTCTTGATGAGTTGGAACTTTTGAGTTAGTTGATTAATAGTATCATTCAAGGCCAACAAATCTTGCACATATTCCTCATTATCGTGCTCCTCTTCAATAATTTTGGTGACGCTAGGCTGTGCACTCTTGATCAGACCGTACAAGTCAAAAATGGTCTCATTCGAATCGTCGATCTTGGCACCACCTGCTTCCACACTGTTCAACATCTCGGCAAAAATTTCGGTTTTCCTCTTCAATCTAGCTACATCATCGTTAACCTGCTTTTTGTTCTCTTGAACATTATCGTCTTTGAAGCCAGCCATGATTTTCATCAACTTGTTGGCCTCCTGCAAGTCTTCTGGTTTTCCTCTTCGGATCAACTCTTGCAACTTTGCACTGTGGACAATTGCTTCTTCCTTTTGAATGTCCTCCAAAGATTTCAAGGTATCAGCTGGATTTAAAACCGCAGCATCCTCAACCTTCACTTCGGGGAAAACATACCCCTTATTCAACAACAAACGATGCATGTCTCTAATATACCCGAAATCCAGCTTGTACTTTGAAGTTTTGCAGATGGTCTGATACCACTCTTCAATCTGAGCCAATATCATCCTCTGGACACGATTGTAGCGCATAGTGGGTCTCTCCGGAAATCTCTTAACAAGCTCGTTCAAAAACTCCTTTCTGGATATCTGTAAATGGAACGGATAACCGCAATTCTTTACCAAATTGTCCAACAAATGAATGGCCAATTCCGAAGTTTGAGGGTCTCTTTGATTGATTAGCTTGACGACTGCAATTGCAGCCTCACGTGGAATCGACCCTTGCTTGGCATTGACATAATCGCAGATCTCCAAGTTCAAAGCAAGATTAGGCTCACTGAGAGTTGGCCGACAAGCACGATCTAGATGAATTAGTAGCTTCCTTCAAAGTTGGTATATGTTTAATACATACAGATCCTCCGCAAAAGCTTTGGGTTAATTTTAGAAAGTGAGTACCCAGATGAGCTGGACATTGTGTCTTGTGGAATACGATCAGATAGATACACCTGTTAGGGGTGGCTAGACTGAAGTAGAGCTATGTCCGAGAGGTACGGGTGTATAATTAGAACGTGTATAACTTTCTTGTAGAAAAAAGACGAAATAGCATTCTGATTCCGTCCATTTAATGTCCTAGCAACAAAATACACAACGTGAACTAATTACATTACTTCTTTGAAGCCATTCTTTCAATAGGTGTGGAGAGACTAAGCCTTGCGAGGTACGGGTGTATGTACACATTTTGCGCGTACTAAGGGGATCTTAGACCGTAATCTTCCTCTGTAATGACAGAGGATTCCGTTGATGATGATCCATTACAATTGAAAGACCTTGCGGTGAAGTATTCCTACCTAATGTACAAAATAACTGACCACATTTCCAACTTAAGTGAGCTTACTTATGAATCAGTAACTAGAAAGGAGAAGCTTATAGACCAAGAGTACTTTGAGAAGCAGCTACATTTAGATGAACAGTTACAAGAAGCAAATGATATGATCAAAGAATGTGACCAGATAGAAGCGGCATACATGAAACTAGACCAATTGTACCTATTTGTGGAAGATTTCAAAGCGAGAATCACCCACTTGGAGAGTGTGTTTAAAGAGCTATAATAATCACACCATGTTGTACAGATCATGTTTCACCTTACTGTCTGGAACTGTATGTGGTACTGAAGCAGTCACTGGTGTAGCTAGCGCTTTCGCTCGATACTTTTCAACTAAGTGTTTCTCTAGCAAGACGAAATTCCTCAGATTGCACTTGTACATGACATTGATGAAATCTCCCACAATGGGGATTAGTCCAATACCAAAATCAAAGGCGATATTGTACTTCATCTTCAGGACTAAGGCTGGAGGTAATCCTCCGTCTATCTTCTCAGCCGTTCTTAACAATTGCATCGCTAATGTGGCGGCAATTATGTCCCCGATCCATGGAATAAGGCCAATAATGCCAGCCCAGCCTAAACGTATTCCGCAGATACTCAACTGCAAATCCAAACGATACGCTTTTCGCTTGACAGAGTTTAAAATTTTCAAGTCGTGCTTACCTATGAAATCAGGAAGTTTCCTCTTTCTTTTACTTCCCTTTTTTTGGTAGAAATACAACTCGTTCTCAGGAATCTCTTCGAAGTATGGATCATCTTGAGGCCCCACGGCGAAGACATGGTCTAGATTAGTCTGTGGTGTTAGCACATTGCTGAAAATTGAGTTGAGATAGACGAACCTTCTTTAGGAAATATTTATAGAAAAGCTGAGACATGGAGAAGTAGTGAAGCAAACAAAAAAAAAAAAAATGAAAGAAATTAAAGAAGAATTAAAATACGATTGGTAGCAATCATCAAGCGGCTGAAAATGACATTCCTGGCGCGCACAATATTAGGCTGAGCCACGCAGCTCCAGATAAGCGTAAATCATAAAATATTAAAGCCATATCGTAACGCATAACTATAGTTAACAAAATTGAAAAGAATCAAAATTAAGGTTTGACGATCACATAGTCTTTAAATTCTCTTCTCTTTCTTTAGCTTGGCAAAATACTCCTTCCGCAAGTTTCTCAAGTCTGGGGGCTGTTCGATGCCAAGAGACCGGCGAAGTTCATTGACATCCATTTCCAAACTTTTCTCCCAATAGACATTAATCAATGGCTTTGCATTTAGTCCGCTTCTAAATGCCCAAGGATAGTAGATGCTGTACAATCTTTCTCTTTGCGAGGGCTTCAATCGCAAAGGTGCTAAAAGTGCTCCCAATCCTGGCATAAGAATTCCCATGTTCATGAATTCTAAGACTTTCACAGCAATCTCGCCTTCAATAATGATAGGCAAGCCAGTGATAGCATGGTAGAAATCGTGGCATTCTCTGTATCGTTGATAGATGTATGCCAATTCCTCGTTATCAATAAAGCGAACAGGAACCCTCGTATCAGGAGAAACACCCTCCCGATCAAGCCAGCTCACGTAAGTGTGTCCAAGCGTATTTTTAGGCAAGGCTCTCAAGTGGTCCAAGTTTAAAGAAGTGCTAGTCATTCTCGGTTTTTCTCTTAAAATCTGTCGTCCAACAGGGTCAGAGAGCATTTGCATCTGTAACTTTCTCAACACAGGCTCAATTGCAGTAGATTCACCTAATGCAACTATATTAGCGTTATTTTCTGGATGGAAAAACGATCCAAGCCCAGACCCTATAAACATCATGAACTTCTCTATTCCATAAAGTGGGACATGCCCGGGATATTCCGATTCCCGCCTGCTAAAGTACTTGTTACTAGCAGGAGATACTTTTTTCTCATTCAATGATGCATTAGGGTCCTCATAATGAAGCTCACCTCTTTCCATTTTCGAAGCGAGTTGATTGTTCTCATTGAATATCATAGACCCAAAAACGGCACTAGCCGCAGTCAAGAGGAACAGTCGATTCTGAGACCTTTGTAAAGAAACTGATTTTGAAAAGATTGAACGGGAGATCATTGAGCAGGAATGAGGCGAGATCCACGTCTTTGAAAGCTCTTGTAAAATCGCGCCAGAAGTTACACCATTCTGAACACCTTTACACCATCATCTTCAGTTAGACCCTTACATCAAGAAATTTGAAATGGAGTTGAGAGAATCCACAGAATGTGGAATCGTGTAGATGCAACCCATATAATGTTAGGTCATATCTTAAGCAGTAAATACAAGTTAATGATAAATAAGAAAAAAGTACAAAAAAAGATGGGTTGATAATAACTCTTGCAACCCAATAATCGTTTCCGTTCGTATATTCATGCTAAACCATTCATTCATTTGTTCGATGTTTGATACAAGTATCCAGCGACGACAACAACAACTCCCAAGATTACCCCTTGATTTTTGAAACTAGCCAACAACAGAGATAAATGGCGCAAATATGGATATTCAGCAGCTGAATGTTCTGTCACCGAGTCGTTACTCTCAGGAGTATGATGTGCTATGACGCTCGACTTGCCTTCATCATCGTCCTTTTCATACCTTATCGGTATATATTGATCATTATTGGATTCATCAGGAGAACCAGAAGATGGCGTTTTCAAAACTTTAGCTGCAGGCGTAACAGTTGTAATGTTAGAGGTTTTCTTCACGTCAGAGCATGTAGCATCAACTATGCGGGATATCTTGCTTACACCATTAGAAGTTTGTGTCGTTCGATCGAGTGTTCCATTAGCATCAGGCTTGTCAGTCTCCTCAGCTTTTGCCAGAGACATTTGTTTTTGTAGCTTCGAATCAAGTTCTGCCTTTTCTAGTTTGAGGTTATGAACTTGTTCCTCTAGTTTCTCAATGACTGAGCGATGTCTGTCCTTCTCCTTTTCATTTTCTAGAGAGATGACCTTTAATTTTTTCTGGAACTCTTGGTCACGAGCTTCCAACTCAGCTTTCAAAAACCGGGAGTTGAGTTCATCCATCTTTGTAGTATAGTTTTTGAGGTAAGTTTCTAATGAGCTCAAAGAACTGTTTTGTTGTTTTACTAAAGCCAAGTTCGCCATGAGAGTGTCAATCGTGGACCCGACATTAGGCGCATTAACGATGAGTGAGTTTTTGAAAATTCCAGCATTCAAACTGTCCTCCGATGTAGATGCAAGCGCATCTTCCAAAGAAGGGAAAATATCTCCGAACATTGCTCTTTCAAAAGTTTTGAAAGATTCATCATCTTCTTCTTCCACCAGTTCGTCGAACTCTTTATCCTTGTTATCCAGTAACAGGGCGAAAATTCTTTGAATAAAGTCAAAGTGTCTCATCTCGGACGCAGAGAACTTATTTATATCATCTTGCGTTAGTTTGGGTAGACCACTAAGAACCGGTCCAGTTGGATTATTGGATACAATATTGATATTTTCAATCCGGGCGCTGATTTGCTTATGACTTGTTTCGATTTGAATGTTAAACCCAAGATTTATGGAGTCACCTATATTTATGGGAACTGGTTCGGCGCCTATCTTGTTTTGGTTGACGAATGTACCGTTAGATGATCCCATGTCTTGAATCATCAACTGACCACTCTTTGGCTCAATGTACATGCAAGCGTGCGTTCGACTGAGAACACGGGAGTCAAAATAGCCGTTGTTAACGTGCGGTTTAATTTTTGTGCCTGTCGGACGCCCTAGTTTGCAAGTTTCTGGGTAATAGGGGACATGAATGTGCTTTTTCACAAAAGTATCGTTCAATGGAGCAAGTGTAACATAGTACTCTGCCTGATGTCTTTTTTGTGGCTTGGCGTTCATGTGGTGACTTGCAGAGCCAACGCCACGGCCCAAAATGTTCGACGGAGACGAGTTCAAACGTGGTGGTAGGTACATTGACAGAGCAACAACCTGGGACTGAGAGTTTGATCTTTTCCGTAAGGCTGGGCCACTTTCCGGCACTGAAGAGGTACTAGTCTGGAAAAGCTCCGACACATTGAAACCGGATGATTCAAGTTGGCTCATGGTGTCGGGTATTTGTGGGCAAAAGCTCGTCTAGATTCTTTACACCAACTTATGTGGACAGTAGTGCATACACCCGTACACCATATCAACCTTTCTTCTTCGGTTCTACTCCGATTGAAACATATGCATATATTTACAGGCAATAGTCACAGAGGGAAACCCTACGAGGATAAGCATTTGCTTACCCGAACTTTTTATTAGTGAAACTCTTCACAAATACGACTATGAAGCATGGGAAATTGTACTTGTATGTCAATATTTTCTCGAGAAAAACAGAGGGCAATCATAATTGAGAGCAAAAACCGAAACCTTTCTTAGTAGTAGAATCAAGAACCCTTTGTTGGAATAAAGCTGAAGCCAGTTTTCAAAGACAATGATCATGGTTTGCACATAACCTCACGTCAAGGTAAACATAACTTCTCGCGCTCTGAGGATGTGATAATAGCGTGTCACATACTATGAAGAAGTCGCCTCTATATACAAGTGTCCATATACTTGACAGCTCAGTCGAACTTCTCAACTCATCCATAAGATCGTTAGAGTATGCAACTCGAGATGTTAAACGGATCAAAACAGTTCTCAATACGCAAAAAGTTTTCGGTGTTGTACCTGAGCTGGACTTAGAAAGCGCAAAGCGACAAGTACAAAGCGAAACAAATACCCAAGTCTCTACCTTGATGGGCAAATTAGAGAAAGAACTTGAACGTCTACGGAGGAAGAAAGCTGGTCTTGAAAACAAGTTTAAACTCCAACAGGTGAGGCTTGAAACTGCAGAAAAAAACGGTCGAGAGTCATTCACCACCACATTACGAGGCGGAATACACAAAAGCGCAGAAGAATCAAAAATATCCAGGCTAAGGCTCTTGCAAAACAAAAAAGAGAGACTAAAATATAGCTTGTCACGCATGAATTTACAAGATACAAAGGCTCGTTTGAGCATGATTCCTTCATTACCGCCCCAGAAATAATCAAATCGTTTACTATTTACAGTTGCTCGGCCTTCTCTGGCTTCATAAAGTCCGAGCCATCCATGTGTTCAATTTTCAGAATGTTTAAAAGTTTCGCAACTTCCTTTGCGAACTGCTCACCCACAACCTTGATACTTTCTGCTTTGCCTGGCCTTAACTCTTCCAATGACGTAGCAGTTGCATCTGGTAATCCACACATAGTATATGTGTTCAAGAACTTGAGGTCTGGATTAACATTCAAGCCAATGCCATAGGAGGTGATTGCTCGTTGAATATTGCATCCGACAGAAGATATTTTCTTGTCGTTGGGTTGCATCCAAACTCCTGGATTCTCATTGACATAACTGTCTAGATTATAGTTTTTCTTCAACAAATTTTGAACACCCTTGAGCAAAACACTGTCTACGAAACACCGCACAGTCAAATTAGAAAACTGCTTCAAGTCCATAATCAAGTAAGCAGTCAACTGTCCTTTGCCATGCCATGTAACTTGCCCTCCACGTTCCAATTGGTAATATGAACATCCCAATTTTTCATAAGCTTTTATCTTTTCTTGCATCTGTGGATCTTGCTTCATTTGTTTTCCTCCAGTGTACACATTCTCAAACTCGAAAGTCAAGAGCGTGGGAAATGGCTTCATTGATAATACTTTCTGGATGAAATCTTGCTCATATTGGCTGAGAATATGGCCCAGGTCTGCGATTTCCTTCTGCTGTTTTCGAATCTTTGATTCCATTTTCTTGAAATCCAAGTTCGCATTCACCATATTTTGCTGAAATTCCTGGCCCTTGGCGAACGGCGTGATACCGGGAAAATGAATGTGTCTCATTGTCTTGTAGTTTTCAATCAACGGGCTGAATTTGCTGCTGCATGTTGACTTTTGTCTTTTCAGCAAAATATTTAAATATCTGTACATTTGGATGTTAATCTTTGTGTGAAATCTGCATTTCTCAAATCGAATCCATACACCTCCAATACAGGAAGGCGCTGCACATTTTATACATATAGGACGTTTGCCAAATTAAGCCTTCCAATAAAAGAAGTGTACACCCAAATTTCAACTGAGTTTGCTGCTGGAACAAGTGAACGCTATAGCACTTTCTCCGTACGACTACTTTCAAGTACTTTCAAGTTCATGCTAGACGATAATGGGCCCCGAGCGTAAGTTCAACCGACGTTATGTGGAGAAATCGGGACAGTTGAAGGAAAATAAGATCACCATTGAAAAGAATAGGTACCCCAAAAACAAAAAGAACAATGATGTTGACATCACTGTGGAATCGCCAGAGTTTCAATTGCTCGTGAAGCTCTTTGTTCCATCAAAACTACTTATTCATAATAACAAAGTATCCAGAAAGCAGCTTTCCACATATCTACCTCCGATTATTGAGAGTGATTCCTTTTCCTCTCTCAATTTCGAGCTTCATATTTTCTTAAGCTCTATTGTTACTTCTTACGTTACTTCGTGGTACTTTCTGAAGCTAAACACCGAAGATTTCGAGTTTGTGGAAAGTGTATACAATGTGCTATGTGCTTTTATACGGGATTTCTCTCGAAGAGTGAGTTCCATCGTTGAGCTGACCCGATTGTTGAATTTACTCAATAGATGTGCATTCATACTCGATGACCATATTGAACGAACGAAATTGGACGATGGACTCCCTACATTTATAAGGCAGGACCTAATCAAGAGGGAGGCGTCCATATCATCTAGAGACGAGTTGTCGATAGAAAGAATAATAGATGACCATCTTCAGAAAAGTCATGTCATTTTTTTGACCGAAAAAAGGACTGAGCCCGGAACAAGCGATGAAAGTAGAACAAACCGTCTTAAATATTTGAGATTGGTGGTTAGAAACATAATTAATGCTTCGTTCAAGGCTGAGGATTTGGATGTCTCAAAAACTCCGATTTCATCTACGATAGCCATGAATTTGGTAACAACAGTGTTGGCTGATTTGGTACTAGACAGGCTCCTTTACAAAATGTCTTCCCCCCAGTTCCTCTTGCAAACTGTGATTGGAAAAATTGGAACGAAAATCCGAACAGTGATGCTGTCCCGAAGTATCCCAAATAAAAATTCCAGGTATAAACGTCTCACAAGCTCAGTTTCTTCAATCTATCTCAATGCATGCGCTTTATGGACTTTTGGAATCGATGATAAAATGGCTGAGCTTGATCAGATCCCCCCAATTTTGTTTTCTCCAGTTCTATCTTTGATTAATCACATTACTAATTTAAACCTGCGCAAACCAATATGGACTGGATTCATGAGTATTTTCCGGTCGGCAATAAGTGCAAGTTCTCTATTGACCGAGAAAGTGGAACGCTTTGTTGCAAAGTATCTAATGAATCAGATTAGACACGGGGACTTTCTCCAAGACGAAACACAGGCTAGCTTAGTGGCGATGATTAGAGAAATTGTGTTTGATAATGGTGAAGTAAAAGAAGAAACGAATCTCAACGAAGGAGAAAACCTTTCAGAACTTACAAGGCTCTGGTATGACCTTTTATGTACAAAAGAATCGTCGTCTAGGTTGCCCATGGGCGTCTCCCTTTGGTGGCTTAGGTACAGAAATGAGTCTGCACAAGAAGTGAAAAGAGATGTGGAAGACTTCTTGCGCATTTTTGATTTGGCCAACAAAGACCCAAAGGGGCCATATTCGGAGGAGAGTAAACTAAACCAGCTTCTTGTGATAAGACTCTTTGATTCTGTCATCCAAAGTCTTTATCCAGAGTTAGTCGAAAAGATTGATATAATGAGCTAGATGCCGGACGCAACAACTTATCTTTGGCAGGATTAATACGCACTTTTAATTCCATATGATCTCGATCGACGGAATACTAGACCTACTCTCTAAGGAAGGTATATACAACTACCGGGAATTGCTTGAGGACTTATGCTGTGGCCATGAATCGGATGATCCGTACTTCCGCAAAACCGTAAACACTGTTGAGATATTTGCTTTCGGTGATTACATCCATTACCTCAAAAACAATGAGGCATGCATTGCGTTACAAAGCCAAGGTATTAGAAAATTGGTAAAAAGCACATTGGTATCAGTATGTAACGTCAACGAAGGTCGTCAATTGTCCTTTGACGATGTGATTGAAATCAATTCTTTAGAGCAGGCTCTAAGGCAAATGGGTGGTGATACACATTTCCACGATCTCCTACAAGATTTGCTTATTGAAATGGCTAACGAGGGAAGCATTGAGATACAAATTGATGACGCTATCAGCAGCTTTTTTGTCAACCGCTCGTATGTTGCAAGAGACGCATACAATCCAAATAAATATAGCTTACGAGTTTTGCATGAGTCAGATATTACATCAAGGTCAGTGCCGCATGCCAGGAAAGTGCTCCTGGAATGGCTATCAACTAAGATAAACCCAGCAATCCAGGAGTTGAGTGGGCAAAATTAAGTGACACATGTTTAACGTACTTCATAGTTTCGTGTATTTCAATAAGTTACATGGGAGCATGATCCCCACGAATGCACCAGAGTAGCTATGCGCTGTTGAACTCCAAAAAGTCAACGTCTTGGTTAGGCATGGAAAACCTTGGAAACAATACCAGTAATTCCGCCCTCTTCCTTTTGTTCAATCTCGTAGATACCGTAACCAGCAACACCAGTGCCGAAGGTCAACAAGTACATGGCAAGGTTGTGATACACGCCGTAGACTCTCTTGGGAATGTAGTCAATGATACAAGACTGGAAGCCAACGTAACAGTGGTACAACAAGAAACTGGCCATGGTGGTGTCAATGATACCGGAAACAGTGCCAAACATGGAGCTACCTACCAAAGGCAACAAGCCAACAGCAACAATTCTCTCGGAAGTCCAGTGGTAAGAACCGTGGGTTTTGCTCGGTTTAGGCGGAATGTAAGCATCATTAACAGTGCCCACAATGAAACCTGGTGGTTGAGGAATGGTCTTGATGCCACGGACCAAAGCTGGTCTGAACAAGCTTTGTTTCTGAGAGAGCAATCCAACACGGGAGAGAGACAACATGGCTGGTGAGTAGTAGATGGACTAAAAATGAGAAAGGTCTTTTTTCCCCCAAAACTTTTGTGTAGTACCGAGCACCCCGGACTTTCTTACACTTGAATAGGATTTGATTGGCCGCGAGACCCGACTCTTACGCAGGTCTTCACTGTGTACATCAATTGCAAGAGATTATAAAACCAAGTGGAGATGATAGCGAACAACTTTCAATCGCAAAGCTGGTTTTTATTTTTTTATTTTTTACACCTCTTCGTCCTCATCCTCGTACTCTTCAATATCTGGAATGCGTTCTGGCTGCCCAAATCTCTCCTTTAGTGCTTTTTCCAAGATTCCAAGAGGTCCTTTGTAGTAGATGATTTTCGTGAAGCGGTTCACCACACTATCGTACCATGACATTTGCTCACCTTCGAAAAGCTGCAAGTCATGCTTCAAGCCTTCGCATCGCTGTTTGGACTTTTTATCATGGAGTTGGTCATACATGGTGGCCAAATTATCTAGCACATTGAGCAAGATTGGCGACGCCCGACTTACGTTGTTGTGGTCAAAATATATCTCCTCCACCACCTCTTCACCCCATGCAACCGCGTTTTTCTTGTATCCCTTGGCCCACAAGATCTCGCTGATATGAGCTTTTATTTCTGCGCATGTCATTTGTAAGTTCTCCGGATCGCAATTGAACAACGGGAACGACGCCTGGGTGCGTTCGCCCGAGTCAATGGCCAGCTTGATTTCCGAAAGACTCTTCAAATTGGCGAGGTAGATGTTAAGCGATTTTGACAAGAGTTGTTGCTTGGTTTTTCCCCTTGCACCAGCAGACTGGCGAGCATAAGTGAAGGCCAATGCGTTCAATGCGAGAATAAGCTCGTCCGTTATCCGAGAACCTTCCTGGAGCAAATTATCCTGCAACTTCACCAGCAGGAATGTCTGTGCCAACATGTTGACGCCACGCTCCAAGTACTTTGACTTTTCGTTATCCACCAGGCTCACTTTGCTCAACATACGACAGCATTGTGACATCCTCTCAGCATCGCCCAATTTATAAAATATTTCGTCGTCATCAACAATATGCTTCAATATGGCCACAGAAGTATCGAGCTGGCCCTTTGCCAACAATGCTTTAGCATACCGAAGAACCATATCGATGTAGAAGTTGGCAAACTCTGGAGTTTTATGGTAGACCAAAGTTTCCGAGCTTAGAAGTGGAACGGCATAGTTTCGCAGACCATCGGACAACGTTTCTGAAAATTGCAATTCAGGATTTGCTTGAAGGGCCAAGTCAATCAATAAGCGGCGATAGTGTTTTACCGCATACCGTGGGCTCTTGAGTACGTCGTCTTTGCTGATCGCTTTCACTGCCGTGTACTGTTCACCAAACGGCAACTCGAATGGAATATGCTGTCTGCTTTCCGCATCGTAGTATATGAAATACAACGAGCCCAAACACACAAAAAGGCCCCCAATGTAGGCTCCAGCTGCGATGTTCGCAATTGTGCCCCAACCCCGAACAGCACCCATATATTTCGGGTTGATAGAAAACAGACGAGCATGGCGCAAACTGAGGGGTGTTCGTTTAGCAAAACAAGGTCGAAGCTGGCAAAACATGCTGGGTCGAGTTCTTTGTCGATTGTGCGTTTAGCGTTTGATCTGAACGTAGTGTATAGGTTGACTAAAAATTAGTAGTGTGGTGACTTGAGCCGCGCGAAGACTTGAGCCATGGAGCAGTCAACTTCAGATATCGGTCAACCTCCCTTTGGCGCATAAAGGGCCAAAATATCTGGTCATACCGCCAGGCTAGCGCAATTTAGTTTGAAGCAATCATCTTCCCTGTTCGGTCCGAGTCCTCCAATCCATTTAACCCTCAAGATGAAGTCTGGTCTTCTTCGCAAACTAGTCACCAACTGGCTCCTAACAGACCCCAATTATACCATTGATCATGGCGATAGCCGAAACTACCAGATGCAGAAGTATGCGGATATGCCATACGTATACTGCTTTGGGGGCCGCTTCAAGTTTGTCAAACACAAGCCCATCAGTCTTGCCGTGGCTACTACAATCATTGCAGGTGGAGTTCTTTTTTGGGTGTTTGAAGCCAGCTGGTTCTGGCACAACATTAGCCCTGCTGTAGTTGTGATGTTCAGCTACTTGTGGTTTCTTCTATTCATGTTTTTTGTCAAATGCTCCACCTCAGACGCAGGCATCCAACCCCGCAATGTGCATCTTCCCTTCGACTTTGAACATGCATCTTCTCTCACAGCACCCGATGAATACTTCAATACCATCTCGCTTCCGTATTATTCAGATCGATATCATGGTGTTTCTGTCAAATATTGTGCCACTTGTCATATATGGCGTTTGCCACGCATGAGCCACTGTGGCAAGTGTAATAGTTGTGTACTGGTCCATGATCATCATTGCGTCTATCTCAATAACTGTATCGGTGCTAGGAACTATCGTTATTTTTTGTGGTTTCTATTGTGTGCTGTGGCTACGTGTGTGTTTCTTGCTACGCTTTCTTTCGTGCATCTTTTCCACTACAGAAGTGAAGAGCTGGACGTACACCGCTTCTCGCAATCAGCATCTCGATCGCCGGTGGCGCTTCTCCTAGCCATTCTTTCTCTTTCTGGGGTTGTGTATCCGATGTTGCTTCTTGCGTTTCACTTGTTTTTGACCGCTAACAACATCACCACAAGAGAATTCTTGAACAATGCGAGACCTCTGCACAATTTGCTGGCCGAAGAGCGCTATGTCAATGTTTTTGACACGAAATCTGTCGCAGCAAATCTTTGGCTCAACTGGATTGCGTCACCGCAGGGTCTATCATTGGTCAAACCGAGAGAAAAATACACAAGCGGCGATATCAGACTAGCAGACTTGCCTGTTTTGACATCCTTTGAACGTAGGGTCAAGTAGTCCCCGATCATAATACTCCATGGTATATACCCACCATGTTGCAACTTTAAGTAGACCACAATAATTTAGCTTAATTTCATTTAACTTAATTTAATTCAACTTTATTTCGTATTTACACCGTCAAATATCTTTGTTTGTGACACATTTGTTTAATCGTGCCTCGATTTTGTGCCTCCACACATCAATACTTTACCCGATTAGTATGAAGATCATCGCGCTCATGATTCAAACGCACAAGATCATTAATACATGCCCCATTTTTCTGTGAATGCCACCCAAACCCTCTGACCTAACAGAGGCGCTAGCAGTGTCTCCCTTTTTTCAACTAATACCAAAGCAGGACTTGGCACCGCTTTTGTCTTATTCAAGATTGTACTCTGGAAGCCCCGATTGTTCTAAGTACGTGTCTCACGCGTCTACCTTGCTCGTTGAAAAAGCACAAAAGGCATTGGAGGATGATGATCTGGTTGCGCTGTACATAGTTGAGGATTATGCCAAAAAGTTGTCGAGTTTCGAAAGCAGGGACCTTCTGGCTCTCACTTTCAAGAAACCGGTGATATCAGGTGAGAGCGATCGCACTACTATGCCTCTTTCCGTTCCTCCTCATTTCCAAGCCATTTATGACAAGCAGAACTTAGTCAATGATCTGGACTTCGTAACATTTGAAACTGACGTCGATAATGTGGACGTATCCAGTGACCGTCTAAGATTATTACCCAATTACTCCGCTCTTGATCCGCTGGTCGTATCGCCCCACGTTCGCTTTTATGAAGAGAAACTCGAAGAGGAATACTTGAAGATAACGAGAAAACGGCAAAGGCCCAGTCTGCTATCATGTGGCTCAGTTCATCCGTCGCGGAAAAGAGTCCACATCAAGAATTCTGATGCACTAACCATTTACCAAATTGTTGATGCGATCGGTTTTGTCGATGGAAGAAACCAAGATGATAAGAAATGCATAATTACAGACCGCGGGACTACTATTCTTACAATGTACTCAGCCCATGAGTTGTTTTCCGAGCTATCCAGGTTAACTACTTTTGTTCACGCGTTTGATCTTGAATCAAGCTATCTTCAGCGTATCGCAGTCCTATGTGCCAACACTATTAATTACTGTGTTCACTTAATTGAGTCTGATGGACTTGATATCCAAAACCAGAATTTAATGCTACTCTCATCAAAGCTTCTTTTCTTGGTTATCAACTCCCACCCGCATGATAGAAAATTACATGTTGATTCACATCTTTTAATATTGGTTGATTTGCTATCAAAAATCACGAAGAGTTCTGTCAGCTTGAGCTCTAACTTCAACTTCGCACTCAGTCCATCAATGTTGCATCAGCATATTGCGGAGTCAGCTAAAGGTCTTGTGGACTACCTAAAGAAAAACAAACCAGACGAGCTGATTTTGACCAAGATAGAGTATATGTGCATTGAAGTTGTTTTTGCAGATTTCACAGATATGCTTCATGACGATCTCCGTAACGCCATGATTCAATTGTTAATTCAAATTTTCAAATTTTATCCCAATCAGAGGCAATTTATTGTCAATGAGATGTTGGCAAACTTCAAAAAACTCTCACAACAGAATAACTCTTCTCGCATAAAATTATCTCATGGTGGTAATGTACTGTTTATTAGCGTGTTCCTTGTTCGCCTTGTCCAGAGTTTTGACACCAAATCGATGGAGAGAGAAATAAACTCCTTCGAGAAATTAGAGAAGAACAAAAATCCACATAGCTCTAGAAACTTGAAAAGATTGAGCCTAGTCAATGGAGCTTTGGCAGTTCTTAACGATGCAAGAGGAATCGCTACTCAAATCTCGGTATTTTTTGCTGAATCACTTGTGGGTTCGGACATCGCATTTAAATCACTCTTTCTGGTTTTCATTGATGATTGTCTAACTCTTCTTACTTTGCCAGATTGGCCAGGTGCAGTGCTAATGACCGAATCTTTGATGTCCACATTTTGCTATAGACTCAAAGACAATAAATTCCAGGGCACTATCGAACCGTATGCTTTGGACGTCGTGGGGAAAGTTGGAATAGAGATTCTTAGGATAAAGAAAAGATGCACTGTACGGCTTGATTTCAGCGCAAACATTACTGATAATGAATTGAGTGAACTAAAGGTATTAATCGAACTGGTGATTACGCAAACCCCAAATGAATGCATACATATCAGCGATGTTCGGCAGTTCCATTTGTTATTCTTACGACTATTAAAAATATGCGAACGTCTTTCTAGTGAGGTTACCAAAGGATTTGAGGAACACATCTATGCCATCAATCCTACGAATAATTCATCTACCGAAATCCCAGAAAAAGCGATTCAGTTACATACACTCATTGATGCCTGCCTAGGACTATTAGCTCAGGATAATCACCTCGTTAATACTATAGAAGAAAGCTCAAGTACTAGAGAAAATAGCTCAAGTGCAAAGCATGGCTACTTGGCATTGCTTTTGATTGAGCTTGATTCTTTATACGACAATTTCGTCGCTCTTTTGGTATCTTATTTGGAATCATCTAAAGTCAAATCAGCTACAAAGGCGATCAAAATTCTTTCGTCCATGATTGACTTCAACCCAAAGATTTTGTTAGCACTGAAAATTAGCACTTCAATTTCCAAAATAATGGCAGGTAATTCTCCTCTGATGAAAGAAGCAGTGATAGAAATATTAGGGAAATATATTGCTGCAAATCCTGATCTCATCGAGAAATACTATCAAGACATTTGTGAACGAGCTGCTGATGATGGTGTCACTCTTCGAAAACGGGTTATTAAAATTATGAAGGAAATGTATCTCCACAAAGATGATAAGTCCATTCGAGTCTTCATTTCAAAAAAAATGTTGCGAAGAATTTACGACGAAGAACCAAGTATTCGTGATATGTCTAGAACTTCATTAACTGCTCTATTATTCCTAGAAGACCTGGACTCTTCATCAGTAAAAGTATGCCAATTGATGATTGAAATTGTCAACTCCCCCGGTTTTCTGGTCAGTAATTTCACTGATTTTATTGCACAAGTAAGTGCGGATAAATCTATCCAGATGTCCTTAAAGAGAATTGTGGATGCAGCATTCAGCATTGCAATAGATCACATAGAGACGGATTGCCATGAGGTGAAAAAGTCGCTTATGCTAGTGAATTTGTTAGCACGTTGTGATAAAAAATTGGTCTCTTTCGATAATATGGTTGCATTACATCCATATGTCATAAGCGACCAGGGGCATACTGAAGGCGTGTCCTTACAGGCTTTGAAAATCTTAAGACGTTTTCTTGAGGACACAAAATCTTTTAGAAAAGACTATATCGTGAAACTTCGAGACGGCCTTCTTTCCAGGTTAACTAAGTTTGACAATAAGGAACTACATGAAGCGGTGCCGGTAATAAATGCATTGTCCAGCTTGACTGATGATAAATCAAAGATGGTCAATGCTTTTATTTCCACTACACTTCTTCTTCAGCCTATTATCGCTGAGCAGAAAATGAATGGCGTAAGTTTGACGAAGTGCCACAAACTCTTGAATTTACTAGGATGTTTTGGTTCCTACTGTGATTTTGAGGGGTCTAGAGAAATAATCATGAGAAGCAAGGTCGAATTAAAAGAGAAAGAAACTGTCGTGAGTTTAATTTGCAAGTACTTGTTAGTATTTTGTGCTTCAAGATATGATGTCAGAACCAGAAATGTTGCACTCAAAAACTTGTTGTGTGTTAGTACTTACCATCCCAAGTTATTCTTGTCTGAAGCAATCCTTAAAATCCTTGACAAAGAACTCGGACATGGAAATCATCTAACGAAATTAACTATAGTTGAGGGTCTTGCCAATTTCCTTGCGAAAGAAGACGGGGATGCGATTGCGAGAAGCAACGACTATTTAAGCTCTTCGCAAAATCTGGGTGTTAGCTCTTTCAATGGAGGTTCAATTTCTTCCTTGAATGATGGAGTATGTGCTAGTGTCATTCAGAGGTACATTGATAAGATCCTAGCATTATGTTTGTCTGATCACACAGCTTTTGCTCCTGTATTGTTCTTACAATTAGTGGTTAAGCTTGGTTATGCTAACCCAAAAATGTGCGTCCCTACAATTATTGCATTGGAGGCGTCTTCCAACAAAATTATAAAGAAGATTGCAATTTGTCTCCACACAGAGATATTCGAGAAGCACGAGTCACTTTCCGATAGAAATTATCCCGATGCAGTGAAAATGGCTGTAGCGTACTCAAAGAGGATGAATGGTCTCTCTTTTTTGAAGCAAATTCTGTTCTTTCGCACCGTTTATCGAATTATCAACAAGCAATATCTGTCGAAAAAGAAGTTTGTGTTATCGCTTGCAAAAGTATTCAACATCTCATTAACTCAATTCTCATTAGAAGAATGTTTAAATCAGAGAGACCTCGTTGTTTTCTCTGCCATGAACCTCCTGGTACTTTCGCTTTCATCCTTGGAAGAAGTATGTCTTCTTTTATACCATTTGGATAGAGTCATAACAAGAGATGGGTATGACCTTGTTGATAGGATTACTAGTACTGTTGGATCTAAATCTGGGTCAGGAATTTCCGTGGATAATTTGCAACTTCTTTTCGTGAACTCACAGACCATTCTGACACTCATATATTTGAGACAGCTTTTAGCTGCATCTTACTCAATCAGCTCATCCGTAATGGAAGAATTTCGTCCAAGTCGGAGTAACTTGGAATTACGGCAGCAGCCACGAGCAATAACCCTCATTGATTTTCCATTAGAAGAGCTCGAAATGAGCACCAACTTAGCCCACCCAGGCTCCTTTGGCAAGATCTTTACAAAAGTAGTGCTGTTGATGACAAACTATTCTACATAAAGGTGCTAGCCTTTTCAATACGAGGGTACTGAAAAGGGCCTCCGACAAGATCATAACCATTGCCTAGGACAATGCGAATGGATGGACCATACTTCTCAATGCGTCTTTCTTGTCTTTTGGCTTTCAATGCGGCTAGGTCACTAAGAAAAATGTCCTCATCGTCATCATCCAGATCATCAAGGTTTTCTTCTCCGTCATTATCATCGTCGTCATTGTTGTCGTCATCATTATGTCTGTCCTTGCGTCCTCTAGCGAGTTTGGATGAGTGCGCATTGTCGCTATGCATGTTCTTGTTAAACAAACGGATATCATTCTCGAGATTTTCATTACGTTTTTCCCAACTGTAGTACTTGTTTAGTAGCCGTAGGCATTCCTTTTCTGTCAACTGTCTCTTCCGTTGAAGCTCTGACCTGTCTTTCGGGTCTTTGACTAGTGTGATGCGTGGAAGATGTTTCATCCAATCGTGCTGACGTAGAAGCCGGAGCTGACTTTTCAATGTTTCGATTTCCGACATCATCTTGCTTCTGTCCGCCCCTGTCATATTCTTCTCCTCTCTCTTCATGCGTCGGTGGAAAGTTTCAAAGTGTTCGTCGGGGAGAGGGTCCATTTTTAGCCTCTGTCTTCGTGGTAGCAACGATTCGCTATATTTCAAGTCTGTTTCTTTATTCTTGAGTTTTGGGAGCTCCGCCATCTGGCCATAGAATGCATATCTCCTGAAGTTTTTGGTTTTGAAATCGTCACTTTCGAGCGATGAGCAAATTTCAATTTCTCGATCCTGATATAGAAGAGAATTGACAGATTCGAAATTGAAAAGCCTCGACTGGCCTTTCCCGTCTCGGCCCAGACGTAACCTTCGTTTCTCTCCAGTGGTCATGTTTGAGCCTGTGTTCGTTCGTTCAGGCCCATAGAATACGCACGAGACTAAAGCGCGATCTTGAATCCAAACTTACTACATACCACACTTGCCATGTTTATGAATTTCCGCCGCAGGGAAAAGAGAAATGCCGGAGCGAAGGAAATGGCGGCAAGCAGCCGTATTGAGCAGAAGAACACTGTGCCTCTAGCAAAATCAAGTGATACTCACTATGGTGCCCGTTTGTGGGTACCTCTACTACTATTGTGGTTGATGGTTATTCATTACTTCGAAAGAGTGCGAGTGAAAAGCGCCATGGATGCATGCCAATGGGAAAATTGGGAAAATTGGCCTGAACAGAGAGCCCACATCAAACCCCATCGTGTTGTGTTCATTGCAGACCCGCAGCTTGTCGACGATCATACGTATCCCAAGCTTCCTCGAGCATTAAACTATTTAATCCGTAAAATGAGTGACAATTACTTGTACATCAACCACAAGTTTATGCAAGCTTACCTTGATCCAGACACAACCATTTTCGTGGGTGATTTATTCGATGGAGGACGCGAATGGGACGATAACGCGTGGCTCGAAGAGTATGAGAGATTCAACCGAATCTTCCCGCAGAAAACTAATCGCCGGAGCTACAGATCTCTTCCAGGCAATCACGACATCGGGTTTCAGAACATTTCCTTGCATAACCAAAGACGCTTTACTGCATTTTTCGGGGAGGCGAATGACTATTATGAGCTTGGAAACCATACTTTCATCCAGATTGATACCATATCCCTCTCCCATGAAGATCCTGAAGTTAATAGGGAAGCCACAGAATTTTTGTCTACGGTAGGCCAAAAATTATTGCCCGAAATGCCTCGTATTGTCCTCACCCATGTTCCGCTTTATCGGGACCCAAATGTGGAGTTATGCGGCCCAGGAAGAGAGTCAAAAAGACCTTTTCCCTTGCAAAGAGGGTTCCAGTACCAGACGGTAATTGATTATAAATACACTGAACAAATCTTAAAGAATCTCCGGCCAAAATTGGTGTTCAGCGGTGATGACCACGATTACTGCGATATAGTTCATGTGGACTATCTGGATAACTCTAAGAAATTAGCGAGAGAGATCTCTTGCAAGACTCCTTCAATGACCAATGGTATCAATTATCCGGCCTATCAACTTCTCTCGTTGAACAACCCATATGATAAGCATTCTACAACCCTGAGTGATCTCAAAACGTACGAGACCATGATGTGTTATCTTCCAAATCCATACAGAGGAGTAAAGGTTTACGGTATTTTGCTATTGATTTCTTTTGCTTTGTTTTACTTGTGCATAACCCATCCAAAAAGTGTTCAAGATTTCATCGAAAGTATCTACCCTCCACAACTCTTGCCCCAAGCTTCTCAAGTCTATCAAAAGCATAAAAACCTGGTTGAACGTAGGCGCATATCGGCTTTTGTGCGGAGTTGTTTATTGCTCTTCGCATATGTTTTGCTCCTCTTAGCGTTATATAACCGTATGTAATCATCATATTTTAGTTTTTACTTGCGACCGAAGAAGCGATCGAAGTAGCTAGGAGAAAAATCCGTCCGCTTGGATATATACTGCTTGACAGTATAGACCTTCAAATTAGCCAAGTGTCCTTCTGTTATCAAAGAGTTAATTAAATCTGGTTGAACGGTGAATAAATTGCTAATTTCCTTCAAGATTTGAAAATTCTCTGTTAATTCTGGGATCTCCCAAGAGTCAATGACAGATTGATACCTGATTACGTCTTGGGTTAGCACAATTCCACCTGTGGAATTAACGCTAAACTTCTTGAAGTGATCCAATAACAAGTTTAATGTGATCATACCGATTTTGATAAGAACATTGTTGAGATTTCCATCGTGTAAATACAACTTCAACACGCTGTGCACATCAATTAAGAAGTCGGAAATGCTTTCGCATACTTCTGTATAATCTTGATTAGTATCAATGACATCACATAGAAAGTCCTTTTTCTTTTGCTTCTGCAAAAGAAGATTCAATCTGTTTGTGACGATTTCAACAGTGTTCCCAATAATCAAATTCAAAGATGTTTCACTGCCAGAGACATAGTTGTTAGTCAAGCTGATCATTCTATTCCTGATGGTTGGATTGTTTACCGCACATGGTAATACAATCTTTTTAATGCATGACGTGAGTAAGAATAAAATGTCACTTGTTGTAGTAAACGATTTCAAAAATGCCAAATTGGGTTCTTGTGTCAATGAAACGCTTGTGAGTTCGTATAACGACTTTTCATACGCGACCTCTATTCCCCCTCCAATGTAAAGACCGCCAAAATCCATAATTAAAATCTCTAAAATATCCAAGGAATGTTCAGGAGTCTTATTTGGCGCTAACTCCAAAACTCTAGCAATTGCTTCTATCGCCAACCTCAAAACAATTTGCACTTTAGTAATATTAACCACCCCGAATTCTTCAAATTCTGGGCCGTTACTTGGCAAATCCATGTTTTCCTTATTCAACCTTTCAGAAAATTGGGATTTCATGAAGTCTTTAAATCTGCTTATTCTTTTTCGTTCCATGAAGCGAAAGACGTGTTTTTCACTTTCTATACCTGAGCGGTCATTTCTTGTGTTTGCAAAGGAGCCTTCACTTTCGATTTCTTGCAATTTATGTTCTAATTGCTTTTTGCTCAAGGCTTTCTCATTAAATGCATTGAATTTTTGGGCAATGTCGTATATGAATGATTCCAACATTTCTTTTTCTAACTTGAAGTAAGAATTATCTGACAAATAATCAATAAACAAATCATAATAGCATTGGTCCAATGTAGAGCCGATTTCGTTGTTCTCATCGAATTCGTTCGTAACGAAGAACTCTTTCATATCTTTAGTAAAATCCCCAACGAGTACGTATAGCGCATATAGTACTCGGACGTGAGCTAGAGCTCCTGATTGTTGAGAAAACAGTAAAAGAGTGGAGACTTTGTTCTGAATCATTTGGGCATAAACTCTTTGAACCATAATTTTTAGAACTGGAAGAGGTTCAGTGAACACTTGTTGCACGATTCGTGCTTGGCCCTTTATGGAAACCTTAAGCCTGTCCAATAGAACCTCGGTTACCTCATCTTTAAATATGGATTGGCTGTGATAATTTGGATCCCCCAAACTTTTCCAAATAGCCTCATCTTCAATAATAGAGTAACCTCCTTCATCTTGGTCCGACTCAAAAAACAAATCACTTTTATTCATGAAAGCCAGAACCACACTACTCCCGCCATTGAACTCGAATAGTATTTGTGATATCTGGCTCATTTCGTCAAAGTCATTGTCTTCAGATGCAATTTCGAATCTATCGATCAATGTTTGCTCCATCATTTCACTGTATTTCTGTATCGAGTTGACGCATTTTGAGACTTTTGGTAGGTTTCCCGTTATCGTTTCAATTTTCTTAGCTAGCGTGAGTAAGTTCTTCACTGTTTTGGCACATTCAGTTCTCGAGTCAATTGTTTTTGAGGTTCTTAGCTTCTCTAATGGGTCGTATTTCTCCTTTGTATAGAAACCGTGGTAAGCACGGACAAGAAAAATGGTTTCCATGGACCGGTCTCTCGAATTGGTAATTTTGTTTAGCGATTGGTTAAGTGGCTCTATTCTGCTGGTGATGCTGGAAATCTCTGAGTCCAAATTTCCGAACTTCGACACAAACTCCTCCACCTGAGAAGAAAGCTCTAGAACAGCCCTACTATGAGTCAATTCGAATTCATCCACGTCTCGTTCAGCTATTTCCATCTGCTTCGATGCTTCATCACTTAGTTGTCTCAAGTGCCGTAAAGTTGACTCGAAAGTTCTGATGTAAGGCTTGGGATCGAGGTATTCTAAGTTATTAACTTCTGCGCCCTTGAGAATATGATCTTTGCTCAATTCCTCAACGAAATCATTGACAGACAATCCATTAAGAAAGTTTTCCGTGGTTAGTAGTTTTCTAACGTCATCCTCTAAGTCATAGATTGCAAAACTCATAGAGAAGTTTAGTGGCTTGTGATTGATGTTTAATGCTCACTGACATGCGCGTGCGCTTACACCTGTACACCACACGAGAAACCAACTATACGATACGATAATTCTCTACAGTAATATAACACCAAACATTTCTATATTTCCAAACCCATCAACCTCAATAAAGAGGCAACGGAGATTTAGCTATATATATACAGTTAAGCGCTAAGCTTGAAGGTGGTGTGACACTTACCACAGTATTGTCTGTCTGGGTGGTTGGCCATGAAGATACCAGCACCACAGTTTGGACATTCTCTTCTCAATCTCTCAACCTTACCGTCGTTGTCAACCTTGTAGTAAGTCAAGACAGCCAACTTGTGCTTTCTGTGCTTGTGCTTGATCTTCTTTGGGGTGGTGTAGACCTTCTTCTTTCTCTTCTTACCACCACCTCTCAATCTCAACACCAAGTGCAAGGTGGATTCCTTTTGGATGTTGTAGTCGGACAAGGTTCTGCCGTCCTCCAATTGCTTACCGGCAAAGATCAATCTTTGCTGGTCAGGTGGAATACCTTCCTTGTCTTGGATCTTGGACTTAACATTGTCGATGGTGTCAGAGGATTCGACCTCCAAGGTAATGGTCTTACCTGTCAAAGTCTTAACAAAGATTTGCATATCGGCTTGTCTGCAGCTGAGGTGCTTCTTTCTTACCAATAAGGGTGGGAAAAGAAAATTTAAGTAAGTTCGCGGGCAATGAAAATTTCCCAGAGGCATCGACCGGAGACTTTGTGGTGCGCGCACGTCCTAGAAATCTTTGATCATGTTAGGGCTTGAGCCCTTGCGCGCTACAGCAAACCGAGCTGTCTAGTAAATGTCCTTCAATACATTAACACTAAAAATCACAAGGCTATGAAATGAAATTCTTTAGAGTGTGCTAATTCCGTAGGCAATCTAACTTCTGGCCGTTTCAGTTTTTTCAAGATTTCCATCATCTCCGACTCCAGCCAATTATGGGGTAGTAGTGAGCGCACTTTCCTATCTGGGACTAACAGCCAGTCAAGCTGCAAGTGAACAGGCGCTTAATCGGAACTCATTGTAACGTCAGTTAGTACTTCCCTTGACTGTTGAACCCAGATCTACATGACGCAATTGGGCGACAGGGTTTTACAAAACCGAAAAAGGCTATATTGTGATGTACATGTACCCGAAATTTCCCCACCGCTCACCAAAGTTCAGACTCCGAATCATAACCAGCCCGGATTCTGGAGATCACTTCTCCGTATTATATGCTTCCGATGATTGAAAGTGTACCTTGAAGATGAACTAATACCAATCGTCCCCAGAGTCGTCGTCAATTGAGTCGTTTGTTGAGCTTTTGGCATTTGAACGGGAACTAATGATGGTCTTCCTGTTGATTGCACCACATTGTAATAGTTTTTGTTCGAACAACTGCCAAGAGATTCGGTTCGGATCCTGCCCGAGACCTTCAAATCCAACGAATCGAGTGAGCTCCTGGCTATTCTTATACACTAACACAAAGGGGAGAACCTTGATTTGTAACTTCGCAACCAAGAAGGGCGCATTCTCTGCCGTGATAGCTATAACGTTTATGGATACATGCTTCTCCGCTAGTATAGCCAACGTTTCATTCATGAGTTTGCATTTGGGAAACGAAGGTTGATAAAAATGCACAACAACAACTCCTCCTTGAGTCACTATGTCCATGAGAGATTTTTCGTCATCAATGAACTTCACCAAGCCAAAATCCTCTCCTTTGTGTTCTGCTGCACGATCCACCTTGTTAAATTCCTTCTTAAGCTGTTCGAGTCGTTGTTCACGATAATGCATCATCGAATCGTCTTCGTCTTCGAGCTCTTGTAAAAGGTCCAGCAAATTGTCTTCATCTTCACTGTCAGGTCCAGTTCCGGAAACATGTTTGAGTTTTGATGTCTGGTATCTCTCGACAAGCTCAGCTTGATGGTCATCCATTACTTCGGGAATGGATGTGGAAAATGCGCGTCAACATTATGGAGGCAAGAAGTGCGAATGATGGACCGTAGCATTCCAAGTTAGGTGTGAGCACACCAATTATCGTATATGCTTTCTAAGCTATTGAAGTCTGTTTTAATACCATAATGTAATGTAATGGCTTTGATAAGACATAAACATCCCTCAATCTTCCAATGCCCTATCTTCTCCGATTCCTGTCTTCATAAATCGAGGATGCATTCAGATGGTGTCCAACAAATGAAGGATTTCAGTAATCTTCTGTACATTTGACTTCACAAGTTCATTATAGCTTTGCCCTTCCTCTGTAGTTTTCTTTGGCCCACCTGGCGCGTTTGCATCAAAAACATCATCGTTTAGTAGATTAATTGATTTCTTGAGGTTGTTGTCAATCTGCTTAACTGTAGACAAGATCATCTCTAGTTCCAAAAGAATCTTCTCCTGGTCTGTGTTTAGGGGCGGAGGAGTCATTTCTGTTCCCATTTGCAGTGCTGTCTTAACGAAGAATCAACCCTAAGTTGCTTTTTGTTCGTAAAAGGTGCAAGACAATAGAGGTGCTGTTCTGCATGTAAATAAAATAGTAAATGCTAATGTGGTAATACTATGTAACTATATGACAGCATGCCCTGTTATTGACATGCTGGTTATGCTAATAATGGCACTTGACATGATTTCTGTGCTTTTAGTTTTTCAATGTCGTCCTTGTACCTTTTCCTGTCCATCTCCTTTTCCTTGATCACATCGACCAACAATTTTCTAAGCTCGTTGTTCTCGTGAATAAGCTCGATTTTAATTCTTTCGTTTTGGTTGAACTTCCCTAATAGATAATTGAACTCTTTACAAAGTTTGAGATACGTTGTCTTGAGCGTCGTGAAGGTTCCGATTAATCTGCTAGAGTCGCACATTGCTCTCTTCAAGGTCGCTACCGTACTTGGGTTCACTTCGGCTGTCCCGCTCCCATTTTTGATATTATCCTCCTCTTCTGGTGATGAAACGCTTGTACTGGAAACCCTTTCGCCTTCTTCTTCGAATGTAGAGGTACAGGGACTGTCTCTTGATGATGAGGTCTGATCCTGCTGTTCTTGTTTCAATGCTAATGCTTCATCTTCTTCGTAACTACCAAGCTTGAAAAGCTCGTACTCTATTTGCTCATCTAGTGTTGCTTCTGAGAGTGGATGTGGTGTTTGTGCGCTGAACTTCTCTGTTTCCTTCTCTATTTGAGTGATGAACTCTTCAAAGTCAGAGTGGTCAGGTTTTTCAATTTTGACTTTCTTCAACGGTGGCTCATTGGTATTCATGAGAATTGTAACAAGCAAAATGGAATTGAAATTAGCTTTACCCTCCTGACGGTTTCTTCAAGTCAGAGATGAGATGCCTTGTAAAAAAAATTGTCACGTGCGGCTTATAAAAAAAAAAAATAGAAGACCGTTGACATCAACTTAGTGCGAAATTCGAGGGTGTTCCAGTAACAGTAGAAACACTTACTGGCATCACTACTACATCTGTTCCATAATTGAATGCTATCTTAAATAATATATGACATGTATGCGCTGAATTGAATGAAAATGCCAGTAAAAGGGCTAAACGCCTCTGGTATGCAACGGAATAAATATAAATATAGCAGATTGGTTGTCTATCCTCTGCCCCACACGCCACGCAACTTTCTAACTTCACTTAAGACACTGGTAGTTTTCTCGCTCACTTCACTGAAAACTTCTTGCGTCTTCTCAGAAACATCGACCAACACATCGTGCGTCAAATCATTGACCTCGTCGATTTCTTTCATAATGCTATTACTAACATCCTTGACAAACAAGCCAGACTCTTCCCACTTCTCTGACAATGACTGTAACACCATTTCGAAGCCATTTTTTCCGATCTTTGCATTCTGGCCGAATCTTTCCACGGACCAATCTTCGATCTTGTTGCAGATGCTGGACCAGGACAGAAATGCGGTGATTTCTGCCTCCTGTTCAAATGAAGTTTTGCTCTCAGGCATGCTTGGGTCAGGACGGTAAACCACGGTTTCATTCACCAAAAGCAAATGGCTCATTGTCATATTGGCGGATTTCATGATCAAAGTTTTTGTTTTCAAATCCACCTCGCTGATTTCTCTGACGTAGGAGTATTCATCTGCACCGACGATGGCACGCAACCAATGAGGGATAGCCTGTTTACATGCGATCAATCTTTCAGTCCTTAAAACACTCTTTTCCACATCGATTTCCCTGTTCAAAATGTCGACACTGACAACATGTGTGGATAACTCGTTGGGATATTTTTGCCAATTTGCAGCTGTCACTTGTTCCCAACTGTAGTCAAACAAATGTTTGCTTTCAAAGAGCTTCATGTCTAATGTGGGGTGTAGCTAGAAAAACAAGGAAAAGTTATATATCCGGGCCGTGCGAGTTTCTTTTTTTTTTTTGCCCTTTACCGTCTGCGCTTGTGACACTAATGCGTCGCGCTTAAATCGGATTATCGGGTTCATTACAATGGCTGAGATAACAATAATCGCCACATCGTTGATTTGCATTCTTGAATTCAAACAGAGCTCAAAAATGGTTCACATTAAAGCTTACACACGTGAGTTTTGAAACGTTTACTATATTTTGTTCTATTTCTCTGACGAAATTTTATATTGTATTTTTTATGCGCGATTCGAGATTAAATGTGAAATGTAAAGTGGCTCACTCTATTCACCTCAATACTAGTCCTCTGATTGGCAAACGTTTCAAAACATTTGGCATAAAAGAAGTTCCATGTACCTCAAGCAAAAGGCATCCTGATTCATTTCTTTTCTATTTTTCACATGCATAATTAAGTTTATTGTTACAAGTCATGGTCCTCTACTGAAACCAATGATTCTACGCAAAGGAACGATTCTGTAGAATTTGCGTACAATGTCACTTCAACAATTCGCATTAACTTCTTCAACGACGTTTCAGCTTTAATGTAAGGTACACTGAGGCCTATTTGTGATGCTTATAATCGGGGCATTGTTGTGTTATGTTAAAGGTAAAACCAAGTTTTCAGTTGTTTCCTTCTTCTCGCCTGAATGCTTGCATTTTTCTTTTTTCTTGTAGATTGGTAATGGGTGTTCTAGAAAATACAGGCTTACCAATATACGCACATCCGTACATCAAACATCTCACAAACCGTAGCTCACCTAGTTCTACAATCTGAACCTTCTTTAGACCCACCATGATTAAGCATCTCAGCAAAACTAGCCTCCCGAGAAGCCTTAGAAGATTTTTATCTTCTCAAGTGTCGACAGCTTCGAACTTCAAAACAACCGTTTTGCCTAATGGGTTGACAGTGGCCAGCGAATTTATGCCAGGTACGAAAACCGCCACCGTGGGAATGTGGATTAACGCTGGTTCCAGAGCGGACAACCCTACAAGCAGTGGAACAGCGCATTTTTTGGAACATTTGGCCTTCAAAGGAACAGCGAAAAGATCCCAATATAGTCTAGAATTAGAGATTGAGGATTTGGGATCCCAAATCAACGCCTATACCTCTCGTGAGAATACCGTTTACTACACAAAATGTTTGGCTAATGACTTAGAGCAAAACGTGGATATATTGAGTGATTTGCTTACGAAATCCAAACTCGAGCCTTCTGCGATCGAAAAGGAAAGAGCAGTGATCCTACAAGAAAGTGATGAGGTTGACAAAATGTTTGACGAGGTCGTTTTCGACCATTTGCATGAAATAGCCTATCGAAACCAGGATTTGGGCAGAACAATTCTAGGACCTAGAGAGAAGATCAGAACCATTAATAGAGATGACCTCGTGAGCTATATCCAGACAAACTATAAAGGTGACAGAATGGCTTTGATTGGGGCTGGTTGTGTCGATCACGATGAGCTTGTCAAGAATGCTCAAAAATACTTTGGTCACATCAAAGCTAGCGCCGTGCCTTTCAAGCAACATGGTGATGATTTGCCTATCTTCTATGGGGCTGAGAGACGTATACAAGATGATTCTTTGCCCATAACCCATGTCGCATTAGCTGTGGAGGGAGTTAGTTGGTCTGCACCTGACTTCTTCACTTCTTCTGTTGCGAATGGTATCATAGGTTCATGGGATAGATCTATTGGTATTGGTTCAGACTCTCCTTCGCCTTTGACAGTTACTGCTGCTATGGGAGGACCAGGCAACGAACCCATCGCAAATTCTTATATGGCTTATACCACTTCGTATGCTGATACAGGACTAATGGGTGTGTATTTCACTGCAGACAGCAACACAGACATGTCTCTATTTGTGAATGCGGTGTTGCACGAATGGGCCCGATTGAAATCTGGTAACATTACTGAGGAGGAGGTCGAAAGATCCAAAGCTCAATTGAAAGCCTCTTTGGTATTGGCATTAGATGACTCTACAGCAATTGCCGAAGATATCGGAAGACAATTGGTGAACACGGGCTTCAGATTATCACCAGAAGATGTTTTTGAAAGAGTGGAGAACATTTCGAGACAAGATGTGATTGATTGGGCAAACTACAGATTGAAAGACAAGCCAATAGCAATGTGTGCGTTGGGAAACTGTAAGACAATTCCCTCTCACAAGGACCTTGTGAAAGGAATGTCTTGGTAAGATAGGTAGTCGCAAAGGATAGTTTATAAATGCGTGTATATATAAAAAAAGCGAAGCTTTACGTTTCTTCATCGTTGACCACATCTACTTCTTCTTCCGCTTCTTTTTCTTCCGAAACCACATTATCTTTGAAGATACTTTCTTTTGGTATTCTCTTCATGATATGAGCAGGAGGAAATAGTTTGCCAATGCTGTTAATCCATCTACTTCTCTTGTCCAACAAGGCCTTCAAACCACTATTAGCAGCTTGCTGCTGTGCAGTGTTCGTGACTTCTGGAGTCTTCTTTTTCTTGCTCTTAGCTTTAAGCCTCTTCATATAAGCCTGGTCAACTTGCTTATCTAAATCTTCCAAAATTGTGCAGTATTCTTGGTAAGCCAACTGCTCTTCAAGAATTGGAATGAGGTACTTTTTACGTTGCCTGTTTCTTATGACAGCACCCTTTAGCTCATCTTGCAACTCTCTGATTTCCGAACAAATTTCATCATCTTCTCTGTTCAAAATCCAATCATCTGTGTCAATGATATTGCCTGGCTTTTTGGGTTTCCCTTCATCATCATTTTGAAGATTCATGAATATACCAATGTATTTTAGTTCTCTCTTTAGTCTTTCCTCCATAGAGAAATAGTCACTAACTTCTGATGTGACCTTGAAGGTTTCCCCACTATCTAACTGCGTAGCAGAATCTTCTGCTAGGAGATTATCTTCTCCATCAGCTTCTTCTTTCTTGATGTCACTCTGTTCAGTATCAGCCATTTTCTCTTCTCCTTCCTCTTGAATTTTATCTTTAGCTTCGTGAACACTTAAAACCGCTGATAATAACCGACTCGATAAGGGACCACAAGAAATATCTTCTGTTAGCAACTTATCATCATTCAAATTCTCAAAATCGCCTTTAGCTTTGTAAGCTTCTAAAGGGGGACGGGGTGCCGCGGGCGAGCTTAATTTGGACCTTAAAGCTGTATCCTCTTCGGCCCATACATCAGCATAGAACGGTCCCAATTTTGGAATCAAATACGGGGTGGTAGTTGGATCATAATCTCGTTTTTCAAAACCGGGAGGGATAACAAACTTCTCGTTGCAAAACTTGATATCATCATTGGAAAAGGGACGGAAGTATGACTCAATGTAGGACTGGTATGTAGAAAACTGGACTTGATTGGAAGGGGCTTTGCTTTTCGAGAAGTCCATGTCGGGTATTTCGCCCGGGAGCATGTCTTTCAAATCATTCTCTGGATATGAAGCAACTCCATACTTACGCTTTAAATAGTCCTTTCCATGTGTTTCGAGACCATGGTTAGTTTCTGAAAATAGACCTAACTCTGCAATTGTCTCTGCTGATAGGGTCTGTGACGTGACGAACTCTGATTTTGGATTCTTCAATCGTGTATCATTTCTAGGCGTAAAGGAGCCAGTCTGAACTGGGGGGATTGGATCATCCTTTGAATTGACTTTTCCTTTCTCATCAGCTTCTTCGTCTTCACCACCCACTACTCCAACAGATCCAACGACCTCTTCCAAATTTCCTGAACTGGAGTTTTTTGATGGAGCAGGTGCTTTATCCAAATCCTCTATTTCTGATTTGATTGTGTCTTTCTTCCTCCGCTTTGCCAATGGTATACTTTCGTCCTCTTCATTATCGTCATTCTCTCGCTTCCTTGCATCTGAACTTTCAGATATATCATCATCACCATCTACCGAGTGTTTCAATTTATTTAACCTTTCGAGTAGAATGCTATCTTTCCGCTCGACTTCTTGTAAATTTTTGGCAAGCTTCGCTAATAGTTTACTCAAATTGTGCAAAGTATTGAGATTTGGAATCTTTCTAATGGCAGCACCATCCAATAATCCAACCGAAGAATCATATTTGAGTCTGAGTTCATCTATTATGTCTCCCAATGTAGTTGTTGCCGAATGTGAATTCATCGTAATGGAAACTTTGAGTTAACCTGTGAAACAATTTTGTTACCTGCTTCCAATATTTTTAAGAAAGAATGAGCTTCAATGTACTATTAAAGCTAAATTAGTAATCTGAAGAAAAGACCCGAATCAGCCATTAAAATTGCTAATTTGACGAATGTGAAAATCGGCACTGGTTGATATTTTCTTTCTTGCAATCTGTATCAACGAATACACATCAGTGAACATGGTGTACGGGTGCACAACATTTTGACAATTGAAGTAACGGACACTTCCAGTCACAACTGAAATAGATAATCGTTCAGTTTATTGTATATGTACATGATAGATAACTAACGATAAAAGATGACACGTAGGAGTTTGAATGCATAAGACTTTATGGGGAAAGGTTACTAATGTACTCTTTGTCCTTCAAGTCCTTCACTGCTTCAGTCAATCTTCTAACAATCCGATGTCTCTCTACTGGTGCGTCCTGTGGCCTCTTCCAATCATCCGGGAAGCGTGGTTGTTGTTTACCAGGTTTCGTGTGTCTTTTATCAACAGGAACACCATCGAAGGTATTCTTTGTGAGGTCCTTGGACTCAGTCAACAACTTGGTGAAGGTCTCCACTAACCAGCGTGCATTCTGAGTTGACTCAGAAAAGCGATCTGTGGAGAACTTGAGAGTATTGGTGTTGTGATTGAATTTGTTTCCAGACAAAAGCTTGAACTTGACAGCCTGCTTGTCGTTAAGGTCCAAGTCTTTGAGCTTAACTTCAAGGGTGACTTTTCTATTGTCCGAGTTGTGCTTTTCGGAAAAATCAGTGTTGAACGTCAAACGAAGAGGTGCCTCTTTGTCTGAAGCTGGTTTGTACTCTTGTCGAAACTTGGCCAACAAAGGCATTTCGTATGCGGAAATTCTATGCATTTGTTCGATTTTTCTTTCTTCATGAGGAGTTGCACCTCTATCGAACACTCTGATGTTGCTCAACTTAGGAGGAAGACCTTTCAATTTCGAAGGAGTGTTGTTCATCATCCTTTCCTTGAAGTTGTCAATCTCGTAACCGTACGCCAATGTAGGCTTAGGCGCTCTCAATGACTCGAATGTGGACAAGATGGCATTTCTTTCAGCGTCGTTTGGCACATACTTGTCGCCAAGGGCAGTTTTTCTCAACTCGTGCAATTCAAAGATCCGGTCGGCTGGTAAGCCTTCCCACTTGTGTGGATTCAAATAGAGCAGCTGGTCAGTCGAGTTGAAGCGAACACTACCAACAGGACGTAAGCTCCTGGCTTTAGCGACGTTGCGTGCCAACATGGTTTCGTGAGTTCAGTATTGGACTCGCGCTCGATAATTCTTGGAGTGCAAAAACTTCTGGGTGCTACACGACTAACATTTATGTAGTTCAACGGTTGTGCGTATATGGACTTTTTAATGGTTCTTAATCTTCATCTTCATCACTAGTGATCTCCTCCGACGGTTCTTCTTTCTTTATGTAGTCTTCTGAACCATGTGATCTGTGTATTCTTTTTGCGATACTGTCGTCTTCCGCCTCCTTGTGTCCTCTCTTTTCAGCTGGGGTGAGCAGTTGACTCTCCTTCTTGATGGTGTGTCCCTTCTCAGCATCGCCATGTGCTTTAAATTCAGCATCAACTTCTTCTTGTTTAGGCTCTGGCTCGCTTTTATGCTCACGTTTTGGAGGTGACTGGAAAAACAGACCAATTGATTTTTGTGATTTATTCACTTTCTTAATTGCTTCTGGTCCTTTAAAACCTGGATTACCCACAGCCAGTGCAACAACATGCGAGGTTAACTCATCATAAGCTGGATTTGTTTCGCAGTTCAAACATGTGTCCAAAAGCTTTTCATCCCATGTAACTGTGGGATCCAACCATTCAAACCACTCTGGCGTGTTCGGTTTGATAAGGATGGGTTTCCTCAGATGCAACCATGACAAGTCATTGGATCCTTTTCCTTGGGCTGGTCCGGTAGCAATCGAGAAGGTTGAAATGCACTCCTGTCCAGATGGAACGAGTTTAGTATCGTTGTAGTTGGTATTATGGGAGTAGAGCCCTACTAAATACAAGAGAGGACTTTTCTTCAGGTAAACATAGTAAGGCGTTTTTTCTGACTTGGTTTTTTGCCATTCAAAGTATCCCAGGATTGGTATGACACACCTCTTGTTTTTCCGAGGAATAGCCCATACAGATTGCGAACGGCTGATAGTTTCTTTTCTGCAATTGAAGTGTTTTGCTTGCTGCTGCTGAACTTCCCTAGAGTACTCCAATCCGGTAGAATCTTTTCTTTGCACAGGCTGAGGATCCTTTGGTTTGACCCATTCTGGAAGCATTCCAAACTTCAGAGGTTCAATCACATAATTGTACTTGGCGCCAGAATCTTCTTTCATGTAAATAATCACGCCTTCGCTTGTGGGGGGAATATTATAGGATGGTTCATAGTCCGTGGATTGAACAAACAAGTGAACTGTTTCACTTTCTCCACATGCGTTCGTAGTGGTGTCATAAGAAGATTCCCCTTCTGGTAAAACTGGTTCAGATAAACCAGTATTCAACACTGTCTCGTTGAAAAGTTGAGGAAGCTGATCAATTTTCTGCCATTAGTTTCTGTTCGAGTTATAGAAGCGGTTAAGTTACATACGATTCCAAGAGCATATCTCCCACACATACTTGTTGGTGATCCTTATAACGTAAAAACAAAAGGAGACGCAATCTAAGATCCAGTCTGCATCTTATCTAGTTTAAAGACCCATAGAAATATTAGTGCGATAAAAAGACCCTTACAGTTGGACATTTATAGGAGAGAGCTGTCTATTTTCTAATTAGAAGAGACCAATGAAGAAATTTCTATGTTCAAACTTGGCACCCTCTTCATCAATTAACTTGACATCTTCATCGTCTAGTTTGAAGCTGTACACATCCAAGGCCTCTCTTTGTCTCTCTGGCTTTGACGATGTTGTAATTGGCAAAAGACCCTTTTGTAAGGTGTACCTCAAGAGAATCTGCGAGTCTGTTTTCCCGTACTTTTCCACCAATTTAGGTAACACAGCGTCAAGAGGGTGACTTTTCTCCTCTTCACCTTCTTGTTCGATTCTGAAAAGAGGAGACAAGGGGCCGTAGGCTTCAATCAAAATGTTGTGTTCTTTACAAAAGTCACGTATTCCCGGACTTTGATCTTGCAAATATGGGTGGAATTCGATTTGATTCACTTGAGGATAGCCCTCTGGATCTCCACCCGCTACCTTGAAAGTGCGCTTTAAGTGGTCAATTGCAAAGTTCGACACACCAATGTAACGCACTTTGCCAGCTTTTTTCGCCTGGATCAAGTCGGCCCAAACATCCTCGAGAGATTGTCCGTTACTCAATGACAAGTCAAAGAATGGAAAGTGTATCAAGAACAAATCGATATACTCAACACCAAGATCCTTTAAAGCAGCATCTACAGACGCAGCACCAGATTTATTAGGAGCTGGAACACCCTTGACACCTGGGTTGTACTTGGTGGTAATAAAGAGATCCTCTCTAGGGACTCCACAAGTCGCAATTGCCTTCGCAACTTCGGGATGGGTGGTGTAAATTTCGGCGGTATCAATATGTCTGTACCCGTTCTTTACACTTTCAACCAAATAGTCCACCATTTCTTGGACAATGGTGTCCTTTAATGAGACGTCTCTGGCCTTCTTAATCTTTTGCCATTTGGTTCCGGTTCCTGTACCCAAAACGACTGGGTTACCAGATTTGGTGGTGAGTTTGGTACCATTTGGCTCAATTGGATAGGTTGCAGATTGTGTCATCGATAAATAATGGAATTGTTTGATAACGCGGGAGGATATTCTCAGTCTTATTTGATAACGCCACGGACGGGGTGCAGTGCCACATTCCTGCGTGTTCCTTGATTTACGAGTTAGTAATTGGTGATGAATTTCTTACCACCTTACATATACCAGAGCAGGAAACAATAAGGCAAATGAATCACAAACGGAGTTTATGACGGTCTCATTTTTGACGAAAGGGATCCTCTTTTTTTCATTTTATTTTTTCTCAGCAAGATTTGTTGCTCGAAGTAGAGTGTATGTTTCTGTTGACTGTGGTGGCTTGATTGATTACGACATCCCTGCGCTTTCAACGATTACGACACAATCTTCTCCACAGCAAAGAAAGAAGCTTGGAACCAAAATAATTTACTTGCCAATCAATCTAACCAATATACAAGTAATAGATAAATCCTGTACTGACGTAGGACATGTCTTACACCCGATGTCTCTTGCGCACTTACCGCCATAGCGGTGTATTGAACCTGACACTCAACGAGCTCCTCCGAACCATAGGTTTGTGTAAAGACAGAACAAGAGAAGCATTCATGAATCAATGGCGGAGGAACCAAGGTGAAATGAAGTTTATCTGAAGTCCGCCGAGTGACGTAATAATCATATCTTAGGAATAGGTCTGTTAGTTATACATACATTAAGTGCCGAAGTACACAGGCTAGTACATAAATTTTCGTGAAAGTGTTATCTGTCTAATATATATGAAGTCCCGGCAATATACTCGTAACAACCGGGTGGTTGGTGTAATGGTTAGCATTTCTGCCTTCCAAGCAGGAGACATGGGTTCGATTCCCGTACCACTCATTTTTTTGTGTTTATTTCAGTACGTAATATCTAAGGAGCGCATTTGCCTCCGCCTTTTCCTTCTCAAAAACTCTTGAGTACGTGAGTAGGCACCGCGTTTTATGATGACTTCGACAATTTCTGGTGTGAATGTGGGGAAGTAGATACTCGCAAATTTGTATACACGCGCGATCATTCGCTGCCTTTCATCCTTCGAAATGCCGCGACTCCACGTTTTATCGCCGATCTTAAAACCACACAATTGGTCAAACATTGTTAGTACAACTGTTTCCACGTCTTTAGTTAGCGAAATATGGTAATCTTGTAATCCAAGGATCCAGGCCAATTGCACGAGTGTGAGTCTGGACTCATAACGTTTGATGGACACTTGACAACCTTCTTGCGTTTTGAAAACCTGTACTTCATCATCTTTCTGGAACTTTTTGGTGGCTTGATAATTTTTGAATTCTTTCATAATGCTCAAAGGAATCAAGTTTTGAAAGACCGGAAGTTTGTATTCCTTCTCAGGTCCACTATTCAAGACCACAGCTAGGAAACACTTACGTGTATGCAATTTAAGACTAACAGGGTATTTGGACGAAAACGAGCATGTTGAGTGAAAAGAGTTTTGCTTAGGAGCTGTAAGTTGCTCCTCGTTTCGAATCAGGACAAGCCTTGGGGCTTTTGCATGACCCGCACTGCGCTTGGGGGAGAAGACACTTCTGGCCCGCATAGAGGCTTCCCATATTTCCTCCTGTCCAAAGTTGTTGGTTTGCATGCCCTTATATGGCACATGCTGACACATGTACACGTAACAATCGTTCAAAGTTTCTAAAATAGGCGAAGAAGGTGCTGCCACAGAGGAACGCTCTTCGAGTAATGAAGATTCCAAAGGTTCTTTTTCTAATGAGATGTTCGTGATAGGGCATGACTGTTTTGGTGGATTCCGTTCAAAAGCTTGGGGTGGAAGAGACGCGAACGACTCCAGTCCAATCGCCAAACCGGAGTCTCCATAATCTGCCCAGAAATCTTCCCTCAAGAATTGGGCCACTTCAATCAAGCTTTCAACAGATTGTTGGTCTTTAGTGAAGAAAGTATCTTCAGAGTAGATCTCCATTTTCGCAGCCATGACATGCGTTGGGAGAACTAAAGCTTCTTTCCTCTTCTTCTGGGGTCAAAGGATATTTTGAAAGAATGCCAATGATAGTTCCACTTACTGAGAACAGTTTTTGAGAATTATTGTTTGAAGACTCAGGATGTTTGTATATTTTATAGTCACACCTACCCCTTCGAATCTGATATAGAAGCGCTGTGCATACTTTAATGCACTGTTCATCTCGCTTATCTGGCGAGGACACTTCTGCAGGACTAGATAGAAGGTTGATCCTTTGAACCATTTCATTTCTGTCTTCCTTTCACCGTGATTAAACATAATGCTACAGGCCAACATTTAGTAGGTGATAGACGCCAGTATACCACATGAGACTATCGTTAGTCTTGATCAAGATTTCGTTTCAAGTGTAGTGTGTGTCCCTGTATTAGATATGATGCAAAAGCTTATCTGCAGTCTCGCTTATGCAAGGGAGTATGAGCTTAAAATTGTTTCAAGATAATTTGATGGAAAAAACAAGAAAGAAATGAAAGAAAGATAAAAAGGGAACAGAAAAGGAACAATTATCAGGCTCCTTCGAATCAACATTAAAACTGCTTCCTACTCCGCGTCTTATTGTACATGTACGTGTATTCTAACCCAATGTGGATGAATGTGTATTGTAACCAGCCACATATTTCCACGCATTGCCCCCGAAATACATGAAGTACGCTTCCCACACATTTAACTCACCTGTGCCTCAATGATATTTTCCACAGCAAGATCGACATCAGCTTTCAAGTATTTGCAGTTCATCATCACTTGGATCAATTTCTTGATACTAATGTCGACTGTTCCATCACCGTAGCTAGACAATTGTTGGAGGATCGCCACTCGCTCATTTGGAGTCATGAAGTTCAATTTCTCAAATACCACTTGAACCTCATCAAGTTGCTTTATCTTTTTCAACTCAATAGTCTTGGTAAAGTTTTCAACCAAGCTCATATGTTTCATCACAGAATATTGAGATGTTGTTCCGATGATAAGAAGACGTCTTCCATTAGGAGGTTTCTTGTTCAAATTGACAATTAACATTTGCAAAATCTCGTTAGAGAATCTAGGGCCGATTGGAACATAGTTAATTAATGTTTCAATCTTATCGATCACAAGCACGTTCAATGGAGATTTGTAAACATCTCTGAAAATATTATCAATAGTAGCAATCTTGGCCCCTTCTGACATACCAACCAAACTCTCCGCACTTAGCATTTTGATAAACGGGAATTCCGATTTTAAGGCCAACATGGACGCAATAGCGGTTTTACCAACACCAGGTTCGCCATGCAATAAAACACTGATAAGTCTTTCGGTATCCGAGTTCTTGACTTCCTCGATGTAAGATCTCAACTTTTCGAAAACAGAATGTACCTTGCGGTTGTACTCGATAATTCCGTAAGGGAAGTTCAAATTCAAGTCTTCTTCATTGACACCAAAGGCAGGTTTAACTTCACTGAGCGCCATTAAAAAGTCATCTCTGGTCAATTTCATCTTTGAGATGTTTTCGTCCACCTTTGCAATATTTTCGCTCTTTGTGAATTTGCTGATGGCAAAAGACGAGGCAGAGTTACACAAACCTTCCAATTCAGCACCAGTAAAATTCTTGGTCAAAGATGCCAATTCATCAAAGTCAATGTCGTTGCCAAGCATGTCGTTATCCTTCATCTTCTTAGTATGGATCAACAAAATGTCCTTACGACCCTTTTCATCAGGCAATGAAATTTCAATCTGGATTTCAAAACGACCAGGACGCAATAACGCATTATCAATCAAGTCCAATCTGTTTGTCATACCAATGATCAAAATATTGTTTAATTGTTCCACACCGTCCATCTTCGCTAAAAGTTGGTTGACAACATTATCTCCAACACCAGTACCATCACTTCTACTGCCACCTCTTTGTTTGAAGACAGAGTCCAACTCATCGAATATAATAATGTGTAACTGGGAGTTTTCACCTTTTGCTTTGTATTCCGCTTCAGCTTCCTTGAACAAGTTTCTGATGTTTTCTTCGGAAGATCCAACATATTTGGAGAGCATTTCCGGACCGTTCACAATCTTTGGTTCCTTGACATTCAACATTTTACCAATTTGTCTCGCAATCAAGGTTTTACCAGTACCTGGTGGACCAAACAACAAGAGACCCTTGACGTGACGTAATCCTAACTTATCCACTAAGTCAGGGGAAATAATACGTGAAGCGAACGCTCTCCGGAAGATTTGTTGAAATTCATTGTCCAAACCACCAATTCCCATACTCTCCAACTTGAAATCAGGATTGATAATGGGGTTCGCTCTTGGTTTGTTGATCATGGCAGAGGATTTGCCGCCTTTCTTTTTCATCAATTGAATAGGCGAGCCATCGACAGGAAAGAAGTTCACATTCGTACCACCTTTCATCAAAATACCTTTGGTATGTATATCTTGAGACATTTTACGTTCCAGATCGCCTAAATGATTCAAGTTGATGACTTGGCATGCGTAAACATAGATGGAGAAGTACATTCCTTTATAGTCCATCACAAATGGTTGTGTAGGCTGCAAGATTTGATTTTCGTAGTTGGAAAGAAACACATTGATAAGATCTTCTTCGTTGAGAGAAGCCAGCGTTGCTTTGGATGTCTGCTTGTAATCAATTAACAAATCAAGTTCTCCCAAATAATGGGTATCATCCAAGCTGCGGTCAAAAATGTTATACAGCTCAACTGTCACCTGCTGACCCAAAGACGTTCTACACCATTGACGCGATTTGCCAGCTAATCCAATACAGCCTGGTTCCATAGCCAGGTGTTTGACAATGCCGTAAACAAAGTTTCCATCAATGATGACGTTGGTTCTATCGGGAACATCTGGGAAGTCAGAGGGATGCACCGCCACCAAATTGGTGAGGGCAACTTGGTTATTGGGGGCACCTTCTACTCTAAGTTGCTTTTTGAAATTGGGCACGGACAGCGCTTTTCTAGCCGGTTGACTGTGCGAGATGACCGGATTCCCTGGACCGGGGTTATTGGACACTTTGTGAAATCCTAATTTTTCCATTGTATTGTGTAGAAGAGATGGGAACTTGGTTTCGTTGTTCATCTTGTATAGGTGCCGGGGCATATACAGGTGGCACGTCGTTGGTGCGAGTGTCCGTTAGCATACACGTGACCTGAAAACACGTGCAAAATTAATAGGAGCATCTAGTCGCTCAGTGGAAATCGCGGAAGAAGTTTCCGAATTAGGCAGGTTTCCGAGGCGCGGAAGAAGCGAGCAGAAACGAAGCGAACAAAAGCGTCATAGGGTGAACGGAAGAGGCAAAAAAAAATTTAGAGACGAATCAAGATAATTATAAGGGATCACCACAATGATATAATTGGCTGCAGTCAATTGATTCTCAGATAAACCTGAGCAAGAGATCAAAAAACTCATCGCTATCAGAGTGGCGTTTGGGCCACATGAAAAACCGCCTATCCCAAAAACAAAAGTGTGGCGCGCACATGGAAAAAACCAGCGGCCTTGATTATACGTAAAGAAACGAATCATTCCCAGTTGAAAAGGTGCATAATGAAAAAAGTGCAATGTAGACGAGAAAATTAAAAAATTAAATAGCCAGTCGAATTGAATAGCATTGGCATTTTAAATATTCGCTCGTACACCATTTGATGCCACAGACTATGTGAGCAAGATCAAAGTTAGTTAATGGTTTGCATGCTCGTCGGCCCATGCTGAGTGAGCGGACGTCTAGATTTGGCCCGCTTATTAAAGACGCGCACTATAAATACCGCTGTGGTTCCCCCTTGAACATGGTTCTTTTCCAGCAACTACATAACCATCCATAAACACAATGGCTGCCATCATCCAAAAACCAGCTCCATCTTTCAAGAAGACCGCCGTCGTTGACGGTGTTTTCGAAGAAGTTTCTTTGGAACAATACAAGGGCAAGTGGGTCTTGTTGGCTTTCATCCCATTGGCCTTCACTTTTGTTTGCCCAACCGAAATCATTGCCTACTCCGAGGCTGCCAAGAAGTTTGCTGACAAGGACGCTCAAGTCTTGTTTGCTTCCACCGACTCTGAATACTCTTTGTTGGCCTGGACTAACGTTGCCAGAAAGGATGGTGGTTTGGGCCCAGTCGACATCCCATTGATTGCTGACACCAACCACTCCTTGTCCAAGGACTACGGTGTGTTGATCGAAGAAGCTGGTGTTGCCTTGAGAGGTATCTTCTTGATTGACCCTAAGGGTGTCTTGAGACAAATCACCATCAACGACTTGCCAGTCGGTAGATCTGTTGATGAGTCCTTGAGATTGCTTGAGGCCTTCCAATTCACTGAGAAGTACGGTGAAGTGTGTCCAGCCAACTGGCAAGAGGGTTCTGAGACCATCAAGCCAGACGTGGCCAAGTCCAAGGAGTACTTTGGTAAGGTCAACAAGTAAGCCTTTAATATACAATTAAGTACTGCAAAATGTAGTGATTATGTACAGCGGCCGAACAGCGTCCGTTGGTAGCCGATTGATCAAGCAAACTAACTACTCATCTATCTATGTTTAGGTGGCCATCGTATGTATTCTGTAGGTTCCACAGTAGGACTCTGCATGTACACAGTGAACGATGAATTCTGCAGGATTCCCACCACTCTCTTGAACCACGTCAAATGCCCAAAGAAGGAATCTTCTTTCACCAGTTCGCTGTGGATTCGCAAGTGTTTTTCAAATCCAAATATTCGTATGCGCTAGTCAACTTGAAGCCTTTGGTGCCAGGTCATGTGCTTGTGGTGCCCCTTCGGCAGAGTGTTCTTCGCTTTGGAGACTTGACGCTGCAAGAATCTCAAGACTACATGTCTTCCCTTCAGCTTATCCAAGGTTTTATTTATAAAGTCTATAAAGCTGATTCGCTCAACATTGCCATACAAGACGGCCCAGAGTCAGGCCAATCAGTCCCTCATTTACATACGCATTTGATTCCCCGGTATAGGACCGATAAACACGACGACAGCATACACACTCAGTTAGAAAAGACAGATTTGGCTGCAGCTTACGCAGATTTTTTTGCCCGCAAAACAGAGTTTCAAGAGAAAGGAACTTGGAAGTCTGTGCCAGACGACGAGAGACACCCACGTACGGCAGAGGAGATGGCAAAGGAGGCATCATGGTTGAAGGAAGAGCTCGAAAAATACGTGGCTACAAAGTAGATGCGGAAACTTGGCAATTCGGAGATGGCAGCCTTCGTGCTTCTCAATGTTGTTTTAATTATCTGTTGCTCCAAGTGGAAAAGTAGTGATGGAACGATTTTAAAATCTATAGGAAAGAGAATTCAATTTTCAGGCCCAAAAGCGACGATAGAATAGGTCACTGTAATGAGGAGTTTGATATCAATTCTGAAGAACAAAGCCCTTTCAGAAGTGCAGCGACGTTTCTTGTAGAACCGCTAGATGGGCCTACATAGTGAACACTGCGCATTACAAGTCGAGTGCTAGACCTCAATCAGATATAGCAATGTCAACAGAGCCCTTGGACGAAATCCAATGGAAATCGCCTGAGTGGATTCAACAATTTGGTCTTCACACGGGCAATGTGCTTGATTATTTTGCTGAATCACCGTTTTATGATCGGACATCTAACAATCAAGTCCTACGAATGCAGTTCCAGTTTCAACAAATACCGCCAAACATTCATCCGCAAAAATACCTCCAAAACAAACTTACAGAGATGGTTGGGACAGAATTTGTGGTGGCCTATGTGAGGGAACCGGACTTTTGGATTGTGCGTAAACAAAGACGTCTTGATCCCAATACTGCTTTGACCGAACAAGACTACTACATTATTGGTGCCAACGTTTACCAAAGTCCCAAGATTTATGATATTTTGTCGTCTCGCATGCTTTCGACCGTATTATCTATCAAAAAGTCGATCGACTTGCTCAACAACATGTACAACTTCAGCATCAGTGATGGAGGCCATACTTACCCCACCAGCGAAAACGACTCTGTTACAAATGGGCCAAGAACAGTCTCTGGTGCCGTAAGTGCTGGCAGCGGAAGCACCCCGATGACAACATCAAACCCCGGAACCGCTGTGCATACTGGAGGGAACGGACTTGAACTGGCCGCCACTATGGGAAACGCAGTTGCGGTTAATAGCGAGATACTGTCTACTGCTTTTGACAGCTTATTGTCCAGCGTTATGGCTTCGGCCAGCAGTGAAAAGAGCATTTATATAGACGACATCCCACTTTATGGGAAGGGAAGCACCGTGGAGCAACTAGGATCGAAGTTGAACCTTCAAGACGATACAGACTAGGCGAGCCAGGCGGGGACCTAGATATGAAAAGTTACATAGTGGGGCTAGCAACAACTAAAAGGAATAACGTAAGGTTTTCTTAAAGTAGTGATATACCGAGATACTGTTGCAGTGGTAGATTGATACGAGCTCAAACGTGAAAAGTATACACTGTATTGTAATCTTGAAGCATCTCACATATGCTCAGAAATAGCCAAAAAAAATTGCTGCTTCGAAACAAGAGAGCTTAAAGCTCATCCTTGTTGCTTTGCTCTTCAACAGGCAATTCACCGCATGCAGCGATTTTGATTTCCTTCACAGGTCTGTCTCCATAGGCTGTCTTGACCTTTTCGACGTAGTCCACTACATCAAATCCATCCAAAACTTCGCCAAAGACGACATGGGCACCATTCAACCAGGAAGTCACCACAGTGGTGATAAAAAACTGAGAACCGTTTGTGTTCTTACCAGCGTTGGCCATGGACAATCTGTAAGGTCTGTCGTGCTTCAATTGGAAGTTCTCATCCTCAAACTTGCCGCCGTAAATAGATTTTCCACCATATCCTTTTCCTGTTTCAAAGTCGCCACCTTGAAGCATGAAGTTGGGGATCACCCTGTGGAAAATAGAGTTTTTGTAGCCAAAGGAAGGGTCATCAGAAATAGCTAATTGTCTAAAGTTCTCAACGGTCTTGGGCACAACGGTACCAAACAAACCAATGGTGATGCGTCCAATTTCCTTGCCATCTTCTTCAATGTCGAAATACACCTTGTGAGTAATCGGTGGGTTTTCAGGCAAATTGGAGGAGCCCGCTGTCACAAGCTTGAAAAGCGCAAAAAGAGAAGCAAGAATTGCAAGGATGGAAAACGTTTTCATCATGTGTCTTTGCTGAGAAGAATGTTTGTCGAAATGTGTGGAGAAATTTGGGCGCATTTGGACGCACTTCGAAGTCGTGCGCCTAATATACTACTGGAGCTACATACTGGCGAGATTAGTCTTATTGTAGTACTAAAGTAAATCTTCCGAGTAAAAAAATACTCTTCCTAAATCCTAATATGGCAATTTCTAATATCAAATTCCCAATTGGTACTGGCAGAATGTCCAAAAGGACTCTGTAGAAAAAAGAAAAAAAAAAAAAAAAGAACGCAGAGAATAAGCTGAATTGTATCTTCTCGAACCCACTGGCAATCGGTATTAAGTTAAGTCTCCACATTAAAATACGTGACAAAATATAGTTTTTATGTGTATTACTTTAGATTGAAGGAACTCTTTTGACGCAGAAAGTGTATACTATAGCGAAACGTAGAGGACCTGTTCGAGATCACTTTTGACACCAGAATGAACCTAGAGAATCTACGGCAACATCAAAATCTTCAACAAGCAAAAGAATACACCCAGAGATAATTTTCCAGGTCTCAGTGTCGTGTATTTGAAATATCGCCGACAGTATCAACAAGAACTGAAAGTGCATTACCAACACACGTCTATGCTACAGCTTTTCGAAAGTCATATCGATTCATTCGGTCCTTGTTGGTTTCTATTTACACGCGGATTAAAACTGCCTCTCGCCCTTCCTCTCTGCTTCCAACTCCTCATTGGCAAATCTCTCCTTCTCTTCCAACTTCTCCAAAGCCTTCTTCTTGGCCAAAACAGTCTTAGCCTTTCTTTCACCTCCATTCTTCTTCTTGCCTCTCTTGTGCTCTCTCAAAGGCTCCAAGTCGTTGACAAATTTGTGCTTCCATCTTAACATGTATCTCCTGGTAGAAACATCTATGCCCATATTTTTCAATTCTTTGGATGTAGTGCCCAAAAACTTGTTCAAGTCACCTTCAAAGGCATCGAGATGTTCGACAGTCTTCCTTCCAATCAACTTGAAAAAAGTTTCCAAGTCGTGAACATTTTCTTTTGTTCTTGTAGAATGGTTTGTTCTCGATGCTACTATGGTGGATGAGAAAGATCTCGAAAACACTTGGAGGCTCAGCGACAACGCAGTTGGTCTTATCTGCCTTAAGTTTGAAAATGCAAACATTTGTCGTGGGAACACAAACCTTGTAGTTAAGATATGAGTAGCGTAGTACTGTAGGTAAATTTTTCAGGCTGTGCGCGACACATAAACCTACTGGGTACGGGCCGTAAAGATAAATCTGGGTTACACTTGAGGCTAAAAGTATCGTCACAGTTATATTCTTTATAAACGATAGTAGAGAACTTACAACAAGCCCTTGTTTTTGAACTCTTGCAACAAAGAGTTTCCCAATCTAGCTGGAGATTTTTCAACAACAACACCGGCAGATTCCAAAGCGGCGATCTTGGACTTGGCGTCACCCTTACCACCAGCGACAATGGCACCAGCATGACCCATTCTTCTGCCTGGAGGAGCAGAAACACCGGCAATGAAGGAAACAACAGGTTTAGGTCCCTCTGGTCTGGTCAAGTTATGTTGCTTCAAGAACTCAGAAGCTTCTTCCTCGGCAGTACCACCAATCTCACCAATCAAAATGATACCCTCGGTTTCTGGGTCGTTCAAGTACAAGGTCAAGGCGTCGATGAAGTTTGTACCTGGGAATGGGTCACCACCCATACCAATGACCAAAGATTGACCCAAGCCAACGTTGGTGGTTTGCGCCACGGCTTCGTAAGTCAAAGTACCGGATCTAGAAATGATACCAACACGGCCTCTCTTGTGGATGCTGGAAGGCATAATACCAATCTTACATTGGTCTGGAGCAATCAAACCAGGACAGTTAGGACCAACCAATCTTGTCTTGGACTGTGTCTTCAAGATTTGGGCAATTCTCACCATGTCGTGCTGGGGAATACCTTCAGTGATGGCAACAGCCAATTCAATCTCAGCTTCGATGGCCTCCTCAATAGCAGCAGCAGCAATTGGTGGAGGAACAAAGATACCTGTCGCAGTGGCACCAGTCTCCTTAATGGCATCCCTGACATTGGCGAAAACTGGTCTGTCCAAGTGGGTGGTTCCAGCCTTCTTTGGGTTGGTTCCACCTACAACTTTGGTGCCGTAAGCAATGGCCTGCTCGGCGTGGAAGGTCGCCTGCTTACCGGTGAAACCTTGGTAGATGACCTTCGTGTCCTTGTTGACTTTCAAGTTCTTGATGGTGGAAGCGTAGTTTCTGGCGACCGGGGTAGAGGCGAAGCCACGGACAAATTGCTTGGACAACATTGCGACGTACTTTTAGATTTGATCTTTTCGTTTCGAGCTTGGCAGTGAATCAAGCAGGGGAGGAAAAGCGTGGAATAGACTGAAAAAAGCGCTTAGCTGAAGCTGGTGAAACCCGCATGCTGTCATCGGGCGTATAGTTTCCGCCAATACATCCGTACACCACATCCGGCCTCGCTCGCATCGTTTTCTCATACAATCGCTCGGCTTTGTTGGTGAAAAAATCACACCAACCGCGGCTTCCTGCAGAGGGCTCCGAACCTGCCCGGGGTGTGGAGATTTTTCTTGAGAGCTGGCAAGATAGATAGGCTACTTCCGCTTATCCAGAATGTGAGGTAGCTCGGAAAAGGGATTACACATCCTTCGTCCTCTATTCTTGTGTTGATAGTTTAATTTTATACTTTTCGTCCTTGTTCATGATTGCGTTGTTCTATACTTACTATGAAGCACGGTGATTATAATTGCACCTTTACCCACATGCAGACGTACAATACCTCTTTCTACTCCTAATAATTAAACAAACTTTTGTAGTAGAGACACCTGGTCCGCAACAAATCCCAGTCTTTCTGCGTGATCCACATCTCATTCACAACCTTCAATCTGCTGTAAACACTACCTCCTTTCCAACACAATTCTTGGGGGTCAAACTCTCGTGGTGCAGGAAGAACATTCACAGGAATGAGCGCACCTTGATCTGAATAACTGTCTGCTTTCTCCAAGTCGAGGAACAAGCCAGTGGCCTCCTCAATATCCTTAATTTCTTTTTCGCTCAATTCCACATCATCGGCACTTTGGTCTCCTGTAGCTTTTTTCTTTTTGGCTTCGGCTATCATATCTTTGCGTTTGGCTTCCGATTTTTCTTTTTCCTTGTTGGCATAGTTCAAAACATCATCGAGACCACTGGAGGAAAGAAACTTCGGACGCCAAATATTGATGCGGTCATTGAGTAGCACATCAAATCCAGGGAACTTGGCGAGCCCACCTCCAACAATAAGCAAGTTATCATATAATTTTTTTGTCTTATTGAAATCCGTGGCAATACCAGCATATGTGATTGACTCGATGATCGCCTTATCCAAAGGCATAGTTAAAGGTATTTGCACTTCCTCAGCAGAAAGAGACCGTGGCGCACGCGGTTTGGCATAAACGTTGGCTTGTTTGAAGATAGTCTTGTCCTCGAGAAGTTTTAGAATAAGCTTTTCGTCCGTCATGTCTGAAAAACACGTTTTATTCACCAAGTTCTCTTGTGCTTTGGAATAAGGATTGTTGGGTTCCCCAGAGTAATGGTCTTGAGACTCCGGGAATAACTTTCTTGGTCGGGAGACCTCTTCGATTTGAAACAAACCCGGGTAAAACAATCCGAGTGGTGCTAACATCACCTCGTCGTAAACTTTAAAATTGTATTTTTGAGTTTTTTCACCAGGTTTCCGCTTGTGGAAGTTGTATAACTGAACGGCAATGTCCGCATCATTGAATGTACAGAAATTCTTTTTCAAATCCTCAGCTAATTCCCAATCATCATTGTGGTTTGCCAAGTTAATGTCCGAATAAGGGAAACCTTGCTGTAACATGAGTTTTGTGAACGCTTCTGTGATGTGCTTTCCTCCGTAATCAAGTCTCACACGCGAGTCGTTGATTACCATACCTTCATCAACGCATGCAATAGAGGTTTTCTCTGCTCCCACATCAACAACACATGCGCATGAAACACCAGCACCAAAAGTAGATGCAACAGCTTCTTGAATGATTCCAATTCGTCCAAATCCAACAGAGTTGATTAACAAATCGACCCATGCTTCGACATAAACTTTGTCGTATAACTCAGGAATGACAAGCAAGCACTTCAAGTTTGTAAGCTCTTCAGCCGTTGTAATATCTATTGTTTTCAATGCCTCATTCGTAATGCGAATTAAATCACCTAAAAGCTCTTGCGGCGATTGATAATCCTCAAGAGATTGATTAAAAGATCCATTGACGATTGGAAATCTTAACTTCCAGTCACGATAAGACTCATTAATGGGTAATTTTAAAGCTTCATCTCCTGCAAAGTACTGCCGTTCTTTTAGAAGGACGTCATCTTTTTCAAACCAATCTTTCTTAGAAGGATCATAACCTTCTGGAACTTCTTCCGGTTCTTGTTTTCTATTGAATGCAGCAGCGCTATCTCGGGAGTTTGGATTCATCCTGCGCTTGTAGTAACGCATTCTTGCCTTGAAATCCTTGGTTACCACACCTTTAACTGCTTCAAACAGCTCTCCAAAATCTAATTCACCGTTGTCATATTCGGTTCTTTGAGGGATGATGGGGTAATCCCTGTTATCTTTTGGATTGTTTTTGATGGCAATGACCATTGGCACCGAATGTGGCAATCCATCTGTGGCACGGCCTATTCTCATGAATTCAGATCCAGGGTGTATGACAATCGTATCATGGCCCATGCTTCCTTTTCCTTGAACACCCTCTTCTGCCTCATTATCATCATCCTCTTCATCGTCATCGTCATCATCCCCATTTGCGCTCTTCTTACCGTCGGCAGAAGACGAGGTTTTCGAGGGATCTTTCGTCTGTGTTTGAAGCAACTTTTCTGTCCTCCAATTCCGAATCAACATCGCCTGCTCATCTTTCTTCAAGTAATCTGCAAAGTAATTCTTTTGGTTGATCAAAGGTACTGTTTTCACGCTAGTAAGCGAAAAGTGGTTTTGGTCTTCAAAACGGCCAATGCCTGTTTTCTTCAAGTTTTGGGCAATTGTTGCCGCAGCTTTAATACGTCCCTCACGCCGCCTCTGAAGGACTTCCTCTGAAGGCTTCTTCGTTGATGCGTTTTTGCCAGTGGTTTTTCGACGCTTCTTATCGGCCTCAGGATGTTCCTCGGTCTTCTCTGACGAAATATCTGGTGTAGCATTCCCGTCAGGGAGTGGAGTTCCAGGAGGAGAAGATGGGGCTGTAAAATGATCATCTTCCTCTTCTTCTTTGACAACAGAAGACATTGTTGGTGTAGCAAAGAGTTTAGGCGATTCAAATGTCGCGAGGTAGTATAAAGAGTGCACGCGGCCACCATTCTACTTTTGGCCCAATGCTCAATGTTTTACTACAGAAAAAACTAAAATGCGAAATGTTTAATATATGACTAGGGTATAGACTCACTGTCATAACCTCTAAAAACGTATAGGAGATATTAATTAGTAATCAAGAGCAACTTTGACAGTGGACGAGCTTTGACGGTAATGTTGTTGTTTTTGGTGCCCAAACCGTTCATTGCTTCCAATGGCAGGACTTGTAGTGTGGGCTTTATTGAAATTGAGTGAACCAATGGATCTTGTTGGACTCACACCGTTTACTTGAGCGCTCAGAGTATTATTAGACTTGCGATGTCTTGAAAGGTTCATGATACCTTCAGTCAAATTATTCTCGTTGTGGTAATCCCACAATTTTTTTTTCCACTCGGACAAGCAATTGTGCATTTCAAACAAGCGTGTAAGCTGTTTCTTCTTTTCGGACCCGCCTCCTTTCTTGAAGCTGTTTGTAAGTGTCCTGTGGAGTTTCTCATATTCCCGGTATTTGGAACGAAATTTCATGGCAAGCTGTGAATAATATTGCTGTTTCCTTTCAGCGTTCGTTATGGAAAGAGCACTTTGTGGTCTTGGAGGAACAATGCTGGGATGTTTTGCCATAATCAGCAATTTTACGTCGTCGTCACTTCTTTCATCACTCCCGCCATCCTCATTGACTGAAGATGGCAGCGTCCCATGACTGGCATTTCTTCCGGTAGTGCTAGTAGTACTCACTGTGCTACCGTTACTGTTTGAGCGTACCCCATTAGTCTTTGATCTCTTCACAGCCTTCTCGTCATCAGAAGAAGCAGCTGACAGCGACAGCGAGTAAACAAACTTCCTTTTGGAAGAGATTTTTCCGGGTGAGCCATCAACACGAAGTTTTCTTGCGCGTAGTTGGCCAGAGTTAAGATCCAACTCAGGAGAATCTGTTGCAGGCCGTCGAGTCCTTTGGACAGCGGTAAGAGGTGATGCTGGTTGTACCTTGGGAGAATTATGAGTTGTGGATGATTTTTTGCTATTTGCCAAAAGGCCGCCGCCCAAAGCTGTATGTTTTTTGAGAGGCGGAGCACTGTGTGTCTTTTCGGCAATGCGTTTTCTAAGAGGATGGGTATCCAGATATCCCAACCTGTTTAATGCATTATTAGCATTTTCAAGAATAAGACTCCGCTCATAATCGGTGTAGAAACTCCATTGATATGGGCGTAATTCCTTATAGGCTTTATCTTTCAAGATGATGTATTGCACTGTTGAATCAATTTTAGTTGCTCCCAGGTCAATGTTAGGAAAAACGTCATCTTCGATAAAAGTATCCTGTGACAGGTAGGCCTGCGTGTGTGTGGCGATCATTGATTTGAGCTCATTTGGAGGTATGATATGTTTTGGGTCGAATTTATTTTGAAGGACACTGTGCTTGATGGGCCCCAATGCAACAAGACACAAAAACTTAACAAGAACTTCAGCCGGTGAGTCTGAAGCTGTGATGCTGTAAGGACTTGGAGAAAAGGTCCACGATGAGGATTCTGCCAGAGGTTCCAGATGCGGCGCAATTTTAGTCCGAGAGAATAGAGGTTTCTGAGGCAAATCAGCTTCAGCTGACACAGTCAGACGCAAGTGTTCCTTTATTTGTTTTGGATCGCTAAGGACATTAAGTCTTGTAGAGACTGTGGCAGTGAAATCGTAAGAACTCTGATTTGTAGATGGCGAATAAATATCGAAGCGCAAATTCTCGTCGCTCGAGGAACAAGGGAATATAAGCTGTTCTGAAATCTTAATCAGCTACAAAAGGCGGTTAGTATCGGGTTAGGCGGGAATTATCTCCTCTTATGAGAGTGCAATGCTCAGAAGAGAACTGAAAAAATACGTACAAATTTACCATTTTTCACAACCAATTTGGGCGAAACGCCGCTATTGTGAAGCAGGCGTAACTGCAGAAGCACATCTGTGTTTAGTTTGAGGGCCAATGCTGACGGCCTCGGGTATGGAGGCGGGTTTAGCACCGATATCGATGGGTCCATTAAGTGCGAGAAACGTTGTGGGAAGCCAAATTAGAATGTGGGGCAATAGTGGATCGGGATAGCCCGTCTAGGCGAATGGAATAGAACAGAGAGAACAGAAACGTTGATCTGAAATGGAAAAAGTAGGAAGAATGAAAAAGAAAAAAAATTCAGGGTTTGAGAAAGTGGAGTGAACAAGACACTCTTCCTAAGAGTGATGGGCGAAGGAGGTGCTGATGCACCGATTTGGGCGATAGGCGGAACCACGGGAAGGCACAGAACCTACTGCGGAAAAAAAAAAAAGGGCCCCGTAACTCGAATGCACGGGTGTAGCCATTCTAGGTTTTGGTTAACCAGTACGAGGCTGGAATGTGTTCTCTGCACACGGAGAGGTTTTCTTTTGTTAGGAAGTTGATTTGACTTGGCAGGGTTTGTAGGTTGCTGTGGTTATTGTTCTGCTTTTTTATTGTCGCTTGTTTTTGTCGTTTGCTACTTCGTAGATCGACCGTGTCCGTGCGGCGCATCCGCTAACCGAAGGAGCTAAGCAATACGAAGCCTCAGATGCAATCTTGGGTATATTTGGTGCAAAATCACTATTGCACTACACGAAACCGCAATAGTCTTTTATGAGGAGCGACACTTCCAACATTGAAACTAGATGTTTTGGCCTGTGATATGGATACTTGCCAGCTACTTTATCCGGACACTCTTCGTCTCCATACACACTCATGCATACCCAATGCGTTGGTGCGATCTGGTTGTGCAGACGTTTTGTATGGGCCGAAATTGCATTGGAAGGGCAGGAAGATGTCAAATTAAGAGGAAATAGATGAAAGCAAATATATGCAGTGGTCGTAGGGTTTTTACTTCCATATTGGAAGAATCATTTGTGGTTGCAGGAATTGCCAAGCTGGGCGTGGGAAACCATGTTCCCATTGGCCAATAGCCTGCCTGTCGCATTGAAAGTAGGGCAATATGCTCACTGGTGATTGCGGTCGTGTGCATACCCACTTGGCCTCTGCTACATTGTAGCGCACACATTCATAGGAGTCGCCCTTTGTATCCTCAACCAAGCCTTTTCCCATTTCCCATCCAAATAAATTCAGAACATGTTGAAGTGGGTCCAATCCGGCTTGTCCGTTGTAGCAGGCACTGCAGAGCCTGAATATGGTCCAGATGCTATTCACCCAGTTACCCAATCCATTGCCAATGGCGAACCAACCTCCAGAGAAACTACTGGTGTTGACTTTGCTTGGAGAAAACCATCTTCCACTAACGTCGAAACACAAACCTTCTACTACTCTGACTTGAAGTCGGGGTACACTGGTTTTGCTCAGGTGATTCACTCCAACATCATGGGAATCAAGAATACCGCACAGTTTACTTTCCGTCTCTACAACAACAATTTGGGCGCTGAAGACCCTCTTTGTATCTGGACTTCTACAGCATTGGAAGACTTCCGCACCGAAGGTTCCAACTTCTATGCCAAGGACTTGTCTATTGAATTGTCTGGCGAGAACTCCAATGTGTACACTATCAAGTCCAAAGTGTGTCCTAAGTCTGAAGTCAACCTTGTTGTTACTAAATTAGTTCCAGGTGTAATTTTCGGTGCTGATGGAACAACCCTCTATGGTGACGACGTTGAAAACCCATGGGGTGCCATGAGACATGCTTTCTGGCCTAGATGTAGCGCCAAGGGTACTATCAAATTAGGAGACACATCTCTTGAAATTGATGGTTACACCATGTTTGTGATGGCATTGCAAGGTATGAAACCCCATCATGCAGCAAAGTCGTGGAACTTTTTGAACTTCCAGTCGGAGAACTTTTCTGCTGTCCAAATGGAATTCACCACTCCTTCCTCGTATGACAACACCAAAGTTAACGTTGCTATTTTGACTTCGAAGGACAAAATCATTGCCACATCCATTGACAATGAAATCATCCATGAAAATGCTGAGGTAGATAACGTTGGCTGGAAAGTTCCAAAAGCAATCACTTTTAACTTCACCGAGGGCACTAATTCGGAAGTCATTGCGACTGTAAGAGGTGACTTGACGAGACTTATTGAACGCGTGGATGTTATGGCTGAAATTCCTCAGTTTGTGAAGAACATCGTCAGTGGTGTGGCTGGCACAAAGCCGTACATTTACCAGTTCTGCAACACTTTAACTATTGAGTACGAAGGTAAGTCAGAGGACGGTATTGCGTTTAACGAAGCCACATTCATTTCTGAGTAAGATGGCTTCTTTTTTATCTTTGAACTTACTCTTTCACGCGATTTATGACTATAGTGGCATTGACACTCTTTTGGATCAATGTTCTATGTGTGTCTTGGCACCAAGCAGCCAGCTTAATTTGACTTACACCCCCTTATGGGCTGCTTTCCTTTTTGTTTCGATAGTCTTCGTTTCTAATACACAATAATCTATTAATTTTAATTGTCGTTCATCATTTGAAGACTTGATCTTCATGTTGTTTTTTAGCATTCTTTTTACCGGATTATGGCGAGTTTTCAGGATTTCGCGGACTAATATCAGTTGATTAATTTAATTCGAAGAGAGAGGCAGCAAATACTCTCACAAATTCTTCGAGTGAATTTCAAACCAAGAGAAACAATCTAGATATGGACAATAAATACCAGGGGTCCAGTTTGACCTTTACACATCTCACAAGAACTCTCGTACCGCTAATAATTGTATATGGTCATGAAAGAGATACAGATGATTAAGGCGTACTTTTTAGCTGCTATGACCAGGAAAGAATAAATCCGAAAAAGCGTAACAATAATTTCACTATTACACACAATTAGATATTTCCAGATGTGCGGTCCCTATCCAACTGAGAATAATCAAATTAGGTGCTTTAGGTTTGTATAGGAATTGGCAGTCTGTAAATATATATATACAGACCAAGAAAAAAAGTAACGACAACTGCAGGACTCGAACCTGCGCGGGCAAAGCCCAAAAGATTTCTAATCTTTCTCCTTAACCACTCGGACAAGTTGCCTTATTGATAAGCTAATTATTCAAGCTACGCCGTGTTCAGAGCAAAGCGAAACTTAAGTAGCAGTATTCTAATACGTGTTTTTTCTTTTTTTAGTTCAAGATGATCAGCTTTTATTACATATATACGCGTACTATTTTTAGGCTTTGGAGTAATGAATCACCGCCTTTCCACCGTGAAATAGTGTAAAAAGATGTATCCAAAGATCAAGAAAACGAAACCCCAAGCTCCCAAGTAGCCGAGGTCTTTCCAAAAAGCGCTGACATCAAAACCAAATGTGCTGAGAATGACAGCACCTGGAACTTCGATTGAAAGCCCGTACTTTTTTTCCTTGAGAATCAACTCCTTAACTTCGTTTATGGCTAGCGCTTCGTACGCGTAATGGAAGAGGGAAATCCACTCCATCCATTTAGTCTGGACTTTAAGGTCCTCGCTGTTGATAAACAATCCAGCAAAAAGCATAGAAAACAAGAGAATCAAAACAGCCAGTATAGTCGAGGTGCCCGGCTCTTTAATTAGGATTCCAATAATCAAAACCTCAATTGCAACAGCAACATTGAATAAGATCAAGACACTGAGTGCTTTCAAGAACCCATTATTTTTCATAGTCAAGCCGACAAGTGGATACAAAATACTCAATAAAATAATGGGAGGCAACACTCTCAAAGGAATCAAATCACATACCATCTTACTAATGTAATAACTTGCTGGATGGTAGTAATTATTTGCTCTTTCACGAATGAAAATAATTCTCTCCTGTGAGAATGAATGCAAACCTGTTAACGCAGAAAAGCCAAACAATGCAAGGATGAAAAAAAACAATCCCAATCTATTTTGAAACCCACTGATATCATTAGAGACATTGTAGTACAAGAGTCCACAGAAGAGTCCAACCAAGAGAGACAACACGTAATTGGTCAAGAGGAGTCTCGGGTTTCTGTACAAATTTTTGAACGTTCTCGAACATAATATTTTCAACTGAGTCATGAAACTTGCTTTGGCGAACAAATGGTACAGTATGTCAAAGTCAGTAGCGGATTCACAGGATGCTGCAATATCTTGCCTAAGTTCTATTGCCAGAGGAGATTCATGAAATATCTGTGGAAGTTTGTTACTGATTTGCATCAAAGTATCTCCTTCTCCTGAAGATTGTTTTACAGGTTGATAATTGTACTCATCCCTGTGAAGCGCAAAATGTTCCCACTCATTTGTAATGTCTGTATCGCTGTTTCTCTGCGTGGCCACAAATGCCTCATGAGGATCTTCAATATCGGGTACCTTGATAATCCTTTTATGGTCAACGGTAATGTCAATCAAATAATCCGCGATATTGTAACCACTTGGACACTGATAACCATTCTTGCGGAAAAAATCATTGCATTTGATCATGTCTCCCGAGTAGACCAAGTCTCCTTCGCTAAGGAGAAGAAGCTTATCAAACAAAGAAACAATGTTACTTCTCGGTTGATGAATGGTGAAAACAATTGTTCTATTGTAGTCCTTGGCCAACTTGACCAATGTGTCGACGACATTTCTGGCATTGTATGCATCCAAACCAGAAGTCGGTTCGTCTAAGAATAAAATACATGGTGATGTAACCAATTCACACGCAATTGAAAGTCTTCTCTTTTCTCCGCCGGAAATGCCACGCTTGAAATCTGAACCAACAACTCTGTCCTTTATTTTAAAAATCCTCAATTCTTTTAAGACTTCTATAACCCTGGCAACCTTTGCAGAGTAGGACATTGAGCGAGGCAAACGGAGCAAAGCACTGTTCAAGACAGTTTCATACACAGTCAACGTTGGAATGAGATGGTCCTCCTGATCGACAAAGCCAACAATCTTTTTATAGTCATGTTTTGCTATAACTTGGCCATTAACATAAACCTGACCTTGAACTTCACCACTCTTGTTTTTGCCAGCGAGAATATCCAACAACGTAGTTTTACCGGCACCGGAACCACCCATGATGGCAAGACATTGTCCTGGGCTAACCATTCCATATACGTCATTGAGAACAGAAGCGCCCAGGGGAAGAACGTACGAGATTTGTTGGAAGGATAACGTAGTAGGGGTGAAATTCTCAGTCAATGAATTGTATTCTGAACTTGAAACTTCATAATCTGAGCCAGCAACCCCAACGAATAAGGGACTTTTTCCAATAGTGTAAGCACCCCACGCAATCACAACCACACATACAAGCACAACTGCAGCGATCGTAAACATATTATACATCGTGAATTTGCCATGGTCTGGAATATCGTAACCAGGGATTTCACTTTTGTGAACGCACTCTCCTGACTTGCAATTTAAGGTAATGTAAGGATCTCCAAAGACAGAAGAGATCAATTGGTTCATGCTAGGTTCCGAGAAACGGCAATTCTTAGAATTGATATCACAAGAGAATTCGCCCGGTCCTTCGATGGTTTCGGTGAGAAAGTCAGAGATATCAATTGATCCAGACTCGCCACACAACATTCTATCAGGTAAACATTTACACCCAACATTTTCACATTTATAGCGAGTTTTGTTAGCCTCCAAATCATACTGAAAGTCACACTTGGACAAATCACAGTAAAATGACTCCTTTTCTGCTATCCAAAATTGGAAGTCGCACATGGCTGCCGTCCTATTGCACGAAAATGTCACTTGGGGCTTTTTGCCCTTGAGGATAGAAATAATTTTCGGATTGGTAACATCGCACATTTGATGGAACTTATTGACAATGATTCCAGATTTATAACAAGTGCCCTTCAAACCTTTAGGTACGAAGGCATCACACGAAGAATCGTCTGTACACAAATTACAGTTAATTCCCGACCAGCCGTCTTTGCAAGAACAGGTAGAATCGTTCCTTATCGGCCTATTCTTGTTCCCGTCAGATAAAGAGCCACATAATGGTTCCGAACAGTCCATTCCTCCATAGCCGTCTCTGCACTCACACATGCCTGTGAATGGGTTGCACTGAGAAAACTGAGTGCATTCGAAATTGGGCAAATTACAATTGAAGCAGGGCGGACATTTATCGTCTTCATTCGGACCAGAACCATATGTTTTGACATCGAAAACATCATTTAAAACAGCATCTCTCTTAATCTTATCATAAGATTGCAAGCTGCCTTTCGATAGAGCATACACTAACTGTGAAGTTGCAAGTAACGAGAGACTTAGTGAGATTTTCATGCCAAGCAAAGTAGGTTTATCTCAATGTCAAGTTTCAATGGACAATAATCGGTGTTTGAGATAGGCTTTCTAGTTTGGATGTCAGTTGCCTCTACTCCTAATTAAAATAGCGAGTCAACGATAAGACTGCTGGCTGATATACAGGAATAACCGCCTACATACATATTATTGCTCAGTTACTATTACTTCACATTTGCTCTTCAAATTAAATCTTCTTAAATCGATAAATTATATAATCTGTCAACATTTGATTTCCCTCTTCAATGGTTCAACATATTCATTCATTAGTTCCGACTTCACATATACCATATAGTATGGCGTAGCTGTGTTAGTTGTTGTAAAATTAAAAACCTCAGAATATGGAACCTCTGTCACCGTTTCGTCATTGTACTTCCTGTAAATATTTCTATGAGGATCCTTGATGTAAATCCAATAATGGCCGTAAGAAGCTTCACCTCGATGAATGAAAATCGCAAATAGTGAATAACCTACCTGCTTGTATGAATCAAATTGAATTGATACTTTATCTTGTAAGGAGATCAACTTGTTCTCAATGGCCTGAAGTTTCAACTCAAGAAGATGAATTTGGCTCCTAATTGAGTCAATAGTACTCTGCTTCACACAGTTCAACTCCAGTTGTATAGTGTTTGACTCCAAATATTTCAATGTTGCCTTTAAAGCATCAAGGGCTGAAAGTTTTGTCTCCGAATCAACCATGAGAATAGAATCTTTCTCAGAATATAACTTTTTCATTTCTGATTTCCAATCAAAGACCTCTTGACGCTTTGCTATGATTTCCTCGTCATCCGTCTCGAGATATCTATCAACATAGATAGTTTCTCCAAAGGGGATAACTTCCAAAGATTTATAGGCGACCAAACGTTCTCGGTCAAACAAAACACGTTGGACGTGGAACTGAAGCACTTGTGGTAGCTCTTGAATAGTTAGGGCTTTTTTCACTTCGCCTTCTTCAAGTTCAACTAAATCCTCGTTAAAGTAGTTATCTAATGCATCGTAGATATCTTTTGGATGGTCTCCAACGTTGATGATCAAGCTGAAGAACCTTTCAACTGATACCCTAACATTGGCTTTTTCCTCACCCAAGGGAGTAATAGTTTGTTTGGTCTTACCACAGAAGAGTTTCTTGATGAGGTCAAATTGTTCACCGTCAGACTCAATGTTTTCTGGTTCAAGTGCCGTTTCAATCTGATATGTGACATTTTCAATACATTCTGTCACATCTTGTTGTCTGCCCAATTCGATCGTACTTTCAATTTGGTCTGAACTAATCGCCAATATTTTTTTTCCTGTCGCAATATCCACTAGATTGTCTTCCACATGCATACTATCGACCTCAACCATATTCAAAGATGGTGCACTTTCGAGATTGGGAGAAGTGCATGTACTTTCTAATACGATCAAATCTTGATCGTCTTTGTCCATGTCAGTGTCTGCTGACATTAATTCAGGAGACTTAGAATCCACTATAATTGGCTCAAATTCACTATCAATGACACCATCATCTCCATCAGGCGAAGGTAATTGACTATTGTCTTTAAAATCAATAGGCTGGGAAAGAGGCAAAAATGCAAGATACGCCAATTCTTTGCTGGGTTGCACGCATCGCTCCTTACTCGAAATCATTTCATTGAACAACTTTTGAAGACGGTAAATGAATTGAAAAGAACGATTCAATTCGGACTCTTCCACTTTACGACCTCCGATTTTTCGAGCAGTGTTTGGGTCAATCTTGACGTTTGCTTCGTCAAAGTTGAGAATCATGTCTCTCAACGGCTTAATGCTAAAATAATATTGAAGCAAAGAGTTGAGATAACACGTATTCCCAATATTATCAAGACCAGTGGGCCAAAGCTCAGGTGGCTGCAAAGATGGATCAATTTTTCCTTGCTCCAAGAAGCTCATCAATATATTTGACTTACGCTCTTCTGCCATTCTTTTGAGCGATGCTCTTAGGGCACGAACATCTACCGGATCGTGTAAAGAGGACTTAGCAAGCTTCTCTTGAAAATTAGTAATTATTTCAAAATCAGTAGAGTCGGCCGTTACCTCCAAAATTCTGAGAGCATCAGAAAACGTAATGTTCATCTTATGCTGTAAATCAGGGAACTTTTTTTCAATGTAATTCAACAAGATATAACTCTTTCTGTTTAATGCAACAGAGTATAAACTCCTTTGAAGGATTCTTATTTCAGGACTGTTTGAATTGAAGTTCACTTCTTGCATGATATCATTAAGTCTGAATTCAAATGCTGTAATAACAACTTCGTCTTCGGTTACTTCTTCGATTCTCAATTCATTCAAAGCAATGCTCATGGGTATAATTTCATTCGCTAAAAAGTCCTTCAATTCAAGGCTATCACGAATCTTTGCGATCTTCTCCACCTGATTGTTGAAGTATGCATAATTTTTTGGATCTGAATTAGTGGCTGCTTTGTACATCTCAATGATGGCATCAATTTCCACATCATCATCCGATGGTATTGATTCAATCCCGAGAATCTTGAGAGCAGCTTCATAATCAGAATATCCGTACATAAGACCTTTTAGGTATTGACTGTTGTGATAGGAAGCCAACCTGCCCGTCGAGCCTGACGATCGATTTTCCATTACTTTCTTGAAGCAATCGACGTATGCCATCTTATTTCTTGGGTCTGAAACAACGGTATTTTCGTAACAGCGAATAATCAACTCGTCCTGATAGAAGACACAGCAACTTAAAGCAATAAAGAAGGAATACCTGTTTGTTTCACGGCTCCTGCTGTTCGCCAATGCAGAGTGTTTGTCTATCTCCGACAAAATTGAGTGTACTTGAGCCATGTTATCACTGAATGAATATTTAGTATCAAAATCATTTACCTTACTTGTCTTGAGGGATTTTCCAATAAATACCAATTCATAGGCTTTCCGAACGTATGCTTCCTTGAGAGACGGATTGAGAGAAAGGTTAGGAGGGATGAGACTATCTTCATCGTCTCCCAAAGTGAAGGAAAATTTTTCGAATAGGAGACGAAGGTCAATTTTCACATCCAATAGAGTCTTCGACTTGCTAATTGTGTGAATTGGTTCTGTTGCAGGAAGATTTATAGGTCCTTTCAATACTTTCAATAATGTTTGCAAACAATGGACAGGGCCAGGAATGGAATCAACGCTCAACTGGGAATCGGGACTGCTCTCTATACCACGCAAGTATCGCTCTTTGATAAGATTTGAATCTATGCTAGAGAGTAAATCCTTTTTCATGAACTCCAGAGTGTAGACGGATACTCTCATAATGTGGTTTACAAGACTATTGCCACTTTTGAAAAATGCATCATCGATTAAATTTGAAGAAGCATTTGATTTGTCATTCATAATGTTTAAGTCATCCGCAGATAACATGCTCTTTTCGATCTGATGATACTCATGCTTATCAATTGGAATATGCGACAAAGGCGGCAGGTTCTCAAGAATCACGATTTTGAAATGGTTGATCTCGTCATTCAGAGAGCTGACGATCAAACCTCTAATTGTGGAGACAGTTACATTACTATCCTTCAATTCATGCTTCTCCACCAGGGGAATATAATCCACGGCGTTATTTAGAATCAACGTTTCATAACGTTCTGATTGTAAGATATGTGGTAAGATGTCCTTGTACGCAAAGGGAGATGAATTGAGGAATGATGTGATAGGTTTTTGCAATCTGCCTTGACTAAGCATCTTGAAAAGCGCTGGGGTGTACTTGAGATCGTCCAAAATTCTGTTAGATGTTTTAAATGGACGAAGGCTCAATTCATTCTTAGATATATTGGTTCCAATGTACTCGAATGGAGAAAGTGACTCGATATTTGCAACCAGAGTGCTCGTCAAAGATTCGGAATTGCTTCCTTGCGCAAACTTCCCATTTGTAAACGGATTATTGCTCTTGTGTTTTTGCTCTTTCAGAGACTCTATTGCAGCAGAAGCGGAAGAGACAGCCTTAGAGCCTATAATTGTGGGAATATCCTCTGCCTGATCAAGTGGCATAGCGTGACTCTTTTAGTAAGAATACCTCCTAAGCCTACTTGCCATTCTGAGATTCTCGTGTACCTGTACATAAGGACACAGCCAGATTCGATCTGAGTTACCATTCAACACTGCAGCAAGGCTGAATCAAGATGTAAGGCCAGTCCTAACATTGTACATATACTTTGAGACAGCATTTTTACCTTAAGGGTAAGCAAAAGCCATTCAGTCAGAGTGGCAAATGACATCGGTGTCAAGGCTAGATCCAGCTGATTGTATGGGAATCTACAGAGCACTGAAACTTTATTACAAAGCATTGAATAAGTTTTAAACTACCCATTGTATTTAAGATAATAACTAGCAGGGGATGGAACCTTGATGGCGTTGTGGAACCCTCCAATAAAAGACCTGTGCACCACCATCTGTACTAACTGTCTCCAGCTTTATTCGCGATGTATCTATTCATGTAGAAGTATCATGACCCAGGCACAACCAGCGTCTATAGATTTCGAGAAGATCAGAAATGAGTCCGACGGCTCTATAAAGGGATTACTTGGGCTGGCATTCAATGAGGTGGTGGCCAATAATCCGTATTTTGCTGCGGGTGGTGGCTTAATGCTACTCGGAACTGGTCTTGCTTTGGCTCGTCAAGGTATAGTCAAATCTTCTGGCTTCATTTATCGCCAGCTCCTTGTTGATTTGGAGATACCTTCCAAGGACAAACTGTACCTCTGGTTTTTGGAATGGATGTCTCAGTACAAGCAAAGAAGCTCGAGACATTTGTCCGTAGAGACAAACTATGTTCAGCATGATAATGGGGCAGTCTCCACGCGGTTTTCTTTAGTGCCAGGCCCAGGAAAGCACTTGATAAAGTACAAAAATGCATACATGTTGGTGAACAGAGAAAGATCCGGTCGGTTGTTGGACATGACCAATGGAACTCCTTTCGAAACGGTGACGCTTACAACCTTATACAGCGACAGACATTTATTTCTGGATCTTCTTGCAGAGGCAAAACAGATGGCTCTAAAGGCACAGGAGGGGAAAACCGTCTTGTATACTTCATGGGGCCCGGAATGGCGTCCATTTGGTAACCCTAGGAGAAAGAGAATGTTAGGCTCCGTGATTTTGGACGAAGGTATTAGTGAACTCATATTGAAAGATGTTAAGGACTTTTTGCAAAGTGGCGAGTGGTACCACAAACGTGGAATTCCTTACCGCAGAGGCTACTTATTGTACGGGCCACCAGGGAGTGGAAAAACATCGTATATCCAAGCACTAGCTGGAGAGTTAGACTATAATATTTGCATCTTGAACTTGTCAGAAAACAATCTTACTGATGACCGACTTAACCATTTGATGAACCACATCCCCAAGAGATCTATTTTGTTGCTAGAAGACATTGATGCTGCATTCAATAAAAGAGAACAAGCAGGAGAATACCAAAGTGGAGTGACATTTTCGGGCCTTTTAAATGCCTTGGATGGTGTTGCAAGTGCGGAAGAAAGTATTACATTCATGACTACTAACCATCCTGAAAGATTGGATCCAGCGTTATTGAGGCCAGGACGCATAGATTTCAAAGTGATGGTCAATAATGCAACAGAATCTCAAGTGCGCAGAATGTTTTTGAGATTCTATGAGACGGAGACTGAACTTTGCGAAGCCTTCATTTCAAAATTCAAAGAGCTCGGCTTGCTCGGAAAAGTGAGCACCGCACAGCTTCAAGGTTTGTTTGTTTTCAACAAAAAATCACCTCAAGGCGCTATGGATATGGTAGAAACGTTGAAGAATCCACAGACCACATTTTAGAACTCCATCTTGTATATAGACTTATTCAACGCTTTGAACTCATACTCAGCCTCTAAACTTCTTCATCAAACCCTCATGAGCTTGCTCAATTCCTCGTTCGGTCAAACCTGTTGAAGTAGCCTCAGTCATGAGCTTGTCGAGGTAATCCATGTAGATGAGGTATACAATCATGTCGGTATTATCATTTGTGAGAGAAAGCCTTGTCTTACCTTTGAGGATTCTCCTAAAGCTGCTTTGAGGATAGCTTTTGAAGACCTTTTTCTTTGCAGGCATTGGATAACAAAAAGGTAGGAATATGACTTCGATTGTCGCACCACAAACAACATCACTGGGTTAATGCAGGTGCAAGTTTAAGGAAGGGCGCATATGACAATAGAAGTATAGCTCATATTTAACTCATTACAAATTCATTTAAATTTTTTTAAAAATATATCATGAAGAAAATAAATCTTTGAAGAAACTCGTTATCGCTCGACCCCAGGTTACGTAATAATCGTCATCATCACTATCTAGTTATAACATCAGGTCCCTAACTTCCGTTTCTTACTGTGTTCATCTTCGCCGTCAGACAGTAGTAGATCACGGACCCGCCCACCATTACTTTTGATTGACTTATCGAGTTCCAGAACAGAAGGAAGCTGATTTTTACCGATTCCTCTTTCTCTAGGAGACTGTGGCATCTGATTGGGTTCACTGCCAATATGATCTTTTGAAGATATCTGCGAGTTTATGTTACTGTTTGCCAGGACTTGTGTTCTCGGAAACATGAGGCCCCTGTCTTCAGCGTCCTCTGAACGTGAAATGGTTTCATTTGGTAGAATAGTGGTCGTAGAATGTCTCTGTTGCACATTTTGATTCGAAGGCAACAGCTTCTCAAGTATAGGTAGTGAAACCGTCCTCTGCTGATTCGGGAAGCCCGAATGAATATGTTGGTAATAAGCATGCATGGGTGCTTGATGGAAAGCAACAGGTTGATATTTTTGGACGAATTGAGGTGCCGAGGTCTCAGCAGGAGCTTTCTCCTTCAGTTTAGCGGATGTTGAACTCACCAGAGACTCTTCAGGTTTTGCAGGATTTCTTCCAGATAGAGGCTGGAGAGGATCCATCAAGACAGACACATGTCTCGATACCATTGGAACTGGTGCTTGAGGTTTTTTCAAGTCCTCTGCATTGAAATTGAATTGTCTAGAACCTGGTATTTCCGGATTCTTATTGTACAATGTGTAGTTTGGGTTGATTGGGTAGTGCTGAGGAACAACATTAAAAGGAACCTTTGAAACTCCCAGAGTGTCATTTAAGTGATAACTCCCTTGCGGCTGGTTGTGCCGTTGTTGTGGAATATATGTTGGAGGCCGATTGATATTATCCTGTAATTGTTGCTTAAATGCTTCCAATTCGGAATATTTGGAACCGGGCTTCACTGTCATTGGAGACATACCAGTATCAATACCAGGAGTTGTCATTTTATCAACGGGAGTTTTCGTTTTGCTTCTGTCGAAATGGTCATTGTCTTTAGGTGCGCGCAGTTCTGGTTCAGGCCCCCGCATGTTCTTTTCGAAGATTTCAGTCAATCGTAGGAGGTCAGATTGGCTACGGTGGTACAACGCTTGCAACGCTTCATATCGAGAGGATAAATCCGAATACCCTTGTTTCAAGTTGTTAATGGAGTTTGTCATTTCGATTAGCTTAAGGTTCATTGACTGTTCCATATTCAATGGAGGATTCTGTAAAGAGGACAGTCGCAGCTGCGGTTGCAGCAACGATTGTTGCCACGAGGGTTGACCCATGTTAGAAGGCGAAATGCCACCATGATCAGGGAATGGAGGTGAGTTAGGCGAGTGGGGAACATTTGAGGATGGGACTCCATTCACGTACAAAGGAGGGTATGTGTGGTGAGCAATCATGGGTGGCGCATAGATCGGTACTGAGGGTGAGAGGGACTGGTGGGGTAGGCTCGGACTGCCATGCATTTGGTCAACCAGCTGCTGGTACATTGCTTGGTGATATTGCTGTTCCGGTTTCTGGTCATCAAGGTTAGCAGAAGATGTGGGAGGGATTGTTTTCAAATTTACAATTTCTTTTTGAGAGTTGATCACCTTGGATGATTTCCGTTTGATAGAACTGAGAGACTGAATGTCACCTTTGCGAAACTGGTTGGTGGAATGGCGGAATTCCCAACGTGTAGCCTGGTTCGGAGCCAGACCACCAGCCGTGGTGCTTGAAACATTGGTGGATTGCTTTTCTTCGCTCTGGAAGTTGTCGTTGACTTTGTGGAAGCCGTACATGTTTAACTGGCGAATGAAGGACGCAATATTGGTATGCTTGAAGTACTGCGCCAAAACGTTTGAGAACTCTTCACCGGGATAGAGAAAGAAGGAGTCATTGGAAGGCGACCACCAAATAAGATGCGACAATGATGGGTCCTCCAACATGTCGTAGAGTTTGTGTATGAAAACAGTTTGTGTTTTCCCTGACGTCAGTGCGGAGGATGCACCACCAGTCGCGGCGGAAGTGGTCGCAGTTGATGCCGAAGGGCCAGAGTCGACTGTTGACGCGGGGGCAGAAGCTGGTGGGTGTGGAGACTCGACCGGAGTTGCCCTGGGTGTTTGCGATGAAGAAGGATGTGAGGTTAGCAAGGGAGCGGGCGTGGAAGACAAGGCGGATCGGGCCAAGGCGCCGGGCGCTGGCAGCATAGCCTGCTTGGGGCTACGAGTGTGGCTGAGGGCAACCATCGGAACAACGGGCGCTTTGCTAGGTAGAAGAGGGTGTGTAGCTGGCGTAGAGCGTAGTATGGAGAAGCGAAAAGCAGATGCAAACAAGAAAAGAGTTGACTTCCGGCAGACAAGACGGACGTTTTTTTTTTTTTTAGTGCGAACCGCTTGTCATGACAAGAGTAACTACACACAGTTCCGAACGGTAGAGAGTACTAAATTACCAAAGTTGAGTTGCGGCCATTAAGGCCGAGAAAAAAAAAGAGGTCACGGTGTATGTACTGGAACCTTGTCGAAGCATGAGAACAGGAAACCAACAGGGCGGAGGCCGTTTAATATTAGTAGACCCTGGCAAGTGCACTGGAAAATGTGAGACACTGGCAAAGGTGAAAAAAAAAAAACAGCAAGCCATAAAAAATATAAAAAATAAAAAAAAATAATGAAGTATGAGGTCGGAATAACCGATGGAGCCTCTGCGAGAGAGCGTGCGGCTGCACCAAACATCGCGCGAGATCGCCTTTGAGAAGAATGTACCTACACCATGACAGGCATATACATGGAAACAAAGAACCAAAGAAAGCGTAAACGGTAACGGAAAGATGATTCCACAAGTACGGGTGATTACGTAGCCAATCTCGCTTTGAGCCCGGTGTCCTGCAGGCCACGTTTACGGCGATCGTAAACGTCCGCCAGCAAGATCCTTCGTGCTGAACAAGGCGGACATGCACACCCAAGGGAGAACAATGGAGCCGCGCCTCTGAATAGGCCTGGCGCGTGCACATTTGTTGACGAGCGGACCGCCGGTGGGGAAAAAAGTGCGCCTGCCCGCATGCAGAACCAGGCTTCCGCCCCGGGTGGCCCCCAGTAGCAGAATTGCCATATGTCATTGTTAGGCGCGCCCGCAAAAGACGCTCTGCGGTTGGCGCTCGGTCTTTCCTGTCGTGCGCTTCCATCTTCTATTCTACGCTTCCATGTTCTATTGACCATTCCATTCGTTTCTTTTTGCCCGTCGCACGTCTGTCAAGTACTTTACACATGATGCAAACATCCATCTCACAAGCGGCAGAAAATAAAACGACCAAAATAATACATGTAGTGATGTTGGAAAAAAAGAAAATTGTCAAGAAAATATCAGGTCCCGCTGTATCTAGCCCCGTCTCATCTGCCGAGTGTGTTCTGTAGACATCATGGGCCGGCTAATGAGGGAGTGCGAATTCCGTCTCGATGACCGCTTTTCTTTTTCGCATCTCCCTAGCGTGCGCACTCGTACCACTACAAATACTCGCACGGGCGTAGCTTAAACCTCTTCTCGCTCCGTCTCGTTTGCTCTGTGGCGAAAGATGGGTCTTCTGCCAGCGCACACTGGGCTACATGCGCAAAGTAGATGTGGGCGAACAAAATAAGCGTGAGAACAGCGGAAAAAGGAAAAAAAAAAAAATTGGAAAAAAAGAAACTTTTCTTGTTTGTATGTAGTGGCAACTTTCCTAGAACGTTCACTCTGCACATACATTTCTTTTATCGTCTTTTTTTTTTTTTTTTTTTATCCTTCTTCCCCAACGCTCACCGCCCCTTGTTTCAAATTACACATCAGCTACTTCTCATTTTCTACCACATTCATCTTCGCCTCCGTCCATATTTCCCCTACGTTTTTTTATATACATCTTTTTTTCTCACGTCCGTCCCTCCTGATCGTTATTGCCCGTTGGCTTCCATGAATTCCCAGCTAAACAATACAAACGAAAACCAGGACCAGGTGTTTCTGGAAACGGAAACGTTCCGCCCAGTGTTTTTTGATCTGTCTTCTAAGCGCAACTCCTCCGCAGCGGCCGTTGACCCATCGAAAAGAGCTCGGCTTGACGCCTCTGTCATAGCCCCCGAGGAGGCACCCCCTGATCTGCTGGTTTCTCCATCGTCTGCCCCTGTTTCCGATTCTGCGCTTGCCTCGCAGAACACTGTGGGACCGAACGCCTCCTCGTCGCTCTTGAAGCACCACCCACTGCATATTCACCGCCGCCACCTTCTTCTTCAGCATCAACTTCTCAATAGCCAACCGAGCTCACCCACCTCCGATTCAGATGCGAGCTCAAACTCCATCAAAGAAAAAACTTCTGATTCAACAACGACAACAGGATCCCAATTCACAACCTCTTTGAAGGGAAAGACCTATCCTGGTAGAGTACCTGGTCGCCGTTCTTCTCTAAAGAAGTCCGTGCGTTTGCTGCCCTCTGTCATGGCCCAAGCATCCTCTGCAACAAACAGAGCGCCAAAGCTTTTTAGACGCTTCCGCTCGCGTTCATTACCTATAATCAACTACACATCTCGCTCACACTTGTTCCAGCATCATATGATTCCAGTTCGCCTAAACCAGGCAGCTGGGCCAACGAGCTTCCATCCTTCCAATACCTCTGCATTCCAACCCACAAGACCTTCATACCCCCATCAACATCATGGCCATCATGTCCACAGGCCCATAAGTTCCACCCCATCCCTTCCCCCTATTAATCTTCAATCATTGAAAGAGATTGACTTGCACGAAATCTTAAAAAATCCGCAGTTGAGACATGATATTCTTTTTGACCCGCAATTACAATTCAGACCCAATTTAGATGGCGAAAGAGGGCGCAGAAAGAAGACGATTATGGAAAAATATTGGGCTGAAATTGAATCAGAATGCCGCCAGTTTTTCTCGTCTCCTCTGGCTCCCCCTAAGGTATCGAGATTGCCTGTGCTATTCACCACCTTGAGAGATATTTTATTGTCTCTACTCCCTGTCAAAGACAGAGATCCAGTGAATGAAATCATGGATATTGACTTGCTCGTTCAACAGTTGGCACATGGTTCATTTGATTTTGTGGCCATGGCTAGGTGGTTGGGCGAAGTCTTCAAATCTCACTGTGCCCCAATGAGAGATCAATGGGTTAGTGATATGATATCCAAGTTTGAACAAGCCTATGTCGAGAATTCTGCTGTCAAATTAGTCCATGGATTAAGAAGTGTCTTCTCCATATTGGAAGCCATGAAGCTAGATGTTGCTAATCACCAGATTAGGATTTTAAGACCAGTCTTAATTGAAACTGCTGTGGACTTTGAAAAGGACTATTTCAATCAGTTGATAAATCATTGCAAAATTGATATCTCTGACTCTTTGAAATGGTTTTATAGAAACTTCCACAGAAAAATGAACTTGTCCAACCAGTTTGCAGATGTCAAGGGTGAAAGCGAAATGTTGAAAATCATCAGTACTTCCTCAATCATTGATTTACTCTCTTGCAGGAACATGGCGACTGAATTTCCTTCAACTATGGCTTTCGACCACACTCGTTTAGTCTTATTAAGAGCTGACGTCAGACAATTGGTATGTGTTCAATTATGTGTTGTTTTGTTCAAGCAAGTGCTTATGAATTATGCTCCAGCTTCTTCTTACAGACAAATATGCTCGAAACCTGATTATCTCACAAAAGTCCAAGAAGAAATCTTGGCGATCGTCACTGATGACACCGGAAACGTGAAGTGGACGCGCAATGTTCTGGCCCTCGCTTTGCAGATTGTCAAGAAAGTGGTGACTAATCCTATAACTGGTGAGCAAGTTGTTGCCAACTTACCAACCCCATTGATTACTTTTAGTAACAATTGGCTCATAAAACAAATTCAACCCAGCTCTGACATTTATGGTTTGATGGAGGAAAAGATTTTCAAGGAGTTGTTACATGAAATAGTCAAAGGACCTAATTTCCACAGCCCTATCTCGTCCATATCGACTGACCCCAAAGCAAGCACGGTTCCAACCTACAGAAGATCGGACACAGAAATGTCTAGCATAGCCAATCGTATTTCCACACTTTCAAAGTTCCACTGGAGCGTATTTGGAGACTACTATACTGACTACCTCAAAGCAAACCAAGGCAACAAATGAGCACTATCAAATATCAAGTAATATGCTGCCTCATTAATTCTCAAACTTTCGTACGGAATTAAACTGTTATTCAAAAGCTCAGTTTCATTTTCGCGTGGACTTCTATAGTTTTTGCATTACATAATGAATGGAAAATGGTTAATTATCTCACAAATGAATTTCCAAACCATCGACTGAGCATGCAACGTAGCAAATTCCATATATATAGTTTATCTTCATGCCTGCCATTGTTGACAGATTTCTACCAAACGCCACTAGATGCAAGATATGTTGAACAAGCTCCTTTTGCCCCAATTGAACAGTTTCTTCCTTCTTCGAAGGGTCTCGATAAAAATACCTTATTTCGAATGCGATCGTATGGATCCTCTCTCGAAAGCCAATTTCAAAGTCCATTTGGCAAGTATACTCGTAGGGACATTCCACTAGAGGCAGAGGCGTGTAATCATATCCATCAAGAATTCCACAAAATTTTAGGTGGCTAATGAATGCCCTTCCAATATTTACAGATGGAGAGGATGAAGCTTCGACATTGATGAGTTGTCCGTCTAATTCAACAAGCCCATTGTCACCAGACCATGTTAATTGAAAGGGCTCGGAAGAATCGGCACTGACCTCTTGACAAACACTTGACTTTGAATGGATAAGTTGTACTTTCATAAATTGATAGTGCAAAAAAGAAGAATATGAAATAAATATTTGGAAATGAATGGAAATATGATTAATACCAGAATCTCAACTATGAAACATGATGATGTAAAGAATACAAAACACTCATTTTGTTTTTATACGCTTGTGTCGCAGTGCGTTTTCTTTGTGGGATACTCCAGTAGAAAAAGTGCCACCGTTCTGACCCTTACTAAACAAGGATTGAACAGATGAAAACGTTTGTTGTTCCGGATTCAGGCCAGCCTGTGTATCCTCTTCGTTGAACGCAACGGTTTCATCGGGCTCACTTTCCTCGTTGATTGGAACAAAATGTCGCTCACCAAGCGACGATTCTAGCAGAGTATCATCGATTGATGAAGGTTCTGCCAAGTTTCTATAGTCCAATTCTGAATATCCAGAATGTTGCAGCTCGATATTAGGTAATTGCGGACTTTGCGGCTCTGCTTTGATAAATGTCAGAGGAGCGTTCCAAGGAAGTTCAGCCTTGGCGTTGAAGAAAGGGGTTGTTTGAGTTGTAGTTGACTTGACATGCTTCGAATCACTTTTCCACGAAAGAAGGTAACCTGCAATGGACATGTTGGTGCCAGCAATGACTCCAACAATTACCCCAACAAACACAGAAACTATTAGATAGTGAAGTAGATTGACAAATAAGAAGACGAGATGGGGCCAAGATGAACTCAATACCTTGAGAAGAGAAACCTCTACTGGCGAAGATGAATCATAATGGACATTAGTTAGGGAAAATACCAAAGTTAATGGAAGGTAAACGGTGCCATAAAGGGCTATGCGGATTATCAAAAGGCAGGGAATAAGAAGAGTATGCTTCAATATTGCCCAAAGTAGTGATGCAAGCGGGAATAGAACAAAGTTGAAAGGGGCTAAGATAATTGCCCATAGCACGGCCAATACTGGTTGTGTAACAGCCATTATTTGCAATCAAGTTGCGCTCTAAGTTTTTACATTTTGTTTTGCCGTATGCGTGCGGATAGAAATTCATCTATCGCCCTACACTTCCAGAATAGAACAAACCTGACCAAAACTGTCACATAATATGTCCAGTAAGGAAAATAATTCTAGTGAAATACTCTGTAGGACTCGATTTACATGATTCGATGGCTACGTGTCGTTTTTTATTCGCTTTTCTTGCTGGACTTGAGTTGCAATCTCGTGCGCACTAGGCTGGAGTCATGATATTAAGTAATTATTCTCTTTTTATTCTTTACATGTATAGGGCCTCACCACGGAAGAAGCGGTTGAAAGGCATTTGCAATCATTGACCCGACATCGGCCGGAATATTTCTTTGTGTTGTTTATTTGCTCATACTCTCAAGTCATACTAAGTGCCGGACTAAACCCTCTAACCTGATTATAATCAACTTGTTGATCCTCAAGAACATAACATGACGAGCAGACTTCCATCTTCGTTCGAACCTTCGGATGTCGTCGATGAAGAGTATGTTACACCATCATCGTATTTCTGTACCAGAATTAACCTCTCAGCGAAATGAACACGCTTCAAAAAATTGCCTATAGAAGCAAGCAACAACCGCTAGTTCCACTTGGAACCCTTTTGACAACTGCCGCCGTGGTTCTTGCGGCAAAGTCTCTCAAGCAAGGAAGGAAAAAAGATACGCAACGCTATTTCAGATACAGAGTTGGCTTTCAGGCGTTCACCTTGGTGGCCTTGGTTATTGGTGGAATGTACTACCAAAAGGAATCAGCAGAACAGAAACAGACACGTGAAGATAAATTAAGAGAGAAGGCAAAATTAAGGGAACAATTGTGGATTGAAGAATTAGAGCGTAGAGATCAGCTCATCAAGGCCAGAAAGCAAAGATTGGAGGAATCTAAGAAAGAATTGATGAAAGTGGCACAAGAAGGCTTCGAGCAGGAGAAAGAAAGAGAGTTAAAGAAAGAGGATAAATAGAGTGACTGTGCCTAACAACTCCTGGCCATTAACTCAAAGGACACCCTGTTTGCTTTAAATAAACCCATATTCTTGTATATACACATCTATATCCTTAATGCTGAATATCATATAAAATGTCTTTTTTGTTGATTATTGGATCAAGTGGAGCCTGCCACCGACACACTAGGGGCGAGGTTGAACCGACCTGTTGAAATCTGTTTTTTTCGATGTGAAAGTGTCTCTGTTCATGGTGTACAGAATGGGAAAAGCTGGTTTGAGCTCGTTCAAGTCTTTCAATCGAAGGTGACCGTGGAGCATTGTTAACCTCTCGTTTGGAGTAGACATTACTAAAAGTGATATCTAAGATAGAATGCAAAAAAAAAAAACAAAGGAGAAATATTTGATTACAAAGGATAAATGCCAAAATTCGGTAATATCACGTGAGTAATAGGCAAGCCTCATCTTTCAGACAACGAGGTATAATGTCTGTCAAGTGTTCGATTGAAAAAATACTTTTATGTAAAGGTCAATGTTGCATTCCGCCCATCAGTTATCGCTGCCGCTTATCTCATAGGTCCTTGCGAAACTGTATAAATCCTCCATCATTTCAGTAATACCGTGATTAGCCAAGTTCTCCGATTGGGTTGCGCTGTTTGAAAAGACAGCCTGTACTAGAGATTGAATCTTGATCAAACCTTCCTTAGCTACCAAGTCGTTGAAAGTTAGAATTAGATGAGGTGAGAAGTCGTTATACCAACGATGGTTCCAAACCAATAATTTGATGCAACTTTCCAAAATCTTTTCATTTAGCTGGTTCACCGACTTGGTTTGGTTATGGATTACCGAAAGCGAAGCTTCGCTGGCGTTGTTTCTTGATAACATCTTTGTTCTTTCCATAAGGTAGTACTTCAACAATTCACGCTGCGATTTGGAAGAGAATCGTCCCCTTAACGCATTACTAAATGCAATGGATCCCTCTTTAAAATGTTTGAGTCTAAACGCAATCAGACCCAATGCTTCCCACTCCAATGTGGTCTTTTTATATTCCATTTGCTGAGCTTGAAAATGAACGTACTCTGCTTGCCACATGGTGTAGATTCGCAAGTCCTCGTATAACAACATAAATAAATTATCGAGCCATCTTTCACAGAGACGTTTTTTCTTGAATTCATTTTGTGAAGATTTGTCAGTGATTCCCTCAGCTGCATCCCTTGTAGGGGATTTGATCGCCGTGGTAGAGGAGTCGTCACCTTCCGCATCTTGAGAGGCAATTTGCCCATTTTGCGAATTTTGTCTGGATCCTTTTATAGCATTGTTGACAGAATTTTTATCTTTACGATACTCTTCTTCCATCACGAAGACTTTAGCTCTGTACTTCAATAAAGACTCCCAACCGGTCTTAACGACAATATCTGTAAGCAAATCATATGCTTTTGCGAAAGTAGACTTCAAATTTGCAGCTGGTAAGTTGGCAAGCAGGGGATCGATGCTCTTTTGCTCTGCAATAATAACTGAACTTTGCAAATTAGAGACTTCGTCCAACGTGACATCGACAGGCGATGGTAAATGCAATTCATCGCTAGTACCTCTCAAAGGCACAATTCTTTTGAGCATAAACTTTTCCTTATGCGAGTTCATGGGACACGAATTCAACGTTAATAAGGCGCCCTCAAAGTCATTTAACTTTGTATAAACCTTAACCAAGGCAGCCCAAGTTTTGAAGTCAGAAGGAGATGATTGAACTGCTTGCTTGGCCAAGTGCAAGGCCAAGTCATATCTCTTTTTTTCTATCAAAAGATTGCATTCCAACAACAAAAGTTCCGAATCACGTTTGTTCTTAGAGATACCTTCACAAATTACCTGGACTGCTTGAATTTCTTCATCCTTCATGAGGAGCACCTGGGCAATCAAAGTGGTAACTGAAGGTTCCTGCTCTTCTAATCTATGCAACACTTCCAAAGCCAAATCAAAGCTTTGTGTTAATTGAATGCATTTGAGAAAACCATCAACGAGATAGTTGCATACTAAAGTTGCCTGAGGAATTTCTACTGAGCAACCCAACTTTGGCCCAACCCAGAACAATTTTTCAAAGCCCAAAACAAAGTTTCTCAAAAGCTCTTGTGATGCTTTTCCATTATTGAAAAGGTTTTCCTTTCGAATTTCAACTAGTCCACCAAAACGGTTTGCCTCGTCGTCATCAGAATCAAGCATACTGCGTACCACAGAACAGACAAATGTTTCGAGCCACAACTCATCTAATTCGGCTTCTGAGAGTTTTTCATGAATGAGTTTGCCTTCACTATTGACCACCGAATTCTCAAACTTCCCTGGAATGTGGACAGTGACCCGCATATCAACTTTGGAGAAAGTATTGTATGTACAGTAGGTCAACTGGGGTACTTTCCAGTGCTTCTTTTCGCCAAACCAATACTGAGACTTTGCCGTAATCAACGTCGCTAAGCCTTGTAAATGAGCGGCAATTGAGGCAGAGTTTGACGAATCTACTCCAATATAATACAAGAAGGTACCAAAGTCAGTCTTTTTCGAGTTCACCAGCGCCTTGTGAATGTTACACAAGTCCGCAGGGCCTAGATCATTAAATGTGTGCAAACGGCTAGTCCTTTCAACAACTGAGGAACCCACATATTCTTCCCGAGCTCTAAGGTAGTTAGTAAAAGAATTCAATCCTCACTGTAAGTACATACATACTCAGGAATTGAGCTCAAAGATTTCTGAGGCATCGTTGTATTTTGGTTTCAAAAGTTGTAGCAGAAGTTGGCTGAGCCTGACGTCGGCGAGGTATATCTGTTATGAAAGGACCTATGTATTATGCAGGATCTAGCATCAAACGCTGTCTAATACTGTGAGAGGAGCTTGGAGTCTAATGAAAGTAATTTGTTGAACTCAGTATATATAAGCCAAGTATACTATTTTCAAGTAAAGAGTCGACAGGAAGAACGGGTGTGCTGAGGAGAAAGTGGTGCTCGCAAATTGAGACTGACAGATATCATATCCTCTTGACTGTTTCAAAAAGATGAGAAAAGACGAGATGGCTTATAAGGCTGCGAAGCTCTCCTGCTTTGTTGGGATTGTCATTTAGGTAGGAGATCCCAGCTTTGTCATACTCGATGAACAATTCGTTTTCCCATACTTTGTGCAGCTCTTATTCGTTTACGCAATATGCACCAAAAATTGATACATCTTGCATCAAGTCCAGCACGTAGATTTCATGTCTTTTCTTCGATAATATACACTTCTAATTTGCATCCCACTACCTCCTTTGTTTCTTGGTACCCTCCATATCCTCAATCTCCTCTTCCAAAGTGTCCCAATCGCGAGCAGTGAGACAGTATTTTTCCGGAGGCAAATTAAGACCCCACTTTGGAATCACTGGCGGGAGACTCTTGGAATTACGTTCGTGTGCCAACTCCAACATTAGTTCCTTTGGTGGCGTGGGCTTGAATTGGTAGTTTGTTTTCGAAGCAATGGCCAACCTTATATCGTCTGTATTGACCGTGTTATTATTGTTTGTTCCACCAACAACATTACGCGAATGGTCATTATACGCTAGAGCGTCTTTCAAGATTGATGTTGTGTATCTGTGAGCAAAATCCATGAGTTGTAATGGAACATGGTCTTGATAGTTTTGAATTCCTTGTGTAGCGAACATCAAATGAAGAAGACGAACGTCCCTAGGGACCACGGCAGATTCTGAGCCGTTAGAAGCTTGTCCGCTTGATGTACCGTTGTTTGCCGACATAATGGTATCAAAGAAGCGTAACAAATGACTGTTAGACGGGGATTACCTTGTGTGCTATTGGGTTGAGAAGCGGCGTTTTAAGCGTTTAAAGGTGAGAATGCGCACGTGATCCTTTGGGGTGGGATAGCTGCTGATAGAGTGACTTTTCTAATTACACCACTTAATGGGATCTGAATCCGCCGAAAATGTTGTGGAGAGGCCCAACGATTGGGTGTTAAAATCTCCAGTCGACGACTGCATGGTTCTTGAGCCGTTTGCCCTTTTCTCAGGCCCTGTTGATATGGATTCTTCATCTCTTATCATTCTCAATACTCCGCTCGACGACATTGATATCCGCCATCTATGGGAGAAAACTTCACTCCACGTTTGTGCAGATGGGGCGGCGAATAGGCTATATGAATATTTTTCGGACAAAGAAAGATCGGACTATATCCCTCAATTTATCACAGGTGACTGTGATTCGCTCACTACTGAGGTGAGAGAATACTATGAACAAAATGGCACTCGTGTGATTCCACAATATTCGCAATATTCCACTGATTTTATGAAATCGGTGAAATTGGTATCCATTTACCATACTAATGGGAGAAAACAATTACAAAAGGAAGTTGAGGAAGTAGATGGATTGTCCCAATTGATGAAGGAATTTCCAGACCCACGACCCACCAACATATATGTAGCTGGAGGCATCGATGGTCGTTTTGACCAGACTTTTCAACTGATCAATCAGCTTTACACCATGAAGGTTGACTTTCCTAAATTGAAAGTCTTCTTCATCACTGCTCAGGATTGTATCTTTTTGGTACCGGAAGGAAGGAATTTGATCAAGTACCCTAGCCGTCTGACTTTTAATTCTCAGGAATCTATGCCTTCGTGTGGACTCTTACCTTTTGGAGGGCAGGTGACCCTCAATACAGAAGGTTTACAATATGATGTCATCAATTGGACAAGTTTCGTTGGTGGCCCAGTGTCTTCTAATAACCGTGTTGTGGGGATCAATGGTTTCATGGTCCAGACGTCCGGTGACATTATTATGAATGTGGAAGTGACACATAAAAGACGCAAGCTACTTTAGATCCCATACAGATGCATGTTTAGACCTGGGGATTAATATCCAGAAATCCTTTTGCTACATAGTCCGAATAGCGTAGATATAGCTATTAAACGGATTCTCCTTACTTTAATGATACTCTACATACTTCTTTTCATTACCAACCACGCTGTTGATCGATTTGAGCATCACACGTCTTATACTCATAAAATATTCTCGGTGCTCGCTTCTAACTTCATTTCTCTCAAGAGCATGTTGAGATTTGGCCTCTTCAGAAGCATGCAAATGCTTAGCTCCAGAGCCCTTTCTACTAGCCTTGTGGCTCCTTCTGCCTTTTTAAGGTCATTTTCCCATAGTCCCTTGCCAATATCTCAAACCATGGCTAGGATGCAAACTCTTCAGTTTCCCTTGTCACAAACTTTCCACAGGGAAGTGCAAGTTCCTCTTGTTACCAATGTAGCAGAGGATGTATCCGAAGATTACACCATATACATGGACTCCGTTTTGAGGAAAAGGAGACTCAAGATGAAGAAGCACAAATTGAGAAAAAGAAGACGGAACCAGAGAGCTTTGAAGAAGAGATTGGGCAAATTATAGTTGCCTGGATTATCGACTCGTAATTGCCAAATGCATCTTCCATACCTTCACTGGATGATGACTCTGTACATACAAGAATATACTACTAAACAATGATTGCGCATGCATCTGATGTACAATTCTATTTAACCGTTCACTGCGTTCAGTTTTCCTCTTAGGATGTTTAGCTCAAGTATTGTTTTTTGCTAATCGTTTTTTTTTCTTTGTATTGCATGCTTTTGTTTTCGTACGTATACTCTCCAGATTTCATGAACTAGGCATGCTCACGAATTTGAACAATCGCATTACTCTTTTCATTGAATATGTCGACTATCACTTTTGTCACGGGTAACGCAAACAAACTCAAAGAGGTTCTCTACATCTTAGGGGGGAACAACGATTCAAACACTGTTGGAAAGTTCAACATTGTCAACAGATCTTTGGATGTTGAAGAGATTCAAGGCACGATTGATGAAGTGACTATTCATAAAGCAAAAAGTGCTGCACAATTGATTGGAGGGCCGGTTTTGGTCGAGGATACATGTTTGGCTTTCGATGCTTTGAATGATTTACCGGGCCCTTACGTTAAGTGGTTTTTGAAAGCTATAGGTCTTAGAGGATTGGTCGACATGCTTTACAAATTTGATGACAAAGGAGCGAAAGCCGTTTGCACCTTTGGATACTGCGAAGGTTCCGGGAAAGAAGTTAAATTATTCCAAGGTATTACCAAGGGTACTATTGTAGATAGCAGAGGGCCGCAGGACTTTGGATGGGACTCGATTTTTGAACCTAACGGCTTCACCGAAACCTATGCCGAAATGGAAAAGGCCACCAAGAACTCCATTTCTCACCGTTACAAAGCTTTGGAAAAAGTTAAGACATTTTTACTTGAGCAGTAATACAAGTTCATAATATTTATCTAACAAGCACGTTTAGCTAAAGAGACCCTTCACCTTCTCCATCAAGCCTTTCTTCTTGTGTCCGCGAGCTTTTTTCTCTCCGGCACTGACCACAGTATACAAGTTATTGCCTGATTCATTACTGCTACCTTTGGATGTATTGGAAATAACATTACCAAAACCTCCACGACCAACAGAAAATGATCTATTCGAGGTGACGCTCTGTAACTTCTCCTCCTTAGTACCGTCAACATCTTGAAGCTTTCGTGAAAGTTCGGGATCATCATTACTAACCATGTTGCCGTAACCTCCACGGCCTGTCGTGAACTTGCTCGTCGTCAAAGCCGGTGTGTTTGAGCCTTGAGGTATTAATTTGGGAGACGGGATCTCGTCTGAAGTTTTGAAATTTCCGGCACCACCTCTACCAGTAGAATAGAGAACTTTTTTGCTTTCTTGTTTTCCTTCCACTTGTGGCACGTTATCATGTCCAACAGACTCCGCGCTCACGATATTGCCTGCTCCACCTCTACCAGTAGATACCATTATGCAAAAGCGCGGGGAGATGAATCACCAATGACAAAAAGAACGATGTGAATAGTTGATGTGAGTATGGCGGAAAGGAATAAATGCTGAAATGGGGCAGCAGGAACAGCTATCAAGGAGAAAGAGCCGGTTCCACAGTTTCCAAGTAAAATCCTTTGAGCCAAGAGGAGAACTTCACTGAAGAATATGGTCTGCATGCACCACAGGGCAACATCCCAAACATGAGTGAACGGACGGCATATAAATATGGCATTCATTAAACTTTCGAAAGAGGTTAATACCGGCACAGCGCAAAAGATAGTTAGTGCTCAGCGGAAGATAGAATGTAAATAAGTGCTCCCCATGTATCTTCGTGCTCTGACCACTCCTCGGGAATTGATTTGTTTGAAGAATACACCGAAGCCGCATGGGTAGTATCAGGGACTAGGGTGTCGGCATCTGTATTTGGGCGACACTTGTCGTTCTTTGAAATGGACGACTTCGAATGGCGCTTTCTTGATTGGAATCCCTTTTTTTTGCGAGAATATGTGCAACGGAGCTTTCGGTGTGGAAATATTTTGTGTGGCTTTTCACGCGCTATGGGTAATGTAACAGGGAGATTACTTGTAGGTGCTTTGGGGGCACTGGCAGAAGGAATAAAGGCCCTGGAAGACGAAAGATCAACTGTGATCAGAGAGGAAGATGACTTGTGTTTAAGTGTTCTTACACCTTGACGCTTCACTTCCATACTTGTTAGGTCGCAAGATTCGCAAGAGGTGATGTGTAAATTAGAGAGCGAGCTCTTCAAGTACTTCCAAGAAAAGATATTGATCTTAGACATTTAATACTATGATTGAGAGTTTGGCAAATGGCTTCGCCGAAATATTACACCTTTTAAGAAGAAGTCCTGTGCGATTGATACATTTTTGCAGCCATGAAGAAATTGCGTATATAAAAGATGCTGTTTATAGTAAAGACTCTTAAGAACAAGTGCCAAAAGTTGACACTTTGATTTCTCCCTCGCCCGTTTTGAAATGCTGCAAGCGAAAAAGGACCATGCTAACAATCACATGTGAGTCTGTAATGTCACCAGCGTACAGCGGAACTGTGAAAAGGAAGCAACTCAGACAACCTGTAATTCCATTTTGTTTAAACTTGTGACGACATCGTTTTCATTTCCGGTACACTGAGCCGGGATTTGCCTGTACGCATAGAATCTTGGCTGTTAATGGTTTGTATATTGGCTTGAATAGTGCCTGATACAAGCACAGCAACCTTCGAGATGTTCTTAATTGTGCTGCATGACAGACTGAATATGCGCGCTCCTGCTTACAAGCTCCGCGCCCCACACATGACTTTAGAAGTTGACCGGGGCGCATTGCGCCCCCTATCTGAATATGCCAAATTTGGCCTAATGACCCTTGCTGTGCAGCAAACGCGATTCACGGTGGGCCCCATCAAGGTCAAAGTGTTCCTTTCATAGAAAAGAAAAGAACAGAGAAAAAAAAACCAGCCGCGCACGTGGTTCGTTTGTGACAATATTCGAGAAAAAAGCATTTGCATACGGGTTCAGAACGGCATGTCCACGGGCTAGAAAGCTTTCGAAATTTTAACATTCCGATGGCGCAAGTGTTTTTGGCCGTTATTCAAATTAATCGCAGAGAGCAATAATAGGGTGCGCAATCAATCGGACAATTTGCCTACTAATTACGAGAAGGTTCTAAACGCAGGACGTACAGAAGCAAGAGTTGCCAAATTTGTGCAAACCTAAGCCCATTTACCTCTGTTACAGGAGACTCGTGCAGGTGACAGAACAAGGAAGCCTGGCTATAAATTACGGGGGGTAGCCGCCGCTTTTTTTGTTGTCGGTATCATCAACTAAGAGCTATAGAAAGAAACACAATGCAATTTTCTAAGATCCTCGTTGCTGCTACTGTTGCCGCCTCCGTTCAAGCTGCTAACAACTCCAGCTCTTCCTCCAGTGGTCAAGCTGGTGCTTTGCAAGCCGGTAATGCCGTTGTTGGTGCTGGTTTGGCTGTTGCTGGTGCTGCTGCCTTGTTGTTGTAAGCGGGCTTAACTTAAACATTTTTTCCAACGGCCTCGTGCCGAGTATTTTTATTTTCTGAAAGCCATATTACTTCCGTGGTTAAATCTGAAGTATTATTACTAATATACAATTGTTAATTACCTGCCGTGTAGATTTTAGCCTGTGAAGCCAGAACATTGTTTATGACTTCTTCGCCTTATCTTGTTATCAATGATGATCCTTTCTAAAAGACATCGGGCAATCTCTCGATGACATAAGAGTGCGCTCCAACGCTCATTATGGGGATACCTGGAACTTTCCTTATTCTTCTTTTCAAATCAGCATCATTCGTAGCCACAATGTAACATTTATGCTGAATCACTCTGCTCACAATACAGTCATCGGCATATGTGCCTTTATGAGAGCAACTGATTCTCTGTATCCGTGGATCTTTTGCTAGTTTTAATGCAATGCGGTACTTTGGCCCAAGTTTTTCTAGTTCCGCCATGACGCAGTCGGTCACCAATGGAATACATTTTGCAAATAAGCAGTCCATTAACCCACGAACCAAATCAATCTTCTTTTGAATAGAAAAATTAAAGAAGTTTGTATCTATAATCACCTGATATGGAGGTTTGATGGCCTGGTTGAATTGAAAGAACAATGCACTTGACACCTGGGGAACAGAACGAGCTAACTCTGGATCTTCCTTTTTGGGAGGTTCTGTAGCCTTCTTTATGTCCTTGGGCTTGATAGCCCTTTTCATCTGAGCAAACTTTCTCGTCTTCTTGGCTTTTCCCATTGTTGAAGAAGTGAATTCAAGTCATCGCACAAATTCTCTATTTGATGGCTCGTATATACATCCGTACACCATAACTCAAAGGCCCAGTATGAACTGTGACGCAATATACACAACCTATAACCACTCTACTTCACGACCCAATTTCATCAACTAAAATCTTGTTTTTGGTCTGTCAAAGATTAGTTTACATCAGGATGAGATATTGCATACGATTGAGAGGGACTTCGTAATCTAGACGTATTCGTCATCATAGTTCGTAGATTCATCAATACATTATGACATCACATGCTATCAGCAATCATCTGTTCCTCTTCCAAGAATTCTGCCTCTAAAGATTTGTGCTTCCTAAGATTATCAGAGGATGAGAGTTGATTGTTTTCATGATCTGAGCTACCCTGGCTTGTAGCGCCAATTCCTTGCAGTGGAACAGGGCTTTTTTCCGTATCCTTGATAATGCACGGACGTGCTTCCAGGTTTAGCTGTAGCAGCTCTTCATTTTGTTCATATGGATCATCTTGAGTACTTGCAACGTTCACACCTGCGTTGGCATTCGAAAGTGTCTCAGCAAAACTCTCGGCAGCATAAATCAATGTCACTGAGTTCAGCGCATTTCGGGTCAAGTTATTCACATCTGCTTGGATGTCCTCAAAATCGACAAACACACCATCCTCCATTTGTGCCCACGTATCTTCGACCCGCATGTAATATTTACCTTCCGCAATCACTCCCAAAAGACTGTACCTTCTCATACCGGGCACAGATTTGATCACGTTATCGAAGTGGCCCAACTCATATCCTGAGGATACTTGTTGTAGTTTCTGTTCAATACTAGCTTCTTTAATGCGAAGATCTGAAAGATCTTTAATGACACTTCGCAAATCTTTTGACGACGCCTCATCATGTGGTTCAAGCACTGATGCTGTCTGATTAAGTAGGCTCTCAATGCGCTTCCCTTCAAATAGCGTCAAATTCATGGTCCGTTGTCTGGATTTTGCAATGTCTGATTTTGCTTGCTTCATTGCCTCAACATCTTTTTTCACCTCTTCCAAAGCTATGTCGCTGTAAATTTCTGGGTACACATATTCATCCATTTCGAACGGTGTTGCATAGCCTTGGTCGTCGCCAACAAGCTGATAAGTTACGATCGGAGCAACACTCTTGTATTTTACCACCCCTAGTTTAGAGAAACTCTCTTGCCAGAACAATTCATTCAAGTTATGGTAAAGTGTGGATCGCCTAGCATCACTATAGATCTCGAGCACAGAAATATCTTTCGTCACCTCCTCTTCTAAGCTTTCAACCCAAGATCTGAGCACTGTTGCCAATCCTTCATGATATTGTATCAACTGTTCATATATGTTGAGCACGGCGTCTTCATCAGTATAATCTTCACTTTCGTCAGAAAGTGTTTCGAAAAGTTCATCAGCACTGATGTAATACCGTTTGCTTCTGTGGAAATTTTGTACGAAGTATACTATGCGCTGCAATTCCCTTAAGGACCCGGTTGAATTATTTTTGCTGAGCACAGCTTCAACAAAAGGAGGGTATTTGACTAAAATCATAAGTAATGCCACCCAAATTTTATATCTTGATGAACTTGAAACGATAATTGGAAAGAGATGCCCTTCCTGTTTAATATTGGGACCCAATCCATTGAAAGGCATGTCCTCCAAACTGCTGTCGTCACTAGAATAAACCACTTTGTTTTCTTTGTCGGGAATACTACCACTATCCATCGCTTGTACGTCTTCCTCATAACGAGTTGAATACTCATCGTGGTACAGATCACCGATAGGCATGATTTCCGATGCTTCCCCAGAAACGTTTTGGCTCAAGAAATCAGGCAATTCTTGTGGATTTGATATGTTCACCGTATCTTCTCTTGAAGTATCTATAGTATTTGTAGGGGGAGCAAGGTCTTTCGATTCTTCTTCTCCGAAAAGATATGCGATTGCTCTTGTGAGATCATGACCAGTGGCTCTTAAAGCCATTATAGCCTGCTCGTTGGAAAACCCCATTTCTTGGAGCATCTGCACCTGGGAATCTTTCTCCATTTTACCTGGCTAAATCTTAGTGTCGGTTCTGTCTCAATGTTAAGTTAAATTGGTGGTGTACTGATGTATGGACAGTGATATGATAATATTATTTTTCATTCTTGGATATTGATTTCACATAGGATGAGTTCATAGGTAAGTAATCAATTGCTATCGTCGTTAATTCTCTAAATCTGTTTTAAAAAAAAAAAAAAAAAAATGAAAGATAGTATAAAGGGTTGGTTCACGAAAAAGGCAGACAAATAATCTTGTGCGACAGTTTTTTAATTTGAGGGACTAATAGTCATCATTATACAAAACGGTTACAAAATACAAAATTCAAATATAAAAAATTCAATTCGGTTGAAGGCTGACCATTCTCAAAAAATTAAATATACAGTGTTGGCAACTCATCTTCTGTATATGACTTTTAAGGCTTTAGGTCTGTAATTAGAGCTTATCTTCATCCCGTCGTGTGAGTGCGAAACCATACTAACTCATCTGCAACCGAAAAAATTTGAAACTATGTACCATCTTCGGTCAACGATCGCACTGAAAATTCCTATCAGAAGTCTCACAATGTCAGTGAATACCATTACGCAATCTTTGGCCTCTTTAGGTCTTAAACATGAATCTTCTTTCGAGGGCTCTAACCCTGAATACAATGTCGTTGATGTCATGAGAAATTACATCACCAACGAATTGCATACTATTACAGGTATTGCAAAGGATATCATTTTTGTTGCATTGGACTCACCTTCTACTTTGGACAAGGGTGACCTTCTTGTTCCTCTTCCACGTTTGAGACTTCCAAAAGGGACAGACTTCAAGAGCAAAGCCTCTGAAATTGCAACTGCTTTCAAAACTGGTGGTTACTTGTCTGAGGTTAAGGCTGAAGGTCAATTTTTGCAATTCTTTTTTGACAAGAAATGTCTTTTCAACCTCGTGATCAAAGATACATTGACCAGAAAAACTGACTATGGGTACTTGCCCTTGGGTGTTGGTAAGAAGATTATCATCGAGTTTTCTTCTCCAAACATTGCCAAGCCATTCCATGCTGGTCATTTGAGATCGACCATTATTGGAGGATTCTTATCGAACTTGTATGAAAAGGCAGGTTGGGACGTCACCAGAATCAATTACTTGGGCGATTGGGGTAAGCAATTCGGATTGTTGGCTGTCGGTTTTGAAAAGTATGGAGATGAACTGAAATTGGCAACGGATCCAATCAACCACTTGTTTGAAGTTTATGTGAAAGTAAATAAAGACATCACCGATGAGGGCGATGTTGAAGGTGGTACTAATGATAAGGCTAGAGCATACTTCAAGAGAATGGAGGATGGCGACGAAGAAGCTTTGAAGATGTGGAGAAAATTCAGAGATTTGTCCATTGAAAAATACGTTGACACCTACTCACGTCTTAACATTAAATACGATGTCTACTCTGGTGAATCGCAAGTGTCCCAGGAATCGATGAAGAATGTTATCAAATTGTTCGGCGAGAGAGGTTTAGTCCATGAGGACAGAGGTGCCAAGTTGATTGACTTGACCAAATTCAACAAGAAGTTAGGCAAATGTCTCGTTGAGAAGTCTGACGGTACTTCTTTGTATTTGACTAGAGATGTTGGGGAGGCCATGAAGCGTTATGAGCAATTCCACTTTGACAAGATGATTTATGTCATTGCTTCCCAGCAAGATTTGCACACTGCACAATTCTTTGAAATCTTGAAACAAATGGGTTTCGACTGGGCTAAGAACTTAGAGCACGTAAACTTCGGTATGGTTCAAGGTATGTCCACTAGAAAGGGTACGGTTGTTTTCTTGGACAACATTTTAGAAGAGACTAAGGATAAGATGCACGAGGTGATGAAGAAGAACGAAACCAAGTACGCTCAAATTGAAGACCCTGAGAAGATTGCCGACTTGATTGGTGTTTCTGCAGTGATGATTCAGGACATGCAATCCAAACGTATCAACAACTACGAGTTCAAATGGGAGAGAATGCTCTCGTTTGAAGGTGACACTGGTCCATATTTGCAGTACGCTCACTCTCGATTGAGTTCTGTCCAAAGAAAGGCTGGTATTTCCGAGGAGAAATTGAAGGAAGCTAACTTTGACTTGTTGACCGAACCATGTGCTGTTCAAATGGTGAGAGTTTTGGCCCAGTACCCAGACATCATCAAGAAGGCATTGAAAACTAGCGAACCTTCTACTATTGTCACCTACTTGTTCAACTTGACACACCTTGTTTCGACATGTTATGACATTTTATGGGTTGCTGGCCAGGAGGAGGAATTGGCCACAGCCAGATTGGCGTTGTATGCCGCTGCCAAGCAAGTCTTGTACAACGGTATGGTGTTGTTGGGATTGACGCCAGTTGAAAGAATGTAGAGGTTTAGAGCATGTGGAAGGACTTGTTTAAATTGATGTATAAAATAAATTTTCATGAGGTAAGTACAATAGGCGAGTTTAATGTTAGGAAGGCAACATCCAACGTGCATCTAAAATACAGAAAGACGTATTTCCACACTGTGTCGCGACGGGTTATCAAAATGTTCACGTTGATGATATGGAGAGTACTCAGTTGTTAGTGTGCACTCCAATAAAAATCACATCAAGATAAAACCCGTTAAAGGCCAAAGGTTCGAAATCTGAACAACGATGAGTCAGTTGACTAGCGACGCCTTGCAGCTGGGCCTGGCAGTGACAGAAGATGATTTACACGCGACTCTCGTTCAGTTGACTCAACTCAAAGTTCCCCAGCTAAAAGAGCTATGCAAGCTGACAGGACTAGCGCAAAAGGGCAAGAAGCAAGACCTCATCGACCGTTTGGCACAATTTGTAAATGCTTGCGCTGCATCAAGAGAAAGATCACTCCTTCTAGCTGTTCGGACAGTCGTCTTAAAGGCTTTGAATAACGACCCTATTCCCAACTTTTCGAGCTTGTCAACTGTATTACGCACTGGTATAGTGGATTACCAACTGATCACGAACCAGATTGCAACTCTTGAGCGCAACAGACCAATGGGGCATTCCAATAAGAGGGCGCATCCGTCATATGGCTCACACCAACTGACTTCGTCTAACAAGATGTCTAGTCCGTCACAGACGTCCTCATACTACCCAAAGTATCAAGGTCCGATGCTCTTATTCAGAAGTACTATATTCTACACGCTACGAAGAATGGTTCATGGATTTCCGTATGTCATGTCAGCGAGCATGGGACGAAATGTATGTAACGTTCCAGTAAATCTCAATGGAGAAGAAATAGAGGCATTAAAACAGTCCAGAACAGCCCGGATTTATTTGTTCTGTGCCCTTTCGTCAACACCAGATCCCAATTCCGCAGACATTCAATTTCCTCCTATAGAAATTTATGTTGACGGTGTTAATACCAAGCAGTATGTGAAAGGTTTGAAAGGAAAGGTAGGTACTTGCCGACCCGCAGATCTTACCGCCACCATAAAGGACATAAACAGACAGTTTACAATCAACATTGTATATTCAGATGCTGCTGAACCCTACATTGTTTACTTATACATTGTTGATGCCCGATCACCACAGCAGATAATTGATAATGTGGTTAATGGGGACAACTTCATTCCATCGAATGTGACCAAACGCGAAATTCAAAGAGAGTATGAGCTGAACCAAGACGACGATATTGTGATGGCAACATCTTCTATTTCATTACGATGCCCACTCACATATGCACGAATGACATATCCTGTGAAGAGTACACAATGTGCTCATATCCAATGTTTTGACGGGCTTTCATTTCTTACAATGCAAGAAAGAATTCCATCATGGATATGCCCGGTTTGTTCTTCAAAGATAGATCAACTGCTGTTAGCTCTTTCTCAGTATATGAAGGAAATTTTGAACTCCACTTCCGAAGATGTGGATACTGTTATTTTAAACCCAGATGGTTCTTGGCAAGTTGCTGAAGGGACCGGAGACTCGAACAACACGGACGAAAAACCTTCGGTGCCAGATCCTGTTTTCTCTTCAGCTTCAGCAGAAAAATCTCATACTGCCGATGATATGGTTGAAATTATTTCTCTAGACAGCGATTCTGAAGACGACCAGCCAAATGTAACCATCAATGCTACCCCACCAGAAGCTCAGAGTGGTAACACCTCCATTTTGCATCGCAATCATGATCATTCGAGCAACCCAACAAGCAACGCAAGTAACTCTATGAACAATTCTGCTGGTTCATCGACTGAAACAAGCATATCAAAACAGGTTAATATCCAAGAACCCCTGTCATATTATTCTGAAGTGAATACAGCTACAACAAAGCCGATCGAAAATGTTTCCTCGGATGACGAACCGATACAAAACTACAGTCGGCGAAAAAGCAATATGATTACAGAAGTGTCTGTTCCGTCTTCAACAACATCCTCTCCACAGCCACATACGACTAATTCTGCCACTGATGTTCTGGGTCAAAGAGAATCACCTACTGATAGAAACCCAATATCAGTTGACTCAAACGTGATTCCTTCGAAACACAACTTTCCTGCTATGGACATGGAGACCACTAACAATGAAGCTAATAAGTCTCATGAGCTGATGGAATGGAAAACTACGAATACGAGACCTGCAAACAGCAGTTTGGCCTCCGTAATAGAATCAGGGAACATGAGGCATAACATGACCTACAATGTGGCAAATGATGACAACTCTTCAAGGCAGATACGTCCTGAGACAACACTGGGCAATCAAATACACACAGTGCTGGCATTGTCATCTCCACCGTCTCTCCATCTGGTACAGGCTGGAATACTACCTCTACCTAATGGTAATGATAACCATAATGTGTCGAAAAATAATCCGACACCTCACACGAGCATACAAGGACCATTGAACAAAAACACGGGACCTTTAGCAGATCCACCAGTGCCAACTTTAACGGTGCCAACAAATGGGACTGGACCCTTAAAAGAACAGCAATCAGCTGAAGTTCCGACTAGTGAGAAAGCACCCTTTGTACGCAATTCTCTGGCCCCTGCATTTCAAAGAACTATTGCTTCAAATACGTCTGAGGCGCCTCCTCCGTTGAATAGTCACTCCAGTGCACCAAGCTTGAATACACCAACCAGCTTAGAATGGATGAATTTTGCGAACCCTGTACCCGTTGCTACAGGCTCTCAAGAAGAATCCATTATTGCAAAAATCCAGCAAATGTTCTCGCGATCGTCATCTCCAACACTTACCTCGCCTATTGTTGGGACACATTCCCTGGAAAATAGCAAAAGGCTGGCTGTGGACGGAGTCCCTCCTTGCAGTACCGGGAAGCTAGGTATATCACTGGAATATCCAGCCCAAACCGTTGGGTCATCAGCAAGTAGAGGCATAGTGGGTGCTTCTCAAAACCTGGTGCAACAACTATATCCGGGAATTCCAACGAATCTAATCGGACAAGCAGTAAGTACCACAAATCGTACACCTGAGCAGGAACTAAACAAGAATAGTCCTGGATTTCAAAGTCTGCAAACTGGGAGAGCTGACACTTATCGGAGCATGGTTCAAAATTCGTCACAACTTATCAACTCATACCGACAAATGGAGAAGTCGACTATCAGTAATTGGAATACCGATGCCATCGTTAATACAAGGAGTGTCCCAGAAATATCGCAGTTTGTTACTGGGCAAGAACGGGCTCACTTGCAATACCCCTCGCCCTCTTCTATTACAAGTCACAATGCCTCATTTTTACACAATCTTCCGCAATCACATGTGAGGACGCATCCTTCATCTTCAACGAACGGGACTAGGTATTCGAGATCCGCATTTGACACTCTACGTGAAGAGCAAGAAAAACAAAAGGTTAAAGGGCTTTTGGGCATTGAAATTGCAACTGATTTTCTCTTGTCAGGATCTCCAACACCAGAAAGAATTATAGAAAAAGAAAACGGGAATGGAACCGGACATGTTTCAAATCAGCTGTCGCTAGAATCACGTTTACTATACAATCTGCCAGGACTTGATAGAAGTTCTACATCATCAACTGCGGAAGCCATTTCAACGAATTATACTCCTACATCTCCTTCTGCTCGGAAACGATCGATCTCCGGATCCACTCATCCTCAAAAGACATGGAACAAGAGACTTAATAAACAGAAGTTCGATCCGAGTGAAATCAATGAAGCACACGTTATAGAATTGGATGATTGAGACAATGGATGTGATGATTATAGTACATTTATTCACAACGAGGCTGCATAAGAAAGAAAGTGGATTGGCAAATTTTTTTTTTGACGAGTTTAAAATCTATAGTACATTGGTTGAAATTTTGAATCAGCTTGAAGCCGTTTTAATATGCTGCAACATTATCACATTGGACTTGGGCCCAAGTAATCTTCTTTTATACTTCCAATAGCATAAATCTCATTCACATCTGTTCTAGTACCCACAATCTTCAATCTTACACGAGATCCTTTCTCGATCGTCTCATCGGGACTAACGTATGCTGGAGGATTGGCTGATGGGTTAAATTTCATGTCGGACGATATCAAGTGAGTACTGACAAAAACAGACAAAGGTCCAACGTCTGCGAAGAAGCCCATCTTATTCACAGTTGTAACAACAGCATCGACAACTTCTCCCTTGAAAGGCTTCCATACCACCGCTCTATACTTGACTTCAAACTCGGCCATTCCACTTCCAGGTATAATTCTGCCACGGCCAACGTCAATATTCATACAGTCCAAAACACACACAATGTAACCAAACTGACCAGTACATGTACCTTCAACATCACTGAGTAACTTGTCTCGCAAGTACTGATCCATTTGCGGACCAAAGTATGAGGGATGGAGTGTTAAATTCAATGACAAGTCTTTTAAGAAGAACATGATATGGGCGTGCTAATGCGAATAAGAAGGAAAGGGAACAACGAAGGCAAGAACCACAATGCTAAAAGGGAAACAATAAAGGACGATCTGAATTCTTTGTGATCAACACAGAGTAGGGCCGCCAGCACTTGAGCAAGACGGGTTAAATGTACACAACTATGGTTAACTTCTCAACACCAGACAAAACAGTTGAGGTTTTTGGAGGAAAAATAAAAAAAGTTCTCGGCCTGCACACAAAACAGAGCTACTCCAAATTTTCACCTTTCCCAAACCTCACTTCCCGTACTTAACCTTGAAGAAAACTTTCAGGGCCCATGTCGCAAAGAATCGGTAACGCTACTGTCGCTTTAACGCGAGTATGGCACCATGTTGATGTTGCCGCTGATAACAGAACCTTGGGTCGTTTGGCCGCTAGCATAGCTCTCACATTACAAGGAAAACATAAACCAACTTTCTCTCCCAACAGAGATCATGGCGATTATGTTGTCGTGACCAACTGTGCACATTTGAAAGTGACTGGTAACAAGATGCAAGACAAAACATATTGGTCTCACACAACCCGACCAGGTTCATTGAAGTTGATTCCAATGGAGAGAATGATCGCCAACAAGGGCTACGGAGAGATTTTGAAAAGAGCAGTCAAGGGAATGATCCCAAAAAATAAACTTAGACTTGCCAGACTTGATAGGTTGAAAGTATTTGACGGCGATGAGCATCCATACAAAGAGAATTTGATTGCCTTTGCGGATGAAACCAAAGAAATGAAAGCGAAGATGGCAGAGTTGGAGAGAAAGGAGGCCCACATGGCTCAACTCCGTGAGAAGTACTTGCAACAATAAATTACGTGTACATAGAAATATCACATATCATCATGAGAATGGGAGGACTGTACGACTTTAGTCTTTATTACACTTATTAATACCTAAATTTTGAATGTCTTCTCTTTATTTTTTTTTTGTTTTTCGTCAATGCAAACAGTCCCGTTTGTTCAGACACGGACACTAATTCCTGATCTTTCCGTGTATAGTCTTGGCGAAATGTTCATTGCCATCAATTCTTGGAATAACAATTTGGCAGCATAAGGAATGTGAATCTGGTAGATATTAGTCTTGTTCTTGCACGATCTACACTCGAACTGGTTCTTCTTCAAGTTCGCAATCACAGACATCAAACCACAGATTCCGCAAACATGGACTCTAAAGGCATCTGATGCTTCCATCAATCTTTCCTTCAAGAAACCGGCCGCACCGTGAGCAATCATACAATCTCTTTCCATCTCACCAAAACGTAAACCACCATCTCTAGATCTACCTTCAACAGGTTGTCTTGTCAACACCTGAACAGGACCTCTAGCTCTAGCATGAATCTTATCATCCACCATATGTCTCAATCTTTGGTAGTAAGTTGGACCGAAAAACACTTGGGCCATCAACTTCTTACCCGTGTGACCATTGTACATAACCTCAAACCCTCTGGACTGATATCCATGTTCTCTTAACAACTTCGACACAGCCTCAGCTGTAACATCAGTGAATGGCGACGCATCACCTTCCAATCCCGACAAGGAAGAGACCTTAGATAATAAACACTCAATCAAGTGTGCAACCGTCATACGAGATGGGATGGCATGAGGATTGATGATCAAATCAGGGACAATACCTTGGGCACTGAAAGGCATGTCTTCGTGTCTATAAGTAACACCAATAGTACCCTTCTGACCGTGTCTGGAGGCAAACTTATCGCCAATTTGGGGGACTTTCGTGGTTCTCATTCTCACCTTCACGAATTTTGCACCATCACCATTAGTGGTCAATAAGACCTGATCAACAATACCCGATTCTGTACTTCTCAAAGGAGTGGATGCATCTCTCTTAGTGTGATATTGAGTTCTCTGACCTAATTCCTCAGTGTCAGGCGGAATTGGTGTAGTTTTACCAATGATGATATCCTCTCCACTCACACGGACTCCGGGCGCAATCAAACCATCGTCATCCAACTTCTCATAAGTACCATGTTTCAACCTTAATGTATCAGACCTGGAGGGCTTTTCGAAAGTTTCTAATGCCTTCATACCTTGCCTCTTTTCCAAGTCCATGTACGACCTAAAGAACAAAGATCTGAACAAACCTCTGTCAATAGAAGATTGATTCATAATCATGGAATCTTCTTGATTGTAACCGGAGTAACATGCAATAGCAACAATAGCATTCTGACCGGCCGGTAATTCACGGAACTTCAAATATTCCATGGATCTAGTGGTTGCCAATGGTTTTTGAGGGTAGTACAAAATGTTGGCCATCGTGTCCATTCTGACAGAGTAGTTCGTCAAAAAGACACCCATAGCTTGCTTACCCATAGCAGACTGGTATGTGTTACGTGGAGATTGATTGTGGTCTGGGAATGGAATAATAGATGCAGCAACACCCAAAATCATCGATGGGTGAATCTCACAGTGAGTGAAAGTGTGAGTTGATGAGGTATAAGTAGGTTTGATTCTCTTGGCAGGATCAAGCTCTTGCTCCTCCAATTGCAAGCTCTTCTGTTGAGTTTCAGATAAAGAACTCTTTGAGGCTTCCAAATCATCTGGGGTCATAGCAATCATAATCGTTTCTTCCTCCTCTGCATCAACATACTCCACAACACCGTCATTAACTAAAGAAGACCACGTGTAAGCATTCGCCTGAGATTCTTCATCATATTCATCATATTCAGAGTTAATCAACTTGTGAATGTGCTCTTTTTGTAACACTAAATCGCCCTTTGTCTCGGATTCTGGGTCATCATCAACGATAAATAATGGACGGTAAACACGACCAGCGTCAGTAAAGATTTTGAATTCTCTTTCTCTGATGTCTCTGATAATCGATACTTCAGGTGAAATATCTCCTTTTCTTCTCAATCTTCTCATGGTATCAACTAATTGTGCGGGTTCTCTATGAGTACCAACCCAAACACCGTTAACAAACACCCTTGTACAGTCAGGAGAGTTAGATGGAACATAATCTTCCAAAGGTTCCATTCCCCATTCTTCCAAGAAGTATAGAATCGGTTCAGAGGCCGTACCAACAGAAATGCAGGACATCAATGACAAGTTCTTGACAAGACCACACGCCTGACCCTCGGGCGTTTCAGCAGGACAGACAAGTCCCCAGTGAGTGTTATGTAACTGTCTAGGTTTGGCAATTTTACCATCACGCCCGATCGGAGTATTAGTTCTTCTCAAGTGCGACAAGGTAGAGGAATAGGTATAACGATTTAAAACTTGAGAGACACCGGCACGAGCACTCATGGCCTTCTTTTGTTCACCCCAGTTACCAGTAGCCAAGGAGTAACGCAAGCCGTCAGTGATAGTCTGCGACTTGACAGCCAACGTAAGGTTGAATTCCTTGTCATTTTCAACACATCTTTGCATGTAGTTGTAAATATCTCTTGTCAACTTCTTGAATAAGAGACGGAACAAACTTGCCAACAATGGGCCGGCCAAGTCCAATCTTTTCTTACCAAAATGATCTCTGTCATCTGGTTCCTTTCTCTCCAACGCACATAACAATAATCTGTTGACCATGTAACCCAAGAAGAACGCTTTTCTAGACTCGAAACCCGCCTCTTGTGTGATATTCGGCAATAATTCCTTCTGCAAGATATCCTTTGCGTATTGTATACGTTTTTCTCTCCTTATACCCAAAACACCTCTTCTACCGATGAAGTCGAGAGCAACTTCACGCTCTTGAATGACGAAACCTTCCTCAACACATGGCTTTAACATTTCCAACATTTGCCAATCATTGGCATCGTAACATATGTGCTCCAAAATATCGCCATCAGGAACAACACCAAGAGCTCTGAATACGATAACAATAGGAATATCTTCCTTAATGTACGGTAAAGTGGCCTTGATTGTTCTTCCCGAAACACCCTTATCGTCTCTACCATACAATTTAATTTGCATGGAAGAAATCAAACGCGAACCTTTCTCGAGGGCAGATCTGATTTCTGCAACGTGGGAAATTGGCGAAGGTGCAGCTTTTTTGAAGACTTGAACAATGTTGGCAGCACTACGTTCTTGGGCAATCAAAACTTTTTCAGAACCATTGATGACAAAATAGCCACCCATATCATATGGGCATTCTTTCAACTCGTAAAATTCATGTTCACCCAAGTCCCGCAACATACAAAATTTCGATCTTAACATGATTGGAACTTTACCCAAAAACACTTTGGACTGTGCATCTTCATTATCAACTTTCTCCTCGATCCATTCAAGCTCATTGCCTTTCCGGATTCTGTCATCCGAGGTAAACTTCTTCTTAGTCATGTCCACATATAAAGGAGAAGAGTAAGTCAAGTTACGCAAACGAGCCTCTTGTGGGAACATGGGATGGGTAGTACCATCGCCCTCCGTTTGCGTCGGCTTAGAAATATAAATCTTGCCAAAGGTAATCTCAAACCGCTTGTTCTCATATTGGTCCTCGGATGTGTGCTGTGCGGGCTGGTCCAAAATTAAATGAGAGTCTTCCCAAACAAGCTCTTGAATAGTGGACTCGATGAACTCGTCGAAAGAGTCCAACTGTTGTGACACCAAACCTTTCTCCTGGAAAAACGAAGAGATGACGGTCCAGCAGTCCTCTGGTGTGATGCTGTTGCTGTCATCTTCATCGTAAAAGTACGGGTCATCAACTGGCTGGTCTTGCGACATTAGATGAGGGCAGAACAATCAGTTGCGGATGGTGTTTTCAATGGCGATCTTTGAGTTTGGAAAAAAGGTGCGCGAGCGAGGTGGATTTTGTGGTGTTCACACGACTGTGCGAACGTGACAAAAATTTTCTCAACTAAGGCTGAAGCGACTCTCATAAGACACTGCAAACGGTGAATTTTCGAACTCAGAGGACACATGATGGAGAAACTTGCAGGGAGCTTACAAAGGCTTGCCATCTCATCCAGAAGTCTCCATTACAAAGCCAACCACAAGAAATACCCCAAGGTCAATATTAAAGATGTTGTGATGGAGAAGCCTAGATACGGTTTCAGGAAAGAGAGATCACCTTTGCTTTCGCAGAGTGTCACGGATACGTTATTCCCAGCATCAGAAATCAAAAAGAAGTATGTTGAGCAAGGCAAACCTGTGCCGATCAAATTCAATGCCAAAAGTGACGAAATCTCAAAGAGAAACTATGAAAAGTACAAAGAGGAAGTGGCTCTCGGGTTGCCTCACTTTAGAGTTGGCGAGAAAAAAGTTTATTTCCCGAAAGCTAGAGTCTGCTTGTTGAGACCAAACGCAAAGCATACACCATACCAAGCAAAGTTCTTAGTTCCTAGAAATTTCAACAAAATGGACTTGAGAGACTATTTATGGCATGTGTATGGATTGAGAGCATTGAATGTTACCGTTCAATTATTGCACGCCAAGTTCACCCGTGGTATGGACGACCATGCCCGTTACAGAGCACCTCAATACAAGAAAATGACCATAGATATGGAGGAGCCCTTTATTTGGCCAGAGTTGCCGGACTCTGTGGTGGAGAGTGCTCGTAAGTTCAGGGAGGATCAAACAGAAGCAATGGCAATGTTGACTGCCCAGGGATCTAACAAACACAAGCCCAGCGAGGCATTTGACGGTTTATATAAGAAACCTGAATTGCCTAACATTTTTGTTTCAACCAACACCAAAAAAGCATTGGGCGAGAAGGTGAAAGAACTCGAAGTCCAAAGGGAAGCCAAGGGCGATCGTGCCATGGTTGCTGACTTCTTAAACTTGTAAAAGGGACATTTCATGTACATAAATAAAATTCAAATTGGCTATAACAAAGGTAAATAGTGTGTACGAAAGACCACCTCCCCAATAATCCCAGAAACAAATGGAGACGGAAACATCATGCGCCAATGAATTAACCAGCATCCTTGACAAATAGAAAGAGAAAGAAAATAATAGGAATGTTGTCCGCAGCTACCAGAGCCAGCGACGGGGAGTAGAATTTCCCTTGGTGTTTCTGTGATTCAATTCGTTGATTCCATCATCGATTGCTGATATTGGTGGATCTACTACGTCGTAGTCTTCAAGGTCTGCAGCGGGACTAGAAACGTTCTCTGTTTTCGAGTTGATATTTGTAGTTCCCAGATGAGAAAGAAAAGACCAAGGATAAGAAGCCATTGTGTGCATCAAGGAAATGACAGTCGGGTCTGAAGGATTATCAGTCGAAGCCTTGGTTGAACTCAAACCGGTTCTAGAAAATGGAACTGAAACAAGATTGAAAGCACCACCCAAAACATTGTCGAAGCCGATACGCTCAAGTTTACTCAAGTGTTCATCCATAAACGGTTTCACAAAGCGAAAAAATATTAAGCCACATCCCAGGGAAGAAAAATCGATCCATCTGTTTTGTATATCTGCCTTCAAAACAACCCCTGATCCACCGAGGCGCGCCGCAGATAGTACGATGGGGCTAATTAACCATATGCTAAAGGCCAATCTTAGCATCGAATACAAGGGCACATATTTTAAACAGAGGCAAGCTTCAGCAGCACCAAAACATCCATTCACCATCCAGTAAATTAGCCACATTTGAAGACGCATAAGATGGGACGTTAATTCATCTTCCTCCTTTGAGTCCTCTTTGCTGTTGGCTCTCCGTAATAATGTTCCAAAAGAAACAGAAACGCCACCGACATTAACAGTAGTCGCAGATAAATTGGATGAAAGTTTTGAATAGCTGTCGAATGCTTTGTACGAAGCAAATGTTGGGTAGAGTACCGAAACACCCCAGCTGCAAGTTAGTGTCATGCTTTGCATCCACAAAGAGTGGCGGAATAACAAAATGAAAATTAACACATTTTGTCACGTAGCTAACATTGTATACCAACTTCCGAACGAGTGCATGTCCAGAAATTAAATACATACTTTAAAACGGTGAAAACTCCAAACATGTTGTAGAAAAGTGATTGAAGGTGCTTTACAAATAAGGTGCGATAAGGAACGATTGCAAGTAGTGCTTCTACCATTTATATCAAAGGGCTGAACAAGAAATGAAATCCCTAAAAAATACATTGTTTTCCTTTCACTCGTCGAGTGTTCATCAAACTTATTTAGATACCTAGCTCTTATTGGAATGCCACAGCCGCCAATGGAGATCTATTGCCAAATGTGTCTAATTTACCAAACAAGGAAGGACTGCGGCATTCCATCGTGACGCATGTTTTGCATCTGCCACGCAACAGGTTTTTCAATCGTCAATGCTCTGAAGACATTATACTCAAAAACCGCGGTGAAACAATGCGTTAAACACTTGGACACATGCCTTCGTGTTGATGACACGCTTTTTAACATCCAATCATCGGATTCAATCCCGACTTTCGGATTTACAGGAAGGACAGTGCAGGACTTGAGATAATTGTGCGTATGGTAGCTGTGGATTATTAATACTTATAACCTTTCTCATCTTTAACCAATTCATCCACTTACCAAAGATGCCTCACCACTACCAATACAATGTTACTATGTCATGCTCTGGCTGTTCCAAAGCTGTTGAGAAAGCGTTATCCAGATTGGAGGGCGTCAACAAAACTGATGTCGACTTGAAAGCTCAAACTGTGGACGTCGTTACCGATGATAGCTTGAATTATGAAACAGTCCTTAATACGATCTCCAAAACAGGCAAAAAAGTTAATGACGGAAAAACCATCAACTAGAATAGTCCAAACAACCTAGCTATTCCTGATTTCAATTATATCGCCAATGCAGTTCTCTCTCAAATCACTGGGAACGAATACACTTTTTATGACATGAATCAATTCCTCAGTAGTAAAATCATACAATTCTCCTTGATAGAAATAATCCATAATCTCCTTCAAGTGATTGTTCAATAAAATTATGGCTTGTTTCAGCTTGTTGTAGGACGCAAGTTCGGTGAAATCCTGCTTGGTTCGTTGAAGCACTTCTTCTGCAATGCTTTGCAAGCCCTGCAAGACATTAGTGTACTTTTCGGACTGTGCCTCACTGATCTCTTTGTTTGACAAAATATTCTCGAGAATTAAGTTGTTTGTAAAATTGATCAACTCAGTAATGAAGATATTGAACATCTCAGAATTTGTGCTTTCGAGCTCCTGCAAAAATAAATGATTAATTATTCCTCGGAATTGGTCAAGTTTAGATTTTACTTCGAACAGATCATGCTCATCATCGAGATCTTCGTTTCCATAATCTATGGTACTCAACACATGTGTTACCTCATCGAAAACCTTTTGACGAGTGTGGTTCCATTCTTGGTCAGCAAAGTCACTCAAGTAAGTGCTTGAAGTTTTGATTCTTTTCAAATCATTGAAAAGCAAAAACAGATATGTAAGCTTAGGATACGAAAGTAAAGCCAATGATGCAATTGCATCTAAAATATCTTGAGGATCCCCATTATTGGACTCTTTCATAAATTTAGCAATGACAACGCTTAATTTGAACGGAATGGAAGTATACTTGATTGTCGGAGAAGAAAGATTTGTTTCAGGTCTCAGTGTCGTAGTTTTAGACGTGGATGACTCCTTTTTAGTCTTATTCGCTCTTTCTTCCGTCTCGTCTTCCCATCCGTCGTCCCAATCATCCCAAGCATCTTCTTCATCGTCGCCATCTCTATTATCTCCATTTTTTTCGTAATTTTCGACCTCACTGCTCTTTCCAGCAGATCCCCAATCGTCATGATTGTTTTCAGTTTCACTTTCTGAATCGGATCCCCAATCATCCCACTGCTCCTCTCCTTTGGACGACTCTTCCTCTTTAGTTTCGTAAGATGCATCCTTTAAATTTTTGAAATGCGATTCAAAATCATCAGCAGTGAACACCTCTCGAGCTTCATTGATATATTTGTCTACCACCCAAGAGTTATAAATATTCTGAAGGCCTTCATCAATCTTATCAAGAGAACTGAATGTGTTTCTAATGGGCACAGACCACCCAGAGCTGGCAAGAAGCTGTAGTGTTTCCACAAGTTCTTCCCTTAATTGCTCTTTGTTATTCATGAACAATCTTATGTTCTCAGATACAGCTTGTACCATATCATTGGAAATCTTTGTGGAGTAATAGTTCTTGAAAGCCCGATTATCTAAGAGGTTGACAAACAGGATAAAATGTCTCAAGGATTTGAAATACAAGTTGGTGAGAGACCTTCTTAAACTGCCAGGTTTTGTAAGTTCTAATGTTACTGCTGAGCCTTCTTCGATAAGCAAAATGAAACCCTGTCTTTTGATTAGCATATCGAGTATCTTTTTATCCCACACCAGCCTTAAGTTCTTCAATAGGTCGCTGATGTCGCTTCTAGAAAAATGATTCTCAACTTCTGCAAAGAATGATTGAAATTCCTTCAACGACATTGAGATTTCATTTACATGGATTTTGAAAACAATAGTATGATGTAAATCATCACGGGGATTTGGGAAGAATCGCGAGAACGTTTCTACCAATTTCTCCATCAAGCGGTCCACTAGCTCATTGTAACATGTTTTAAGAGCGAAATTGATAGACAAGTTTTCTCCCCCAATTTCATGAATCTTGCCATTGAGTTTCTTCAAATTGTCATAAATTGCTAGGAGCTCATTCTTATCGCAAGTATATTGAGGTCCTTCTCCAACAGGATCAAATAGGGAGTTAATCTCTTGGATTAAAGCCCTTATGAGCCAGAGGGAATTAAGGTACTTGCTGGCAGTTTCTGCTTCTTCTAGTTTAGCGTTTAATTGGTAAAGCGTTAGATTCTGTAAGTCTGTCGAGTGGGCAATATTTTGATGGAAGTTGCTATCATTATAAACCTCTGTAGCATCCACTGTTTCGCACATGGAGTGGAACCTCTGAATGGACTCTTTCAAAGCCACATCATTCAAAGCCAACTTGTCAGCTATCGACATGTTATGATTTCAGTCGCTTGGAAATTTTGCTTTTGTAGATCAACTTTGACCGCGCAATTAAACAGTACACACCTCATGAAGTTTAGGTTAAAGTCTATGCATTCTTCATAAGACATACTGATATATATATATATATATATTAGATTAGTTCTTCACTGATATCGTCATCCGCATACTCATCATCTTTATTCATGCGGTATACTGTCATTGCCATACTTGCGAAATTTAAAGTAGACATTACCCAATCAGGTACAGGGAACAGATAGAGTTCAATTATGTTGAAAGCCAAGTCCAAAAAATCACCAAAAAGCTCAATTTTCAACATCATTTTATCAAATCTCAAATCCTTGAGTATTTTTTCATGCTTCTTAATATAGTCACCCTCGTTGCCTCTCTTCACATCTAATAGAAGGCTGTTTGTATTATTCTTCAAAACAGATAACTCATCCAAAACCTTCCTTTCCTTGCGCATGGCATTGAGAAGCTGCGACGCTGTCTTTCTTATTAAAAAAACAAGGATAAAAATCCATAGTTTGTTAGTATGCTTCAAGAGGTTTACTACCGTTTTAGGAAACATTGGCAATTTGGAAAAAAGATGAAGATTGTCTAGCAAGTTAGCAACGGCTTCCAAAATAGGTATTAAAATATTCTCAATGGCCTTGAGCGTAAGCCGCTTTTTCTGTTTCTGGATTGTGTCCCTCTTGGCGGGAGCTGATTTTGGAAGAACAAACTTATGGAAAATCGGCGGATATGAGGGTTTTGGAAAAGCGGGACGTTCTAGGTTAGAAGAGCCTCTCTGGTCCAACTTGCTGCTTTCCTGTCGAAGCTTGATTAGCGATTCGTATTTGTCCTTCGTCACTGTTGAATTTCCTCTCTGATACTCTTGCTCAATTATATGAAGAAGGTTATTGATCACTATAGTCTTATCAGAGATTGGAGACACGTTATACGTTAGTTCCGGCAGCGTACCACTAAGAAGAGAGGTAGTAGACATGACAATAAATGCGATGAACGAATGTCTCTGCACAAGGAGCCTAGTGTATTCTTTGTTTCCTTCTCCACCTCAGAAACCGCGGTACAACTATGCGACAAAATTGATAAAGGCACCACCATGTATTTTCCCCACAAAATACAACGCTTACATTTCAGCGCGAAAAATGAGTCTACATAAGAAATGCAGTAGTTTCCAAAACTTGGCTTCTTTTTTGGCGTGATTGATTTCTTCAATAGTCGCTGATGAAATGGTTTTGTCTGAGCATTTGGTAATATTAAGCTCTTTATCGAACTCCAACTGGTAAGGGCCGAACATTAAAGTTTGTGCCCTCTCACCTAAACGTAGAGACATTGGGATGAACTTTTCTAGGTGCACATTTAACTCCCGAAGCCATTGAGCAAAAACTTGTTGTGGCTCTTGTTGATCTTTTGGCCTGTTTCCCGTTTCTTGTAAAAGTCCTTCAAGTTTTTTAAGTTTTTCTGTAAGAGTCTCAATTACTTGCGTCTGCGATGAATGCTCTATTCTGGTTTTCTCAACATTATGTTCCAATTGGGACAAAACCATGGCATCCTGATCCAACGCATTAGTCGCTATATTGATTGCCTCATTTAATCCAATATCCTCGGTATCAATGATCTTCTTGAGGTTAAAAAGTGCTTTATGATTTTCGTTTTCAGGCTCATTTAATAAGTTATCCAATTCTTTTTGCATATTTGAGATATCTTCTAATGTACTAGTAACATCTCCATAACGTGCTTCAAATGACCTGTTCAAAGAAATGACCTCCTCGGCTACCGCCTCACTAGACTTAATTAATGAATACATTTCCGTCTTTATGTTCTTAAGTGATTGTTTTTGCTTGCGGTTTTGTTCCACTAGTGCATCCACTTCTGCTTGTGATATGTTTTGTTCCCCTTCAATAAGCATGAGCCGAAGGAATTTGTCCCTAGTCTCCTGCTCTAAGTACTGGAATTTTAGCTTACTTGAGAATTCCTTCAAGTGTCCCAATTCATCTTTAATACTGGTGGGTTCAGGGAGCTCGGTGATTATATTCTGGGCAGTCGATAGATATGCAGATGGCGCAGAGTTAAGTGAAATGTCATGGGACACTTCTGTCAATTTAGATTCAAAGTCCATCTGTGGTGTATGATAAACCAAAAGATATGTTTACAATTTGAGCGCCAATGTGCACGCACCATTGTAATGTTTCTCATTCCTTCAGACGAGTTCATTAGAACTCTATAGGGGCTACATTTACGATGTTACTATTCTCATCTGTCCGCATAATATTCCTAATAAAGTGTTTATTCATTATTCCAATTAATACTTAAGTTCCCACATTCTTAAGTTGATCGAGTTGGGCAGTAAGAAGATCAGGCACCTCAACAGCTTCGTGTTCTTCAACAGCCTTTGTACTCTTGATCTTCTCCTTTTCTTCTTGTGCCTTCTTCTCACTTGGAGTCATGATGAAGTCATTGAAGTTGATCTTAGATGAGACCTTAGGTACATCCTCATCGGTGGCCGTTTCATTCCATTCGGCCAATTCCTTCTCGTGTTCTCTTTCAATAGCGAACTTCACTGCTTCCAAAACGTTGTCACAAGTGTACTTTGGCTTGTACTTAGGAACGGTTCCATCCTTGTAAACACCAGTCTTCACAAGGATAGAAAACCACGAATCGTCGTGAGAGTTAGCAAATCTAATGTCAGACTCTGGGGTGTCACCGACAAAGTATACAGTAGAAGCTGGTGGCATTTGTAACGTGATCTTGTCCTGCAAAGATAGCTCACCAAGTTTTCCAATGGTCTGATCTTCTTCGTCTTCATTATCTGAGTCATCGTAATTGCCTGAATCTAATTTTTCTTGATTAATAAACTCCTCGCCTTCATCATTCACCAAAATGTCTGCTTCTCCGGCATTAGGATCGTTAACAGACAACTTCTTTAAGTGCTCGTCCAACATGCCTTTTCTCCATTTACTCAAGACCTTGTTGGCAAACTTGAAGGTACCAGCCTGAGGTTTACCAAATCTGTGAACTTTCAATTCATGCCCCGTATGCTCCTTGTACAAGGCAGCAATCGACACTTGCAAGGCGCCCATACCATATCTGTTCAACTTGTAGTTAGTTGCCCAAATGAAATCAGAGTGTGCAAAGTAAATTTCCGGACCTTCATCGAAAGTCTTTGATTCAGTACCCATCACACCATTTTTGGATAAGAGCAATTCCAAAATTATCTGTTGATCGGCAGCCCAATTTCTTGAATCGGCGAACACCAAAATTGCATCGATTGGGGTCTTTCCAAAGTCAACGCCAGTCTTACAACAAGCAAGCTCTTCCTCAGTCAAGTCGTGGTACGGAGACACAGCAGGATTCCATTTCAAAATGTCCAAAGGAGTGAAAACATTCTTGAAACCGTAAGACTCGGCAACATTTCTGCAAACATTTCCAACACCACCAACAACCAATACATTCTTGTAAAGAGGAACCAAATCTCTCATGGGGGTGTGTCCTTGAATAATTTGATCAACACGGATTTCCGTTTGCAACCTCTTAGACAAATCTTCAGCTCTGACCAGCTCAGGTTTACCACCACCATTTGTAACATAAATGGATGGAACTTTGATATTGTATTTGTTCTCGCCATTCAACATCCTGATTGCCTCCACAGCTTGAGGAATGGTGTCTGGACCTCTCAAGATCACACCATCGATATCGAAACAGAAAGCGTAAGAAGCAACTCTTGGGTGATCGATAACAGTTTTCTTCTTTCTTTTGATGATAGATGAGTTTCTGGACAATTTGGCCAATGAGTCGACTTTCTTCAAGTTAGCATGGCTGCCCTGTTTACTCAAAGATGTCGAGGAAGACAATTTTGTCAAGCCATTTTGCCACTGATTCAAATCGGACAATGACAACGAAGACACTCTATGTTTTCTAGTGGCAGGCGTTAAATCGTCGATTCCGTCATTATTGAGAAACGATTGATGAACTGGCTCGGAAACAGCAGAAACCTTGGATGGAGTAGTCATGGTTGTGTGCTAATGAATTCTGTCGTTATTATCTTGTTCCAAGAGAAAAGATTGTAAAATCGACAGTAAAGTAATTCGCAAAATGATAAAGTAGAAGAGTGCCTGGGAAATCAGCCACGGGCGAAATATATAAATACGTGAGCCCTGAGAACTCGGAGACTGCATGTTCGGCATAATCTGGACCGGCCTGCATGAATTCTGCAATAGCAATCGATGGGCCACATGGAACATCCGCCATACCACAGACGAAATTATTGAAGCCAATTCGTGATACGGAATTGGACGTTTGATAATGCAAATGGAAAATCCAAGGGTGAGCGAGACTATTGTCAGAGGTCTCATCGGCTCTCCGGGTTCATGTAGTGTAACTCCATTCCCCCAGAAAAGATGCAGGAACGATAGGAGAGCGCTTGGTCGAAGAAAGTTACCACGAATATAAAATTTCAGTAGAGAACACGTTCGGTGAAGAAGAGCTCGCTAGAACTATCGCTACTTCTCGGCGTTTATTCTACTGTATTGTGCATTGTACTTTCGCTTTTTTACCTCAAGGAATTGAAAGTGTCATTGCATTTTATTTCCGCTGAAGCGCAATGACGTAATTAGTCTCTCGACCCACTGTGCGCATTCCAACAGGCTTCTTCGTTTTTCTAAGCACGCGGAAGGGTTGACATTTTCTTTGCATCGCTTGCTTGCTCGGAAGCAATGTACGAGCTTGTGCAGCAGCTAAAGTTGTTAGCATCGGCGCTTAATATGTACAGAACCACAATATTGGTGACAGCTTGCTATATTTTGCCAACAATGACATGTAACGAATGTACACAACCTCGTTCTGAATTCTGCCCCGCCGCCCAATATGCATGTTTTGATAGACGGCGTAGATCTCTGGATGAGTGCATAGAGCGAAGGGAAAATAAGAAAAATCACGCCGACGCTACGTCATGTAATCTGAGACAAGGCGCATCAACACGTTTGGCTGCGCTCCCCTTGTGTGAGAAGGCACGGGTTTGTTTCTATTTGTCTCAAAGCCTCACGTCACAAGCGTGCTGTCCACTGCAGTGAATCTTGTTGGCAGTCATGCAAAATGAAAACATTCTGATTGACCAGCTTGAAGACCAGCTAATAGATAATCCAGATCCCACGACAACAAAACAGTTGAGTGAATCGTCTTTGGACGAAGCTTTTCAGAAAAAACTCAACGGTAGAGCAAATCAACTTTACGGGAAATACAACCAAGGTGAGTCTGGGACTACTACCGATGCCGGTTGCTACCCTTTTATGGTCGTAAAGCCTATCTTGGATTATGCGTACTCTGATAGTTTTCCGTTACGCCGAGAGATTGCTGAATGGTTTTCTCTGCCTGACTATGATCTCATCAACTTGCACGGGCTTCCTCAAACATATCTGTTGCCTCTAGAGTTTGATTCGAACAACGTCGATCTATGGTCAAAACTGCCACAACTTGATAATGCGCTCTATTTTGCGTTGGGTACATTTGGCAATACGAATCGCATTGAAGAACAGGTTGAAAATATAATTTCTAATTGTCGTGAGTTAGTTACAACACGTATGCACAAACTGATCATTGATTTAACTAAGCGATATCTCAAAGAATTTTGTTCCTGCTTTTCCCTGGATTCTATGAAAACAGTTTCAAAAATATTCTGCTCCAATTACTTCAAGACATTGACCATTCTCTATTGCATTGTTATAACTTCCCTCCATTCTGAGGTGCCTGATGAATTAAGGCTCGACCTAGCAGAAAAGGATCTCATGTCCGACATATGTTTGACGATCGAACTATGGCAAGCTGATCTCAATCCCCATATCCGAATGCGTTCAATTCTTTTGCTATTCTGGAAATTGATTTTGTTGGAGTTCGGTGACACATCACAGCTTAAAAACGTCGATCTTTACCTTTCAGAAAGACACTCCATTAAGAACAAAGAAAGAAAACTGACTGATAATGTACAATTGACTTGTTCGCCGTTAGAATTTTTCACTTTCAAGGAAGACTTAGTAGACAAATATCCCATTTGCGACACAAAACCATATAGTCAATCGCCTTTAGAAAATGAAAAGGATGATTTGCACCTCTCCACGAAAGCATCTTCTGAAGATTTAGCTGGCCGCCAGAAAGAATTCATGGCATTTGACTCTTTCACCAATTCATTATCTAATCTTCTTGAGATCCCTAGACCAAACAAATCTCATAGTATATTGGGCCAGTTGCCAACTCAAACCATACATATTGCTACTCCTGTCCCGTCCCCGCCAAGTACTCCTTCAGAATTCATGTTTGGAGGAGAAAAGATTCGAAAAATGTATCACGTTAATCAGGGAATGCCATTCGTTTATCCGACTGATGGCAAATCTATGCCAGTAGCTATAAATGAGGCAACTGATCTAATCGAAGATGCATATTACGAAAGTTATTCAAATAAAAGACTATGGGAGGAACGTCAAAGGTACATGTGCCAAGAACGAGGAAATGTCAATCAATATGAACTTCCGATAGATTCTTACAATGTCGCCGCCGAACAGCTGTCATCAGCTGAAGCGAGATCGCTTACGCGAGTAGAATCATTCTATGGGCAAAACTTATCGCGGCTTCATAGTCTAGTGAAATTACTAGTTGATGTCATCAAAAACAATAATTTTGACTTCAATCTTAAAGAAGCCGAAACAGAACTTAATCCAGAAACGTCCTTCTCCCTCAAATTTGCATCGTCTGATTATAAAAGAAATGACAAGATACAAAGAGTGATTCTTGCCAAATTAGAGACCTCGCGAGTTAAAGAAACGACACTCAAGGCGTCCTCGGCCATTTTAGTTCTTTTGTTACGCTGGTTTAAAGTCAGCCATGTTTTGAAATCGTATTATTTTAGCTCTTTGTTGTTTGATGCTCAATATCTTTCCGTCTTCATGGATTTCTTAGCAAACAGCTTTAATAATCCATCTTTACAGGATTCGCTAGAAGGGGACAAGGAAACTTATTCCTATGATACACTAATCACCCAAAATAAGTTAATGAATCCTTATATCCGGATACCCCAATTTGAATTTTTCAATGTGTGTCAAAATATTGATATTCACCCAGACCCGATAATTTTAATTAACAGAACCAAAGTATGCGACCTACCATATGTGGTTGACGAAAATAATCAAAGTCTTGTGCACATCAAGGAGTTTAACGCCGACTTTTGTTTTATCTTGCTGAATCTATTAAATGTGACAAACAGAGTTTTGATTAAAAATATATCTCAACGAGTGTTTGTCTTCAACGAAACAAAACCAACTGACCTTTTGAAAATCATTCTCCTTAATTTTGTCAACGACTCATTAAAAGTACCCATTTTGAAAATATTCAAAAAGCTTGCACCTTATCAAGGTAGGAAATGGAGAGCACTTAATATGGATGTGGTTTCACAAGTTTATCTTAACCTAAAGCTTTCATTGAGAGACACTTGGCTTAGTGGAAGAGATTTGGAGAATGATTTTAATAACTCTTTTGATCAAGAAATCGCTCTCCGATCGCTACTTCAGTTCTATAATACGCGTGTATACCCTGGCCAAATGAAGCCGTTAGGTTACACCGTCAACCAAGCTTCATTCCCATCGGCAGGTCATGACAGTGAATAGTGGCATAGAGCAAAATCGGAAAGAAGTACTCCTTATTTCTACGACCAATCAAATAACATTTCCTTCTAGTGCTAGTAGTTTTCATATTGCTTAGTATATTTTTTTAATACCATGAAGCCATCAAAGCAATCTGCCATAATCTGTCGTGCGCGCTTCAATAAAATTTTCGAGTGAGAGTAGTGGGATAATTGGCATTCTCAAGGAAACATTATTTCATAGATAAAGAATATGGTGAAGTTAACCCAAGTTGATGACGAAACTGCCACCCAGTTTGAGGCTACTGTTCCAGTTGCTACCAAGGAAACTTACAGTGACTCGGAAGTTGATTCCGAATCTGATTACGAGGATGACCTTGATCTCGAGAACGAAACTATATATGACAGAATTGTTGCCTTGAAGGATATCATTCCACCAAATCAAAGAAACCAAATCTGCAGCACTATTGAAGGAGGTAAGAGCTTGGTGCACACCGTTTTTAATAAAGGCGGTGCTTTGTTGTGGGGTGTTACTTCTTCCCTCTTGTTGTTGGGTGTTCCCTTGTCATTGGCTATTTTGGCCGAGACTCAATTGCAAGAAATGGAGAAGGAAATGTCTTTGCAAAAATCTGCTCAAGAAGTGTTGGCTCCAGGTTCTGAGACTGCTTTCGGAAACGAAAAGACTGCTTAGTGTCGTGTAAAGTGTATTCTGTTGCCTCCCTACACCATGATTACGAAGATGGCCAATTGCCTTTGAAAGTCTATTGGTAGCTCTAGATGAGAGATTTAACCGGCTTCTCATTCCGCTGCCGAAGTGTCACGCATTTGATGACTTGTATATATAACGTATGGTCCACGAATAAATGTTGACTGTTATTTACGTCAGGAAACTAGATATTCCCCATTAAACCTTCTTGTGCTTAATGGACAAAGTGTAAATGTCTAAGTAGTTTGTGATTTCAGTAATGATTTCTGCCACGAAGAAGCCATGAATACCAAAGGTAGCCCCGACTCCAGTCCACATAATAGCCGAAAGTGTGTTTGCTCTATCGTATCCATACAAGTTGATAAGAAATTTTGCAACAACCAATTGCAAGATTGGCAAAAACGTTGGGGGCTGGAAGAATGGAAACTTTTGCAAGGTCAAATGAGCAAGAATAATTCTCCCCACGCAGAAGGCAATCGTGAAGCCGATGGAAATGATGAGAGGGAAGCCGTACGTGGTGATGACTTCGGGAAAGCTGAAAATGAGAAGCAAAATCGTAGCGTAATAGGCAAAAAAAGGAATCAATCCTTTTGAGGCCTCGTATACCATAGATTGTGCTGCATTATCCAGAACCTTGTTACTGGATTTGTACTTGTTAAGTACATTCTTCATCGCAGACGAAATATTGAAGTACAATTGGCCTAAACCGCCAACAACGTAAAAAATGGACGTGGACACTTCATAAACGCCAAGACCGTAGCCAAGGGACGTCAAGTCTAAGTCGAACAAATGCATGTCCCAAATTCCTGGTCCGAAAATACCAGTAACGACATACAAAATGCAAATGATCAAAATTCCCTCCACGGGCCCACTGAATTGTGATAAATATAATGTGTGTGTGTGGTACTCTTCCCAAGTTGAAGTATAGAAGTTGCATACAGAAGCAAGCTGAGCAATAAACATCAACCAACCATAACCCAATTGGAACACTGACCCGAAGACAAGCAGGCCCAAGGTAGTATTAATTGCATCAATGGAATGATCAAATAGTTCACCCAATGGACCACTCTGGCCTGTTCTTCTAGCATGACAACCGTCACAACCGTCAAAAGTTTGGTACATAAAAAGGCCAATTGCATAGAAGAAATAACACCAACGAGGGGACGGTGTGTTCAAATAAGGGTCATAATAAAAGACGCAAGCGAGATTGACAAGAATCCAAACCAAGCCAAGTAACGTAATGACATTGGGGGCCATGTTCATGGGGAAGATTTTCACAAAGCTGTTCCACCATCTCTTCATAATGTATCTGGAGATGAGTGAGTGATCCTCTGAGGAATATTTGTATAGCTTCAAGTTTTCAAGCTTATTTGTTGGAATGAAAAGGCCCATTATCGATTATGTCTTCAATATGATGAAGCAAACGTTTCTAGAGATCGGATCATTGCGCTTCACGTGGAGGTGGAGTCATGTGACCATTATTTCTACATCGAGTACTTACTGGCAGTCATGTATGCTTTAGAATACTAATCATCTCTACCAAGTACTGATTGCGTTTCCTGTAAATTTCTCTTTCTAGGATCCATTCTGACCAGAAGAAGCACGAAGCACTCATGGACGCTCTCTTTCAGTGGGTATACGTTGGGATGGCCATCCGTCATTTATAAAACATCAAAGTTTTTATTTAAAGTAAGGAATCCCTGATTTACTGCTAGAGAATTAATCTTTGTGATGAGAATTTATTTACCCCAGTTTGAATTAGTCAATGTCCGCTTAAGAGTTTAATGCTATGATATGCAAATCACATCACCTAGTTATCCGGCATGAATCTCAGATTGATAATCACCCTGCAAACCAAGACAAAAACTGAACTTGATCTTTGGTCAAATTCACAAAACATATTTTCTTTTTTTGCATACCTGGGTCCACTAATCAAAGGATTTGTTTTTGCTACTTGATTTTCATCCCTTATTCTGTGGTCCCTTAATTACATTGCATCGACATGGACCGTTTGGATCAAACTGTCAATTTAAAAGTGAAAATTACCAATTTGTTGGATCAAACCATTACTGCATCGATCTATGGTTTTTCATCAAGCCAAGATGTTTTAGCATTGAAAGTCTTCCCTGCTAACGGCAACAAAAGTAGCGATGTATACAAAATCGTTAATACTGCCTTCATTAAGTCAGTGCAAGTTTTACCACCGTTTCCAAGGAAGGGACAGAAGCTACAAACTTGTAACGGCAAGCTCACAAAGGTAGACATTAACCAATTTCAAAGCCATCTAAACAAGCTTATCGACAAGAGTAAACAGATGTTGCCTCTGGCAGAAATTACTACTGAAGAAACGAAAGTTCCCAATAAAGAACCAGAGATCAGCCCTTTGGCACAAAAACTTTTTAGTAAGCTAACAGAAAAGCTTGGTCCTGAGAATGTGCAATGGCATGGCAATGAATCGATGCTCCTTTTCAAAGAGATTATTGTTTCCAAGCCTTATGCGTTAAACAAAATCAGCCATTCCAAGAGATCCCAAGCATCAAAGCACATTAATAAAGTCAAAATTGCACTAAGAGATACATGGTTAGAGATTGATAATGCAAAGCGTGGAGGCTGAACATGCTGAAATTATGTAATTTCTTGCCCATTATAAATGATGATTTTTCACCTTCAACTAATGTAGCTATCCTTAAGGTAGGTGCCGTAATGACACTTATCGCTCAGTACTGAAACTTCCATTGAACATCTAGACGGTCAAATAGTTTCGCTGTGCTTTTGTTTTGTGAACCACGAAATCCATCAAACTCTTCCCATTTTATCACTTTCCTGCCAAACAATGTCCTTTCACCTGACTCGTAAGGAAGCGTTCTATTGATTGGACCAACAGTTTCGTAAAAGAGGTTGAACCAAGCGTAGGCCACGCAAATTTGCCTTTCAAATGATATGCAGATGTCTTTGACGGTGCAATCAATTGGTTTATTGAGTGCTATTTCATAGTATGCTGACGTTCCCGCATAACTTGGTAATTTTAAAGTCGTGCCCTCGAGTTCTCTTTTAATCAAACCATCATTTTTGGACATATAAGTAGATAGCTTCACTCTGCTAAAAAGTAGGAACAGTGTAGGCTTGAAAATAGTCACTTTTGTTAACATCGAGAGAGACGTATTAAAGGGAACATTGTCTGCCAGATTATAGAGTGAAAAGTTTTGTTGCAACTTATGGGAACTCTGAAGATATCTTTTCCAGTATTCTAAGTACCTAATTTGGCTCTTTATAGAAACGCCTGGTCCGAATATCTTTCGCATACGCTTCCTAGTAAAAATCGCAATTGCTTCTTCCACAGACATATAGATACCTTTCTTTTTTGCCTCATACATTAGATATGCACAGCATATGGTGCCAGATCTTCCTTTCCCTTCTTTGCAATGTATGAGCGCCACATTCATGGGAGATTTTGTCATAAATTTGTCAATCTCCTCCACGATCATAAGTAGTAATGCAATTGAAGGCGGCAGATGATCTGGAAAAGGGTGGTATGTCCAGCAACCTTTCAATTTATCGATATTATAACCCGGCCCTTCGCCACGAAGGTTCCAAATATGCCAATGACGTTTGTCGCTAAATGTGAAATGCTGGTTCAAATGATTAATAACCTTATCTACTGGTGATCGAAAGAGATTAGTGATAACATCGTCAGAAGGGCCAGCAGCAACAATAATTCTAGGAGTAATGTATGATAGATCTAGGCATGAATCTTCATTATTGTATAATTGCTTAGGAGCAGAAACTATGGCTCTAACCAAATCTTTAGGTGACATTAGAGATTTCTGGTTGTCACAAAGTCTACAATCGCGCGTTTCTTATGAGTAAAAGATGCCAATACTAATATATACAAAGGACACAAAAATTGGCCGAATATGACAATGACAATCAACATGCACATTCCTGTTAGAACTTCAAAATGAATTTTCTCCAGCGAAATTTTTTGAAACTCTACTTAGGAAAGTTGTGTGCCCCATCGGCTAGTTTTCCATTTGCAACCCATTTTCTTGTGAACAGCTTCTATGATAGCCCGAAAAGTGTTCCTTTAAAAGCTTTCACGCATGTACTCTTGGATCTTTTTGCTCAAAATTGGATCAGCCTTGATTCTTACTTGCATCTTAGTAGCTTCTGCGAAAGATGTTGCTTGAATTTTCTCCTCAATTGTTCTAGCCAATCTGGAACCTTCTTCAAACAAACTGATAGCTTCTTCTGGCTTATCAGTTTGTAACTTCACCTGAGCAAGGGAAACTCTTGCAGTTTCCGACTTAGGGTCTAACTCGCACGCTTTTGTGAGCAACTCTTCAGCCTCGGCCAAGCGATCTGGGCCCTCTCTAGAAAGCAAAGAAGCCTTGTTGATCAATGGGACAGCACCAACGTTGAAAGTCTTCAAAGCTTCTTGCAATCTTGCCGCAATTTCGTATTGTTTAATAGCCTCCTTTATGTCACCGTGGTCAGCCAAAATTTCACCATAATAATTCAAAACTTCTGGAGAGGTGGCAAACTTCAATCTTGCTTCCTTGAATGCTGCTTGAGCTTCTTCAAAGTTTCCCTTCTTGTAAGTGATACACGCCAACTGGATGTAAGCGTAAAGATTTTCTGGGTTCAATTCCTTAGTCTTCAAGAAATTGGCTTCAGCCTTCGTTAAATCGGAAGTAAGGTAGTACAACTGACCTAAGTGGTAGTAAACATCAGCGCAGTCAGGGCTTATTTTTTGAGCGGTTTCAAAATCAGCAATTGCTTCGGCAAAAGAGGCCTTGTCAGCATTGATCAAAGCTCTCACAACATAGGTTCTGGCTCTTGGTTTCAAGTCGATGGCCTTTTGAATAAGAACAGCAGCTTCGTTAGGAATGTTCTTCAAAAATTGCATAGTAGCTGCGTACTCCAAAGCAATGGAAGCCTTGGCTGCATCTTCAGATTCAGCTGTCAAATTATCGACGCCGTAGGCCTCGACAGCTTGGTTCAAAAGAGTGTCTGCTTTTTCATAGCCATCCATTGTATTTTCGTTAATGGCGGCCAAAGCTTCAAATAAATACTTGTCAGCACCAGTGCTCTCTTCCGAAATACCCTCAGGAGATGTTTCTGTAACGTAAGCACCAAAGAATGAGCCAGCTGTAGTAGCAGATGGTAATTCAGGAACCCTGTTCTTCAAACCTTCCTCCACTATCTTCAAGGAGTGTTTCTGCAAAACCTTCTCCAAAGTCAGTTCGACTGATTTAGAGTTGAACCCGCCATAAATTGTTAAGGATGTTAAGTCGAACATAGCATCTGGGTATCTCTCTAAGGCTTCATATGAGTTTGCACGACGCAAGATACACTTTACGTAATCTGGCTTGATTTTGATTGCAGCGGTGGCATCCTTAATTACGTCTTCGTGCTTATTCAAGGCCGCATAACATGCTGACCTATTTGAGTAAAAGACGGTGTCTTCCTTCAACTTCAAAGCAGCGCTGTAGAAAACAATAGCATCTTCAAATTTCTCATGCTTGTACTTCTCATTGCCCGCTCTCTTCAAAGCAAGAGCCCATTCTTCCTTCTCTTGCTCAGTCAATTTTTCGATCATTTCATCAGTAATCTCGGGAAAACCTTGCGAGTTAACAGGATAAGGCACTTTTTCCTCAGCCAATTCCGGAGTTTTTTCAGTGGCGTCCTTAGGTTGTTCCTTAGAAGTCTTCTTCTTCTTTTTGTTTTTCTTTGGTGCCTTATCCGCATCAGGGAAAATTGTTTGGTCCTTTTGTTGGTTGTATAAGTAATAAGCACCAACAGCAGAAGCACCTGCCAAAACGGTAACAGCAATTGCTGTTTTGTTTCTTGCAAAAAAATTCGATTCAGACATTATTTCCAAGTGACTTAAACGAGAACGCTCGGATAATATAAATTGATTTTTGAGTTCAATCTAAACCAAAGAAGTCGTACACGCCTTTTGTTGTCAGAGAGAAGTTGGCTTATTTTAGGATCGACTGTGCCGAATTTTCTCATTTTTTTCAGTTGCGGGTATGGAGGAATGGCAAAACGTGACACAAAACTGCATGTTTGGATTGGCTTGAAAATCAGTGTTGACACACTATAGCGGACGTCTACATATTATGGAAAACTGATTACATCATTTTTCATCGTTCACAAATGCGTAATTCTACGTCAATTTCTCTCATTCACTGATATAAATTCGGTGTCTTCTTCAATACACCAACTATTGTCTTGACATAGGACCATCAACGAGTTTATATGCGGGTGGAGCCAGCTCTTCCTCCACAGATCTAAGTTCAGTGACAGCTTCTGATGAGATTGGTCCCGGTGAAACTTGTCCTGAAGAGATTGCAACTGGAGATGCTGGTTGTGACGAGACAACCCCTGAGGAGCCTGGACCCTCAGGAGACTTAACATCCGTAAATGGATTAGTCACTGAGCTGCTTGACCCTGTGGAAATTGACATCTGTTGCCCTCTAGAATTCACGCTCTGGTTTTCCCTTGGAGGGTAAAGAGGTGGCGGTGGATCAATTCCGCTTGATAAGCGTACATCAGGACACACGACTTCCACCGTAGTCAATGCTTGAACTCTGGAGGAACTAATTTGCATAGGTTCACGAGACACTGTTAAGCGCACTGCCAAGTTGTAGTACCGTGTCACATTGCAAGTTTGAAACGATGGGGGTAGGTTCAATGGGATACGACAATTGTCGTAGTAAGAAGGCGAGATTTCCAACTCATACAGAATGGCAGATTCAGAAGTACGCAGGTTGCCATTATGCACCGTCGGTACAGCTCTCATGAGATCGAACCTCAAGTCTTCGTACGTATTCGAGCAAAGCGGTATCTTCTCCTTAAAGACTGACTCTTTGATTTCATTATTGTATCCAACCGTCTGTAATGCAGACACAATGGTCACACTTTCTAATTCAAGAGCAAGGTTTTGAAGATATATTACGCCCGTGTCATCTGGTAGGCGATTCTTCTCATTTCTAGGGGCGGCATAGATTTCTGGATTAGCATCCATTACAAAAAGAATATGCATGGATGGCATCATTCCACGAACAAATCCTTTGTCCTTCGAAACTCTGACTTCTGCAGCAAAAGGTGGAACCTGCTTGATAACTGGGGCAGATGGTGGTGGTGGTGGATTAAACCAGCCTTTCTTCTTCGCCTTCGCTATCCGCTTAGCCTCTTTTTTCTCTTCCTTTTGTCTTATTTTCGCCTCCTTCTGTTGTTGTTTTTCTAATTTCTTCTCTTCTTTCTTGTCATGCTTTTCCTCCTTCTTGCCCTTTTTATTATTTTCATACACTTTAGGAGGCGGTGGTGGAGGAGAGCTCGCGAAGTCGATTGCTCTTCTAAAGTGCATGTTGCTAGGCACACTTGGAGCTGACGAATTTCTGATGAGGCGTGGAGTACGCTCGAAGTCAAAAGGAAGAAATTGGAAAGTACTAGTAGCCCTTAAGTTTGCTTTAATTAAAGACGGGCGCTTGCACGTCACCTTGACGTAATAGTGAATATCAGCTGCAACTCCATGACTGAAAGATGGTGGAAGAGGGCCCTTGATATGGTAAGCACAATCCTCTAAAGATTGCCTCTGACGCTGTAAATTTTGGGAGTACGCATCCGGTTTGGTGAGTGATTGCAAACTATTACCAGAACGTGTTCTGCCTCCATTGCCAGTGTTTTCAATTGACATCGCCACCTTGTTGAAAATGGACTTACTTGTGGTCCCGAGCAGTCGGTAACAAGATGAATCCCGAGGTATTTGGAACTCAAATGGATAAGTGTAAATACCTTCATTCAATGTGAACTCGGGATTTGCAGACACCTCACGAACCTTTGAAGGAGGAAACACAACCGTAGTTTCATATAGAGCTTTGTGTACATCGCGAAGTGTCTTCTCTTTAATCTTCTTCTCTTTATCTTCTGGGATGTGCACCTCAGTTGCAGAAACACCTTCGAGCTTTACCTGAATATATGATAAAGTCAAAGAGGTTGTGGTAGAGACCTTGACGCGACCCTTAACAACATCAAAGTTCGTAAAATACCTTCCGTCTTGTGGCTCTTCTATTTCAATTTCAATATCATGGCCCATGGTGATCTTGCGACTAAAATCATTTGGGGCGGAGCTAAGTGTATTTATTCTCATAGGATGCAGCCTGCATGGACAATATGCGGCGCAGTCAACTTACAGTTGTCAACCTAAAGGAGCTAATGCATAGCCTGGGACTATTGCTGAAAAATGGTGGCATCGCCGAAAGATTCTATTTTTGAAAAAAAAAAAGAAATAAGACTGACCTTTCAAATTTGTCCATTAAGGACAAATGTTCTTTGTGAGATAAGGTTTCTTCTACTTCCCAATGCGCATTCTGGGAGAATTGACATCCTACGATTGCCACAAGCCGCCAATTACGCGGAAATTGTAAATCGATGTAGTGGCAACGGAAGTAATTAGCGAACAACAAAGAAAAAAAATCAGACATTAAACGTCAACATGCAGATCACATTGACTTCTTACCACCCTGAAACCATCCATTCATTTATATTGACATGCCCCACAAACGATTTGGGATGTAGAATCCTGCATATCCTCCCCATTTGGCGATCCAGAAAAAAAGCCACTGTCGCTGGGAAATGATTGCTCGTCTTTGCAGATCTCAGTTACCGAAACAATCGTTCTTTAACTTTAATCGTTCCATCTCATCTACTATCAGAATGTCTGCTCCTCAAACTACTCAAATCGAAATCTTGCAACAAGGTGACGGAAAAACCTTCCCAAAGGTCGGTGACGCTGTAACTATCCACTACACTGGAACTTTGGAAAACGGAAAGAAGTTCGACTCTTCCCGTGACAGAGGAAAGCCATTTCAATGTACTATTGGTGTTGGTCAGGTCATCAAGGGTTGGGACACAGGTATTCCTAAGTTGTCTGTGGGCACCCGTGCTAAATTGACAATCCCAGGCCACGAAGCTTACGGTCCAAGTGGTTTCCCAGGTTTGATTCCACCTAACGCTACTTTGGTGTTCGATGTTGAATTGTTGGGTGTTAACTAAGTGCATTTTGTTCTAGCTAATGTATTAAGTTTTCAAAATCAATGTAGAGTTTACGAATATCACGTTCTCATCAGCGGCAAGTGTTGGTAAACTGACTTTATAATTGACGTCATAAATTTGTAGTTGTGGAAGTGTCACAGGTGTGTTTTCAATGCTAAGTTGAAATGTGCCTAGATACTCCAAGGAGAACTGGCTGAAGGGTAACACCGGGAAAGGAATCTGCTTAGGTGGAGTAAGAGACACGACATCGTCAAAGACCCAGTTTGTTCCAGCATTTTCTGCATTCTGAGTAGTCATATCCGATGTGAAGGTCAAAATACGAGGTGTAGGATTCTCAATGGTGTATTTCAACTTCACCTGATTTTGCTCTTGTAGTTGAACTTGTAATAGAACCCGAGGGTCCTGCAAAGGTAGTACACTTTCCCACTCTCGAGGCTCATAGTAATTGATGGTGTCAGAACCAGTCCGCTTCCAGCCAAACCGCACACCGATGGCCATAGCCATACTGCGGTTGGTAAATCGATGTTTGCTGCTATTCATGAACACTTGTTTTGCAACATTGTCTGTCAAAGTTGCATCACCCAAAGTAACTAAACAAACTTCCGCGTTGTCAGATTTTATGCTAAACTCTGTCAGAACAATTTCCACCATCTCATTTTCGAGTAGTTTGAGATGGTCTCCAATATGTACTTTGACCACCCAAGTGCGCAGGGGCAGAGGCATGGAGTAATCCTTTTGCATCTCCTTGGATGCTAAACCAAGGATGAACGGATTTGGCATTTGGGTGTTATCCTCATCCTTGCAAATTGGATTAACCATTAATCTTGTTTTGAAAGGCTGCATAATGAGTGGAAAGTGGAAAGCGTCAATTTCATACACGGACTCATCTCCCAGAGCCTCAACAACAACCATTTTGACATTCAATGTCACCATGAGGTTTGCCAGTGAAATATCCTCCGTGTGGGGAGGATATCTCACGCAAATATTCAACTTCTTAGAGCAAGACATGTTCCCCGATCCCAAAAAGTCAAGAATAGATAAAGGTTGATCATCTTTCATGGAGAACCAGTTAGTTTGTACTAACACATTCTCTCGTTTGTCCAGCTCTTGTGATACATAGCTTTCTATTTCAAGAGTAACGGATGAGAAGTCGATATGGCTGGGAGGTATACTATCAAGACAAATCTCGACACTTGTTTCGATTTTCTCTCCAGCTATCAAGGACGAAAAACCAAATTCTGGTTTAAGTCGGATTTCTGGTTTGAATGAGCGAACATATAACATACAAGCACTCTGTGGCTCGGGAATGATACTTTTTGGATACAAAGATCCATCAGGAAGAGGTTGGAACATGGTCAATGAGCGTTGAAGCTCATCCAGGTTGAAGTTATGCGTTTCCATTTGAGTGAAAGTGATGCTTACATCTTCACGTCTTATTTCTAACCTGCTCTGGATTTTCAAGGATGGAATGCCAAACCAACCAGGTCTTGTTGCAGTCTTTTCAAGTTGGAGCACTTTCATTCTAGCTGGAAGGAGACCCCCGAAAGTATGCTGAGTTTCATTGTCCAAATTCAATATCTCTAGACTGAATGTGGAGTCACTTGAACCCAATATAGAAAAGTTCTCTTTGTCCGAAAATAATCCTTCGATTTCGTCAGCATAAACAGTCACTTTGCTACCTGGTAAAATCGATTCCAAAATAGAATCGTTAATTGCACTTTGAAGGCAAATTTGTCCTATGACAGTATCAAAAGCGAAAGTTTCTTTCTTCAACGATTTATTGAATACTGTCAATTGTACGTTTAGAAGAGAAACCTCGGAAGTTAGCTCAATCGAATAAGTGGACTGGGTAAAAGAAAAGCAGCTTTCAATCAAACTTAAGTTACTTTTATGATCTAGAACGAGTAATTCTGGAATTATCTTCAAAATACGATGTTCATCTTTTTGCTCGTATAATATGTCAAGCATTTTTTCGAGAACCAATTGCCTCAAAGTACTCCATGTCTTCAAATTCTTTTCTTTCAAAATCTCAGCATAATACCGAACGGCATTTTCAGTTTCACCAATTATACTCAATTCTTCGGCAATTTGCCAATCAATCAATCCTATCCTGCCATCAACATGAGGTTCGAAATCTTTGTCGTCGTAAGGCTGCATCTGTTTTGCCATTTTGAGAATGCTGATTCGATGCCTTCGTACAGCTTCTGTGCTAGAAAAGAAATGTTGGTTAATACCATCAATGTTGGAACTTGCATCCAAATTAATTTTCGTAGCTGCTTTCAAATAAGCTAATCTAGGCTCTGTTACGACTTGTGAGTAAAAATTATCATGGAAAGCAATTCCGCCGAAATATAAAACGTTCTTCGCGGAGTTTTTGGATTTGGGTTTGTTGATGGTTTTTATTCCAGCTAAAGCTGCCTTGGGCACTAAGGTTAAGAGTTCAGCAAGCCATTGATACTGAACAGATTCCCATATTAGTTGCTCTAACTTAGTTTGAGACTGTAAAAGGTCAAGGACATTTTCAATATGCGCTCGATGCTTACGCAACGCAGCAACTGGTTCTTCAATTGAAAAATATCCACGAATGAGGTGAATTGCAATTACGTCCAACAAGTTGCGGTATTGGTTGTACAACTTGAGGTCATGAGTACTGATCGCAGGTGAGAAAAATACAGTTTGGGTGCTCCGTAAAAGATCTATAAGACTCTCGTATGCCTTTTCTAGAATGGGGAGACTGTAATCCACATTATTAGGATGCATGAATTGAAGTAACATGGATCGTTTTATCAAATTGCGAATTTCTAGGATTTGTGGCTTCATTTCCACCAATGTATTTACCTGGTTCGAAGGTAAAGTATAATACTTGCCGAAACGTTGTCTGATACGTGTCTCGGCCGCCATGTAAAATTCGGTCGCTGTAGATTTCAAACTACCAAGGATTGAGGTTGTCAAAACCTCAATGCTGCTTTCGATGTCTCGGTTGGTGTTAAGACAAAATATTCCGTTGTTCTTCAGTAGCTCTGAAATCTGCCTCAATACTGCAATTCGATTGGCTTCTACGTCCAAATTCTTTTCAGACGAAACGATAAGTGCAACGAAATGGACATTGAACTTAAGGTACTTAGATCTCAAAGACGCTAAGGTTGCACCAAGCTCGCCATCGTAATTTCGGTTTGAATTCAATTGGTATACTGAAATCACAGCAAACGGTAGGCCACTTAAGTACTTCAGAAACCATTTTGAAGATAAGATACCGTTGGGAAATAGTTCCGATTTCGGATTGAAAGGAGATATAATGGAGTGGGAATCCAGTGTTTTTTCTTTGCAGGAACATACGGACTTATATATGGACCGTTCAGAATCGAAATAATGGAAAATAAACTTAGATTCCAGTAAACGGTTCTTCAACAACGAATTGTTCCATATCTGATTAGCAATGTTGAATGCTTCAAAGTTCTTTTTGAGCACCGAGGATACATCATTGTCACCTATACTTAGGGCAATGAATGGAGCTAGCTGTTGCGTCTGCGCTTGGTCATAAAACTCCATGGGTATGCAGCTGTATTACAGTACCACCAGTGAGAAGATAAATACATCGTATGGCATGCAGTACGAACATAATGTCCCGAATAGATTGGAAACTGATAACTCAGACATACCGGTATAATTTCTTACGGGGGAAAATAGTCGCTAGGAGGCAGCTTTATTGGAAATGATCTTCATTACTGTGCTGATTCATTATTATTCTTGTCCATTATTGTAATCATTACTCTGCTTGGTAGTTACCGAGATCTACTGATCTACAAATGCAATCATTACTGCTACCAGATGTCATCCTTGTCAAAAACACTAACAAATCGCCACTCGGCTGTATATTTCAACATACTGATCTTTTTTAAGAGAAAGATTATGAACATCTCTCTTGTGTGGTGTGTATAGGCCAGATGCGTGAGCACTATCAAGCTTTATCACAGTTTGACCAGTTTCTTCTTTAAAAATGTCGGATCCCTTGAATGCTAATCCCACCATCATCGACGTTTCAGATTTACCTACACGTCTTGCAGGTACAAAAACCAAAGACCCCAAGGATGAATTATTAAATTTGGTGTCGACCCTTTCCCTTCGACCCAAAGTGACGAAATATGAATTGGGCATCAGCGTCCCTGACCTTGTATCCGATGCTGAGTCTGAAGCTACCCAAGACGAGCTCGAAGAAGATGATGAAAATGAAGAAGAAGATATTATCGATGCCCAAGAAATCTTCGACCTCATTTCTACAATTTCGGATCCTGAGCACCCTTTGACATTAGCTCAGCTCGCAGTCGTTAACCTACCTGATATAGAAGTGACTCATGGTCCAAACAAAGAGAAAGATATATCCGAAGTTCTAATCAAGATTACTCCTACAATCACCCACTGCTCTTTAGCAACGTTAATCGGGCTCGGTATTAGAGTACGTTTGGAAAGATCATTGCCACCGCGGTTTCGTATCCGCATTTTGATCAAAGAGGGCACTCACCAGTCGGAGAACCAAGTTAACAAGCAACTTAATGATAAAGAGAGAGTTGCTGCAGCTTGTGAAAATGACCAGCTTCTTAATGTCATCCTGCAAATGTTGAGCACTTGCAAATAGGCTTGGTGGTTCGCGTGTATTTATTAAAGTATCAGTTATCGTTCGTATTCATATCTTTCGTGGTCATAGTATTATAGTGACACTATTGTAGTGTCTGAGGTCCATACATCCGAATGTGCCCATAGTCAATGATCATATGAGACACATCAATAAGAATAAATTTGAATACCACAGCTTTGATAAAATCCATGAGTAGCACCAATTCGTGTTTGTAGCTAGTTTGGTTAAGGTGCTTAATCAACTCTCCTGTGCTCTTCGCTAGTTCCCCAAGCTGACAATAATATTCGTACTTATCTTTCTGGTTATCGAATTGCTGTGTGGTTGTGAATGGTGTTGTAGTCTTTTTCTCTTGGTATTCGTTCGCATTGGATTTGCGTTTCATAGATGTGCCGCTATTCATGCTTGCGACACTCGTCGCCGTGGTTGATACCAGTGCTGCCAGCTCTCTTCTCTTTTTGATTTTATTGTAGAGTTTAGACTTGGAAAGAAGACTAGAATGAGAAACGTCTCTTTGGGAAGTGGAGCTTGAAAGCGAGGGTGTTGGAATTATCGGCAGAGACTGAAGAGGAGTTTGCGGAGGGGTGTAGCATTTTACTTGGTCATCTGTGTTATGCTTTGTATTCTGGTGACTTAGGAAAGAAAACTTTCTTGTAGAGCTTTTGAGATCTCTTGAAAAGGAGGATAGCCTGCCCATATTATGAGAAAAGGAGCCCGACGTTGTGCGAGAGCGAGAGATGGACCGATCTGGAAGAGCAGTCGCCTTTTTTTCTATCATTAATGACTCCTCTTCCGTTGAAGGGCTCTCCTCTTCATCTTCCTCGTTCAAAGAGCTGAAGCGAAATTCCGTTTCTGAGTCGGACCTCGCAAAATCCAAAAAGTTGGACTCCTTGATACGACTTTCAAGGACTAATAGGGCAGACTCATCAAAAGGTGGTGATTCGCCATCTCTGAGTGTATCTAGGCACTGGCGTAGGTGCTGGTTTACCTCTTTCAATACCGCGTTTTTAATCTTTATGTATTGTATCGCTATCTGCGGCTCTAGCCATAAATCTGGTGGCACCGCAACTTGGGGTAAAATCTCCACACATTTGGGTCGTTTCTTGGAAAGCTTGAGGTTTGATTCGCCAAACAGTAAAATGTCATTAGGTCTTTTCAAATTCATGACTCTAGTCAAAAATTTCTCGACAAAATCGTATTTTGTTGTCTCCACAGGAACAGATAATTGCAAGGTGTCAAAGTCATGGAAATTGAATCCATTCGTATCATCTAGAGGATCAACTACTCTCCCAGCACTCATTGCTGGGGGTAGAGGTGACGTCATTGCAAAAGGTTATGGTGTATAGTTTTCACTAAGCGTAATGTAACGGAAAGGAAGGAACAGCTTTGGTTAGTTCTGGTAAATGAAGGTGAGTGTATTCTGATGTGCCTTTCAGTGTGCGTCAAAATCGGAAGGAAAGATACCACACTCCACGTGAGACTAGATACTTGAGTGCTTGTTGTATCTATTTACCGTCTATATATTTTTGTCTGTCACTGCCGTGTTGCACTGCATACAAGACGTCTGGCCATGTTTATGTCAGATGCAATCTGCAAGGCCCCCTCAAAGAAAAAGTTCAACCTGCAGAATAAAAACGTTACTACTCAAATACCAAGGAACACCGATTGAAACACCAAGAGTACCGTCCCCCTGCTCAATATCGGAGTTATCTATTATTCAACCAATGTTTGCTAAAAAACCAAAATTTAAATTTGAATTGCTGATCAATGAGCTTTCCAATATACCGCATACTTCCGGTTACTGCTATCTTGATGTTAGAGTAGGCGATAGTCATCTGGGTGGATTGATCGCAGCATTCAGTCTGCTCAAACCAATACCAAAGAGTCTCTCGTCTAGGGAAGAAATGGACCATGCTAATCCGATGACGGATTTTGTTCCAGGTACCAACTATGCAACCAACTCTAGATGTGTTCATGTTCACACCTCGCTCCGCAAAATCCACAATTTCAAATGCAGCTTCAACTACAAAGTCTCATGCAATCTACGGTTCCCAATGAAGAAAAGAGACAATATGGTTGGGGATAAATTTCTCTCTATCCGCGTTGTCTATGTTCCCGAAAAATCGAAGTCAGATAAGAACAGTACAAACTTGGGCGAAGTGAAGTTGAATTTGGCAGAGTATCTCAACTTCAATGAGCCTGTCACTTCCAAGTATCTTTTACAGGATTCCAAAGTGAACTCCATCTTGAATCTCACTACTTATTTAGAAGAGCTCCCTGCTGACTATGAGTTTCATACACAACTTCATATTGAAGATTCAAAACACCATCTGTCTTCTTCCACTACCAGCTTCTCAAAATCAATGAAACTGTCGAATAGATCATTTGCCGTCCCACAGTTTCAGCGAAAGGGTGTTTTTGGTGGGCTAGGTGGTGTTCTCAATAGCCAATCTTCTAGGAAAGCGCTGCCACCTGCGTCTGAAGACCATCACGCTAACTCAAAAGATCAACAAAAGAATTCCGAAGCTTCAAATGATCAATCTGGTGATGAGATTCCAGTTTTCTCATCCCGTTCTTTTGACAACGTCATTGTCGATCCTCTCGTGAGTGGCTTATACAAGAAGGTTTTAGAAAGCACATGGGACCCAGAACTACAAACTTTACTCAAGCTCACGCCAGAGAAGATTGTGGAGAACATTTTTTCATCCAATAATTTGGACTACGCAGAGATGGTTAAAAATGATTTTGGTAAAGTTGATGGCTTGGACTCTGATGAAACATATAAAGATATGAAAGGGCTCATTGACGAAAGCACATACAGAGATAATCTTAGGAGCTGGAAAGTAACTTGGACATGAATTATGCGAACTATCGTTTATAGAAATGGTCATGATATGATGGTTCTTTCTCGAATGCAACTCCTCGCATTTTGATAGTAAATCGATTAATATGTTCCCTGGCTTTGGATATGGTAGATGATCGGACCATCCTTTCAATGTGGTGTTCTAGCAAGGAATTCGCTTGCTTACCAATAACATAAGGTTCAATTTCGATTGGGCGGTATCTCTTTAATACACACGCAGATTGTGATTTAGAATGTGCTAGCGGTTGGTTGGAGAAATGCAATTCTCTTGTGAGGGCAGAAGAGACATACGGTACCAGCAGACAAAATCTACAGCGAGGAAAGTGTCGTGAACGACAAGTATAAGAGATACAGTGGTCTGCCCTAGTGTCATGAAACCCCCTAAACTTTCCTCTCCGAATAATACGGCAAGGCTCGGCATGGTTCATTAGACTTTGCGTATTTTCATCAATATGAACTGTGTTCCCCGTACTTATTCTCTTCTGCTTGAGTTCTATGGAGGTGATCCTGGGTGACATAACTATAGCAATATGATTTTAGCTAGAGGGATTAGTGATAGAGAAATTCAAAGCTCGAATTTGGGCTTAAGGAAGGTGCGCTTTTGTGGATCCAGTTTTTCATAGACTACACGAGAATTACACTTGCGAATGTCGCCAAACAGAAATCACTGGTGACAGGTTGTCATAATTCATGGATTATAGTACAAGGAAAAGAAATTAAAAAAAAATTTATGTCCTATCTAGCTTGTTCATCGTGTTCTGTTTGGGGTAATCATAAAATGCATCACATCGCAAGAGAAAGCCACTAGCAACAAGAGGCAGCTTCACTTTAATGAAGCCATGTACAACAGTTATCTGACCAATTAGTCAAATGTTCTTCTCCCATTTGTACCTCTCGAATGACTATTGAAATGACGATTACCCTCACGGCTGTCACGGTTTCCATCATTAAAGTTCTTCCTCTGGAAACCACCTCTTCTTTTTTGATTTCTGTTTCTCTGCTCCATGTTTAGCATGTTTTGTTCTTTGGCATGGTCCATTACCTATTTGTTAGTAAGTGTGCATTTATGGATGCAAAGCAATAATCAACATACCAGATCAGGCAACCTAAGATACTTTATATGGCTTCCACGGATATAGATTTCTTCTATTTTGTTGAATTTTTCTCCCTTGTTATAGTTATGAACGACGTTTGACAAAGTTAAGTTCATCCAAGAGTCACAGTTCGATAATTTGCCAATGACTGTTTCACCATTTTTCAACTCAACAAGAATCTCCTCATTTTTAATGCTGGTAAGCATAAATAATGGCAACTGGAAAAGTTAGAATCATAAGTGGAAAGGGTCAATATATTCTGCAGCACATACCATGATTACGGGAGTCTGTTGTTCTTGTGTCTGTGGTTAATATCGATAATGCAACGACTTCTATACTCGATGCGCACACGACTTTCGAGAGTTTATTACTTGAGGATGCTCACTAGTACATCAATACAAATTGAGTCTTACATTACCTTCGATTGATTTTAGGATTCCTCAAGTGCTCTATTTTTTTTTTTTTGTTTTTTCTTGCTTTTTTTTTGCCACATAACGTCCTTTGAAGAGAGTGGGAGGTACCCGCTTATGCAGTAAAGAATGTATTATACAATTGATCAGAGAATTTTTTTGAAATATGCTAGTAGACACTTATTATTAGGATTTGAAGCGAAAAGCGGGAAACAAACATATGTGGACTTATGCGTCTTGAGGAGGAGCAGAAGTACCACGTAAGGTCAAGGGATAATGATTTTCTTCATCATCTTCATCGGCTTCGCCTAGTTTGAAACCTTGGTAATCTTCGGTATTCAATCCTTGGGCAGCCTCTTGTAATGATCCCAAGTCACCAGGAGTCATCAAACCAACTCTACCCCTTGGAGATCCGGGGACAGACAATGGTCTTGTCAATTTCAAGTTCAGAGAGTTCTGGAAAGGATTTGCCCCATTCTTAAATCTATCTGGATAAGCTCTCTTCAATGACAATTGCCTAGCCTTAATGTATTCAAGGCCCATTCTCTTCCAATCCAACAAATCAGATAACCTTTCTGTTCTATTTCTCTGGTTAATTCTTTGTCTTCTCGTCTTTTGGGTAAAATCAAACATATAATCAACTAACTGATTGATTGATTCATCAACAGATTTTTCTCTTCTATCAACGATGTAAATTCCATAGTCACTAGTGTTTTCGATTAAATCCTCCATGTAACAACCAAAGCCAGATAAGTTAGTTGTAATCGAAGGTACGCCCATCACTGTACATTCAGCTGGGGTGTAACCCCATGGTTCATAGTACGATGGAAAGACACCCAAATGGCATCCTCTCACAAATTCCTCGTAATCTAAAGGCAAAATAGGGTTGTTAGAATTGAGAAACTCTGGATGGAATATAATCTTGACTCTATCCTCCGGCTTGTTAAACAACTGTACGCGTCTAATGTGAGTCAAAACCGGGTCAGTGGCATCGTTGGTCATATTGTGAGTAACAATCGGAGGCAACCCATCTCTTTTCAAAGCAAAAATTCTTCTCTTTAACAAAACACGGTCGGCTGGTTTGATCAAGTCATCAATAGATGGGACCTCGCTACCATTGGTGTTATGGACATTGCTTTTGTTTGGGAATCGTGCGCAATGCTCGAACAAACGTTCACCAATCTTCTTTTGCACCTCAGAAATCGAGTTTTCCAACTGTTTCAACACCGCTTGGCCTTTCAACGTTTCCACGGTGTAAGAATTGATTTTTCCTGGCATGATTATAAAGGCAACGACCGTCATCTTCGAGTTAGATTGCTTCAATCTGTGGTTCAATCTTGCTAAGGATTCGATAAAGAAATCTGCACCCTTGTTTCTAAATTCATATCTGCCTGCAATGAAGAAATAAAGAGTGTTGTCTAATTCGAAGTCGTAGTTTCCATAGAAATGGCCTCTCACAAACTCGTTGATTTTGTCCTTCAGAAGCGCATGTAAGTTTTGGAACTCATGCACGGCAGAAAACTTGACAACATTCAAACCATTAGGCAACACACCGTCCGGTTTTCTCTTCAATAAATGCTCTGACTCGTAAGCAGTTATATGAGAAACTGTAGTAAACACATCTGCAGAGTGGGTGGCAGACCTCTCAATACAGTAACGGTGATAAATTCCTCTCTTGCCTGCTTCGGCGTCCACGTCAAAGTATTTCAAATTATTGTAAAAGTCAGTAGAGCCCGCACACAAGTACCGCCCAAGCAATGTTGCGTGGGTAGTGAAGATGGTTGTGACATCGATTCTCCGTTTTCTGCAAAGCGGCAAGGCCACACCAGCCAACCACTCGTGACAATGGCAAATCACTGCACGCTCGCGATCAACGTAGACCAACTCGCCCAAGAACCAGGCCACAATGTAACCCAAGAGGATAGCTTCGTTGGATTCATGGTCATGATCAGGAGTTGGAATGCCAGCAATGTTCCACAAGTCAGCTTTCCATTCATTGAGCATGTAGTCAGCAGAATGAATATCGAAAAGCAAAACACGAGGGGCACCTTCAATCAACCATCTTCCGTACAACCACTTGATACCACGTTCGCTCATGGCATCTAAAGCTGCTTTGACGTGAGGGTCGTTCAAGGGGATTTCCTCCACCTCAATTTGGGCACTTTCATGGTGCAATGGACCAATTAAGGTGTAGCGCTCCTTGTATTCGGAAACGGTGATGGGGGCTTTGGACTTGAGAACAGAGTAAATGCCACCAACTTTGTGGGCAACTTCTGTGGCCACCTCGAAAAGGAGATGGTTCTGAATGTCTCTGGTCATTATACTTTAGCAAAGGGCAGAGGACACTAAGGGGAGACACACCAGGGGGGGGACGATATCCTAGGATGAACGGCTTTGCCTAGGCGAAAAGTGTAAGGAAGAAAAACAAAAGAAAAGAGCACAAGAGGGAAAACACTCAGTACTTAAAAGCAGGGCAAGATGCAGTTGAGGGACACTTCCAACAGAAAAATGGTGGGGTGTTAGACCTAATTTGAATGTTCCAATGTTTCGCCCATGCAGGTTCGGTTCAAGTCGGGGCAAGTGTGGAGTGCGCAAAAGATAAGGCTCAACACGGGCTATGGTACCCATTGTGGGATACTCTACGGATCTTGAAAGTATACAGAAAATTTTCCTCTCGAATAGCAGTTGTCGTTGTCAAACTTGACATCCCAGAGGTTGATCCTGTGTGTGTGCCTAAAAGGACCGGACATTGGAGTGGTGTGTTCATGCATGGTGTATAATGCATGTATGGAAGGTGCGTGGGTCATATTTGGGCCATACATGAACCAGCCCACAATATAGATGGCGTTACTTCCTTTGGCCACGGATCCATTAGGTCAGTGTTCCTTCACATGCTTACATATTGTCTCGTGTTTTACTCTCTTTTTTCTTTTTCTCGCTTCCCCTTTTCTGTCCTTCATAAGGCATTCTTCTGCGGCTCTCTTATGGTCATGTAAGTTCCATCGCATTGTGGGGTATTGAATGGAGGGGAGGAGCCATAAGCTTGCGCATTCTTATCTCGTAAAAAACAGAAACAATTGTTCCGTGCCACGTTATTTTCCGTCCACGTTACTTGTTTTACTTTGGTTTTGAAATTGGTTTTAATTTTTGTTTTATTTTTTTCTCTTGTTTAGACTCCAAATGATGTGATGGGCTGGACAATACGGTTTCGAATCTTTTTGTGGGAATGGTACTTCTTTTCCATATTTTATTCACTTCCTTTTCGGTTACTCTGTGTTGTTTTTCCGCCCCAATGTGGAACTACCACTGTGAGTTTACATCACCTCTTACATTGGTCAGTTTTTACTTATGAACTCTATGTGTTTGTATTTTGTGGATCAATGCTATAACCTCTATGCCTCTTCAATGTCCGAGTTTTCGTCTTCTTCAAACTGGTCAACGCTTTTCTTTCCGTCAGGCCCATACCATTCTTCGTCAGATTCAGCCATATCATCATCATCATTACCTTCCTCTGCTCCAGAATCAAAATTCATTCCCTCCTTCTCTTCGTTCTCTTCATCGGCATCATCCTTTTCTTGTTCGCCATGGTCAGCAACCAAGTATGCATGCATGTAACTAGATTTCTTCGTGATGTGCACAAGGTCCTTGGCAACTCGGGCTAAAAACCTTTGGATCAATCTAACGTTAGGTTGAAATTCTGCCTTGTGCTGGTTAATATAACGTCCGTGGCTTTTTAAGGTTTCTCTGACCCACATCAAGTTGAACTCAATGTGCTGGCTTCCGTTGGAACGGTTCATTTTGTCCCCCAAGTATTTAAGAAGTCTGCCAACGTACACCACAGGAGTATCGGTGCACACCAATTGGATGTCTTTCATTGGGACCGACTCCAGAACTCGGTCAATAAGATATTCTTCGTTCAAACGAAATGCCATCACCAACGCAAGTACCCAGTTGTGTTCTTGTAATGCCTCATGAACACTATCAGGCGTCACGTCCAAATCCAAATCAAATGGATCAAATACCAAAGTATTCTCGGTTGAAAAAATCAATAACCCTTCAGTGGACGCTGCAGCAAATGCAGACGAAGTTGGAGAAAACTGCACGCATGTTACTCTTACCAGCGGTCTAGTAGTACGGGCACTTGGATCACCTCTATGAGAACCAGGTAAAGTCAAATCCATTCGGTCTTCAGCGTCACTGTTCTCGCCTTGCGTGTCAATTAAATCTATCGAGATTCCCGCGTCAGTAATGTTCTTGCTATTTAGCATCGTCAACGTTCCGTCCAATGCCATGTTCTCCGAAACAGTGAACCTTTTTAACAACACTTCATCTGCGATATCATAAAGACAAATACTGTTATTATTTCCGCCTGCAATAAGACTGAGTCCATCGAAGGAGTATGCAATCGTGGTAAAGTTCCTAGCCCTATGGTTGTTCTTAGCCTCAAACCGATCCAGCGAATGTCTACCAGCAATGACATCTTTCCTAATGTCAAGGATATGAGTTTGCTTAGCTTCTTCGATGTCATAGAAAACAAGGTTCCCGCTCAATGTACTGACAGCCACTTCTTTGGAGTCAGGGCGCATTGCAAGAGCCAAAATATCATGTTCCACTTCTATAGGTTCAACTTGTTGAGATCTGCTGAAAATATTCCAGATTCTGATGGTTTTGTCCCAAGAAGTCGACGCTAACACGGAATTTTCTGTCCCAAAGGCCAAGCATGAGATCGGCCCTTCATGGCCTGCCAAAGAGTCTAAAAGGGATCCTGTTTGAACAGACCAAACATAAATTTCAAACTCGTCCTGCGATCCAGCCACAACGACTTCACCGCTCGGATCAACTGCTAAAGAGCTGAATTGAACTCTTTCAGGAGCAGTAAATGTACGAAAGTTTCTGAAACGAATCAAATCCCAAGCTCTTACAGTCCCATCCATAGAAGCTGAAAACATCACCTGTCCCTTCTTCGCAAAGGCAACAGCGCTCACGGCTCCGGTATGTTCGGTAAAAGTCGTAAGACAGAATCCAGAGTTTATATCCCACACCTTCAATTTACCATCATCAGATGCCGTCACGACTCTTGATCCATCTGGAGAATAACACAAAGCGTTCATCGCATCGAAATGGCCCTGTTGCTTCAAAATGTAAGACTCGGATTTCCATTCGTATACGAGCAATTGCCCAAGTTTCGAAGACCCAAATGCAAGCCACTCACCTGTCTTGTTAATGGTGACTGTGTCCACAGCATTATTTCCCATACTTAACAGCTGCACCATGTTAAATTCTGGCAACTCGTAAAGTCTGAATTCACCATTGGTGAATCCTACAACTAACAAGTTAGTCTTAGCATGAAAGTCTGCGCATTTAACTTTCACACCGTCCATATGGAAGTAGTTCTTCGCAGTGATCTGCCATTGGCCATCTTCGCTCTTTTCACTTCTCTCTGGCGCGGCTTCTTCGTCATCAGACGCTGTTTCAGTCTCACTTTCAGAGTCACTGCTGCCAGAAACGTACTCCCATTGAAAAAGTGCACCATCTTTACTGAGCGTATAAATTATCTCTTGGGACTCATCAAAAAAAGCATGAATGACATAATCACGGTGGCCAGCAAGCGTAACAGCCACTTCTTTATCTTCATTATGCAAGGAGAAAATTTTTGTTGTCATGTCCTTCGAAGTGGAAAGGAGGAATCGGGAATCTTGGGACCAAGTAACCGATATAACGTCATTGAAATGGCCAGCATAGTTTTTGTAGCGAATAAATGGAGCAAATTGCCTGTCCTCTGTGTAGTCTGGAGTTTTCCATATTTGAACAAATCTGTCCATAGCCACAGCAAAGTATGCACCATCGTTACTGAATCGTATAGCTTTCACTTGCCCTTTGAAGTTAAAATGATGCAAAACAACACGCGAGACGAAATTCACCAAGATTGCACGCCCGTCAACATCAACAGATAACATTAAGGTCGATTGCTTGTTCAAGGCTATCCTCGCGATGTTCTTTCGATGTTGGTAGTCAAATGTAAAGGATTTATTATTGATCAAGTCGAAACAACTCACTCTGCTGCCAACGGGACTCAAAAGCTGAGTACCATCCTCATTGAAAACAATATTTCCTCGACTATAAACTGTTCCCACTAAGTTCGAGAGCTTAAAGTCTGATTTCATTGTAGGTACGGAGAAAAGTCAAACTGAGATTCAATGGCACGAAAGGTATTTTTCAGAGATGAGCGATGAGAGGAACTATGTGCAGGTGGGTGTCAGACTGTTCATAAATCTACTTGTTAAAATGATTCTTCTAATGTATCCTCTTTGAGTATCCATGTTTCTTCATAAAGTTAAGGAACAATATTGGAGGATTGTCCTTGGTAGATTTGAAATGGGTTGGTGTTGCAGGTACAGAATACCGCTAGTATTTGGTGTACGGGTGTGGATACTGATTGTACTTGTGTCTCTCTGGGCTCAAGAAAGACCGATAACATGGCTGGACTTTCAAGTAATGTAATGAACATGAAGTTCATGCAGAGGGCTCAAACAAAAAAGAATGAAAAGAAGAACGAAGATGCAATAAGGAAAGTCAAAGACGCTTCAGAATGGGTCCTTCCAAACAAAACCTCTCTACAAGCGAAAACGAAGCCTGCGGTCCAAGTTCAAACAGTAGGTTACGGAAGTATAGCCACTTTAATGACGACAAAGGAAGAGATAAAAGAGGATGATAAAAGTAATGATGAGGTGTCCAATGAACAGATAAAGGTATGTATGAGTATTCCTGATCAGTAGTAGGTGCTAACAAACAGGATCCCAAGAAAGAAGCAGAGGTGTTCTTGAAAAGCATCATGTCTGAAACAAAGAAAAGATCGAAAAAACAAGAAGGAAACAAGAAGAAAAAGAAACAAAAAAGAAATTGAGAGCTGTATTGCTTCTTACAAACAAATTATCCAAGACGAATGCTGTTGCTCACTTATTTTTTCTTAGGAGTAGGCTCCTCTTCGTGAAACCCACCCTTTATTATGACCTCACGAGTAGTGGAGTTTATATGTTTAAAGCGGTCAGGCCCTATATGGGTTCCTCCGAACCATCTGCTGACAACGACGATGACGTTCCATGCATTCATGATCTGCAGTGTTAGTAGTTCGAGATATAGTAATTGAAACAAAATATCATACCGTAAGAAGATGTAGCATCCTCAGACCAGCTGCTGTTTCCCCATCATCGTCACAATCCAGAAACGTGATATTCTTCTCGCCTTTGATCCTCCATGCATTCATATTGTGACTAGCCCTTGCAATCTTGCGATCTGTGAGAAGGAGCTCAAAGTTTTCAATGGCTTCTGCGACAGAATGAACTTCTTTGGCATATGCAATAAATGTGGAACCACGGTCATGAATTGGTTCTGATTGAATCCAGTCGGCAATAACATCTACTGATGGTACACTTGCCAGTTCTGCCACATCAGATGCTCTCTTTATGTCTTGCAATTTCATCTGCTTCCGTTTTGCTTGTTCTAGGCGTAGCTTTTCCATCTGCCCTAAAAGTTTCTTCGTTTCTTCTTCATGTTGGCGTTCATAATCTTGGATGAACTGTTCCACTTCTCCCAAAAACTCGAATATCACAACGTCCCCGGGATTGAACAAGTTACTTAATATACTATTCAAGCGTTGTTCGATGTAACTGTTGTCCGGAAATTTTCTAATATCCCCAGTCATAACTTGAATAATGCTTGGTGGTTTTTCTGGGTACTCAGTGGGGAAACTCATTTGAACAGTCACCTCAGCATGATCCGGAACGGTAAAATTATATATTTCGGACGTGATCTGTTCCACTGACTCTGGAAAAATCGCTTCAATTGCGTCGATCTCCTCTTTAAGCTCTTGTGTCCCCATTCTTCATTTAGTTGTGTAGAATCCAACTTTGCGAAAAATCATACAGAGTGCATTTATTCTCATGCCTACCTCTGCCGAATTCAAAGCAAAAGGGAACGAAGCCTTTGCTGAAAAACAATTTTTGAAAGCTGCAAAACTTTACCGTGAGGCAATTACCCTTGAGCCGAGCAATCCTGTTCTATATTCGAACAGAGCACAATGCTTCATCAACTTATCTGATTGGGAGCGTGCCTTCCGTGACACAGAGAAAGGGCTAGCATTAAACCCAGAGAGAAAGATCAAGTCCAAGTTGCTATATAGAAGGGGAATAAGCTCAAAGCAATTGGGTTACACAGATTTAGCTTTGAAATCTTTTCAGGAAGTGGTGAAACTTGATCCTGCGAATTCATCAGCTCTTGAAGAACTGCAATTTCTCTCCGACATGAACAAAAAACATAAATCATCCACTGGAGCACAAATTCCCATCGAATATGTTGACCAATTGCCTCCCCAATTCGATCTTATCGTAAAACCTACGGGAGCGGAGAACCGATCCAATAAAAACCATTCGCTGTTAAACGAACAGGACGTCAATCAGGCTGTTGAGGAGCTATTCGGTAAAAAAGTAACTGAAGAACATTTGTCAACCCCAAAGAAATCTAGTTCTTTGAACTTCAATGAAATGCCGTCAATGCATTATTTGAAATCTTTGACAACTTCACCTCCAGAACGCAAAATAAATGCATACAAATTGGTAGTTGACCTCGAGACTACCACGATAAGAGATTTATTTGGTATAACTGGTGTGGACCACGAATTTTTTGAGCTTTTCATTGAAGCTTCCATTTTCGCTATAACTGAGGGGTACAAATCTGTTTCCAGTATTCTTTCAATTATTCGGCTTTATAGCTGTCTCCCTCGCTTTCTGATTGTGTCTAAAATGTGTCCCAATTCACTCAAACAGGATCTTTTTACAGCTGTTCAACGATCACTGCCTGCATGTCTAGATTCATTCAAATCGTTATTTTCTTAATCCAGGATATTGAGATAAGCAATTGAGCCCCGCTTTGGCTGTTTCAATTCAAGGAGCCAAGACGGAATTATGCCATCTATGTCGTACCTTCCAGCGAGGAATACTGGGAAGATAACGAGCAAGGCACCAAATAACGAGCACATTATGAATACGATGAAGAAGGCAAGAGCAAAATGACTCTTGGATTTCTGAGCCTGATATGTCCCCTTTTGATTTTTTTCGGTATCCGGCTTAAACCAGAATAGCATCATTCTATGCCATTTGTTGATATAGGGAAAAAATAATAGGGGACTTTGGGATAAGAACAAAAATTGTCCTAAGAAAAAATCTTCCGCAAAATAAGTTAATTCACTTATCTTGCAAACAAATTCTCTGAATGGTTGTGGAATTATTCTCCATCCAAGACCTGCAGTGACCCATTTGCCTGACCACCAAGCTTTGCAAACATTTTCATGGTCAAGCTCACGACTTAGTAAGGTGATGTTCATGACTTCTAGTATCAACTCTTGCACCTTTACAGAAAGGATAATAGAGAGGATAGTTTGGCAAATATTGAAGCCTTGGAGATACCATATTAGCTCAAAAGATATGAGGTAATTTAAGATGGAAAACAGATGAACAATAATAAATATTAGACTTGGAAGATGTTTGAAAAGCATCGTGAAAAATGGAACAAAAATTAATGAGAACATGAAGAAAGTAAATAGTATTGCCATGTTAGAAACGAGAGGGAAGAGGGAAACTAGTAATATTCGTTTTGTGGCATACGAATAAGAGCCAGGTATAAACCCACTTTGACAGTTAGCAAACAAATAAGCACAGCCCATGGCTAGTGTTTTCAATGTTTTGGGTATGATGATAGTCGTTATCAAATGCAATCTTGAAGGTCTATTAGCGGATGTGACATTAAAGTCCCTCTTCATTAACAGACTAATGATAAAACCAGAAATTTGTCCTCTTCTCAACTTTATATAGCTATACCACGTTTGCTTCTCTTCCTTCTCGATAGTAGAGAAAAGCCACGTCCAAAAGGCCTTGTAGTCGAGAAAAAAATCCCTGAACACATACTCATTCGGATTATAAAGAAATGGAGAGTAGAGAAGGCCACATACAATTATCCAGAAATAAAGTAGAGACAAGTTCCAAACATAATTGCTGATGTATATCATTAGGACAAATGATTCAAATCCAAACTTCAAGGAAGCATTAGCAAATCGTGAGTACAAGGGGACAAAAGATATTCTTTGCGTAGCAAATCCTCTACCTGTTGCTATGTATTGCGCTCCTCCATAGGTGAAATCACTTACTAAAGAGTGAGTGTATATCTTGCAGACGAAAATTTCAAAAAAAGGAGAGAACGACAATATCTGTTTTCCTAACCGCTTCAAACAAGTGTAACACCCTCTTTCTGTAAGTTCTTGGAATCCTAAAGGAAGGAAGGAAATAACGCAAGCAACAAATATTGATATGATGCACCTCCTAAGCCAAAGTAATACAGGTATAAGATTCAAGCAATCTTTTGGCCTCCTCGGGTCTGTAAAGGGTTGGTTCTCATTATACTCACAAATTGTAGAGGAATCTGCGAGTGCTCCTAGATTTATGCCAACCAAAAGGAATAACTGCAATGACAATATGATTGACATATTGTTTATATGGAAGCCAGCATGTGCATAGTAGAATGACAAGAAACGGTCCATTGGAAGTTTCGTTCCAAGATAAAAGTAATCTCGAGAAATCATTTGCTCTCCCATCCCAGCCCCTATTTTGGTAACAAAATTCAAAATTGAAGTAAATCCAAGATCTCTACCTTTTCCACATTGCATATACTCACAATATTTTATTCGACCACCTCTTGAAAGGGCGTTCATCCCGGCGTATATGTCTTCATTTAAGTGAAGCCCTTTTTGAGCTTTTGAAACACCTCCTCTGGTGGTCATAAAAATTGCGTTCAAAAAATCTGGATGACCGTAGTGTAACTTTCCCCCAATATATGCGAGAGTTCGTGCAAACAAGGTTCCGAATGTCTGCTCCTTTCCGGCAGCAATATCGCCAAGTATTCCAATATTTTCTGAGAAAATATACTCTCTATTTCCAACTATAGCTACAGGGTGACCCTCTTCTCCTTGCTTCTGATTGTAGTTATGGGGATCACCGTTGCATCCTTCTTCAAATTCAGATAGAACATTTCTTACTTTGAGACACTCTTCAAAATAGTGATCTTGGTTTGCGTCGATAAGCTGAATGTATTCTCCTCGCGTAAATATCAAGGCATGATTCTGATTATCCGCCTTTCCGTCTCCTAATATTGGGTATCCAGATAGTCTGATTCGGTATTTTGGTTCTCTTTCTCCATTTGGAAGTATTGGACACGCACCATCAAGTAAGCACAGAAAATAATCCACTTTCCCATCTAGCACATTGATAACTTCATCAATGTAGCTAACTTGCAATTCGGGAAAACTTCGAAGCAATAATTCAACGTTTTCTTTATCCTCTGTATCGAAGAATTTATATCTTTGCAATGAGACCACTAGTTTGAACTTTCTCTTCGCCATAATATTAAGTTTTAAGAGCCTCATTCTATCATACGAGTCGCTGGCCTTGAATTCTTCAAGGTCATATAATAGTTTTATTGCTCTTGAATAATTCATAAATCCTGTAATAGTTCGATAAAGTGTCTGAGTTCTTAATGATGCCCACAACCTTGTACGCATTATAGCCTCATTATCTTGCAACATAGGTTCAGGAGACGAGGATGCTGAGCTCATACGTTTTGAAGAATTGGGTTTTAAAAGATCTTCTTCTGTCATCAATTCATTATCTTTCAAGTAATTGCTCCACTCTAATGGATGTAGATTTTTAAGGAATTCAAGTATTGTCAAGTTTGAGAATTTGTCTTCCTCTCTAAAAATTTCATTGACCAGCAAGATTATTTTCTCCTGGTAGTGAGGAACCAAGACAGTGAATGATGGCATTGAGTGAATTCTTTGGCTTTGTGGAATTGGAGTTGACAAAGAGTGGGCAAAAAATTTGAGTCTTCTATTTGATTCTGAATTGTCGAATAATGAGCTAGAAGTTAAAGATTCATCCTCTTGCGATATAAAAAAAATTGGTTCAGTGAAATTGATTGAATCTTCTGTTTCAACAGTGCGATAGAGTAGCTTCTGTACTTGATCAATCGAAAGTAAATGTTCACGGTACATTGATACGATGATTGTGTTCCACAATTTAGGAACCCTATCATCACTGTCATGTATGAACACTTTTGTTGAAGGTGTGAGCAATTTGCTGGTTATTCTTCTAGGTAAGTTAGAGAAGACATTTCTCCAAGGTGACCAGATAGATGAACCAAGATAGAATGACCTGACAACTGAAAAGACTGTAATCCAAATGATGTACCACAAATACGTATCCACAAAAAAGAGAATGAACTCCAAAGTGGTCAAAAGAATTAGTACGATTTGTGGTTGAATTGAACATAGTTTTCCTCCGATCCAGTAGTCACTAATACATTTGGGGCTCATAATGCTGAGCTCACGAATTGGCTCTCTAATAGATAGTGCCATGTGAAAGTAGGATTCAATACATTTAGAGAATAGAATTACCAGCCACAAACCTATGGAGGCAATTTTAGGCTTTCCTGATAATTGGTACACGTTACCGGTAAATGATTTGAAGCCCAAAGATCCCGGATTGGAAGTTTGGAAACCAAATAGAACAGCAGAAGGAGTCAAAGATAGATAAACAACTGTAAATAGGGATCCCAAGAATTGAGAAAATGCAGATACAAGCCCTATTATTGAATCTTGGCTCATCGCATCGAAGAAATAGTACATGCTTAACACAGCAATGTGAAAAGAACATCCTAGTAAGAGGAACCCCAATCGCATTATGGCAGGTATCTCTTTCCATCTTGCGGGTATGATGATAAACTCACAGAACGTGGTAAAGGCACAAAATATCAAGGAAAAGCCTCCCGCCATAGACATTACCATAAGCCTTAATTGAATAGATGGTTGATTATCATTCGAAATCAGGTAATTGGGTGTATACAATGGATATGCGTGGTAGCTATGATAATACCAAAAGACGGACCCATGGAGAAGTATAACCCTGTTAAAGTGGATTAAAGAGTGAAACCAGGACCTTTTTTCTCTGTAGTTTTTGACCATACACTTTTCCCAATCTACGTACCTCAAGTGCAAAGCTCGTTTTTCCTTAGGTTGACTCATAAGTTTAGTTTTATCCTTTAAAATGATTTTTTCAATGCCTCCTTTGCTCCAGAACATCTGGTTCATATCATCATAACCAATAATGTACTCATGGTCTTTACTTGAAGTAAAGGTTATATTATTCTTTTGTGGGTAGCACTGATTCCTCAAAGCCTCATAAATTGGAGTGATAACTTCATCGAGGAATGATCTGGGATCATTTTGCGTATGTAAGTAATCCTCATGGGCCTCAAGCAAGTCAACACAGCATTTGAAAATGAAGCAAATGCATTCGGGCATAAATCTTATGTTGTTAGCTTCCCCCCAACATAGAAGATAGAGCCCCACATGTGAAATCATCCCAGAATAGGTCAAATTTTGGATATAAGCCTTCCACAGATTCCTTGAGGCTGCCAATGAAGAGCACAAAGAGCCTGAAGAGGTTCTAGCTTGTGTATCCATTTCTGTCGCAAAAAACCACTTTCTGAAGTTTGAGTTTATTCCCCCAATGTAGTCGCCATGAATTGATTTCAAAGCATTGACAGGACCTAGCCTTGATGCTCTAGAATCAAGCATTGTCATTAGGTAATCAAACATATTCTCAACGTTATCCTCTTGAAATCCAAAAATCTTACCCAAACGAACTAGGATTGAGTATATTTCATCCTTAGTAATAGGAACTTCGTCCTCCGGTCCCCAAGAAAGAAAAGGACATGGGGGCTCCTCATTGTTGCTGTAATTTCTAGTACCGCTTTCATCAACCTCTTTCCATTGGTCGGAATGTAGATTAATAGTATCCGCCCATGTATTAGTGTGGGTAAAAATGGATCTTAAATCTTTTAGCTCAATGCCTGTGTAGGCGCCAGAATGTATATCGAAAGACGATGGAACTCCTGCGTTAGAGAATCGTAAAGATGAGAAAAGAAAGGAGAAGCCGTAAACCTTTATTGGTACTGTGTCTTTTGTACTTACAATTTCTCATGAATATGTGTGTGCCTCTGTTTGTGTCGATCTACTTCAAAATTCAAAAAGAGTAAAGCGACTGGTTGCAAATTCAACGCGCAAAAGGCAAAAAAAGCCCGATGCGGGGCTCGAACCCGCAACCTTTTGATTGACCTTATAAAGATTAAGAGTCAAATGCTCTACCGATTGAGCTAACCAGGCGTTTACATTTTCATATTATTTCCACCACTGATATATTTATTATAAGATTTTTAGCATCTAGCTCAACTCATACAAAAGCCTTCGTAGCGTATATTAGATTTTTTAAATCATTTTTTACCTACTCTTGAAGGTTCTCATATCATAGTAAGATTCAATTGTCTCATAATTCAGAAGTAAACAAGAGTTATGTCCCTGAATTTAACTAACGTCAACTCTACGACTAGTAGTTGTGCTTTCCCAAATTCGGGAAAAACTCTTTGTGGAAAGACTTTTCGCAGTCTCTTTCTAGACATCCAGGAAATGATTACGATTAGAACGGTTGTCGTTGGATTGGCCGGTGTCCGAAGAAACCTACGAGCGTTTACATTTCTGGTTTTTAAGGGGACATTGAGTCAACACATTGTATATCCGGATTTAACATAGCGCAGGATTAACTATTCGTCTGTGTCGGAATCTGTCTCAATTTCTTCAGGATCAAGCCCATTGTACACCACTAAATTAGGAGTCTGGTTCTTCCTTTGCAAAGATGCCTGAGTGATTCGTCCTTGGTGAGCGGTAGAAATGATAAGAGATTTGACAGAAGCAGGAGAAGCTCCAGCACTCAAAAGGTTAGCAACCAAACCCGAAACAATAGGTGCTGACATTGAAGTTCCAGAAAGAGCTTGTGGGTCTCTTTTTCTGTAGATATTAACACTAGAAACTACCATTCCGGGAGCGAAAACATCGACGCATGGTCCCCAATTAGAAAACTCGGCAATGGTGTTGGTAGAATCATCAATTGCACCCACAGTGATGGCCAGTCTAGCAGAAGCCGGCAGTGTAGCACATGCATCCACATTCAGGTTTCCAGCGGCTGCAACTATCACAAGCCCAGCATGAGATGCCGATTCGATAACTTTGTTCAAGACCGAGTTCCTCATAGCACCGAGACTTAGGTTAACCACTCCAGGCTTCCTGCTATGTCTGCTATGGTTGACAGAAAACTCAATCGCACCTAAGATACTGCTGAGGGAACCGTGGCCCATCTCATCTAAACACTTTACTTCGATCAAGTTCACGTCTTTGGCGACACCATATGTCTTAGAACCAATTATTCCAGCAACATGTGTACCATGCCCGTTGGTGTCTCCACTGCCTTCTCCCGTAAAATCTTTCCCGGCGAAAGCCCTGCTTTCAAATTCAGGATGATCGACTTCAATACCTGAATCTACAATGTAAACGTTGACGTTCACGCCTGTAGCGCCCTCGTCATAAAAATATGAGTTTCTGTCCTCGTTACCATAGTCGAAAAGAGATAAGCGCGACAAATGGCGAGGACTATTCGCTTGTTCCAGTAAGTCAAAGGCAGTCACATTGATATCCGGTGTAATCTCGTCGACCATGGGACATCTGTGAAGCCGCTCTAAATCTTGTTGAGAGAAGGTGCCAGAGAAGCCATTAAAGGTGCCAATGTTGAATGATTTTTTGATGAAATTCTTGAGCCTGCGAGCCACCGGGTATCTCTTATCATAATTGAGAAACGACTCGAGAGTCTCGCTAGTTTTGAGTGCCACAAGATAATCTTGACTTACGGCATTAACACTACAGATGAGAATAATCCATCCAAACAATATCTGCACTCTCATTAGTAGAAGAAAAAAGTGGTGGTGGTGCAAATATACGTTTGTGCGATTTACAATGATTTATCAGGCAAAGTTCAATTTGGCTTATATAATTCGCTACCCACAACAACAAAAGGGAGCATACTTTTAAGCATTAACATTAACCATTGCACCTTCGTATCTTGCTTATCATTCTTCGTAAAAAAAAATTGTGTTCCTCCCTATTACAAAGATTGAACAAATTTTTGCTTTTCTTCTTCAGGCAAGGATGAGATGAAATCCTTGATCACAGACACTGCTGAAGAGGAGTCGCCCTTCAAAAGACCATACAAGTCTTGGCGTTTCTTTTCACTCTTCAATTCATCGATTCTTTCTTGCAACTTAGTATGATTGCTTTCAATATGGTTGCACACAGCCTCGTCGTCTTCATAGTCAACAGTAGGCATCCAACTCTTCAATCTTGCAACCTTCTCCAACTTAGACTTGCTGTTGATTGCTTCGCCAATCATCTTCAACAAGTACTCTTCGTTCAAACGACGACGCAAACGCCAGAAGAAGAAGCGTCTAGCATGGCGCCATTCAATCTCCTTTCTAATGACACCCTTGGCCATCATACGGCCTGATCTGTCGTGCAAGTCAGCATACTGGACAGAGATTTGTGCGTAAATTGGCAACAATGCCTTCTCACGAGCAACCAACTTGGCACTAACTTGTGAGTATTCGTCAGCGTCCAACTTACCAGCCAACTTCTTCTTCAACTCCGCGTATGTTGGGTCCAATCTCTCCATGGTAGCCAACAACTTGTCTCGTCTGTATTTGATACCAACCATTCCCTCTGGCTCCAAGACACCGGCTCTAGATTCAACATCTGCATACATTTCCATCATGTCAGCATTGATTGTTGGATCGACAACGACCCAAGAACCACCTCTCAATTCACCATGTGGAGGAATGTAAGTGAAAATTGGTTGTTTGAAGTCAACCAATGCGTCAACAATAAAAGAACCATACTTAAGAACTTCATTGTACATGTCACGCTGGCCACCAGAGAAACCTCTCCAATTAGCCAAGATCATCAATGGCAATTGTTCACCATTGTTGAAGTCATTGATAGCTTGAGCAGTCTTGAATGCAGAGTTAGGGTACCAAACCTGGCCAGCTTCTTGAAGCATCATTTCGGTCGAGTCTGGGTTTGCTGGGTCAGCAGGTATCAAGTTTTCGACGGTTCTTGTTTCAACTCCAATAACGCCGATTGGAATACCACCAAGACGGGCTCTACCCACAACAACACCTCTTGCCCATCCAGACAAGGTTTCTTGGAAAGAGTCCTTGTCGAACAAACCAGATTCAAAGCTTCCATCTTCTTGTTCACGACCAGCAATCATCCATCTCACATCATAAGGCTCACTCTTTGGAGGAACGTAGTCAATATCTCTATTCCATGGGTCTTCGCTGTTCAAGATTGGAATTGGAGCACCACGCTTAGCTGGGATGTACGACATCCAATCCATAATTTTCTCAACACCAGCCAAATCATCGCTAGCTGTCAAGTGGGACACACCGTTCTTGTACATAATTTGAGTACCACCCAACTGCAAGTTGGAAGAGTACACCTCTCTGCCCAACAATTTGTTAATGGCGGGCGCACCAGTTAAGATGATAGGCTGTCCTTCAATTTGAATGGCTCTTTGGCCCAACCGAACCAAGTAAGCACCAATACCAACAGATCTGCAAGTTACCAAAGTGATGGTGAAGATGTCTTTATAGGCTCTTGAAGTAGCACCGGCAATCAAACCGGAACCCTTAAGACATTCAACACCCAAACCATTCTCAGCGCCGATAATGGATTTAATCACATGTCTTTCCTCGCCATTTTCAACAATTCTTTCGGTAACCACACTTTTACCTTGTCCATTCTCATCAAGAGCACGTAAGGCATCAGCGGTCAAGTACAAGTATTTGAAACCCTTTTCTGGTTTGCCCTCCTCATTCCAAGCAACCTTGTAGTAAGGAAGCAATTCCTCAGCAATACCAATTCTTGCACCAGAATTGGCAGAAAGATAAATTCTTGGAACTCCCAATTTTCTTGCCAATTCCGTACATCTGTTGAAGTACTCATCTTCATCTGGACCGAACGAACCGATCTTATGCGTAATATCATTGGCAACGATAATAAACTGGCGACCACGAGGGTATTCGGGGGTTTTAGCAGTGACCTGGAAACCAACCATACCAATCTTATTCGACCCAGGTTCTCTCTCGACTGCGGTCAAGCCTCCATTTTCATCTTGGATCAACTCAGAAGAAGAGAAAAAGTCCTTCGGCACCTTAGCATCCTTAGAATGTTTTTTCCATTGACTGATAGTGGCCTGGCGGAACAATTCTGGGAAGTCATACACATAGGTGGTTCCCATGTTGTGCGCTTTGTAACGTTTAGGTTGCAATGACTCTTTTGCTGGGTAAGGAGTAGAAATTGGTCTCAAGTGCATGGAACCGGGAGCACCAATGGATTTGAACACCCAGTCACCCTTAGTGTTCTTAATCTCCATGTACAACTCAGACTTCACGACATAACCAGAAACGTTACTAATGATAGCACGTAATGGGAAAGGTTGACCAGTGGCTGAATCAATGCAAGATATACGAATTTCTGCACCAGTCACTCTCAATCTCCACAATCTTCTGCCAAATCTTTCCAAGAAAGATCCGAAAGCAGCTTCAACTTCTTGAGGCAAGACATTGAAAACAGCAGAAAAGTTGATGAAGATGTGGTTCAAGTCTGAGTTAGACGTGTCGATGACTTCCAATGCATCCAAAATGTCAGACATCAAACGGTTCGATTCTGAGATCAAGTATTCACTAATACTAATGTCTTCGTTGATTACACCAGTTCTAATGATACCTCTAGTAAAGAATCTCTTGTCTGATGGAGAGTTCTTACCAACAGCTTCGTAAACATGGATGTTTCTGTTGTCGGTGAAAATTGGCTTGATGTCAAAGTTCTCCAATCTTCCTAACTCCAATTGGAAAGCTAAGGCGGGCTCAATATGTCTGATGACCTTGTTCTCAAGGTAATCTGGAGCTGTGAATGTGTAGTACTTAGGGTACGTTCCAACATTGTTCGCAAAGACAAAGGTAATACGACGAACACCAGCATTCTTCAATTCATCCTTGTTGTCGTCAAGTGTTTCTTGGATTTTTTGCAAAACTTCGTCTTCTGTCTCGATACCGTCGATGCTACTGACCACAACATTCACCACATTGAAATATTCTGGTTCTGTAGTGCCAGTCTTGAAAGTGATAGCATCAGATGGGTTAATCTTTTCGAGACCAGCAAGTAACATTTCATCCATGTCGTCAATATGTCTAACTGGGACCAAAATACCGGTTCTGGTCTTTTGGCCAGTCTTACTGTCCACAACGAATGATAAGTCAGAAATAGAAGCTGCTCGATTCATAGATGTTGCTTCTTCCTTTTTAAAGCTTTGGAAACCAGAAGAAGCAGCGAGAGATGGTAATTGAAACTGCCATTGAATAATTGGCAATTTCTCTTGTTCTTGGAAATCGTAAGTGATAGGACCCAAAGAATAGGCTCTGTAAGAACGACGAACATAAACCTCAGCTGCTGCCATTGCAACCCATACATCCTGGTTTGTCAAAAATTGAAGCAAAACATCAAATACAGTGTGTTTGGAGTCGACGACTTCACGAATGATGTCAAAGTTTGGACTTCTGTACTTGGCGTACACTTCACCGTACGACGTTTGCAACACAGCAGATCTTAAGATGTGCTCTAATTGGTCTGATCTTTCTTTGATCGATGGCAAAGAACATTGAATCAAAATTTCTCTAGCCTTCAAAGCAACCTTAGCCGATCCTCTAGACTCAAGCTCGACAATGTTTCTCAATGCATCTCTGATGGAAGATGCAATGGTAGCAGATTGTTGCAAGATTGGTTGGTAAGCTTCAGCAATAGCTAAAACCAAGTTGTTCTTAGAGGAAACTCTCGAGTGAGACAAAACAATCAGCAAAACCTTGTTCAAGTCTGTCTTGTTCTCATCTCTGAGTCTCAAGACGACGTCTTCCTCACGAACGTTGGAACCAGAAAATAACTTCTCCACATTGTAGTATTCATTGAGTAAGCTTGCGATGAAGTTGAATTCGTGTTCAACCAAACCGCCAGCGTATTTAGAGGCAATATCAACCAACGCAGCAACGATACTACCAAACAAAGAATCTCCAGATTCTTTCTCAGCTTTGCTGATCAATTTCAAAATTTGCTTGGCAGGGAATTCTGTACCTCTCGAGTGAGATCTTTCAATCAATGTGGATAAGCTCTCATCCAACTTAGCTGGCAATCTAGAGTGCAAAGCAGACGCGTACAAGTTCCACTCCGAGTAAGGCAATTCACGGTCTCTCAAAACCTCAATAATGTTCTTCAAGGTAGAGTTCATGATAACTTGGTTATCAAATCCAGCCAAGATGTTTCTCAAAATGGTGGCATACTGCTGGAACTTGTGAACTGGCTTAGAACCTTGGACAGAAGGCTCTCCAATTTCCGGAAGAGTGCCTTCAAAAGGTAAAGCGTGCTTTACCTTTGATGGGTCATCCAAGGCCAAAATAGCCAAGATATCACCTGCATTGACTGTTGATCCTGGTTGTTTGATTGTTTGCACAACACCATTCTCCTGAGCAATCAAAGGCATACACATCTTCATGACTTCCACCTCGGCGTATGGTTGACCAGCGATAACGTGTTCACCACTCTCAACAACGTACTTCACCAATTTACCTGGTGAAGGAGTTCTCAATTGAGTTGGGTCATTTTCTGCCTCCAACAAACAAGTCTTACCATCAACAGACAATCTGGTAGCAGATGGCTCTTCCTTCCAGTAAATAGAGTGCGACTTACCACCAATAGCACACAATAAACCGCCGTCAGACAAAGAACGAACGCTCACAACTGCTCTTGTACCATTCAAGAACAAAGTGTAGGTATCATCAGCAGACATAGTAGCAGTAAACTTGTACTTGTGGCCTTCATAAATGAACTCAATGGGGAAAATGGTTCTTAGCAAAGATTTGTTTGGAACTTGACCTCTTTCCAAAGACGAAACATACTCAGTCCTGTCTTCTTGGGAGGCGATGTACGCTTTGGTGGCAGCACCACACAAGACAGCGAGGATGGGGTCAGGTCTCTCAGCGGTCAATTTTTTGGAAATCAACTCGTCCAACCAGCCTGTAGTGATTGTGTTGTCTTCGAAATCTGGGGTCTCCAATAATTTGATCAAATACTCGACCGTAGTTCTGAAGTCACCTCTAATGGATAACTCTTTCAATGCAACAACCATGTGCTTTCTGGAAGCTTGACGATTTTCACCGAAGGCAAAAATGTGGCCGAATTGCGAGTCCGAGAAAGAATGGATCGAAGACTGATTACTCACAGAAAAGTAACCCCAGACGTTAGACGACGACCGGAAGTTCAATTCGTGCAAGTTACCACCAGAAGGTTTAAAACCTTCACCAGGATCTTCAGAAGTGATACGACAAGCAGTGCAGTGGCCCTTTGGTGTTGGACGGCGTTGAGTCGATAAGGATTTTTCGTTCTTGAACTCAAAATCAATCTCAGTGGAGGTGTGTGGGTCAACACCGTACAAGGTACGAATGTCTCTAATCCTGTGCATAGGAATACCCATGGCAATCTGCAACTGGGCTGCCGGCAAGTTGACACCAGTAACCATTTCCGTTGTTGGATGCTCAACCTGCAATCTTGGGTTCAATTCCAAAAAGTAGAATTTATCTTCAGCATGAGAGTACAAGTATTCAACAGTACCTGCTGAGACGTATCCAACCAATTTACCTAATCTCACAGCAGCATTCTCCATGGCATGGAAAGTGTCCTTATTAGCGATTGTAACAGGGGCTTCTTCAATGATCTTCTGGTGTCTTCTTTGGACCGAACAATCTCTGCCAAACAAAGAAATATTCGTACCATACTGATCAGCCAACAACTGCACTTCCAAGTGTCTGGCGTCACCAGCCAACTTCATAATGAAAATCGGCGAGCCAGGAATTTCATTAGCGGCTTGTTTATACAAGGAGATGAAGTCCTTCTCATCATCGACTTTTCTAATACCTTTTCCTCCACCACCTTCAGAAGCCTTGATCATGACAGGAAAGCCGATTATTCTCGCTTTTTCCAAGCCGTCCTCAGGACTGGTACAACAGCCCTTGGCATAAATCTCGTCGGAAACGGAAACCAAGTTGGTAGTTTCATCCACTTGCACCTCATCCACACCAGTACCAGACCATGGAATACATGGAACATTAGCGTGTTGAGCGACAATCGTGGAGGAAATCTTGTCACCCAAAGATCTCATGGCAGAACCAGGAGGTCCAATAAAGATGATTCTTCTTGGGGAAGCAGCCAACATCTCAGGCAATAATGGATTTTCTGAGGCATGACCCCAACCGGCCCAGACAGCGTGTACCTTTGTTCTTTCTGCGATTTCAACAATCAATTCAACATTAGCGTAGTTGTTGTTGTTAGTACCACCTGGAACTTCGACACACTGGTCAGCCATACGGATGTATTCCGCGTTTGCCGCCATGTCTTCTGGGGTGGCCATCACGGTAAATTGGATGGCTCTTTCGTCTCCAAAGGTCTCGTACGCCCATTTTCTGACGGATCTGATTTCCTTGACAGCGGCAATACCGTTATTGGCAATCAAAACTTTGGAAATGACTGTGTGACCTTGGTGACTCTTGACAAAGTCAGTAACTGCACCAGGCTCTGCGTCCTGGACAGTATTTAACCCTATGAAATGAGGAGGTAAGCCCGAATGGAGCTCGCTGCAATCAGGAAATGACTGAGGCATGGCGAGTTTCTGAATAGAATTATAGGCTTGATTAATGAGATTCCCGAGTTGACCTATGAATTTGGCTCGAGATTTAGGGGCGTGATTGTTCTGTTGGATGCTCAAACAGCGATGTGCACGCAATAGTGTAATATGCGGGGTTCTAGTATGTACAAAGTGCTTGAAGGGGCCCAGTAGTCGAGGAAATCTGGAACAGTTAGTATTTTGGCAGGTCAATATGGTGCCGGATGCACGCATAAAAAAGTCTTCTCCAATTGCCCAGGATGTTGTGGTTTTGTGGGTGCAGTTGGGATAATGGCGGAGATGTTGGTTTTTTTTTCTTTGCCTGCGCAAGACGAATTCCGAGGGTGGGGCCAATTCCGAGGATGTTGAACGACAATCGAAGTTATCTGTGGATGAAAAGCGAAGGAAGAGAATTGACTATTTCAAATTGCTTCTCATGAGCAATTGCGTCCATTTGTATTTTGATGGTGTCGCTACTAATTCATTTTGAAGGAGGGAGGCACGGTAGATGTTGTAAAGCACGATCAAGAAGCGTGGGAATGGGCTCATAGGCAATTGGAACATAACACGAGACTGCTAGGGAAATGGAGAAGAAAAGTGACGGAGAGCCACCTGAAGGGGATACATACTGGATTGATATGACTGTGGATCGAAAGACAATACGCTAGCAAAGGAATTAAAAATCGTTGTTGTTGTTGTTGTTGAAGTAAATAAGATCTCTAATATCCGCAAGCGTAGTTCACTGTTGCTATATCTAAACAATTAGCCAAGATTTGGGAAACTCACGAAGAAGAAGTAGGAGAAGGATGGTAATTTTATACAAGCGAAGTAAATGCGCAGGTTCCATTTGGCCTGCACGTCACCTTCAACGACCCAGTTATTTCGCACCAAATCAACATAGTTGTGTCCCAACATTGAAAAAGTTGGCCCAAAACCGGCGTGTGCCACCCAAAAAGTCTGCACAATACTTGACGTAACGACACAGTTTTTGGTCCAATGCTTCTGGGCGCTTGCAATAAAAAAAAAATCATTCCGACTTGTCCATTATACTACTGATAGAAAATCCATATGGCCTTGAGAAACAGACGCATGGAATACGATTACTTAGTTTGTTCACTTGTAGCAAGGTGAGCCTCTTTCAAAAAAATGCGAAAGATCGCGACAGTCTCTTTCATCTGTAGCGCGAATTATCTCATCGATTTCCTTCTTCTTCACTCACCAGTAGTACATAATCTCGGTAACCCATAGAAAGGATCGAAATTCTGGAAAAAAGAATTGCCTTGACACGGTTAACCGAAGAGCATGCCCAGCATCTCTGTGTATATTGTCTCAGCTTAGTAGTGTTCATTTTTCTTCAACATCTCTTATGCAGACATTGATCACATTAGCGTTTTTGTAATGGCAAATAAAAATCTTGAGTCATGAATACGGGGTACAATGAATCTGGCAATCAAGCCACGTACGTTGTCGGTAGCAAGATACCCATGACAGATCTCAATGGTAAGTTAAAATACTGCCAAGCCTCTGCTGTAAACCACCAATTGCTCTCTACAAAGCCAGATCTATATAAGCATCAAAATTCCTGCATGTCTTCATTACAGTGGGACTTATCTCATCCCCCCCCCACCATATTTTTTTTTTTGTCTAGTCTTATTCATGGCATTCCTCCTGAGTTTTTTAGTTATCCTGCAGAAGTCTCGAAGACCACTTTCGGAGCCAGCCTTTCGCGTTCCTAAAGGTACTGCACCGAAACCAAACTGTAACCTGTAACCTGTAGTGACGGCGGGGTCCTGTGCCCTTGTTTATTGCTTGGCCTAAACTTTTGTGCATTTTATTGACTACGCGCCTCAAGTTGCCAAAATGAAAGACGGGTTGTTTTTCTTTGCGTAGAACAATGGAATTCACTTCGCTCACCTGCGCAGTCAAAATACATGTAAAAGGTTACAAACTTCAATTTCAGAATCAGCACAACATCTTGGTATTCCCATTTACCCGTGTGTAGTTTCAGTTTTAAAGTGGAGAGTCACACGTCGAAGTTCTCCTGTTACTTGCCGAATAAAGAAGATGACTGCATCGAATATGTCTCATACTGCATGTGGGACCACAGGACCAGAAAGTACATGTCCATGACGTCAGGAGACATGATGTCTGGGGTAACAATGTATGGAGTGTGATAGCTTCATAACCGGTCCACGCAAAAATTGCGTCTTTATTGACGCATGAAGAGATAACCAAGATGTTAGTGTGGGGTAGATACGGGCAAACGTGGCGTATAAATACCAATACAGAATCCCCGTGTTGCAGGAGGCAGTAGGAAACAAATCACAATATGGCGCTCTCTTCAACGACATCCTTTTCTGAGAACAATGACACTACTGAAGAAGTTCCAACATTTCTCGGCTTCAAAGGAGAACCCCTCAACAAAACAATCACTACTGTGTGCGGTGTGGGGTTTCTTTTATTTGGTTATGACCAAGGTGTGATGGGATCTCTTTTGACTTTGCAACCATTTAGAGATTCGTTCAAAGATATTGATACTCACAGAAACCCCGGGAACTCAACTTTACAAGGTGCAGTGATTGCCATATACGAAGTTGGGTGTTTGCTTTCAGCATTATCAACCATTTATATTGGTGACCGCTTTGGACGGCTAAAATTGATTTTCTTGGGATGTTTGATTATGATTATTGGAGGAGTGTTGCAGGCAGCAGCTTCTGGTGTTCCATTCTTGATAGTTGCAAGAATTATTTCAGGATTGGGTAATGGTCTTCTCACATCAACTGTTCCCTTATATGCTGCTGAATGCTCCAAAGCACAAAGCAGAGGCCGCTTGCTCTGTATCCACGGATCATTGATCACCCTTGGTATCACAATCTCCTACTGGATGGACTTCGCCTTTTATTTTACTAGGGACCAGGGTTCCATTTCTTGGAGATTCCCAGTTGCGTTCCAACTCGTGTTTCCCTTGGCTATCATAGGTTTTATTTTTAAGTTGCCTGAATCGCCTAGATGGTTGATGGGAAAATCGCGTGTGGAAGAAGCTAGAAAAGTTTTTGCATCTCTTTACAGTTTACCCGAATCGCACCCCATTGTTGAAGAGCAAATTATGGAAATTCAACGGAGCTTGGACATGGAAATTAAGGCTGGTGGAAACAAGTTCAATGCTAAGGCCTTGTTCAGACAAGGAGAAAAGAAAAACTTTCAAAGGGTGAACTTGGCAGGATGGTCTCAGGTCATGCAGCAAATATGTGGAATTAACTTAATCACATATTATGCGGGTACAATCTTTGAGAATAATATCGGAATGACACCATTTCAATCTAGAGTTTTGGCTGCATGCAATGGAACTGAGTACTTTTTGGCTTCGCTCATTCCGATCTTTATTATTGAAAAAGTGGGTAGAAGACCCCTCTTCATCATTGGTACTACCGGTCAATTCTTGACCATGCTCTTTTTGTTTGTTTCCATGGAAATGGATGAGAAAGGTCACAATGGTGCCGCAGTTGGTGCAGCCGTTCTTTTGTTTGTCTTCAACACATTCTTTGCTATTTCTCTTTTGTCACTCACTTGGTTGTATCCACCAGAAATTTCCTCTCTTGAGGTAAGAGCACCGACAGCAGCTATCTCCACTGCATGCAACTGGGGCTTCAATTTCATGGTTGTGATGATTACCCCGGTTTGTTTTGAAAGGATCAAGCACCACACCTACTTGATTTTTGCCGGAATCAACTTCTTGATGATCCCAGTGTTCTACTTTTTGTATCCAGAGACCAAGGGCCGCACCTTGGAAGAGATGGATCTCATTTTCGCAGCTACACCTTCTAATAAGCCATGGAAGTCTGTCAGTATTGCTAGAGATATGCCCTTCGCTCACAGTGGCTCTGAAGAAGATTGGAGACAATACAAGCAAAGTGCTTTTGTTGAGTTTGTTGAAGATGCTACAGATACCTTAGAAAAGCCTGAGGAGTCAAGGCATGAACATGTATAGTTGAAATATAATGATTTGTACGTTTTTTTCTTTTCCCTTTCCAAATTTACACTTTAATAGTTCTTCATTACGCTATCAAACTAAAATTACAAATCACAGGTTGCCAATGATATTGCAACAATTCAAAAGCAATGCTTCCAGAGGATTTGGTGGCGCGTCGTGTGCAATTTTATGATTCTCTCACGACTCAAAAAAACGGTGAAAAAATGCGATACACAACGACGTTATAGTCACGAAAGGTAGAAAGTTACAGAATATGTCGTGGTTATTCGGTGGCAAATCCCAGGAAGAGAAAAATCAAGAATCCCTCAAACAGTCTTTGGGCTTTGACCCAGCTCAAGTGTCCGATGTTTCCTCTATTTTGCAGGCGCCTGGTGTCTTAGACTCCACCAAGTTGCATCCGCTAGCTGGTTTGGAGAAAGGTGTGGAATACTTGGATTTGGAAGAGGAAAGATTATCGGACATGGAAGGCGCTCATGGCTTGTTGGCTTCCAGATCTTGGACCGATGACTTGTGTTACGGAACTGGTACTGTCTACTTGATTGGCTTGGGTCTTGGTGGTGCCTACGGTATGCAAGAAGGTCTCAACAACTTACCTGCTAACGCTACTCCGAAATTAAAGTTGAACACTGTTTTGAACCACATTACTAAAAGAGGTCCTTTCATGGGTAACTCCGCGGGTGTCCTTGCGTTGATGTACAATTTGATTGACTCATCTATCGACCACTTGAGAGGTAAGCACGATGACTATAACTCTCTCGCTTCGGGTGCCTTGACCGGTGCTTTGTTCAGAAGCTCGGCTGGTGTTAGGCCAATGGCTTACTCGACCGCTATCATGACTGCCGCTGCTGGTGCCTGGTGTGGCTTGAAGCGTTTTCTTTCTTAATTGCATGACTATTATGGACGGTGTTCCTACGTTCTAGTCTCTTTTTCTTGGTGTCTGTGGTACTTCTACTGTAAATAGCTATTACAACGCTGACTCGATAAATCGCCGCAGTCCTGTGTTTGAAATTTTAACGTATTCCATGACTATAAAATCTATAAATATGATCAGTTGAAGAAACCCGAAGACTAAGCACATTCTGCCCTTTTCTTTTTATGAATGATTACTTTTTCTTGGGGTGGCGTAATCAAAGTACGCTTCCTCGGACCAAAAATGATCTCAAGCTCTTCCTTATCGTAGAGACGATCTTTTTGCATCACCCGAATGAAAATTTTCGTTCCATCATCCTCGATACTCTCCACAAGCTTTAAAAAGTCTTCGTTCTTCTTAAGTTTGCAGAGTTGTTGGTAATACTTCGACTTCCCTGGAAGCTGATTGAGAAGAATATACTTTGTGTTGCTGGGATGATTATCACAAGAGATGCAAGTTTTTACAAACTCTACCAAAACCTCTTTCCATGCCAATGGATCCTTGCTGAAGACCGATGGGTTGGATTCTGCCGCCTCTGCCATCATTATCCCTATCTGGTCGTTTCCCATGAACTGCTTAAATTGTTCGGCTTCCTTTCTGCACCGAAACGCCCCATTTATGACAAGTGAAACTCCTCTTTTGTTCGTAAGATCATAGATTTGCGAAACGTAATCCCGAACTGGACTTTCTCTGTTGCGCATTTCTCTTGTTCTGCAATGAACAGTTAAATTTGTAATTCCTGTGGAACAAAGTCTATCGATTAACGCTAGACTTGGTTCAGCGCTTTTAGAATCTAATAATCTAATCTTGGCACTAATAGGCTTTCTATAAGGTTTACCAACCTTCTCCACCAAGTTCTCCAAGATCAGGCAGAGAAGATCTGGATTAGAAAGCAAAGCTGCACCCATTCCAGCGTGTGTTGAAAAAGGTTTCGGGCATCCACAATTAAGATCAATCCCATCTACATCTTGGATGACTTTTAGTGCTCCTTCCACAGCTATATCAGGATCTGCTGAACCAAGTTGGAAGATTAATTTCCCTTCTTCATACTTTCGATTGGTGCGGAAGATCAAAGAGTTTTTTGAGCCGTTTTTCCCCGTCTCTATAAAATCAATGGTCTCAAGTTCTTTGTTCTCGACACGGGAACATGTTCTGATTTTCTTGTCAATTATTTCTGGTGACCACACTAAATCGGCCCCAAACTTTAAGGCCATAAGCCGGGTCGGGAGCTCTCCACTTCTCACCATCGGAGCAAGGCAGAGTTTACCAGCGTACTCGGGCATTCTTTGAATCGTTCTAGTAGAAATTAATGATAGACACCTCCACAGCCTCTGAAGCATACAATCAACTTACCAATCGAGCGATGAGCTTGTTAGCCTACAGCGAAGAAGTTGGTCATGTGATTGTCGTCCACGTGATCGAAAACAACAAATAAGGGCAAATTGACATGCTGTTTCGAAATACGACGTGGTGTTTTCTCGGTAAGTGGGTTACTATTACCGGAATTCCGTAGTGCTCCCTAAAGTACGTTATTGGTCACTCTATTAGTCAGAGTGTACTGCGCAACAATTACCGTATTCAGGAAGACAGTCATATCTTCACGTGACGTTACAATTTAGTCAGTTGCCTGTGATCGGAACAAATTCTCTCTCCACCTGGCTGTACTTGAATGACGACAAAGTTGGAAGCACATTATACTTCTAGAAGGGAATCGAAAATCTGATCTCTACTTGCATCTACGTAACTGGCTATGCCGATAATGGAAATGCCCAATTTGGGAGTCACGGTGGAGCGACTTTCTTATCTGCGTGTGACCACACAGGATAGGCGAAAAGAAAGAAAACAAACAAAGACTAAAAATGTGTTTTCTAATGGTCAATTATATTCAACCTTTATTTTCAGTAGAAGATCAATGCCGCTTTAGTTTGCATCCCCTATTTTGTCAGCTTTGAGGCTTGAATGGAGATCATATCAACAACTGACTAAGATGTCATCGGTTGGAAACAAACATGGAGAAAACTGCATGAGATGGTCAGGCGTACAGCGATCATTCGTTATGTAACAGACTAATCTTCTCTGTGCACAACGTGATGACTTTCGTACGAAATCCAAATTACAGAAAAGCATGGTTTTAAAGATTTTTTTGCTGGAATTTAAAACAGTTATCCTTTTCTAATCATGGAATTGAGCAATAAGTGTAACCCTCTTGTGAAGTAACGAAAAAACCGTAGCGCAATTGCTTTGAAACGCTTGACGCCAGGTTGGATGACGCGGGAGAAAAAGAAATTCTGTTTCTACATACAAAAAAAAAAAAGGAAAGACTGCAAATTTTGTGCATTTTTTTTTTTGTTTCTGTTGTTTTATCGATCTCATTTATTAATAGGGTTTCCGGGCTTCCTTTCCGACCACTTGATTGTTTTGTTTTCTTTGCTTTACATTTCAATTTCAACTAATCAATTTATTTTGCTTATCTCACAATGACATTGTTGTATCAACCACTATCAAGAACCTTCGGCCATCGTGATGGTTGCATCACACCCAGTAACCATAGCGAAGAAAGAAGAAGCTCATCCTCCAAATCGCAAGTTCCAAAAACTGGGCTTTCCGAGAGCCATGACATCTTGTCTCCTCCTCTATCACCTTATCAGAAAACATGCTCGCCTGATGCTCTGTCTTGTATACAATCATCTTCTACGGGCTACACCCACAAGGTGTACTTGCCTACAAAGCAGCCGTTCAAGATTGAAGATTACAGGAGTTATACCATGACTGTTAATCCTTGGTCGGGCTTGGGTGCTGGCTATAAAAAGAGGCAATTGAAGCTTTTGAATCAATACGCAACCATCTCTTCCAAAGAGCTGTCAACGCACTCTTTCCGCATGGCAGAAAGAAGAGCGGCGCATGCGGCTGTTTCGCGCAAGCGTGTTCAAAGGTCAAGTAGTTCTGAGTCTGAATCCGAATCAGTTGAGAGGATTAGAACTAGAAGAGTCGTGAAGGAAAATCTGTCTCAACTTGCTGAGATTGACGTTTCCTCGTCCACCCCTCCGCTGCCAGTTGCGAAGAAGAGAAAAGTCAGAAAGGAGCCTCGGTATGCTGGCTCTCCTTTGGCCACCCAACAAGCGTCAATGATTGATGAATCAATTCCAGACTATTCACCAGATCCAAATGCTACTTTACCTAAGGGTAACAACAGATGCCTTAAGATCGAATGGAAAGGGCAGCCAATGGATTTGAAAAACGATCCAAATGTGAACCAGTTACATCCAGCAGAAGTTTTACTAGCTTCTACTTTAAGGTTACCTTGTAATGTTTACCTTGACTCAAAGAGACGTTTATTCTTTGAGAAGGTGAACCGCTTGAAAAATGGGATGCTCTTTAGAAGAACAGACGCTCAGAAGGCTTGCAGGATAGATGTCAACAAAGCAAGCAGATTGTTCGCTGCGTTTGAAAAAGTTGGATGGCTTGACGACGATCACTTTGCGAAGTATATCTAGGCTTCGGATCATACGAAGTTCAATACTGTCTTGAATGACTTTGGGTACGGGAAGGTTTGGCTCATTTATTTCTCACGATTTTTTTATTACTTATTTATTTTATTTTGGCTTGGTTTTGGCATGGGATGTCCGGCTGGGATATATGGAAGGGACGCAATGAACTGCCATAATTTAGTGTATCTATTGTTGAGCATATACTTAGTTCTTGTTTCATAAATATAATCATTTGTTAACGAAACTTTTATTCAATTGTAAAAATAGTAATTGAAGCACGTCGGTTCTAATTTAAGGTTTATCGAACTTTCTTTCGTTCCAGAGGATCATCTAACTTCGCACTTTCTCAAAATTTTCTACTTTTGACACCAACCATTCATATACGCAAAGTTTTTGCTAAAATTAACGTCATGCAAATTTATACTTCAAAAATAACTTTGAAAAGCTCATAGCTACAACCTTTTCAATATGGATCTCTCTTAAGTCATCAAAAACATTCCTGTCTGAATTCAATCGTGCTGGATGTAGTTCCTAAAACGAACTTTCAGCAAGTAAGCAAAATTGAGATTTCAATGAAATGTACGGGTTCATGGGGTTAGATATCACTAGGCTAAATCTTATTCTTACTTTTTTTATTCCCCATTCTTTCCTCATTCCATTCCACTTCTTCAGTATTCAGAGGCTTCTAGTCTCGTCCATTTAGTTTCATCATCCACAATCGCTTGTCCATTAAAGTGAATATAATATCAACTCTCGTTTTATTTTTCCGTTGAACCCCACCATTCGCTTAATAAGGGGAATATACTATTTACTTCATACTAAGCTTTTCAACACATGTCATCAGAAACGTCTTATCCCTTTTCACCGCATTACTCTCGCATAGATCCAATTGAGCCTGGGGGGCCTCTGTTTCAAAGTGGTACATCTCCGAGGACATCGAACCAACTTCATAGCTTTCAATTGTCTACTGACGACATAAACTCTTCTTCATCGGAGTACAAGCTAAAAGAAGAGACGCCCACACCTGTTAATATCCTGGATTTTTCTCTGAGTCCCGTTTATGCTCCTAGTGGCATTCTTCATACCCCAACATCAATGATTGTTCCAACGCCCAGAATAATGCAAGGAAGTTTTCAAGCGTCACCAAATATCCCTTTTGAACCTCCTGGGCAAAGTGCCGATATGAATCCTGCCACTGTTATATATCCTACGGGCGTTCAGTTGAATTCTGTGGCTCAACCGCACGTTGAGCAAACGCAGTTCCCTTCTGAACCTCACTATGGCCAGCACGAACCATTTTCTGCACCTATGATTTCGACAGGGGAAGCTTTCATCAAAAACGAAGAACATAATAAAGTTAATGGTCTTACATCTTCTCTTACGGAATGCGCTAATATACCACTATACAAACCTAAAGAAGATGGCATTACTATTGAGCAGTTCTTGATGGAAGATCCATTTAAAAGCATGGAAGGAATTACCGAAGTACAAGACCCCCTTATCAAAGTCGAAGATACGGATCTGGCATCCACTTTGACTGACCTACTGGAAAGGGAAGAGAGATCACGAGCTACGTCGCCAAAAGATGCTATGCGCATTATTAAGAACAATTTTCATGAATTTAATAGAAGCAGAGAGGAAGGACGCACTGGCCCGTTTTCAAGAGTTATTAGGAAGACGAAATCATTTTCTGCTGCTGTGTTAAAGACATCTAAAGAATTCTCCCTTCCGAACTTCACCTTCGAAGATTGTGCTAGCGAATTCCATGTATTGGAAGGTAACTACTCATTTGAAGATGAAACTGCGAAGGTAAGCAAGCAATGTGATCTGGGAATCGGCACACAAATTTCAAAAAAAAAGTCTGCATCGAAGTTAAACAAACCACCTTCTATGCTTCGGAAGTCAAAAACAACATCGAATCTATGCATGCAATATTCTTGCCGTTCAAAGCCCAAAGTGTTGAAGAATATGGAGTCTGGTCTTTTCTCGTTTCAGCTACAAGTTAAGAATACTGAACATAATCAAGGATAACAGCTTTAGGCTTTTATTCTTTTACCTGATAGTATACCTTCAAGTTCCTTTCTTGATTTCTATTCCTATGTTAAATATACAACCGAAGGGTGCGGTGAAAGATTAATGACGTAAACCTCCAAGGGTAGCGAGTAGCTTATAAATCCTTCTTTCTTGGAACATATTCCTCTTCCAAAACAACCTCCTTTCTGAACACTCTAGAAAATGGATATTGACCTTCCTTAGAGTAGGCAAAGTAAGCTAAACCAGCTGGAACGATGCCCATAACAAAAACGTTGAAAAGGGCAGACTTAGTCTTAAAACGGAAAAAATGGCCTTGGCTTTCTTTTGCCGCGTTGAATCTTTGCAAAGCTGGATCTGGTTTCAATGTTGCAGCCATGACAACAGAAGAATGCTAGAGGTGCTTGTTTAACGTAAGTTCATATTTAATGCTCGCTTATTGGTTCTGTTTTCGTGTGCACACCACTTCTTCTCCAAAGACTGTGTATTATAAAGAAGCACTATTATAAACCATATTTTACCATTACCCAAAAAATAATTCCGTTTACCCAATGAAGTTTATGTGTGTGCATAGGCAGAGTACAAGACAGTAGCCAGAGAATTATGCCCGGCGTCTGGACCCAAAATTCCTATTTGTTCCAAGATTCGCACCGTCTTGTCATGAACATAGCAGTCTCTATTGGTAGGAGTGAAACGTAAGTCCCGAACACCCTCCAAGGACTTGTCCTTCATGAATTTGTCATTTAATTTTAAAACTTGTAGTAAAAGCTCATCCACCTGATTTAGGAGATAGTAAACATTTTCATTTATAGGCTGCAAGTGTTGCTTCAAGATTTTGGCAACATCAGCTGGAAGTAATGTTCCACTGTTAGCCAGAATGATTTTTTCAATGCAGAGTTTGCATTGCCTAAGCAATCCAATTATCTTCGTCGCCTTCGCTTTTTGCAAAAGGAGAATTTTGCGTAGCTGAAGTTCGAGGTTGATATTTGAAATAAGTTGTTTCATAACCTCGTTAGCGTTGCTCCCACCACTCAGTTCTAAAGATAAGCCTAGATCAAGCCCTTCATGGTGCTTGAGCCTTATCCAGCCGCCTTCAACAAGATCCCTCGGGATAGTTAAAATGTTTCGAAGAGTATAGAGCTCAAACTTGTCAAAGTTTTTGTCAACATGAGAAACCAAAAGGGTTTCTAACTCTGCTGCACCCAGCTTGATTTCTTCTAACGGAAACACAGATGAGCTGACATAATCACCATTCATTGGGTTTGGATTACTTCCAGATCCCTGTTTAGCATTTTGAAGTGCTTGCACTTGTACTTCTCGCCGCTTCAAAAGGAACCGTTCCAAGGCATCTGTGCAATTGTACATGATCTGATTGACATCATTGATAACTTCGTCGATTAAAGTCAAAGGTGCAAAGCCCAAGTGCTCTGAGAGAAGAGCTGTTGCCCTGTAGTCACTGGAATTCATTTGTTTGTTTACGCAACTTCTTCGCAAGATGAAACTTTGGTGTGCGACTGTGTGTTGTGCGTAAACATTCTTTTTTTTTTTTTTGATTTCATTTCATGTTTATCATCTAACAGACATTGGCAAACAGATACTTCTTACATAACGATTGATCATTATCTACATGATCTTTTGAATTCATTCATGAACTACAAGTTATAACCTAACAATTGTTTCTCCAGTTTCGTAGAACAGAACTAAGCCAACAAAAAGAAAAAATAAAACCATGCACATACTGAATGGACCATTTAATACTTCTCTTATTAATATCATATATCGTGAGGTGATATAGTGTTGGGATTCTTGGAAAGAAGAATGTTTAAGGCTTCGGATGAAATGATCTTCCGGTGTATTATATCCGTCTGAGATTGTTCGCAATCACACTTAACGAGACGCGAATGATCACGATCTGTATTTATCCCGTCCAAGATTAAACTTCAGCAGGCGTATCTCCTCTTTTCATCCATTCCCAAGATTGTGACAAGTGCAGATGTCTGTCTCTGTCAGCTCTGCAGCTACCAAGGAACCTGCTTCAAACTATGAGCCTGTCTCCTTTGGTTCCTTAGATGCTAGAATTATCCAATACAAATACGCTATTACGAAACTTGATGCGGTCATAAAATCGATTGATTCGATGTTGCAACGAATAAACCTGACAGAGGACCCAGGCGAACTTGTTTTAATGCAATACATAGTTTGCCTTACGTCGATGGTGTTTGCCATCAATGATAGTGGCTTTGGTCCAAAGCTATCCGCTCTAGAAACGTTTAGAGCATTGAAACCATCAACCGTCAACATTTCCCCGGTAGTGACACACGTGGCTTATGACTTCAAAGATTATCAAGTATCACCGTTAGAGAAGCTCCCTTCCGTTGCGTCGTCAATAAATTGCTTGAAGAGTTTTAAGTTCATTTGTGCAAATTGTATGGAAGGATATAAGAAGAGGCTCTTAAATGCTCTGAATGAAACTAATAATGCGCCTTATTTGGATGGCTTGAATGTTTTGTTCGAATCATCCTTTTTCAACCTTGAGACTGACGTCGATTTGACTCTCAAATGTGACAAATTAGAACCTCCGTATTTTGTTTTACCTGGAATGCTGGAATTAGACTTGAATGATACTGATGCGGTTGAGGCAAACTTGATTGACATGGATATTCGCTCACTCTTCAGTTTAACACTTCAAATGACATCGTCACTTAACCGTCACAAAGATCTCATCGCACGTTACAGAGAGATCAAATCACTATCGAAACTGTTCCAACAGGCAGAATTCGAGAAACTCCCACAATTTAAGTACTCTTTGCATAGGATTTTGTTTTGGGCTTTTCGTTTGAATGACTTGTATTCAATCATTCGCAAATTTGGTCGCCAGATCTATCTATCCAATTACGAACATCTTTATGATCAGAAATTCTTATCTCAAGTACCAAATCTGGCATTTTTCCGCTCAAAGGTTCTACCCGAAATTGACGATTATTACAACACGACTAAAAAGAACGGAGTTCTTATTGCCACTATCACTCGATTCATACGTATGAGCTCACTTGACACTATGGAATGCCAAAGTGCTCTTGAGTTTGTTGCATTTATCCAGCAGAGTTTTACTTTCGTAGAAACTATGGTGAATAAACTTCACGATTTTGGACTGCATTGGCTAACAGCAGAGATTATATTTCGAAAGTTATACAATTTACCTCTGGCAAACCTTTTGCTGATTCAAGATGTGGTGCAGAAAGATGCAGTTAATCGAATACGTTTGAAGAGAGAAAAAGACTTGCTAGTACAGAAGGAAAAAGCGCTAGAGAAAGAGAAAGCATTAGAGAAAGAGAGGGAGAGGAGTAGAGAGAGAGCTAAAGAGAAAGAAAAAGAAAAGGAGAGAATTAGAGAAAGAGAAAGGATTAAAGAAAAGATGAAGCAATCAGGAAAGAGTTTCTCAGCAAGGGCAGCTGCCGAAGTTTCCATGGTATCCCAAAGCTCATCCAAGGAGAAAACCGCTGTGAGAACGAGACCATCCCGATCATCTTCTATCAATAGCATTGATCTGAATGACTTCAGCGATGCAGCGAGTGCTGCACGAGGAGTGACTTTGTCTCCGAACAACGAACGCCGCTTGCTATCTAACTCGACGGAAAGAAGTCCATTATCCAGACCTCAAAGTATGATATTCATGAACAACAATGGGTCCGCGAGCTCATTACAACAACAGGCAAGTAATCAGATTGACAAGAGCAAAATGATCAACACAGTCGCAGGAGGACGCCGCAGGTCCAATTCACAGCCTTTATTAGTCAGTGCTGCGACAAAATCATACGGTACACCGCTATCACCAGCTAACACTAGAACTCTGCTCAGGTCCCCCAGTGGAAGTTTGGGACGAAGTCTGTCCTTGTCAAAGCCTAATCATAGTACTTCTTCACAACCCACATCACCATTAGTTTCTAAGACTATCAGATTGAAAGCAGTTGAAGAGCATAAAGAAGCTATCAGAGAGACTGGTTCAGAAACAAGGAAACCTACTGCAAATCAGAAATTTCAACAGCATATGAGGGAGGCCGCCAAGTCCGGTGCACTCCATGCACAACAAAGGGAATCTCTAACAAATGTCATATTCGATCCGAATAATCCCTCAGCTACAAAGATTAAGCGATCGGATCTGGTCAAGTCGCTGTCGCCAACAACACAGAATACCCAGGAACAGACATCAGAAGGTGATAAATCTAAGTTGCCCTCACGACTGACAGGTGTCATGACCAAGCTGCAACCTCTGACAACAAAGAACCCACTGGGTACTGTTTCGAAAGCGTCAACAAAAAGCGATACGCCAAAGTCGGCACCCCGGGTTGCAGGTGTGCCCACACGATCGCAGGTTACAAAGCTTAATACTCAGAGGAATAGTACAGTGGTTCAACTTGATGAGGTTTCTTTGGATAGCAAAAGTGAGCAATCCAGCACTTCTTCACAAACTAGGAGTACTAGTGGAGAAAGCCAGGACGTTTCTCTTACCAATGGTAAGAAGGTACGTTTTGCTGGAGTTCCCGCATATACACCCGCTGAGGATGCGCCCAGTACCTACGCGAGTCGAATCCTTAAGAACTTTGCGCCTTCAAAGACTTCCATTATACCAGGAACTTCTGCTTTTAAGAAGAAGGATCAGCAGTTGAAAAAGGAAGAAAGTTTTTCTTTCCGGCAACAGCTTCATCCAGACAGCGTGCAACAGCAGCAGGTGACTCAGCACCTTGCGGCTTCTTATGTATCAACCTCTCAACCACTGAGATTCTCGAGATTTAAATCCAGATTTTAGTGGGTGCAAATATATAATCACAGTATGCAGTTCATGTTCTTTTTTTTTTTGGTACTCATCTTGAAAAGAGAGTCGCACATCTGTCAAAGTAAGAACATACAATGCCGGCAGAAGTGAGAACGGCAGATGAAGCCCTCATGGGTAACATTGCTCCAAAAAGAAGAGCGCCGAACAAAAGCTCTAATGCAACAAATAAAGATGGATTATCTGAATGCTTCAAAGTTGTCAGAACAAGCTTGTATGTTTCGTTGGCACCATGTCACATCAAAAACCCAATCAACGGTATAAAATCCCAGCATTTGGATCCATTGATCATGACATACTCTCCGAAAGCAGGAGGTGTGGTGTTGTCGTACTCCAACTTGCATGTCAGCAAGGACCATCACTCAGTTGACTCTAACGGAGAACCTATAACTATCGCTAAAGTCTCCGACTCTTCGCCTTTTTCTTTCATGTGGGTGAATGTTGACATGCTCATATGGTGTCCACAGATTGGAGATGTCTTAGAGGGCAACGTGTACATGCAAACAGCTTCTCATATTGGTTTGTTGGTTCATGATACATTTAACGCATCTATTAGACTGAGAAATGTTCCCCAGGATTGGCAATTTATCCCTAGCCAAGAAGACGAGTTTGAAACTGAGCAACTGCAAGAGAATGCTTCTAGCAAGTTTAGATCATACGGATATTGGTCTGACGCTGAGGGTACTAAGGTAGAGGGTAAAATCACATTTACCGTTAGATCCATTCATACAACTGGTAAAATGTTGTCACTCGAAGGTACTTTGGTACCTCCAGAAAGTGAAATTGATGCCCAGCCAGTTTCGCAAGAACGGCGTGGATCCACAACAGGAGTCCCATCAGGCAGACACATGAAGTTCGATGAAGAGCCAATCCCAGAAATTGTTGAAACTACAGAGCAAAAAGTCGAGTCAATACCAACATACGAAGACAGTGATGCTGCTGATGACTTATCGGATTCAGATGAGAGTTCTGACTAAGGTATGATAGTAGAAACTTTTAGGCATTACAGGGTTGTATAGTACAAATTACTGTAAATAATACAGTTTAATCATGAATGTACTAATGTCTAGCATCATTTATTGTGAGAAGAATGACCCAAATCTATATACATTCAAACGATCGAGCTAGCGATATGGTTTGTCATCATTAATCATGCGCCAAATAACATCTCTTTCCTTGTTCGTGGGCTTGTGATACTTCGTTTGGCCTCCAAATAAAACTCTATTCCAATACCGTCTGTGAAACCATGGAAGGTAAGAAAACCGAGATCCTAGCTTGCTGGGATAATGATTTTGGTTGGACATCATTGTAAGCTTTTGCACTCTGTGAAGTCTCTTAAAGTTCCATAATGTCAAAAGAAGCCCTTGCAAAAGAGAGACGACAATCACGGCACCAAATCCGTAGTAAGATTCTTCGATATAGTTTTTTAAGTTCATACCATAAAACGCGGGCACAAGGGTTGCTACCGTAAATCCCAAAGTGTAAATTGTAACCTTAAGCTCAAAAAGCATAAGAGCATTTCTATTGGCGTCGAGAATGATGTTCAGAATCTCCTCTGTGGCCTTGATGTCACTGATTAAAGAGCCAGCCTGCTGCACAACTTCGTCACAATGCTTGTAATATGTTTCAAGTATCATTTCCACCTCAGAGTAGTCCGAAACCTCGTCTGATGGGTTGTACTTTCTTGAACTTGTCAAGTACATACCATTTAGATCTTCATCATTATCCAAGAGCTCTTCCAAAACGTCTCTGATCAAAGTGGCTCTTTGGTAAAACCCAGATAGATCTTTCAGCTTAATGAGTAGTTGTTGGAGACTCTCTCTACTAATATTATCCTCTAGTTCGGACAATATCATACCGCAACTTGCCAAATGCGTTTGTAGCTCCGCTTCCAAGTAGCTCAAAACACTTATTAGAATGCTCTCTAGCGCCTTAAACTCATAGGGAAGGGCACTTGGAGTTTTAAGCTTCAACTCCAAATCGTACATAAACAAGCCTAGCTTGCTAGCAACTGAAGGAGTAGATGTATCAAAAATTTTAACATTGTCACGTTGAATGATAGCTTTAATATGCAATAGGTTAACGATTATGGCATTTGCTGGACGAACCATTATAGAGGGTACCACATCAATAGAAGATGTATCCACTTTTCTCAAATCTCTAGGAAATAAGTTATTCTGCTTCAAAAAAGTAGCCTTCGGATATTTCTGAGATACCGCTATCAAGTTTCCTGATTTGTTGAAGGTGGTACAGGAAACATACATGTCGTTAGGAGTAATTGGCTTGACCATTTTGTAAATGGCATTCTCATTATGGCGATGATCATTGGAAGGCTTTGTCAGGCTCAGGCTCAAGACCAGATGCAAAATCCTTCGAGGCGCATTTTGGGAATAATATCGAGTGTTAAGAAACAAAATTCCTTCTCGCCTAAGTATGGACATGAAATCAGGTAGCTTTGCTCGTAGGCGCATCGCTTTCTCTATATATTGCGGTATAAAGTTCAAGCAGAGTGCATGCATGATCGAACATATGCCAAAATGAAAGAAGACGCTGAGCACATATATATGTACATTGATCTAAGTTTATGTATTACGGGAAACCTTGTCACCTCTACTCTAAGTAAATATTTATTGCAAGCTTATAAAAAATAGAGGTGTCAGTGAATTGAAGAAACAAGTAGCGATTCCAACTAGTCAAAGAACTTTCTAGTGGGGGAAGGACCAAACAACTCCAATCTAACGCCTGGCAAAGCCTCTTCAGACAACAACTTCAAACGCTCTTCCAACGTGTTGTTGACTTCAATCTTTCCAGTCTTGTTAACAGCGATGACACCACCCGCAAGGGAGGCGTCCAAAAAGTTTGCTTCGTCTACAGTGACCAGGACGGAAAACTTAGCCTTCTCCTCAAAATGTTTAGCCGCTTCTTCAGCAGCCTCCTTCGCTAACGAGACATCGGCTTCCCTCACCTTGATAACGACAGCATCCTCATAAAGTGCGTACAATACCTCTTCGATTAAACCTTCCAAGATTGGCTTGTACTCGCCCTTTTTAGATGTCAATTCCACCAAGCCCTTTTCCGCCTGTTCAAAGATTTCGTCCAAGATCTTTTCCTTTTCGCCCAAAACCTTCAATCTGGTCTTATTGCCAATCGTGGATTTGGTGATTTGTTGGGCCAAGGAAGCCTTCTTCAATTTTTGTTCATAAGCACTGTCGATAGCCGCAGTTTCTGATCTGACTATAGAAGCTTTTTCAATTTCATACTCCTCGTCAGCTTTCAACCTAATCTCCTTTGCTTTCTCCTGAGCTTCCTTCTCGATGAAAGCTTTCATCTTACGGAGTTCGGCATTTACCTTTGGTACGAGTTAGTGGTTGCTGGGCATAATCAATCGCATAGCAATTCAGTAAATGAAGATGCACCATTGAAATATGAATGAATAACATACCTGGTCATCAGTTAACGACATAGTTAATCAAATTTGGAGGGCTGGTTTTGTAGATTAAACCTTATCGTTCTCGACATGAGGGTGAGTACTGAGTAGTGCGCACTCCAACAAAGCAGGTTATATGCACACGCAAATTAATTGAACAGCAGCCGCTTATAGCTTGACTTTTTCTCGTAAAGAAATCAAGGCCTACGAATGTTTTTGAGTTAATAAGGAAAATCAATGTTTTAAGTAAAAGCGGTTGAATAGTGTGACATTGAAATTGATCATCATCAGACGAATAAATATGTAGCGTATGAGTGCAGCTATTCATATCTTCTCAAGGAAGTTTTTCGCCAATTCCACTCCTACAAATGTAGCTGCATTGGCAGGGAAAGAACGGGCCAATGCTGGTCCGACTCCGGGGAAGAACGCTTTGATTCCTCCTTTTGCATAGATGTTTCTCGTGGTTGCAGCAATCGAGACATTGGTATTGGAGGACTGTTGAGTTGATTTGATAGTGTCGATGGGGAAAACACCCAACCACATTGCAACACCAGCACATCCACCAGCCATGGAAATGGCAAGCAACGACATATTCTCTCCAGGAGAAGACAATCTTTGCTTGAGGTATTCGTAGGTAGCAAAATACAATGCAGAACCAGGACCATCTCTAGCCAAAGTCGCAGCAGATCCCTTGAAAATAGATTTCAAACCTCCAGTTTTATACATTTCAGCGATCACAGAGGCCATTGAAGACTTTGCGCCACTTTGCACTTGCATCATTACCTTGACTCTCTCGAAAGGAGCAGCCACCAATGTAGTTGGTATAGCGGAGATGAAACCTGCAGAAGATATTTCTCCAATTGTGAAGTCCTCTGACTTCTTTCCCTTCATTGAGCCCACGAGCTTTTTGCCAACATCGTAACCCCAAAAGGATACAGCAAACATTGGTGTGACACCCAACAAGGGAGGAACTACCCCTCTGTAGAAGCCGCGCAAACCGTCCTTCGCCAATGTTCCTTTCAAACATTCAGCAGTGGTTTTGTAAACGCCAGTCTGTAACCGCACTTTGACCAAGTCAAATGGGTGACCAGTTAAGACAGCGCAAATACCACCGAATCCTCCTGAAGCGAAGGATTTGATGTTTTCAACTAGAACGGAATCAGTTTCATCCATGATGATATAAAGAGTGTAGTTGCGATATTAAGAGACAGCACAAAAAGGGAGAAAGCAAGCGTTAATTTGTGAAAATATGAATGGAAAAGGCTCGATTTTTTCGCATGCTCCGAAATCTGGGGAAACACCCACTTTTATACAGTTGTGCACACTCCCTCGGTTCTAAGGAAATGCGCACAAGCGCAGTTTTTCAGATGGCTTCAACGCACACGTTGCGTGGTGATCTATACATATCGAGTAAAGACATTGAACGTGTAAATCTTTTTGCTCAGCTCTTCTTTGAAGTTTATTTCCGGGGCTATAATACAGAAAATTGCGTACCCCAACCGAAATTCATGGTACATCATGCATTCGGAGAGAGTGGGGCAGATGCTCATGTGGGGTGCTGGGACATATACACAACTGCGACTTTTGCAGGTTTTGACCACTAAAGTAATTTGCTGAGGTCTTTGAGGTCAACGTCAGCACGTAGGTCCTTAATGAAAACGTGCATCAGCGGGCGTATTTTCCGCATATAAAGCTCGCTGTGTATCATTTTCATGAGACTTTGAAGATGGGTGTGTAATCTCTCCAAATCTTCTTCAAACTTCTCTCCGGAACTCAGCCCAATCAAATTGAGGACATTGACGTAATTGATCACTGTAGCACCAAATTCTTGACTGCTTTTGATGAAAGTAAAAGCGTGGTTCAAAAAGGAATAAATCTGGTTGATGTAAGATTCCTGTGAGAATTTTCCTCTACTGCTTTCATCCAATAGTTTATAGTTCGAAATCCTTTGCAAGTATCGCCGATGGATGAGGATGAGCTCGTCAATGGTACGCTCTGACCCATTATGATTCCATTGTTTGGTTTTTTCAAGCCCGATGAGGATACCATTGTCTGTGCATTTTTCAGCAAATTCATCATTGAGGATTGGAAGCTTTCTCTCTTTCTTAGATTTTCCGGTGGTAAAGTCTGGCCCAAGCAAACAATCTTCACGAAAAATATTACCAACAATTTCGACCTCGAATGCATCCTGGATCGAATCAAAGGAAAAGTGCATCAAAATTGTGTTAATAAACATGAGAAGCTTATTTCTAATCAAGTTGATAGTACGCAACGCTTTGAAGAACCAGTCAATCCGGTCTTTCATGCCTTCAAACGAGTGCCGTTTGTAGCACTTGTTCTTGATGCTCCGCAAATTACTCTTGTGCAAACTTTGGTATTCGAGGAAGTCGTGGTTTAAATGAAACTGAAAATGGCGAATTCCCCACAAGAAATTGAAAAGCCTCAAGTATTGAGTTCTTTCGTCATTATGGTTCAATAATAGTTCAGCTGGTAAGCTCGGGATTTTATATTCTAACGTGAAGACATCCCATCCGATTGTACCATGACTTAGGTCTAATATTCTTGCGTCAATATTTTCACGATACTGAGGAGGCATACTACGCACAGAGGATGTCTTTATCGAATCGATTAGAATCTCAGAAAGCATTCCAGATGTTAGATTTACCGCTGGAGTCCCTAAAGTCTCGTATCCGCTTTGAAATATAGAGTCGATGAAGTCACTCTTGTTCATTAGCATTATGTCCTTTAGATATGACACATGCTGAAACACTCGAAACTTAGATTGAACAATTATGGTAAAGTGGCACATGATTTCAGAATATTGGCACTCAACAAGGCTTCGTAGTCTGTTTGGATCCATGTCTTTGAGACCATTGTGTGTTCCGAAAATAAAAGTCGAATACCTCGATGCATAATCATTGAGCCAGTCAAGTTCATTGCAGTATTTGTCAAGAAAAATGAGGGTTTTTCCAATCTGGAAAATCTTCTCAAAGGTCGATGGTTCAAAACTAAAAAATGCCGGTAAACGATGGACATTGTATATAACAATGTCTTGAATGTGTGTTTTCTCTAGATTAAAAGAAACGAAAAACTCATTATTCTCGTCAATAAGATCACCTTGAATGACCCATTGCTCAAGGTATTCAAAGTAAGGTGCTTTGATTTCATTGAAGATGTCTTGAGAAATTCGCTGAACATTGGTATCGCCGGATTTCGATAATATGTAGACCTCATTTAAAAATTCGTACCCTCCAATTCTTTCAGATTGTCGATTAAGAAAATTAAGGAGCCTTAAGGTTTCTATCTCGTTCTGCAAATTATTGTAAATCCATAATAGAGATGAGATCTTGTTCTCAAACATCTGGTTAACAAATGTTACATAGTTTGTAAGGAGTGACTCAGCGCTCCGATAGAAGGATTTCTTGATCGGCGATCCTTCTTTGCCCCTAACCCGCTCCAATGAAGCCTGAAGATGTCTGAATATTAGGCCGGGTTCGATGGCATCACTCAAAAGTTGAGCGTAACCACTATCAATATCAGGGGGTAGATCAATGCTCCCAGAAACTGCATCAAACTTTAAAAAGTTCGTATCCTGTCCTAAAAGAGTATGTTGAAGGCTCAAGATGGTTTCTGAATCATCCATTATATTCTGGAATGGTGACTTCTTTATTCCCGCATACTGCGACTGTCTATTAAAGGAAGTACCAGGGTTATCAATAATCACTGGGGAGGAAAGAATATCAGGATGAAGCCGTGAGGAGGGGGCAGTATCTGTGAATATGTGAGAAGGCTTCTGTATTTCAGAAAGGAAAACTAAGTACGCCGCGACTTGATCCAACAGCTTTTCTTTCAATGTTTCCTCAACTATACGCTGTAGTTTATGCCATTCTTCGATTTTGTTGGCTCTAAGGAAGGAAGCTTTGCATTGAGCAAGAACATTCGTGAGATCAGTTTTGGTGTGTGAACCAGGTTGATCTGTGAAATATGCCACAAGATCATGTGCTATGCTTCGTACATATTCAGGCCCAAATTCGGAAGGGACTAGTGAATGAACGAGCCGATTTAGATAGACTTTCACTAATTGCGCAGTATCCAAACTCATATACGTCTTTATGAGATGACTGTTTTGTTGATGTTTCTCTCGTAGCGCGTTGGTTGTGCATACAATCATTGAGACAAGGCGTTACTCGCAACAACTTGACGTTTTACATTGGAGCAAATAAATGTGAAGACATAAATTCTCTTAAAAAAAATTGACGAAAGAATTAGGCATCCTCCAGCAAAAAAAAAAAATAAGAAAGTTTGAATAAAGATAATAAGAAAGACAAGAGATAAAATAAGTTAAGTAAGAGAATCCATTATGGTTCCTAGGGTCACAAACGAATACCAGAGCTGACCTCATTTGGTTCAATGATTGGGTCAACAACATTAGCATTCAAGTCATCGTCTGTTAAGCTCAATTGAGAGTCAGTCCAAATATGATGCACTGGAGCAGCCGAGGAGTCTCCAACACCACATAAGCCACCTCTTCTTTCCCAGTCGGTGATTCTTGGAAGATCCAATTCATTAAAAACGGAGTCGACGGCTTCGATCAACTGGTGAGCGAGTTGAGGTCCATGTCCAGGGGTCGGAGTGATTCTCAATCTCTCTTCACCAATAGGGACTGTTGGAAAGTTGATCGCTTGAACATAAATATTGTGTTTGGTCAATAGCAAGTCTGAAGCTTGTTTCGCATCAGCAGCATTACCAATCAACACCGGCACAATGTGTGAAGGGTTTGGAATAACAGGAATACCGATGTTGTTGAAGTTTTCCTTAACGTATCTGGTGTTCTTTTGTTGCGCGATCCGGTCCTTCAAAGTGGAGCGTTGATACCTGATTGATGCAGAAGCACCAGCCATAACAGCAGGAGGTAAAGAGGTGGTAAAAATAAAACCAGGAGCGAAGGACCGGAACCAGTCAATCAAGTTTCGCTTGCCAGTAATGTAGCCACCCACGACACCGTAGGCCTTTCCTAAAGTTCCTGTGACCATGTCAATTCTATTCATGACCAGTTCAGGTCTGATTGTGTTCAAACCTGCCTTCAAATGTTCTTCAAAATTCAAGTGTTCCGCCACACCAGCTCCGTGAGGTCCATACATACCCACTGCATGAACCTCATCCAAAAAGGTCATGGCGCCATACTTATCAGCTAAATCACAAATGGCTTCAATAGGCGCAATAGATCCGCACATAGAATAAACAGACTCGAAAGCAATCAACTTTGGAGTTGACTTCGGGTACTTGGCCAATCTGCTTTCCAAATCAGCAAGGCTATTGTGCTTGAAAATCTCCTTCTTCGCTCTAGAGTTACGAATACCTTGAATCATTGAGGCATGGTTCAACTCATCGGAAAAGATCACCAAGTCTTTCATTTTCTGGCCCAAAAGTGAAAGAACAGCATCGTTCGCAACGAAACAAGAGCTGAAAACTAATGCTGCTTCATGCTTGTGCAAAGCTGCAAGCTCAGCCTCTAACTTGATCGCATTTCTGTTATGGCCCGCAATGTTTCTTGTTCCTCCAGCACCAGCACCATACTTGTCCAAAGTTTCACGCATTGCCTTCAATGTCTCTTTGTTTGTTCCCATACCCAAATAGTCATTGGCACACCACACAGTGACTTTCTCAAACTCCTCAGTCATGTGGGCCTTTGGGAATTCCTTGGCCAAACGGTTAATGTTGTTGAAGAACCGGTATGACTTGTCTTTTCTCTTCTTGTCAAGTTCATCCACGATGAATCCGTCATAGTCAAATGCGGTTTCCTTGCTAGCCTTGTCCAAAAGTTCCAACTTATTGCCCACCAAATCAGCATCGCTGAGAGCGTATGGGCTAGATTGGCCACTGGAGAATGATGATGGGGCAGTCGAAGCCTTGTTTGTCTTTGACGCCATCGTGTACTCCCTCACAGACAAGGCAGTACCGGCAAAAGGACAAGCACGAGCATGCTTAGTTAAAGAGGACGTTTTAGTCATCTGACGAAGGGCCTGAGTGGATTGAGACCTCACAAAGGGACACACCTTGAGAGAGGCGCGGGTGAGTGATTCCATAGTTGATACGTTTAAGCTTATGCCGATTTTTTTGAATTTATAACGTAAGCAGATATCTGGGTGTAGAGAAGGCAGAAAAAAAAAACCAGTGCGAAGTATGTCTGTCTTTGGCCAAAAAAACCGGCTAATACGCACACTATAGAGCATGAGCGCAGTTCTAACTGGTTAGCGAACTTCATCTACTATTTGTGCTCGGAAAAGATGGCAGGAAGCGAAAAGTAAGCAGACTTGACATAATACTTAAGTCTTCACATTTATTGGATACATCTAGATCGGTCAGTATATATTCAAAAAAGTTCATTTTTCGATGACTGACCTTTCTCCGATCTCTGTTCTCGTAACCCCGCAGTCCAATGAATGTGCACCACTTACATTTGCTCATGACACCGTTGGCTGTTTGAATTCACATTGTTGTTTAATACGCGCGGCTATCAATGTGACTCATATCTGCTTTGTGTGAAGCAGAAAAAAATAAGCGACCCCGGTGAGGATCGAACTCACGATCTCAAGATTAACAGTCTTACGCCTTAGCCAGCTTGGCCACGGAGTCCTCTTATATTCGGGAATTATTATGTAGCATTCCAATAAAGTCAATATATAGTGAAGTTTATGTTCCCAATTTTCACAACTGCTTTGGAGAATCTCACGCGAAGGTGTGAGAGAAATGCTCCCCCTTTCTCTTGCAAATCTGCTCAGGTACTTTCAGGCATAATCCTCAAATTTGCGGCAATAACTACTTGGTGCTTCTACATCATTCCACAACTAAATTGTTGGAGTTGATTCTATTTCTAAAACATTGTAAATTAAACCTAACCCAGCCAGAGGTAAACTATATATTCAAAAGTACATTAATTAACTTGAACGAATAATTTACTCTTCTTCTTCTTCATCATCCTCAGCGATGGAGTAGAATTGCAATTGGTATTGGTTCTTCTTGACAGAAACGAATCTGATCCAGTCTCTGAGCTGGTTCTTCTTCAAGAATCTCTTGGTCAAGTACTTCAAGTACTTACCGGAGAACTTGGTGGTGGAGACAACGATGACCTTGTTACCTTCCTCGGTGACAGAAACGGTCTCACCCAAGTTACCGATGATACCGTCAACCTTGATGTGTTCAACCAAGTACTTAACGTAAGCCTCTTGGTCGAAAACGGCGTTTTCGACTGGAGCAGAAGTGTCAACGACAAACTTCTTAGCAGCTTGAGTGTTCTTGGTGGTCTAGATCCCTGTTAGCCTACCGCACTATTATCTGACACCTAAAGGTGTCATAGATAAAGACAGCATAGCCCCCGGGACGGGTTTTCTGTGCAATAAAAGCTAGTTACTTGAACGAAAATTCATCCATTCGAAGCAAATCAATAATACAATCATTGAAACTAAAATTAATAGACTGGAAAACCCGCACAAGGTGGTGAAACATGTCGATATCTATCACGGAACTTGAATGATACATACAATTGGAGCCATTTTTGTTGATGAGAAAGAAACAGGAAAAATCTCAATGATAATTTCTTAAATGAAAAATTTAGGTGGTGCGCACTTGTGCAGGACGCTACTGCCAATTCCCAGTCCTTAGGGTTGGTACCCTCATAATGTACACAGCACGTGAGTGACTCAAGTGACTCAAGCGGCCTAGCCAGCTATACGACTCATATGATTCATGACTCCGCAATTATTCGTAACCAATGAAATAATGCTGATAACTGCTTAATTATACGCACGCAAATATTGGTCTTATGATGCTAGTATATATACATACACTTCAACGTGTAATATTGATTTATTTTCTCATCTTTTCATTATTTCTTTCTTCTATTCCTAATGTTCTTCGCAATTGAAAGGAGTCTTTGCAGTTTGAGTGCACGGCGGTTTTTAGCTCATGCACTCAAAGCAGATCATGGTTCAATTCAACCCAACGCTCCTAAATATAATGAGTTGCTCAAAACTGCCTTAAATTCTGGACCTCGAAATGATTGGACAAAGGCCCAAATCAAATCTATATATGAAACCCCCCTTCAAGAATTAATTTTCAATGCCCAAATCCAACATCGAAAATTCCATGATCCTTCAGAAGTTCAATTGTGCACTTTACTCAGCATCAAGACTGGTGGATGTACAGAAGATTGTAAATACTGCGCTCAGTCTTCCAGGTATGACACTGGCACAAAGGCCGAAAAGATGATCAAACTAGAGGAAGTCAAAAAAGCAGCTATCAAAGCCAAAGAAAACGGATCCACTAGGTTTTGTATGGGCGCCGCTTGGAGAGACATGAATGGGAGAAAATCGGGCTTGAAGAGAATTTCAGAAATGGTCAAATGGATCAATGATGAGTTAAAAATGGAGACTTGCGTTACTTTGGGAATGCTTGACAAGGAACAAGCCGATACACTTAAAACCGCTGGATTGACAGCCTACAACCACAATATTGACACTTCTAGAGAGTATTATCCCAAGGTAATCTCCACAAGGAGCTATGAAGACCGTCTACAAACTATCAGAAATGTTCAAGAAGTGGGCTTAAAGGCGTGTACGGGTGGTATTTTGGGCTTGGGTGAAACCGAGGACGATCATGTGAGTTTCCTTTATACCTTGGCTACCATGGACAAGCACCCTGAGTCGTTACCTATTAACAGATTGGTTCCAATTAAGGGCACTCCGATGGAAAAGGGAATGTCTGAGCTTTCCTCAGATCTGAAAAGGAAATTGAAATTTGATGCTATCCTCCGCACTGTCGCTACTGCTCGTCTTATAATGCCACAATCAATTATTCGTTTGGCTGCCGGCCGTTACACGATGCAAGAGAACGAACAGTTTTTGTGCTTTTTGGCTGGTTGCAACGCCATCTTCACTGGAGAGAAGATGCTCACAACCATGTGCAATGGGTGGGAAGAAGATACTGAGATGTTGCGTAGATGGGGCTTGAAACCAATGAAGCCTTTCAGTAAGAAACCAACTACTTAGATAAAAAAAAAATAATTATCGTCAGTACCTCCAAGTGTATCGTAGGAATGTGTGATCCTGCGTATGTTGTGTATCGTTAACACTGTGGATGCAAAGCTTATCTGCCAACGCGCGAAATCATCTTGACTTGTGAGTCACTTTTCCACTTCTTCTGTTCCATGTTTGGAAGAACATTTTTACGGTCTACTAGAAGTGGAATTCGCCGTTACTCTACTGCGCCAATAAATTCAAGGGCAGGGCTAGTTTTGACGGTTGCATTGACTTCTCTTTCTGTGGGAGCAGTGTCTTATCTATTCGGTCGCAAACAAATACAAGATAACCCACCTGAAGGCTTGTTCCCCCATTCGTCGACAACTAAGTTATCACAGATTTCTACCCCTCGTTACTGTACTGATTCTGAATTAGAACAGGCTATCGCAGAAGTGAAAGCTGCTATCGGTGACTCTAAGGTTACTAATACTGCCATTGAAATTGAGGCACATACAGACAATTATTTCACACCACATGCTCCCTTAGCGCATGAGAAGCCACGATGGGTTATTTATGGTACATCTACTGAAGAGATTTCTCAAATTATGAAAATTCTTCATAGGTACAATGTGCCGGTAGTTCCATTCTCTGGAGGCACATCTTTGGAAGGGCATATATTCTCAACTAGACAGGGTGTTTCCTTAGATACAAGTCGCATGAATCGAATCCTCCAAATAAACCATGATGACTTGGATGTTGTGGTTGAGGCCGGGGTGAATTGGGTCAAACTCAACGAAGAAATGCAAGATAAGGAATTGTTGTTTGGTTGTGATTGCGGCCCTAATGGCTTAATTGGTGGTATGGTGAACACAAATGCGTCGGGCATCAACGCATCTCGATATGGGGCCATGGTTCAGAACGTCATCTCTCTCACAGTTGTTTTAGCTGACGGTACTATAATTAAGACAAAACAGAGACCTAGGAAATCCAGTTCTGGTTACAACTTGACGGGGCTTTTTATTGGTAGTGAAGGAACTTTGGGTATTGTCACTGAAGCCACAGTAAAGCTCCATGTGAAGCCCGCATATGAAACAGTGGTAGTTGGACAGTTTCCTAGAATCTTGGATACTACCAACACTGTGGCAGAACTTTTCCGCAGAGGTATTCGTCCCGAGGCTATAGAACTTTTAGACAAAGACATGATGCATTGTATAAATTACAGTGGCTATTGGACAAAGGAGTGGCTAGAGGTGCCGACGTTGTTCTTCAAGCTTGGTGGGCTAAGCAAATCTGTGGTTGATGAAACGTTAGCTGTGGTAAAAGAGGTGTCAATGCAGAATAACTGTAAGGATTTTATCACAGCCAAGGATAAGAAAGAAGAAGAAGAATTATTCAGCGCCAGAAAGAATGCTTTTTACGCGATTCTTAATTATGGAAAAAATGAGATTCATGAGGACGTAAGATTGTGGGTCACAGACGTTGCCGTTCCGCTTTCAAATCTATCCCTGGTCTTAGAAAAAATCCGGCAGATGATTGTGGAGTCTGGGCTTCAATCAGTAATTTTAGGTCATGTGGGCGATGGAAACTTCCATGCCGACATCTTTTATGCTCCTTCACAGAAAACCGAGTGCCAAGCTCTTATCGACAAGATTACGCTTCTCGGGTTGGCTAATGAGGGAACAGCAAGTGGGGAACACGGAATAGGCAACGGAAAAAGGAAGTATCTTCCAATAGAGTTGGGACAAGATGCTGTTGATACGATGCGGAAAGTCAAAATGGCGCTAGACCCAAAGAGGTTGTTGAATCCGGATAAGGTGTTCAAAATTGATCCGAATGACAACGGAGAGTTTTAGACTAAATTTAGAGACAAGACACAATTGCTGTATACTGTAACATGCATCTTTAATCAACGTAGTATTGTTTTAAGTTGCAACGTCGGAAGAAGAAATTAGTAAATGAACATACACGACGTAAATTGATACCCAGATAATATCCTTTAAGCGCTTGTTTGCATGATAGTGTATACTGCACATCGAATCGCTATCAAGGTTGAAAGTATAGTATATGCACACTTCGTACCCCTAAAACGGAGGTGAACGGAATTGGGATAGAGCGAGATTCATATACCAAAGTCCGGAAAGTGAGGAAAATTTGAAGAGATGCCATGATATACACAGCAAAGTAGCAAAAAAAATGTCAAAAGTATTTTATTCCGACTACTTTTTGTGTTTTTCGGTGAACGTTCCACTTTCAGGCAATCAGTCTTATCTATTCACGTGCCCGCGCGGGTACGAAATTTTCATGAGGAGGTAAAACTTATTCAACTGTATCTCCGAAGTGTTATCTTACCATCCGAATTTTGGGTCCATTTCTTGCTTTCTCCCTGGAAAATATAGTGGAAGCTATTTGAGATCATCAATAGTTCATCTGTCTCTATACTTTATCGCTTCTGTGGATAATTTGAGTAAGCTTTTGCGTTTCTTTCTGAGTTTCGACGCTACTTGAACCTGAAGTTTTTGTCACAAAAAGTGAGAACATAACATTACTATGGCCCAGAGTTTCACTGCCAAAAATATACACACAAAGCTAGATGAGTTGTCTATCGATTCACAGCAGAGTAACAAGTTGTCTCCCGAGAAGGGTTCTGGAGGGATTTCAACTAAATCTCTTTTATCATCGTCTTTAGCGGGTGAGAACCTCCAGAACACTTTTAATGACCAAAATGGCGTGTATTTCAATTCAGAAAGATTTACAGATGATCATCCAGAGCCAGAGCTATTAGCGACCTCGGTGGGAAAAGAACTCGATGGCAGATTAATTCCCTCATCTTCTACAATTTCGCTTTTGTCCTTGAACAATAACTCTTTGCAGGAAACATATCAAAATAGCAAGCCGACCCATTATCAGCAGCAGCAGCAGCAGCCCGCGCCACCCCAGTTTCTTGATCGAAAGAATTCGTTCAACACACTCATATCGCGCAACTCAATTACGCATTTGAGCCAACAAAGACTTCAACCGTACCTGAAGTTGACATCTCCCAACATTCCATCTAATCCTGAGTTTTACAGTACTACAAGCCCTAAAACTATACCTGTGGCTAGAAATCCAGTGTATCAAAATGCACCTGATTCGCCCAATCTAGACCCAACTTCGATTGGTGGGTCTCCTTCACGATTTTGGTTGAGCTCGCAAACCCCACCAAAATCTTTATCAAGCTCTCTTACGATGACTCGTCCTCAAGCTGGCTCTTTACAACAGCAACAACAACAACAACAACAACAACAACAACAACACCAAAATCAAGCACTCGTAAACAATCAAGTCCATGGTATGAATGTTGTATCTACGAATTCAGTTTCTAAGGCTATTAACATCAAGAATTCAGGAGGTGACTCTCCTGTTTTGATCCCCGTACAGACTCCGATTGAAGACTTACCCATGACTCCATTGTACTTGAACTCGGATAAAAATAGTTACTTTGTATTTACTAAAGACAGTCACGGAAGTACGCGACATAGCAAAGATTTCAGATACAGAAAGGATATTGGTGATGATTATCTTGACGAGAAAGATGAATGTGACTATGATGAGGAAGAAGACCAAAAGGACATCAATATGGACTGATACGGAAACTAATAGTCTTGGTGCTGGGTTTTTTTTTTTTTTAGTTTTTGGTAAATGGAGATAGTTTAGTCATAGGGTAATGTACAAAGGATCAACTACGTCTTGTCTTTTCTGTCTTAGGGTTCTTCGTATGGCGTTGATTGAATAAAGTATATTTTTCAGTGGCGCACTATCACTTCGATACATTGAGACGTGATCGCGATCCCACTATTCTTATCCTTAAAACAAGAGAGTCCAACAATGTCTACTTATGAGGGTATGTTCGTTCGACTAATTCTACAACGTTCGCTCAATACTAACATCTAGATGATCATAACTTACAAAGCGAACGAGACACTGCTAGGAATACGGACTCCCGGCGACAACACCCTTCCCTTTCTACAATTTTAGATTCGTTTATGTCCCATAATTCTCAAGATGGAGAACGCCTTAATGGTCGGGAGATCTTTACCCGAGCTCTACGAATGATGTCATCTGACGATGAAGGATCTGAAAGAATCCAGAATTTCCTTTCTTCGTTCGAGAGTGCGGGCCCAGATTTTGGTGCCCAGAAAGGTATATCCGAGGATTTTTTGGACTCTTTGGAAAGAGTTGATGTCAAAATTTTAGCGGAGGGGGCAGACTGTCCAATATGCACCAATAAGTTTGTTGACAATGATTACCCATTGGTTGTTAAACTTCCGTGCCACGTACAAGGGAAGACAAAAAAGGAGCATATATTCGATTTGGATTGTATCGCACCTTGGTTAAAAGCTAACTCTACTTGTCCGCTTTGCCGATTTAACCTTAACGAAGTTGACAAGATCAGAAAAGAGAGACTTGAAGAGGAATTGAGAAAGGCTCGTAACAATGATAGCGAAGAAGAGGAGGACGACGAGGAGGATTGGGGATTGTATGGTTGATTATCATTGCCTACAGTAGCGATCGCTACTGAAATCCTGAATCAAGGAAACTATGTACATTAATAGCAAGCTTGTACCGCCATTATTCTGCTTTGTCGATATACTGTTTGAAAGTGTCCGACTTCAATAATTCCTGAACCTTTGCAGCAATTGGGTCCGTGGAATCTGAACTGTATGCTTCTGGTAACTTCATATCATCACTGGTCAATGTGGCCAATTTCTCAGCAAAATCAAGCGATTCTCTCGTGTGAACTTTTGCCATGTACTTGACACTATCAAAGGCATGCTTGTTTATATACGACAACCATAAATCCAAAATTTCAGGATTTGCATCGTAGGCGATCAACAGCCGGTTGAAGGTGACTCTATGGAAATTCTCTTTGGATTTAGCCTGAGCAAACGGAGACTTAATCACTGTGTACAACCGCTTTTCCGTCTTTAATGTATGTACCTTGGAGCATGGAATTCCCAAGAAAAAAGCTGCTCTGGCAGCAAATTCAGAAGCTCTGATAATGTCCTTTTCGTCGTACCCTCTAAATTTGATCTCAGCGACTTTATGGCCATGCGTACGGGGAAGTCTCATAGGTTTATACTGCAATAATTCAACGTTGAGCGGAATAGGCCGTTTCGTAGATGTGTCCACATCTTCTTTTATGATTTTAGGTTCAAAAGCAAACTTTTCTTTCAATAGCGAGTTCCTGAATTCTTTGGCTTCAACTTCTTCTGCGTGCTTCTTGTTGACGAGTTCCTTTGGTGAAAGAAATTTGCCTTTTGGTGCGGTAGATTCCTTAACAGTCACACTGGAACGAAAAAAACGGACAGACCAGATTGCAGCCCTAAACGTTGAACGTCCGATCATCATCAATTTTCAAGTGTTGGTTGAACAAAGTCTTGAGTTGTAGGTGAGCGAAAAAAATTGTCTGCAGTCAAACCAGACCATACATGTCTCACGTGCATATTTGGGAAAGAAAGATTACTTCACCCTTTAGGACCAAATGCATGGAAACTAGTGAAAATTTGTTTGGTATTTGCCATTTGCTAGTGGCTATGCATTTGTTTGCCTTGGATAAGCCACGAGAAGGTTTGCCCATTTGAAAAGGTTAAGCGAAGACGCTCAAGCGTAATCGTACCCCATTTTCCTTCTACAGAAGCTTGAAAGTAAAGACGATATTAACCATCATCGTATGTTGACTCACCCAAACGATGCATAGGAAGTAGAAACCAGTGATCTAAAGGTTTGTTTTGTCAACTTGCAGTCTGCAGGTGAGCATCGATATATTGAGATGCCATAGGATAAGTTTCTACTTCAGCATGGGAAAAGCTAGCAAGGATAAAAGAGACCTCTATTACCGGAGAGCAAAAGAAGAAGGATGGAGGGCTCGGTCTGCTTTTAAGTTGCTACAGATCAACGAACAATTTAACATATTTGATGGGGTTCGCAGAGTGGTGGACCTATGCGCTGCTCCTGGTTCGTGGTCACAAGTTTTGAGCCGGGAATTGAATAAGAATGGGGACAAGAAAGAAGCGAAAATTGTTGCTGTGGACTTGCAACCCATGGCACCTATCGAAGGTGTGACGTGTATCCAAGCCGATATCACACACCCAAAAACCTTGCAGAAGATTTTAGACTTGTTTGGAGGAGAACCAGCTGATTTTGTATGTAGTGATGGTGCTCCTGATGTGACTGGATTACATGATTTGGATGAATACATTCAAGCTCAGTTGATCTTGTCGGCTTTGCAATTAACTACTTGCATCCTCAAGCCAGGTGGTACGTTCGTGGCTAAGATTTTCAGAGGGAGAGACATTGATTTACTCTACAGCCAGTTAGGGTACCTCTTTGAACGAGTTATTTGCGCTAAACCTCGTTCTTCTCGTGGTACTTCGTTAGAGGCTTTTATCGTTTGCTTGGGATACTCGCCTCGGCCAGGCTGGAATCCCAAGCTTGAGCTCACCAAATCAACTGAAGAGTTTTTCGAGGATGCAGGTATTGGTAAAAGCTACATCTTGGAAAACATGGACTTACCTCAGTTAGAAGAAAGAGATATCTCTACCTTTATTTCATGTGGTGACTTGAACGAAGGCGATTCTGATGCCACTTACAGCTTGAACTCTAGTGCCGAGAAACGCAATCTACAACCAGTTCAAATGCCAACTGCACCACCATACAAGAAAGCTTTGGAAATGAAAAGAAATGGTGGTCTTGCCAAGAGGTAAAATACATAATTGGATGCAACGGAAGAAAAAATAACAAAGAGAATAATTGTGAATACCTCTAATTTATTGCGTATTAAAAAATTAACTAAGCGGTAGGAACCTCGTCGCCCTTGGTAAATGCATCAGGCTTCAAGGTTGGGAATAACAACACTTCCCTAATAGTGTTAGAGTTGGTCAAGAACATGGCCAACCTGTCGATACCACATCCCCAACCGGCTGTAGGTGGCAAACCATATTCCAAAGCGTTACAGAATGTTTCGTCGATCAACTGCGCCTCATCGTCACCTTGATCCTTTTGTCTGGCTTGTTCTTCGAATCTAGCTCTTTGGTCGAATGGGTCGTTCAACTCAGTGTATGCATTACAAATCTCCTTAGTAGCAACAAAAACTTCGAATCTTTCACACAAGCCGGGAATCTTCCTGTCCTTCTTGGCCAATGGAGACATCATTTGTGGGTGACCGAAGATGAAAGTTGGATTAATGGATGCGTCTTCAAGCTCACCCACCAACTTGTCCAACATTCTTGCATTCGTCAATGGTGGCGCACATTCGAGGTTGTTGTCCTTCAACAACTTCTTCAAGAAGTCACCAGTCTCTGCAGTGTGTAATTGGTCTCCTGGTGGAAACTTGACATTGTAGATCTTTTCTAATTCCTCAATCATGTTGATTCTCTTCCAAGGTCTAGCAAAGTCCAAAGTCAAAGCCTCACCCTCGGGTCCATCAGGATGGTAAGTGACCTTGTAGTCGCCAGTGATTTCCTTCACCATTTCAGAAAACATCAATTCAGTCATGTCCATCAAGTCATAGACATCTGCGTAAGCTTGGTAAAATTCACAGGTAGTGAACTCTGGGTTGTGGGTCATGTCAATACCCTCATTTCTGAATTGACGGCCAATCTCGTAAACTCTGTCCATTCCACCGACGACCAATTCCTTCAAAAACAATTCAGGTGCGATTCTCATGAACATTTCCATGTTCAAGTCGTTATGGTGAGTGACGAATGGCTTGGCAGTGGCACCACCAGCAATGACATTCAAGATTGGGGTTTCGACTTCGATAAAGTCTCTGGAGTCCAAGAACTTACGAATGTAAGAAATAATGGCCGATCTAACCTTAAAACGGTCTCTGACAGAGTCATTAACAATCAAGTCCAAGTATCTCTTTCTGTATCTGGCTTCTTGGTCCTTGAAACCGTAATGCTCAGTTGGCAACATGTGCAAACAAGGCGTCAACAATTGGACAGAAGTAGCAAAAACGGAAACTTCACCCTCACCACCCTTGGCAGGGGAAGTTCTACCTGGGTAGCCGACGACACCAATAATGTCACCTCTTCTCAAGTTTTCGTGCTCCTTCTCGTAAATCTCCAAAGATTCAGCGTCCTGAGCCTGAGCCATGATTTGAACTTGGACACCATCGCCCTTCAAAACGTAGAATCTCAACTTGGAGCCCGATTCTCTCTTGGTCATGATTCTTCCAGTGACCTTAACCTCAACATCCTTGAGGGTTTCACCTCTCTTCAAGGAGGAGTACTTCTCAACAAACTGAGGAACAGTCAAAGTACGGTGGAACTTGTGGGGGTATGGGTTGAAAGCTTCTGGGTCTTCGTTGTTTTGCTTTCTGAATTCTTCGATTTGACGAGATCTGATGTCAAAGTATTGGTTAGGGTTCAAGTCAGCCATGATGTCTTTCTTCTTTGGTTGCTTGTTCACGTTTTGCTTGGCCTTTTCAGCCTTCTTAGCCTCGATTTGTCTAGCCTTTTGTCTCTTCTTCAATTCAGACTTCGAGACGTGTTCTCCGGTAACATCGTCCAAGTAGGTCTTGGCGACTTGTTCGGTGACTTCATTCACTGGGTCAGACATGGTTTGTTTGGTGTAGATAAAAATTTTCGCATGTTTCAAACTCTAGTGCAAATTGCCCTGCGTAGAACCAGAACTTGACTCACAGAAGACCTCTCTCATAAGGACCTACAGGTGTATAGAAAATGAACTCTATTGAAAATGTAGTGACTTCACTTCCTGCTATTCGAACGGATAAATTACCACTGAATACACTGCATTAATTGTCTTTCACCTTTTTTTATTACCAAATTTGTGGTTTTTATTTACACAATATTCTAGAAATGATTCAAAAACTGAAAAACGCGCCAGGAGATTACTTGATCATTATGTGAAATATTAAAGACGTTCGGAATACGAAAGGTTAAAATGATGAGAACTTGCTAGCATTCACTCATTGATTAAAGACTTTTATAAGTCAAAAATTTTATATGTCAAATATTTTAAAGGACATATTACTGGTCACAAAACTGATGCTCATTCATTCTTCTGTTTCACAATTGTCAAATGGACTAGGTCACTTGAACATGCCTTGGCAAGCCTATCCCTTTGACTCTCCGTCTGACCAGTGCTTTTGCTGCACCTTCTATCTCCTACTCCCAGTATCAAATACATACGTGTTGAGATGTACGGGTGCAACTTGTGCAAAAAAAGTGTGAAAATTTTACTACGGTTCTTAACCTTTAGCTCATACCAAATATGGCAACTAAACAGTCCGGCAAGGTTTATCAAGCTCCAACTGCCACAAGCATCGAAATCGAGGGTAGTGTTTTGTTGTCTGTTCTCAGACACACTTCTGAAAACTACCCATCTTTGTATTCTGGCTCCCTTTTGGGTTTTGAAGATGACAACGGATCGATTGACATCACCCATGCTTACCCTTTCCCTTACCCAGATCAATACGAGGGTGGATCTTTGCGTTCCAGAAGCGGTAGCAAGTACCAACAAGAAATCTTGGAGACTTTGAAGACTTTGGGTCAGGGTGTAGAATTTCAAGGATGGTTTCAATCTACCATTTCAGGCAACTTTGTCACTTCCCTGTTAATTGAAGCATTGGCTCAGCAACAGTTGGCTAATAAGAATACTTTCATTTTGATTCACAACATGGCTTCCATCGGCAAAGTTGATTTGAAAGCAATCAGATTGTCCGAGAACTTTCTCACCACTTACTTGGAAGGTAAATGGAAGACAAAAGATTTGGAAGCCCATAAGTTGTCATTCTTCAATATCTTTGAGGAAATTGGCATCACCATTCACAACCAGCACTTGGTGAACTTGTACTTGGCAAGCGCTGAACCAGAAGTTACTGCAAACGAGTTTGACAACTTAAATTTCTCGTCCAACTCGAACATCACCACCCAGTTGTTGGAGAACTTATACAGCCAAATCGATTCTTTCAACTTTGATCAAACCAACTTTAACTACTACCAGAGACAATTACAAAAGGAACACACCAAGATCCTCCAGTGGAAACAGAACAGAAAGTTGGAGAACGCAGAAAGAGCTAAGATTGGGGAGTCTGAATTGGACCCAGAAGAATGGCAATCAATCTTCAAGTTGCCAGCCGGTCCCTCTAGATTCAACAATACTTTGTACTCTAGATCTATTGACGAATTTGCTGATGACATATTGAAGAAGTGCGATGAGGAGTTGGTAAAGAGTTTCGCCATCGAAAGAAAGTTGACTGCGAGCAACTAAAAATTATGAGAAAACTTCATGTCGTGGGAAAGTTCTCCATTTGTAGATTAATTCATTTACCGGTTAATACAAGTTACAAGCAATGTGATTTCCTATAGATTCTGCAACAGACACTGGAGTTGAGAACTAAATATAGAAGTAAAACTAAGCCTGATTATAGGTTCATGTTTTCGTGTTTAGTTGAGCTTTTCGTTTCAAGCGGGGCCGGAGATAGTGTATCTTTCCTGCAAATGCGCAATGGAAGAATGGAAGCGATCCGCTATTTACATCGAAGTAATGGAGTGATCACAATTTCGGATGCAGGCACTTTGTCGCTTTTAAAACAACATCATCTCTTTTCCTTATTAGGTATACTCAAAGTTAAATTTGCTATTTTTACACTATGGGAAGACCAAAAGTACGTTACCAATTTACCTTCGTTCTTGCTTCACAGAATCCATAAGTCTGTCTCCAAGGTGAGTCCAAAGAAACTAACCACTCAAGTATATTCTATTAGTCAGACATGGTGAATCCGAGGGGAATTGTGATAAATCGGTTAACCGATATACTCCAAACCATAAGGTATGCCTTACTGAGCAAGGTCATTCTCAGGCTCTTCATGCCGGTGTGGTTTTACGAGAATTTCTCAGCCAGCTTGACATGAAGCTGGAGGACGGAAAGAATCCAAGAAGCGTTCTTTTCTACACATCCCCTTACGCGAGAGCAAGACAAACATGCCAAGGTATTATTGATGGGATTGAAGACTTGGAGGGAGTTGATTTTAGAGTGAGTGAAGAGCCTCGAATGAGAGAGCAGGATTTTGGAAATTTCCAAAGTACTGCGGAAGAAATGGAGAGAATATGGGGACAACGAGCACATTACGGACACTTTTTTTACAGAATCCCACATGGGGAAAGTGCAGCTGATGTGTATGACCGGATTGCTAGCTTTAATGAGACTCTATTTAGACAGTTTCTGCGGGACAGCTTCCCCAATGTCTTGGTCTTGGTAACGCACGGGATTTGGGCACGTGTCTTTCTAATGAAATGGTTTAGGTGGAGCTACGAGGAGTTTGAGTCTCTTAGAAACATTCCACATTGTCAGTTCTTAGTCATGAAGCAAGGCCCGGACATGAAATACCAACTTAAAACACCGCTAAGAACCTGGGACGAGTTACCGGACTCCGATGTCGAGGAAGAATTACGAAAAGAGTTTGCCCTGGAAGTGAACTTCAATAGTAAGAACAAACTTTTGAATCCCGAAGACCTTGACATTGCCAGTATTTTGCGGGCACAAACTGAAGCCATTCGGGAGAGCCGAGTGAAAGATCAGGAAATTAAGCAAGCATATGCACAATCCATGAACAAGTACAAACAACTTTCGAAGTTCATGCAGAACAATCAAAGCGTAACAAACAGCGTGGAAGATGTTAGCTCTGGTTGTTGAGTGATCCTCTAAGCGCATGCTCTAGATACTGTCGCTGCATCCGCTTGAAAGGATCCGTCACATGATGGGGTTCCTATAATGTGCACTACAAGAAATCTGCTCATTGCTTTTACCCTCATCAAGTAAATATCGGTTTATGGAAGATAAAGCTTCCGATGATTTGGCCAAGGAAAACTGTCGGGGCCATTTAATGAGTTTGACTATTTCTTCAAGTTCTTTTTTGTCAAACCTTCTACTTTCACAAGTCCAGACTTAAAATTGGACATGCCTTCTGTATGCAGAACACAAACTGCCCGGTCACCCTCGGAGGTGAACGGCCCACACAGTTTCGTCTGGTGAGGACCGCCAAATGCATAATATATATAGCACCAGTGCGAGCGACTTTTCGTTACTTTTCTTCTTTCCTCAGTAGATTTACTACTTTCATATACATCAAAAAAATATCAATCAATTACAATGGCTCGTCAATTTTTCGTCGGTGGTAACTTCAAGATGAACGGTACCAAGGAGTCGATCACTAAGATCATTGACAACTTGAACAAGGCTGACTTGCCAAAGGATGTTCAAGTCGTTATTGCTCCTCCAGCTCCATACCTCTCTTTAGCTGTTGCTGAGAACAAGCAATCCACTGTTGCTGTTGCTGCTCAAAACGTTTTCAACAAGGCCTCTGGTGCTTACACTGGTGAAATCTCGCCAGAACAATTGAAGGACTTGGGTGCCACCTGGACTTTGACTGGTCACTCTGAGAGAAGAACCATCATCAAGGAATCCGATGAATTCATTGCCGAAAAAACCAAGTTTGCTTTGGACTCTGGTGTCAGCGTAATTTTGTGTATTGGTGAGACCTTGGAAGAAAGAAAGGCCGGCATCACCATTGAGGTTTGCGCTAGACAATTGGACGCCGTTTCCAAGATTGTTTCCGACTGGACTAACATTGTTGTTGCCTATGAACCAGTCTGGGCTATTGGTACTGGTTTGGCCGCTACCCCACAAGATGCTCAAGACACCCACAAGGAAATTAGAGCTCACTTGGCCAAGACCATTGGTGCTGAGCAGGCTGAAAAGGTCAGAATTTTGTACGGTGGTTCTGTCAACGGCAAGAACGCTCCAGAGTTCAAGGACAAGGTTGATGTTGACGGTTTCTTGGTTGGTGGTGCTTCGTTGAAGCCAGAGTTCGTGGACATCATCAAGTCCAGATTGTAAGTGATGATAAGCAATGATCAATAAACTAAGCTATGTTCTGTATTAAATTTAGTACTCGAGTAGTATCCGCGAGCACTTCAGATTCCTCCTCGACCAGCCGTCCGTTGGCTCTACTTATGGTAGACAATACCTTTCGTAACTGCTCATAGTACTCCTGCAGTCTTCCAGATACGAGAAATTCATCTAAAGGCAAATCCGTCTCTGCCAAAGTCTGAGCATCACTCAAAGCCTTCACCAACTCCTCGAGTGTGTCCCCTTTGTTTGCATTTATGATGTTGGAGAAAGAAAATGCAATTTTTCGACTTTGCTTTTCAAACGTACGAATCCAAACTTGTGCCTGTTCTAATGATCCAGAATACGAATGTAGAACGACGAGAGATATGGCATCGTAGTTCTGGTTAAGTAAATCAAACAAAGCGCCATGTGCTTTCACACAGTGTAGCGACACCGACACTTGAAGCTTATGGGCCAAGGCTAACTGAGTCTGCAACACTCTTAGTTGGTGTGACATAGATACCTTGCACTTAGTTAGTTTGATGTCTTCTGATACAGTCTGGTTTCCATAAAAACCATTAGAGGGTAAGCGGAAAGACTTGTCTAGTCCGATTTCGCCAATTCCATACCGGATTTTGTTTCTGTGGCATTCCTCCGCAATATGTCTTATACGAGCCATATGCGCATCCAAAGTAATGGGATGGGGCAATAGAGAAAGCAATTGGTCATCCGGAGCAGGTGAAAGACATTCAATATAATGTTGTTCCTTACTTAGATCAGGATCGAGAGTAAAAAGATGGGAATACCATGGGTGGATACCGAAGTACGGCATAATCGCCTTTGAGTGGTCGTGCTTAATTAAGTGCTCGAGAAGTGCTAGATCCAGATGATTGGTGGACATGACGCTGAAAGATTGGGGCCTCTGATCTCTTTCTTCTGATGAAATAAATGAAACCAATCTCTCAACATCTTGTACTGTAGCTTTCACACCGAGATGGCAATGGGTGTCACACACACAGTTGAGCATTTCTGTTGATTGTATGAGATCGGAGATTGTAGCACGGTGCGAAGTGAAACAACCTGTATGGAGAAAAGGCACCTGATGCGTTGTTTGAGCTCGTTAAAATCCCACCCGAGACAAAAACAGTATTACTCAGATTTTTGACATGAAACAATGTCTGTACAAAAGATTAGACATTCCTTTAGGCAATCGAGTGCATTAAAATAAAGTACTTGTCGAACTTTCACTATTGATTGCGGCAATATAGCCCACGGTTGCTGATTTATATGAGCAAGAGTGGTATAAGCACCGCAGCCTGCAGGATTTCCAGAACAATCATACGGTCAGACTTCATCGAATTTGCTCCCGATTCTCTTGATCGCTTCCTTTTAAACCAATAAGTTTCTCCAAACAACAATTATACAATTTTTATTTTTTCTTAAAAAGAGATAATCTAAGAACGTGTCGACCCCTTGAACAATGACTATTATCATTGGTTCTTTGTATGTACATGTCTTAACCACTCTTCCCGACTTTATACTAACATTTTAGATTTGCTCCTTACACGGTAAAATTTCAGGTCAGTAACTACAATGGTAAGTTTGAGGACCTGCAACTTATTGCTGACCAAGTGCTGCTGTCGGCTGAAATTGTGGCTCCTACACCTGTGGGGATCACAAATTCAATACTTCCATCGTTGAGTATCGCGACCACTGCAGCCCAGAGTCCAGCAGCTAACACTCCGCCTCTTTCGGGTAAGAAAGCTTCAGACTCTACTGCGGAGCAATTCTTCTACAAGTCACGGAAACTGTCGTCTGAATCTGGGAGCGCTCTAGCTGAGTCCTTGCAAGATAAACTAGGCCCTCAATTGGTCCAACCTCGTTCGAGATACTCGTCGCCGGTTGTTTCTAGCCTGGTGTCTGAACACAAAAAGGATTCTGATGGGATTGGCCTTCTTGGATTGAAGATGAATCGCTCAGGAACAAACTTGAGCGCCTTGAACCATTCATCAAGAAGCAACTCATTTAACGACGCGCCTCATCGCAGCCGTGGATCTGGTAGTAAACCATTCCTGGGACTTGCCCTCAACAACAACAGTAGTCATTCTCTAGTTATCGCAGAAGAGGACGAGTTAGAAAATGCGCCCGGAGAAGCAGGATATTTCGACCTGTCTGAAAATGCAGCAGAGGAGAAATTAGCACCTTACGGTGGATTCTCGAGGCCAAATTTGGAATCCAGCTTCTTGAATGAAGATAACGTGTTTGAACATGCGCCTTGGAAAATCGTGAGAACAGAGCAGGGAAATGGCTCCTTGTACAATGCCGTTAGAAATGCTAGGGAGAAAGGAGTGGTGAAGAATCGCAAGTGGGTTGGTGCATTGTCTCTGCCCACAGATGCTATCCCCGAAAAAGTACTTGAAAAGGTTGTATCTTCAATGTCCAAAGACTATAACTGTGAACCCGTCATAGTCGACGACATGACATTTCATGGCCATTATAATTCATTCTGCAAACAAATATTATGGCCTACATTGCATTACCAGATCCCCGATGATCCAAAGTCGAAGGCTTTTGAGGATCATTCGTACCATTTCTACAAATTATTGAATCAGATGGTGGCGGATAAAATAGTTGAAATTTACAAAAAGGAGAATTCTGGCTTGGAACCTGATGATCCTGAAAATGTCATCTGGATTCACGACTATCACCTTCTCTTGGTTCCAAAGATGGTGAGAGAACAGTTGCCTCAAGCAAAGATTGGATTATTTTTACATGTTTCTTTCCCATCGTCAGAAGTCTTCAGGTGCTTAGCGCAACGAAAGGCTTTACTTGAAGGAATGCTCGGCGCAAACTGCATTTCATTCCAAACGGAAGAGTATGTTCGCCATTTCTTGCAAACATGCAGTAGATTATTGTTATCCGACGCAAATGAGTTCGGTTTAATCCACGACGGAATTTTCACAAAAGTCAACATGATCCCTGTGGGTATTGACTCTGACGAATTGGAGAAAGTGTTAAAGTCTGATGCAGTGGTGGAATGGAAACAAATGATTAGGGAAAGGTGGAAGGATCAACGACTCATTGTTTCCCGTGATAAACTAGACAAATTGAGAGGCGTCAAACAGAAGCTTTTAGCTTACGAGAAATTTTTATTGAAGAATCCAGATTTCGTTTACACGACCAGCTTGATTCAAATATTCATTGGATCTTCAGATGATTTGAACTATGAGGCAGAAGTAATGCAGATTGCGTCTAGAATTAACTCATTGACGGAAAATATTTCTGATATACAGCCAGTGGTTATCTTAAACAAGGATATCCATTTCGAACAGTACCTCGCACTTCAAAGTGAAGCAGACGTTTTTATTGTTTCAAGTATGAGAGAAGGGTTGAACTTGACATGCCATGAATTCATTATCGCGTCGAAAGATAAAAAATCACCATTGGTTTTATCCGAATTCACAGGGTCCTCTCCTTTGCTCGATTGTGATGGAAATGGTGCTATTCTCATTAACCCATGGGATCAAGTTGGTTTTTGCGAAGCAATAAAATCTGCATTGACCATGGAAGGAAAGGAGAAGGAATTGCGTTGGAAGAACTGCTATGAGAAGGTAACGAAGCATGATTCTTTGAGCTGGATTGAAACATGCCTCCAGTCTGTGAATAAAGCGTGGAAGTTAGATAAAGAAAAGTCACTGGCAAACAAAAACCCTTTCAATGCTGAAGTTTTCAAGAAGTTCTATACCTCATCGTCCGGCGGCCGGCTATTCTACTTTAATTTGGATACACCTGCTGCTCATAATTCTTTATTTGGAAGTCAATCTGGACCTAGTAAAGGATATTTGGAGTATTCTAGAATTGGTCGTTTGTTGCAAGAGCTTATTTCAGATCCAAAAAACCATGTTTATGTTGGAAGTATCATCAGGAGATCAGAGCTTGAGTTGCTCTTCAAAAATGTCATAAACATTGGTTTAATTGCTGAAGGTGGCGGGTTTGTCAGGTTAATTGGCTCATCAAATTGGATATCAGTTTATGAGGAAGATGAAGTTGCCAACTGGAAGCCTCAAGTTTCTCTGCTAATTCATGCCAAAGTCGAACGTTTGCCGGGATCAATCGCTGTGATCGAAGAATGTACAATTCGCTTAGTGGCAGATTCTTCTATGGTCATAGACCAAAAGAGATGCATGGACGTCATGGGAGATGTCATGCAACATATCAATGATGCTTTCGAAGAGGTTGGAGTTCATGCTACAATCATCAACAACTCTGTTGTTGTTCAACAAAAGGATATAGCCTTACGCGCCATGAATTTCATCTTGACTTACTACACTACAGAAATGGACGCAAAGGGTTTGACGAAGCAATGGAATTTGAAGCCTGTCAAATCGACAACGGATACTATTTTTAACCACATCTCAACTGATTCTATCAACTATGAAAAGGAACGGGAGAGAAAAGGAGATTTGGTAACTTCATTTTTCTTTTCAGGCGGTCTCAACCCAATGGATGAATCCATTTATGAGTATGTCAACAATCTTACTAAGGACGGCACCATAAAAGATGCGATTACTGTGTCAGTTCATGGTGAGCGTGATGAGACGAGGACGTCCGCCTCCTATACTGCTTTAGGCCAGAACGAATTGTTTGGTATAATTTCAAGATATAAGCGTGCGTAAGATTAAATACATATATTGAATTAGAATTGCTGATCCTTGTAACTCGCTGCTGCAATTTTATTTAACTCATCAAATGCAGTGAAGAAGTCATTTTTCATCTTCTCAGAGTAGTTGCCGCTTCTATTCCAGTAATAATTGGCAAACTCTACTTCTGTTAATGCACTTTTACCACTCGGTCTATTGACGACCCAAAGCGTTTCCTTAGATTTTTTGTGCGTTTCTCTGTCATCCTCCATTCGAGAAAGGATTTGCTTCTTTGATAACATCAACTCGTTTACTTTTTTGGAAGGGTCACCTACTCTCGAAGGTCGAATGGAAAACATCTCAGATTCTGTAGTTTCATCGTCTCGATAAGGTTTGTTTTTCAAGAGCCTAATTCGCTCATAATGACTCTGCTTTCTCCTATGAAGAAGAATCTCCCAAGCTTGGATGACAGGATCCGTGGCGTCGATTTGAATCTCGTCCAAGTTAATTTCTGGATAACGAACATCCATATCTATGCTCTCAAGTTCCTCTTTGGAGAGTAATGATTCTATATTCTTATAGCGAGATTTGTACTCTGAGCAGTTCACGTTAAGGGATTCGGAAATATTGCATAGACTATTGAAAATATTGTTGAGATTTGGATTGCTGGATGCTGGTAGCACCTTTAATAGTATCTTTGGTAATGAATTTTTCAAGTTATGCACATAGGGATAATTGTAATGGGAATTTGTCTGCTGAGAGATATGAAATGATTCGTGTATCAAGACATCAATATATTGGAAGATGGTCGATTTCATGTTCAATTCAACTTTTTGATCATCAAGCGAATCCATAATCGCAAAATAAAGGTAGTCCTCGTTTTCAGAGTGCTTTAAAGCAAAATGGGCAGCTCGTAAGAGGTTTTGCTGTTGAGGCGACAAAGCCCTCAACATTTGTTGAAATTGAGTACTTGTTTCGAAAGAGTCCATTGCCTGGTTACCTATGCTAATGTGAGAATGATATTTGGTTAAGATGATTTCACATCCGTACACCACATTTTGACATTAGCATTGGTGCCTTGTGAACAAGTAAGGAATGGGTCAAAGTAAATGCTTACATGATTATATTGAAAAGCAACTGAGAGATTGAGAAGCACTTGAGCAGAGACAGATGCCATGCTGTAGATGTTGCATGCTAAATGTAAATTCAGCTTAGTGTTTTCTTCCTTTCAAAAGTAGGGGCACATCTCTCTCCAACGACAATGTGAATTTTAATGACAAGGTTGTCCCAGACACGCTAACCGGAAAAATGTCATAGTTAATAAGTTTTCTTCTCGTTATAGTAAAGCCATCATGTAGTGTAGTGTACATGTAGGAAAACATCAGTACACCATTAGCAAGTAGCTTGCATAAAAATTTTCTCTCTTGTGCTCGGAACTTTCTTTTCTCCTTTGAAACAACTTACAAAATGGGAAAATCTTCGAAAGGAAAGGGAGGTAAAAACAGAAGAAAGGGAAAGAACTTTAACGGTGGTCAAAAAAGAGAATTGATCCACAAAGAAGAAGGCCAAGAATATGCTCAAATCACCAAGATGTTAGGTAACGGTAGACTTGAGGTCAGTTGCTTTGACGGCATCAAAAGGATGGGTCACATCAGAGGTAAAATGAGAAAGAAGGTCTGGATGGGTCAAGGTGACATCATCTTGGTTTCCTTGAGAGACTTCCAAGACGATCTCTGTGATGTTGTTCACAAGTACAACTCGGATGAGGCTAGAACTTTAAAGAACATCGGTGAATTACCAGAAAGTGCCAAGATTAACGAAACCGACACCTTTGGTGCAGATGATGAAGAAGAAGTCAACTTCGAGTTCGGTGACGATGATGACGACGACGAAGATGACGACGAGTTGGATATCGACGACATTTAAGTGTCATTGTGCATTATAGAAGATAAAATATCTTAACTCTGGTGTTTAAGTACTTAATTTACATTTTACTGGCGAAAAATATTCTTATCCAACGTGGATACGTAAAATGACATGAATGTATTCAAGAAAATGCAAAGATAAATTATATTACTATAAGAGTTGAACTGTGCAAAAAGCTTAGTTAACCAAAGCAGAAGCGGTGGCGGACTCGTACTTCCAGTTTGGTGGCAAGACAGAAACGGTTCTGTAGTATCTAGCCAATCTGTGGATTCTGGATTCGATCAAAATCAATCTGAACTTGGAGTCCTTGTCCTTTCTGTTTCTCTCCAAGTGCTTTCTGACAGAGACAGCCTTCTTGATCAAGAAGTACAAGTCTTCTGGGATTTCTGGAGCCAAACCGTTGGACTTCAAGATTCTCAAGATCTTGTTACCGGTGACAACCTTAGCTTGGGAGACACCGTGAGCATCTCTCAAGATAACACCAATTTGAGAAGGAGTCAAACCCTTTCTGGCGTACTTGACAATTTGCTCAACAACCTCGTCAGAGGACAACTTGAACCAAGCTGGAGCGTTTCTCGAGTATGGAATAGCGGAGGAAGAAATACCTTTACCCTGATATTGTTAGTAAAAATGTAATGACATAAGAGCAAAACATTGAAGGCACCCAGACAAGCTGAGATGGTGGTCATAATAAAAAGAAGAACACGACCCACCAGAGTTCCCTTGAAAAAAGGTTTCTGAAGGACATGCATTTTCCCACATTCACGAGGAAAAATTAATCTTCCTCTTAGATGACCACCATTTGGTCTACAATAGTGGAATCAACCAGCTAAACGCAACAAACTTTTCCAAAGGGAGGGGAATGACATCAAGTACTAAAAGCTAGTCGACTATCCTCTGATTAGAGATAGCCACTTTTAGCAAGACTCAAATCCCAAGCTGTGCACCGAATTGATCCAGTTCACTATTCCACCATACCATGTTTCTAAGAAACAAAGTCACATACAGAAGAATGCATACGACCCATGGCTGCTGTGTGTGTTTTTTTTTCTGTGCTAAAAAGTTTTCCTGTGGGACTCACGCGAACATATATAGTCTTGAAAATTTTTCAGACAGGATTGGTACGCACACATCTCTTCGACCTTGAGAACCCGTTCTCAGTTATACATGGTGTACTCAGATTTTATAACAATGTTCATTTCTTGTGGTATACAGGGACAGCGCGAGGCCAAGCTTCACGGATGGGTCACCCCAACCATGTATACTAATGTAATTGTTCCTCCAAATCTTCGAAATCCTCCTCGTCTTCGATTTCGATAAGTCTGATGTTGTTAGTATAGAATGGAAAAAAAAAAAGAAATAGAAAAAGAAAAACTCACATACTGAGAAACTCCTGCCTTCTCCCGTATCAATTCAACAGCACCCGCGTAAAGCATTTTACTTTCTTGCCCGCAAGTTGGTGGCCGCCAGTAAAGAAGAACTAAAGGATTCTTTATTCTTCCATCATCTAACTTAATGGGGTAGGAAAGAATGACATATCTCGCACTGTTGTCTGGAAGTTCTTCTGTGAGCTCCTCTAAAGTGTCGATGGGCAGCTCATTTTCCTTTTGCACCTCGTAAGTCTTCTTGTCAATATAGTCTACAAGTCAGTACAGCTGCCCTTTTCACAGGAAGCGAAATACGTACAAATCACCGCTTGCATGGTGGTTGCCCGTGCGCTAGCAAACCTGAATTTGCGGAGATCCGATAATGTCTCAGAACTAAAGGTGTACAATGACGGCGCCTGCGAAAAAGTTAGTTAGAAGGAAGCTTGAAAATTCATGATGCAGTGTTCATCCATACCATTTTGAGCGTGGGATGTCGGGAGATGGTAGTTCTAAAAGCTGGACACGCCGATTGTGTACCATGCGGAAAGTTCGTTTCTCTTGCATATAATGAACGATGGTGTAATAACACATCCCAATACGGGTAGAATATAAACACACTCATTCGGGCATTCATTCACCACTCTGTAGCACTTTTTCTCTGCATCCAGTGTTTTGGTTTCACGAACTGTCTTTCAAGCACTTTCTTTCCCTGTCATTTACCTTCGCTTCCCGCAAGAACGCCGATTCGCTTTTCCTTTGCTACACGAATACAGTTGCATTCTATTTGCTAGCTACTATCCCGTCTTGTGCTCGATCCAGTATTCCCTTATCACAATTTCCCCCCTAATCAATATAGCGATCATGGCCAGAGCAAGACTGAGTATTCCTATGATCGAGTTCTTGAAAAGTATGTTTGTACCGACTTTGAGTCTTTGCTCGCGAAATGTTTACTAACTACTAGACCGTATCTATCTTGGAGCATTCGATTACACCCCTCCAGACTCCAGAGACTTAGTTTACTTTACTGTTGAGGATGCGTTACCATATAATGCGTTCCACTTGGATTTTGGTCCCTTGCATATCGGCGCTCTATATCGTTTTGCGGTCGTTTTGCACAATATTTTGAATGAAGAAGCAAATCAAGGTAAGGCTGTTGTTTTCTACAGCTCCACGTCGCCAAAGGAGAGAGCTAATGCTGCTTGTCTTCTTTGTTGCTACATGGTTCTAGTACAATCATGGGCTCCTCACCAAGTATTGCAACCAATATCGCAAGTTGAGGTTCCATTTCAGCCCTTCAGAGATGCTGGTTACTCTGCTGCTGATTTTGAAATCACTATCCAGGATATTGTCTACGCGATGTGGAGAGCAAAAGAAAGAGACATGGTTGACTTGACTAACTTCAACTTAGAAGAATACGAGCAATACGAAAGAGTCGATCAAGGCGACTTCAATGTTATTTCAAAAGATTTTATTGCTTTTGCCTCACCACAACAAAATTTGAGGAAGCCTGGGGTGTTGAATGAGCCCTTCAAGAAAGTCTTGTCTTTTTTTAAAGCTAATGACGTTCAATTGGTGGTGAGACTTAATTCTCATCTCTACGATGCCACAGAGTTTACAAAAAGAGGAATCCAACATATCGACATGATTTTTGAAGATGGAACTTGCCCCACTTTAGATTACGTTAAAAAGTTCATTGGGGCTGCTGAGTGTATCATCAATAGAGGTGGAAAAATTGCAGTTCATTGCAAAGCTGGCTTAGGTAGAACTGGTTGTCTTATTGGTGCACATTTGATTTACACCCATGGTTTTACTGCGAACGAATGCATAGCCTATATGAGAATGATTCGTCCTGGAATGGTTGTTGGACCTCAGCAACATTGGTTGTACTTGCATCAAAACGAGTTCAGAGACTGGAGACATACTATGTGTCTTGATAACAAGCCGGATTTCTTTATTGGTGGCCTCTACTCGTTAGTCTCGTATGAAGACTTTAAAGCAAGAATAAAGCAGGAGGCTAAGCAGAAGAAGCAACAACAACAGCAACAAATGAACTCGTCATATGTGAGTCAGTTCGATTCGTCATTCAATACTCCTATCCGCAGGAGGAAGATCAGTGGAGCTTTAGCGTCGAAAATACAAAGTGTTGTTCCTATGGAATCTCCTGGGCAGCCAAGAAAATACCGAGAATCTCAGACTTCTGGTATTCTTGATGTTGTCAATAACTCAGACGAAGAGAATCACGGCGCCGCTGACTTCATGCAAGATGGGGAGCCGACCACCATAGAGCAGGAGGTTAATAACGCCGATGGAGAGATTTGCCACAGCTCGCCCAAAAGAGACACCAGCGATTGGAAGATATTGAGATCTATTTCAACCAACAGTACTACACAACCGGTCTCCTTGACGAAAACAACAACAACGACTACAACGCGAACTGTGAGTACCACATTAACTTCTTCACCAAATTCACCAAACAACCCCAAATTTCCTAAATCTCGGTCAAGCACTATAATCAGTGCTGGGGTACTCCCAGGTAAGAATGGTTCAAGAGTAGTTTCAGGTGGCATTAGAAAAGTAAGTGGAAAGAAGATCTAAGGCCAGCTTTTCATTTCTTCGTTCAAACTTCATGGAAGGTTTTGTGTGTATTCAAATCATTTATATGTGTTCGGTAGCTTGAGGTGTAGCAACTTAATACTTTAGTCTTCATACTCAGGTTGCTCAATTCTGAATTCGACATCATCACCAAATTTGAAAGCTATAATATCATAGTCTTGAAATACAATAGTTTGCAAGGTCGGATCATCCTCGACGGGTATCCAGACGTTATCGTATGGAGACTCTTTGACTTTCGGAAGAGCAATTGTGAGATCCGAAGCATTTACCTGTAAACCTTCATCAGGTTCCCCTTCATCAGCCATGCTTCCATCTTCGATTATATGTAGACCCCCTGACAAATTAATTGCTTCAGCTAAAGCTTCTGTGAAAGAGGCAATAGTAAAGTTCTTCTTCACTGTTAGCTGTATGGGAATCACGTAGGTGCTTCGGGCTCTTTTGAATTTTAAAATTGTGACTGGTTGTTTTGGAGGCTATTCATTAGTACTCTGAAAGAAGAGACATCTTTATGGCTTTTCGTCACTGTTGTCGAGGGTGAACATACCATTCTCTATAGTTTGTTGTAATTATATAGAGACCTGCGTCTAGTGCACTTTAACTGACTAGGACTACAAATTATACATAAATATAGTAACTCACTTCCATAGGGACAAAATTGAAGAATTCAAAAGACCAGTAGATGTAACAACTGCTCTAATAAAATAAAAATAATGCTTTAAATCACTCTTTCAACTGATGAGTACTTGCTTGAGAAGCTAATTACGAAATTTGCGCAAAAAACGAACTACATGACATCAAGCACATGCCTACCGTTACCTCACTCAACAGTCATGCCCGTCTGCTCCGAAGCATGTACAGAGACATTCTACGCTCTTTAGCGAACATCCGGTCTTTGGTTCCTGTGATAGATCCTAAGACAGCAGATGGTGCACCTCCATCAGAAGTGGCTAAAGCGCTTCGGAACCCAGAGCTATATGGCACGTTGTTGCGTTCTGAGCTTCGTTACTACGTCGATGAGGAATTCAGGACCAAGTACAGTAAATTCAATGCTAAAAGCGTCTTTTTGAAATTGCAAGTGGGTGCTCTGCTCATTGCTACCTTGAAGCAAGTTCATGCTCAGCCATTGGATCCACTATCTTGGAATAAGTTGATGAACATCCTCACCAAGCATAGGCAATCACAACACCAGATAGAATTCTGGAAGACCGACTATGCAAAACATAAGACAGAGATTGATAATCAAAGACAACGTGAAGTTGACCATCTCACGTTGAAGCGGATTCAATCATACTTGAGCAGACCTAAAAATGAATCTGACCCCAAGTATTCAGATCTCAGTCCGAGTAAGCAATATAAGGAATTGAAGGCTATGGTTTCCGAAAGTAAAGCCAATGCTAGTTTTGTTATTCGAAATTACTTGAAATACCTTCAATTAAATGGCCGCATACCTATTCCTTACAAATTGCCGTACGTATCAGATACCCTCACAAAATACTCTACGCATATACCAAAGCCACTGGAGCTTCTTCCTAATTCTACCAAGAGCTTTGTTTTAGATGAGGCATACGACATGGAATATATTGCTTCTATCATCAAACCGGAGATAGAATTCCTTATCAACATTAACCACTTCATGCTACCTTGGGAGAATCGTGTCGTTAATGAGGGACCTTATAAGGTCAAGATCAGAAACACTACTGCTGGTGTGATGACAGCTAATTTTCTCCGTGCCCCAAATTATAAGCCTCCGGAAATGAAAGAACTTGCTCTAGATATAAAGAAGCTGATGAGGCTTATAAGAAAGCAGTTTATATGGAATCTAGATCTGAATCCCGCTGCTGCTGCCAGTGAAAGATCATATGGAGAAGGGTATGGTGTGCGAGGTTCTCGTGGTTTCTCTGCTGAGGAAATAATGTATCCTCGCAAGTATTACGAAAGATTAGTGGACGAGGAATCAAGATGGGAAGCTCAAATGAATATCGAGAAGACGAGATCAATGCATGAAGAAGTCCAGCTCACATCAGGAGAGTTGCAAAAGCTACTAATGAATGAGGATAAGCTGAATTTTGATTCTTGGAGAAAACCTCTTGATGAGAGCACCCGAAGAATAAATACGGATATTCAAACGTTATATGATAAGTATAAAGTCACCAAGGATAGTCCAATTTGGGCTAAACAAGAACGCCTTCAAGATAAAATGAATGGTTTATTTGCCCGGAGTGCGAAGAGGTATTGTGCTCTCCTCGATAAGCTAGAAGAGAAACGTTTCTTTCTCCATTCCGATTTATTCATGAACGACACAGTATCAGATAATTACGAGGCTATGAAAAAGCGAGATGACGTTAAAGAAAAGTCAAGGCGGAATGGTTTGTCGGAGGTTGAACAAGCAGGGTTAGGAAAGTCTTTAGGTGACTATCTCACGGAGTTCAAAAGTGGCAGCTTCAAGATGGGATATAACTTCGCCAAAAGATTTAAGTTTTAGAGTTGTCCAGTGGAAAAGATTGCATGTAAATAAATTCCACATGATTCTGGGTGTACATACATAGGCTAGGTAGGTCGTGAAAATCATTAAAGTTCGTAGCAATTTACCAGATCAATGGCTTCACAGCGAATGTCCTTTCAATCCTCGCTCCATGGTTGTGTAACCTTCAACTTGTCTAGCAGCATTGGTCTTATCAAGAGGAAATTCTTCCTGTTCCATAGGCACACCATTTTCGTTTTCAATGATCTCAAAGTCTTGAATTAATTTTACCAAGTCCGAAGTGTCGTTGTCCCCATCCGCAACCGATAACCCATTCATCATCGTAATAACGTCTGACAAGGTTTTTCCTTGCGCCCTCAACTCCTTATGCTTAGCTAAAACTTCCTCCAAACATGTTATGGAGTTTTCATACCAAGGCCCTAGCATGGCAGGGAAAGGTGGTGTGGTCAAAATGTTCTTTCGAGCGAAGATGGCCTCTTGCGAAAGCTGATTCCGATAAAAGAGCGATGCTTGATAATGTTCCTTACAGCAGTATTGGGAAAGATATGTGTTTGGCAAAATCATGGATGGCTTTCTGTTCCATATCTGGTATCTGGTGGCCGTTTCCATACAGCCTCCCAGGTGTGAAAGTCTCCGAACTTGATGCTTTGGTGCATTATCACACAAAAGATACCCACACTGATGCTCAATGTTCCTTTCTTCCACCAATTCGTCGTATGATTGTTGAGTTAAGAATCGACATAAAAACTTGAGAAGATTCATGTCAACAGTGTTGTCAAGAACAAGTTCAGCGATCTTTAACAGCAATTGGGAAGCTTCCAAAGGGGTTAGTGTCTCCTTATTGTTAAAGGGTGCCAAGTACCCCAAAAACTCATCAACGGTCAATTTGTTCATAATTTCTAGTCCACCTCTGCATCAGTTCCGTTATAATCGGATGTTGCAGCTGATCTTCAATGATAATACAATAATCAGCTCTGTGTGGAGGCGTCTATCTCTCTTTTATGCACTCTTTGTTGTAACCTGTACGTGCATGGGTAAACAACTACCGCCATTAATCTTCCTTTTTTGGTCGTGAGCCCTATCTATATCGTACTAGTCGAAGTCTTTTTGAAAGCCCGTCGAGAATGATTTCACTATTCTGTTTCATGGAATGTTTCGTTCGAGGATGGATTACTTGCACACATCTTATTGTGTATAACATATAGAGGATGATAGTAAGAAGCGAGCTAAATGTGCAGCAGCTACTAAATTAGAGTAACGGGGCGAAACTTTGCGCTGTAAACAGAACGGTTACATTCCTTTTGGAGTAAACTTTAGTATAATGAAGTAACTTCTGTGGCAGCGTATCGCACGTGACCCCTACTCATCATATTAGAAAACTGGCATCCACAATCTCTGTTAAAGTCAATGAGTATCCAACCTGGGATACAAAACAATGACTCTTCTGAGGCTTTAGTCACTCCAGAAGATCGGGATACTTCGGAAAAGCCAAACTCAGTTGTTGAGAAGAGGCTGCAGACCGATCAACCAATGTCGAGATCTCGATCATCCACCACTTCTGCATTTCTAAGGTTCATCCATCATGGATCTTACAGTGATCTACCAGCCACTTCTAAATCCAACAGCAGAATGATTTCTCTTTTCCGCTTACTTCTCATCGAGTTAAACCTTCCCGGTCCTACTTCGTCAAAGAGGAAAAGTAAAGAAGATGAGGAAGCCGAGAACCAGGCTTACGAACAGTTATCCAGCATGGTGCTGGTTCCATTATACTTGGAGAAGTTCATTGTTTACGGTCTTCTCGTGTGCCTTAATTCCCTTCTAACGCTCTTCACTTTAATTCCGTTGAAAATTTGCATTATAACTTACACCACCACGAGTGACCTCATTCGCCTTAAAAATCTTAATTTGCAACTTATCAGGAGAAACTTTCACTTCGTCAAAAGGGATATACTTACTCTTATGCTCATCGTGCTCACAATCTATATCTTGGGAAGTCCTTTATTAGACATTTCCCGATTATACCATGACATTAGGGGTCAAGCACACATCAAGTTGTATGTAATGTTTGGGGTTTTGGAAGTAACAGATAAGTTGCTATCGTCAATTGGCCTGGAGATCTTTACTGTACTAGTGGGAATTCCGTTGACAGATGGCAGTCCAGAAAATATGTTGAAGTTATTCCTTTTTCTGCTTATAGCCTTGGTCTACTCTACTTGCCATTCGTACGCCCTTATTTACCAATGTGTATCACTCCATGTTGCAGCAAACTCATATTCTAATGCTCTATTAGCACTTTTGTTATCTAACCAATTCGCAGAACTCAAAGGTGCTGTGTTTAAAAAGTTTGATAAAGAGGGCTTATTTCAAGTGTCCATGTCAGACTTAACAGAAAGATTCCAGTTATCGATCATGTTGTTCATCATCACCTTGAGAAATCTATCACAGCTTGGATCTACACAGTTAGGATTGATACCAGATAGTTGGAAGTCTTGGAACAAGTGGTTCGGGGCAATCTTTGGACCCTCAATGGTTGTACTAGGAAGTGAAGTATTCGTTGATTGGTTGAAGCATTGTTTCATCAATAAGTTCAACCGTATTCGTCCAACAGTTTACGACAATTTTCTTTATGTGTTGAGTTTGGACTTCCATGAAGTTTTCATTTCGAATTCGAAGCTGCTTACTCTGAGAGAAGCATCGGATTATCTCGTGTTGGCTAAAAGAATAGGCTTGCCTATAATTTCCCTTGCTATTTGCTTCCTTCGCATGTCATTAAGTGATTTGAAGAATGTATTCTGGCCTGCATCCCTCACTTTTATGTCCCTCCTGAGCAGTTTGGCCCTATTGTGTTTGACATTTATCGCATTGCTAGTCTTGAGACTCATGATAAGCTTGTGGCTTTTGAAGTGGGGAAGAAGAATCAAAAGAAACCACGAGGCACGTCAGTCTGAATTGGTAAAAAAGTCAAGCCACTCTTTTATGACCCCAGACCATCTGCAGTTTGTGTCCTCTTCGGGAGATGTAGATTCTCCCTTGAATAATGATCTATCTGACGACTCCAATATTTCTATCGGAGTGAATACGGGAAGTGACTTGACACAAGCATTTATTGACTTGCCCACATTAGATGCAAGTTTCATTCAAACTTCCCTGCAAACAACAATCCCAGGCACACATGATCAGAGAAGTTGTTCCGAGGACTTGTTGGAGAATGAGATACTGAGATCATTCATACCAGGCGTACCAAATACTGAAATGTCCTCCATAAACCCATCAACTAGATCATATATTTACGACTATGGTGAAAAGATTCCGCCAACGTTGGAGGAGAAAAGAAATGCGGAGGTGAAAAAGAGGCGCATTGGTTCACCAATTCTTGAGCATCACGACAAGGATTCGCTTTCCAAGGTAAAAAGGTACGAAATGGCAAGCAAACGTATATGGTGACGCATTTTAATAGAATAACGAACTATAATGAAAAATTTAATATGTACAGGTTAAATGAGGAGCATTACTCAGTGTTTCTTTAACAATTGCTCCTTCATTAAAGAACTGATATAGTTCACAGTTTGTGCTCTAGGCCTCTTAACATTAGCAGCGAAAGCCAAACATCCAGTTAATAAAGCCAAAGCACCTGCCTGGTGAGCGGCAGCTAATGGGATAGGAACCAAGTATATCAAAGTGCAGATGCCCAACGTAGCTTGAAGGGTGACCAAGCCCATCATTGTGTGCATGCTTCTTTTGGCTCTCAGTGGAATAATGTTCTTGTTCTTGTTCACAAACATATGAGCGGCTAAAACAGAGAAGAATGTAATGGTAGCAAATGTTCTGTGCACAAGTTGGACTGTAGTTGGGTTCTCCAAAATGTTCCTCCACCATAAGTCTGACAAATCTTCTTTTCTCGAAAAAACGGGGTCCATAAGTTCGGAGTACGAGGGAACATACTCATCACCCATATGAGGAAATGTGTTGTAAATGAGACCAGCATCTAACCCTGCAACCATGCCTCCAGATAATGCTGTGATGAAAGTCAAGGCGAGGAGCCCTATTCCAATTTGCCTTGTCTTGTTCAATTTGAGACTGTTGAGTTTTGCAAGCGTCTCAGTGACTTTCTCTGGGTTCTCTTTGAGTTGTTTGATCCAACGGTTTTCATTCAAAATCTCAAACGCAGTCCATAAAACACCTAAGTATAACAAGAACGCCGCTCCTAAGTGGGTTGTTAATCTGTACTGCGATACGGTTGGCTTTGACTTTCTTTCAGCGAGATCTTCTTCATCCAACCCAGATTTGACCATCCACCACCCAATTGCACCTTGCAAGCCAAGTAATCCAGTGAGACCAACAACCCTACGGGTCACATGGGGACTAAATTTTTTAGTTGCCCAAAAGTAAAGAGCAGGAAGAACAAAAAACAATCCAATTCCTCTTCCAATTAAGCGATGAGCCCATTCCATACTGAAAATAAACTTAAACTCGTCCATGGTGATATGCGAATTCAATTGCTTGAATTCTGGAGAATCTTTATATTTTTCAAATTCTTCTTCCCACTCTCTCTCATTGAGCGGTGGGATGGCTCCCGTAACTGGTTTCCACTCAGTGATGGATAATCCTGACTCTGTCAATCTTGTCAAGCCACCAACAACGACAATACCAAAGATGAGACCCAGAGTGGAAATCAACCAGTAGCCAATGATTTTACTGGAAACAACTGGCGCTGACCTTTTTGCGGCATTGGCAAGGGATGTAGTTGTTGAAGAAAAACGGGAAAGCTGTGGTTTTGGAAGCGCAATACGGGGGACCGTCGAGTACAGCTTGGTAAAATTGAGATTCGACCACATTCTTGATAAAGGGCTCACTCTACGGGGAGCAAGAGACAAACGGACGGCACCGCTCGTTTTGGCAAAGATGCTCAAAACGCTAGTGTTCTTCGTAAAGTAAAAGCCAGACCTGTAAAACATCCTGGACGGGAGCTCTAGAGCGGGATCAATATGGTTGTCTTTAATACCTAGAGTGGTGCCATGTGGTGGTGAACACACGTGACTCCAGCCGTTTGCGATGCATAATACGGTATACTCGCAATGCGAGAGGTCAGTTTCCAATATGCACGTCGCGGATTGTTGCAAATTTCTACAGTGCTTTGTGACTAATAATTTCTGCATCACCTCCAAATTAGAAGCGAAGGCTCTGATGGAAACAGTTTCGGACACCGAATTACTGAACGCCTTTTTCATCTTCATTGTTCTAATATTTTCAACCGCAACCGCTGCCCTCGTGTCCCGTCGTATAAAGCATTTCATCATGACAACTTTTCAGGTCCAACGCCTTCTGGAAACAAAGTGTGACCACATGAATACTTCAACTAAGCAGCATAACATGGCAGAAAAACTAGAAGCTATTTTGCAATTGGAGCAACCAGATGGTTTTGCATCTTCAATGTCCACGCTTGGTAGAAGTTTGCAAGAGACGAATCCCAGATCGCGTGTCTTCTCTTCCCTCGATTTAGCCCTCGTCACATCAGATGAAAGCAAAAAACCTACAAGTCATGTAAAGGGAAATTTAGATGCTTCTGATTCTCCAAAGCACCGCTATTCGGAATCAGAATTGCGCAGTCTTTGCCAACCTCAGAATGCCACATCTCTCCCTGATCAGCTTGACTTGCCTCGTCTACTCAAATTTGAAAATCAACTACCTCCACCCCAATTTGATACAACCAAAGTTGCCCGAATGGTCATTGAGGAATTGAGGATTTCTCTACTTGATAAAGAAGACACTTCAAAAGCATTGGCGTTCTTTCAGCTTGCGGCAATTGGAAGCTCCCAAAGTGTATTCGATAACCCCATTTACTATCATGAGACCTTCTGTCACCTCCTTGAGGATCAAGTTGAAAACAATAGTTTGTTCAAGTATTCCTCTGGTGTAGATGGTCTCCAGATGTTGCTTATTGATTTGTTGGTTTGTTTCACTTGGTGCCATTGGAACTATGAAGATTTTTTCAATCTAAAAGGTTCTGAAAGATTCCCATGTCAAATTGACAATGGTACCTATCCTTATCCTGCTCAGCAAATGTTGAAGTACTTCCGTCGCTCTGCACTGGAGCCATTCGTTATGTCACATTTATCTGTCTTCCGTCTTTTATGCAGTGTTTGGTTGGAAAGTTCTTCTTTGCTTCCATTGGCATCTCTGAAGCTTAGTTTAGTCTTTCGGACATGCGCTCAACAGACAGGTTGTTATGAGCATCGCCAACTATTACCCTTGATTGCACAATCAGTTCTTGCTGCGGAGAATCTAAGTGTAAAACCTTTCTTTTATGATCTCGTAGCGGAGATTATTGAACCGCATGTGGACTGCTGCATAGACGTACATGACGTCTTTTATCCTCATTCGCATCTTCAGGGCCTTATTTTACAAGGCATGTGGATAGGGCAGTCTTCGGAGATCAGGGCGAAGGCCAATCATGTCGCACATATACTAGGGAGGGCATACCCGGAAGTGAGATTGTGGACAGAACCTTGCGAAGCCAGAACGTCTAACACACAGCACATGCACGACTATTCGAATACTCCAGGTTCCTGGACAAAGTAATTTATTGGATGGATGAGACACGTGAAAATCTCCATAGAGTCCTCGGTGTTTCCAAACAGTGTATTCGCAGCCGAGAAACTTCGAGTTCTAATAACTTATATAGTTACTAATTTCAAGCATATCTGGAACCGACTTATCACTCATAGTGATGGTAACTACCGAGGGTGTTGCTGTACTTTCAATCTCCTAAAAATCATGTTTTTGCTAAATGTGGTAATAATGCCATGTATTTGTGTTGTGCATATAATATGGTACAAGAGCATATGCAAAGTCTCCATTGCGGAGACATATAAGTGCTTCAATCTGTCATTCATTTACTACCTACTTGATTTGAGAGAAAGCAAATAAAGGTTGGAACCAAACTTTAGAATGTCTGGTGTTGAATTAGCCGCAGCTGCCATCTTTGGTGCACATTTGCTTGATGCTAAGTATCATGTGAAGGATGATCTCTTACTTCTTCAAAAAGTGGTCAGGACGGCGATTCCCTATCTTTACAACGTCTCAAGAAAACGAGCAAGTTATTGGTATATGTTCGAGAAGGCAGCCAAGAAATACCCAAACAATATTGCTATTTCATTTCCACGGCCAAGAAACACTTCCAAGGTAACACTTGATGAAGAGGGGTACCCCATTTACGACGATCAGTTTGATTTGGAGACGTACACTTACAGCGAATTGTATGCAATGATTTTACGCTTCAGTTGGATTTTGAAGAATGTACATGGAGTGACTCTGAAGGACACAATTGGAATTGACTGTATGAACAAACCACTTTTCGTTATCTTGTGGCTTTCCTTGTGGAACATTGGCGCTGTGCCCGCCTTTTTAAATTACAATACCAAGGATAAAGCTTTGGTTCACTGTATAAAGGTGGCTGATGTTAAACAAGTTTTTATTGATCCCGACTGTGCGGAGCCAATTCGAAATACTGAACCCATGATTAAGGAAAGCTTACCAGACGTTGCTTTGCATTATATCAATGAAGAAGAGTTGTTGCGGACACTTCTTGACAAGAACAGACCTGAATATAGGGCTCCTGATTCAACCAGACGTCCCAATGATACGATGTCGTCTTGTTGTACTTTGATTTACACCTCTGGTACTACAGGCTTGCCCAAATCTGCCATAATGTCATGGAGAAAAACGTTTATGGCATGTGGGTTTTTTGGTAACATTATGAAGATCAATAATACTTCAAATGTGATGACTGCAATGCCATTATATCATTCTACTGCAGCAATGTTGGGGTTGTGTCCAACTCTTGCAAAAGGCGGATGTGTCAGCGTTTGTCAGAAGTTTTCAGCCTCTACATTTTGGACACAGGCAAGACTCGTTGGCGCCACACATGTGCAATATGTTGGTGAAGTTTGCCGCTACTTGTTGAACGCCAAACCTCATCCAGACGAGAAGAAACACAATGTGAGAATTGCTTACGGTAACGGATTGCGTCCTGATATTTGGCAAGAGTTTAAGGATCGTTTCGGCATTGAAGGAGTTGGTGAGTTTTATGCCTCGACCGAATCACCTATTGCAACAACCAATCTTCAATACGGCGATTTTGGAGTGGGCGCATGTAGGAAGTATGGATCATTGATTACCAATGTCTTGAACACTACACAAGCATTAGTGAAAATGGATCCAGAAGATGACAATGAAATCTTGCGTGACCCAAAAACTGGATTTTGCGTTACGGCTGGAACGCACGAGCCTGGTGAGTTGTTGATGAAAATCATGGACGCTAACAATATTGAAGACTCATTCCAAGGGTACTACGGTAATAAAAAGGCAACATCGTCTAAAATTATTCGCGATGTTTTTAAGAAGGGTGATGCGTGGTTTAGAAGTGGTGACCTCTTGAAAATGGATGAGGATGGGTTATTGTACTTTGTTGACAGATTGGGTGACACATTCCGTTGGAAATCTGAGAATGTTTCAGCCACTGAGGTTGAAAATGAAATTATGAGCACCAAAGCAATCAAGCAGGCTGTGGTTGTTGGGGTGCGTGTTCCAAATCATGAGGGAAGAGCAGGCTTTGCTGTGGTTGATCCATTGGATGGTTTGAGCAACCACGAGGTTTTGCAAAGGATTTACGGACATGTAAAGAATACCTTGCCCAAATATGCAATTCCACAGTTTATTAAAATTGGGGCCGACGCAATCCAGGCATCGCACAATCATAAGGTGCCCAAAAACCAGTACAAGAACCAAAAATTACCAAAAGGCGAAAATGGTCAAGAGGTGATTTACTGGTTGGGCAAGAACGGCTACGAAGAGTTAACAGAAGACTCATGGGCGCAAATCATGAGTGGAGCAGCTAAATTGTAAGCCTCCTACTGGATAGTGTAGATAAAGTAAAGCACAAATCTATAGTATTCGCTTAAACGTTATTATTCACTTTATGTAGAGCAAATATCAAATCTGCTCATAATTTATTTTTCGGAAATGGCGACAACACCTGGCAAAGCCTTACCTTCCAACAACTCCAAAGAAGCACCACCACCAGTAGAAACGTGGGACAACTTGTCAACAACACCAAACTTCTTGGCAACAGTGGCAGTATCACCACCACCGATGATGACGGTGTTTCCAGCTTCAGCAGACTTGACAGCAGCATCCAACAAGGATTTGGTACCAGCAGAGAACTTCTCGAACTCGAAAACACCTGGTGGACCATTCCAGACAATAGTCTTAGCCTTAGCAACGGCAGCAGCAAAAAGCTCTCTAGACTTTGGACCGGCGTCAAGACCCATCCATCCATCTGGAATACCTTCCTTCTCAGAAGCAACACCGGTTTGAGCATCCTTGTCAAACTTGTCAGCAGTGACAAAGTCGACAGGCAACACAAGCTCGACGTTGTTCTTCTTGGCCTTAGCAACCAAGTGCTCAACGTTTTGGGCACCAGCCTCATCGAAAAGAGAGTCACCAATTGGCATCTTGTCCAAAACCTTCTTGAAGGTGAAGGCCATACCACCGCCGACAATCAAAATGTCAACCTTGTCCAACAAGTTGTCAATCAATTGAATCTTGTCAGACACCTTGGCACCACCCAAAATGGCCAAAAATGGTCTGTTAGGGTTCTCCAAAGCCTTGGCGAAATATTCCAACTCCTTGGCCATCAAGAAACCAGAAGCCTTCTTTGGCAATTCAACGCCAACCATAGAAGAGTGGGCTCTGTGGGCAGTACCGAAAGCATCGTTGACGTAGACATCGGCCAAAGCGGTCAAACCCTTTCTGAACTTCTCGACGTCCTCGGCAGATGCCTTCTCCTTCTTACCGTCAACCTTTCTCGAGCCTTCCTCCTCGATGTGGAAACGCAAGTTCTCCAACAAGAATACTTCACCTGGAGAAGCAGCATTGACCGCAGCTTCAACATCTGGACCGACACAGTCGTTCAAGAAGGTGACTTTTTGGCCTGGCAACAAAGATTGCAATTCCTTGGCAACAGGGGCCAAAGAGTATTTTTCAACTCTCTCACCGTTTGGTCTACCCAAGTGGGAAGCCAAGATCACAGCCTTTGGCTTTTGCTCCAAGGCGTACTTGATGGTTGGCAAAGCAGCAACAATTCTTTGGTTGTTGGTAATGGTAGTACCATCAAGTGGGACATTGAAGTCAACTCTGATGAAAACTCTCTTGTTGGTGAGGTCCAAGTCCTTGACGGACAATTTCTTAGACAAAGACATAATTAGTTTGATTGAACGAAGCAATTGCTAGTGAAGAGAAAAAAATATCTAGCGCCTAGGGCCCTGGATCCCGGCCCTTTATATGTCGAATGCGACTGGATATAGTCTCCTGTGTCTCGGACTTTTCCCCCGCGGATTACCTTCATCCGTCACCTGAGATCATGGCACCACCATACTCACAATCAGGAGACTGCCTACATTGAACGTGGCCCTAACTAGATTGCTCATTACACAGGCATCGGTGTCTGCTTTGTACTGAAACATCGGCAATTTTTGCCTGGATTTTTTTGCAATGCCAGCTAAGCCCCCTTGTTCTATTTCTGAACAAAGTTTGCTGGTGCCATATCCGAATGGGCCTTTGCAAACCCCGGGGCAGAGGAAGTTGACTAGGCGCACTCTAAGTGCATGCGACTTCAGGTGCTGCATGCACTTACACACCACCTGTGAGTTTTCTGTAGTGAAAACGACTGTGGTGGTCGGGAGATGCAGGATGAAGTCTCGTGCTCCCCCAGACATCAGGATGCATGGTTTTCTTGATGGTCTACCATTTACGTCAGGGACCTTCTTTTTCTTTTCGCAGTGCGATAATTGCTGTCCCTTTCTTTTGTTCCACCACCTTCACGAATCTTCTAGAATGTTTCCTGCATGTAGTTCTACACTCTCATCGTCAGTTTTTAAACTAACCTTTTCATCCTTTTAGTCAACTAGAACATTATGGATAAATTATTGCAATGGTCGATCGCTCAGCAGAGTGGCGACAAAGAAGCTATGGAAAGGATTGGTCAGCCGGATCCGGAAATGCTTAAACAGCTTTTCGGGGGTCCAGATGAACCCACCTTGATGAAACAAGCAATTGAGGTTGTCAACAATCCAGAGGCTACACAGGAGGCTAAAGAGGTGGCATTGGAAAACTTCGAGATGTTGATTGAAAACATGGATAATGCAAACAACATTGAAAATATGAAGCTTTGGCCAAGCGTAATTGCTCAGTTACAAGCCGACGCTGTCAGTTTGAGAGTTTTAAGTGCCTCCATCGTGGCCATCGCCACCCAGAATAATCCTGCTAGTCAGGAAGCCTTCTTCAATGCCGATAATGGCTTTCTGCAGCTCATCGAGTTGGCATCTGCTGATCTGACACCCAAAGAGTTGAGAATGAAGTGCTTGTTTGCCCTCTCTAGTACTGTGAGAAACTATAAGATCGCTGCTGACAGATTTGTTGAGCTCGGTGGCTTCAAGACTCTCCAGTTGCTTCCCTCGAATGATGATCAGAAAATGCTGTTGCGCAAACTTTCCCTCTTGTCTGCTCTCTTATCTACTGGCCTAGATAATGTTAAGACCGAACACTTTCAATCGGAGAAGTTGGTGGAAAACCTTATTGATTTCATAAGTGTCGATGGCCACATTGGCTGTATTGATAAGACATTAAACATTTTGTCTCAGTTGCACGCCATGAAGTTCCCCTTTACTGAATCTGAAATCACCCAGTTGGCCACCAAATTGGACGCAATTGATCATATGAAAGATCAACTCTCTTACGATGACTTTGAAACGGCAAAGAAGGTGCTCATATAGGTGGTGTGATAGACGGCTCGCACTGATCACGAAACTTAATTATTTCTGTACAATATTCTTAACTCCTATTCCATAGTTCAGGTCTTTCCTTAATTAGCCTCATCAATCAACAATAACTTCATTAGGATCTGTAGCTCTAAAGAATTTCTTCATGGCGGCATTCACGGTAGGCGGAACTATACTTTTTCCGCTGACCTTCCCAAGATCTTCATGTTGGGATAACCGATTATAGATTGCGCCAACTGAAGTATAAAACTCAAAAAGTTTCTCCGCCTTTTGATTCGTCATGAGATTAAACTTTTTTATCATTTCGATGAATGTGCTCTTCTGATCAGACCCCAGCTTTACGCTCCCAAGGTTGGCAAATTCAGAGTTTCGTTCATGCTTATCGTACAAGGAAGCTCCGATGGTGTAAGTAAAAGAGTGTAGCCAATCAACTGTTTCTTCCATGCTCTTAGGAAAAAACATGTTAATTCTCATGTGCACCTCTGTTTCCATTACTAGCCGCTGAACCTCCAGTGCCGTAATATTCGGTTTTGTCGTCGCTTTTTTTCCCTTAGAAAGATCCAGCATTTTCTCAAGCATCTGTTCCTTGTACATGCGATGCTCAGCAGCTTGTAGCTTTCGAAGATATTCCCTGTATCCGCCAACCATCACAAGTAAATGGTAGTTGAGAGTAGGATCTTCCATAGTTACGCGTTGTCGAATTTTTTTCATGTCACTTTCAAGAGTTTCTTCTCTCATGGCATTGATTAGGTCCTCGGTTTCATAGAAAGCCACAACGACGCGTTCAGACACTTCGGTGGGTTCACAGGGTACGAAAATATCTTTGTCCCTATCATATCTCGCTTTGATCCTCCTCTTCCAAGACACCATTGGTAATTCGAAGTATGTGGTTCTCACTGTCGGGAGTGTGAACACTTCCTTGAAATACTCAGATTCGATTTTATCTTTCAACTTCAAAGCTATCTCAATTACCATCTCCTGCAATATATCCTCTTTCTTTCTAGTAACCTTATTCGCTTCTCTCCATTCCTTTATGGATGGGTCATCCTTTGAATTATGAGAAGGAGCTTTTCTTCTTTTGCTACTTCCTGGTCTGGAAGAAAGTTCTGTGGGTTGAGATACAGACTTGGGGAAAGAAGAAGGAATCGGTGAACTGCTAATTGGATCCGAAAAGTCAACTCTAACAACGGGGTTCTTATTTATTAGTTCATTCCCCATCCTCGTGGTTTGTTTAGGGCGAACTGGGGAATACGATTCAGGAATCGATTCTAATGGCTGTGAGTATCTTTCAATGACAGGAGATGAATTTAAAACGTTCTCCATCATGCTTTTCTGCCCACGCCCTTGACGATTTGGTGTCACATCTTTGATCAAATCACGAGTGAATGAATCATCGTCTGAGCTGCTGATCCAGTTGTTGAGATCTAGTATGTTTCTGCTTGTTGAAACTTGAGCTTTTGCGCCTGGTTGCGACGAGACGTCTATCAGCGACGACGTCCGGCCAACCTCGAAAAGACTCTCAAAATGTCTTCTTTCATCTTGTTTTCCGTAAGTTTTTCTCGTGTTGCCGTTGCCTTCCGCTGCTTTAGTTGCCACGGAATTATCATTTGATTCCTCCGATAAGCTGGTTGTTAGCGTTTAAGTCATAGTCATTGATATAAATTTACTTACATGATCACTTCATGGGATCTCTTCCTTTTTCTTACCAGTACGTTGCATTCACTTGGCTCACTCAGAAGCTCTATAATATCCATCGATGCATTGAAACCGATTTTGTTTACCTTTAAAACCCCCGTGCATCTAAATATATTTACGACCGATTACAACTCACAAAGGAAAGGAACCTGCTTCTGACTCATATATAATATTCACAGAGCTCTTGCTTGTAGTTGATCATTGCATATCAATTTTCTTTACCAAAATTTGAATTTTATCATGCACTTGCGTCCAAACTTGATCTACCAATTGCACTTTTTGCGTGAAGTTTGCGAATCTGAGACAAAGAATTGAACATGAAGTTAACGCAAAAATATGTTAGTAAGAAAAATCTAAACTAAAAATGGAGGATTATGGAAAGTACGTATGTTACTCTCATCTACACAGAAATGAGACTCTTTTGTCGTTCTTACATGTCATTCTGGAGTTTAGGTACCATATTGTTGTCAAACCCGTACATCTTTAATTCCTAGATCAGTCAAAAATAGCCTTGAGTGATCCAAATACTACCCATTACGCTTATCATGGTCAATCGTCATCGAGCGGTCAGCATGGCCTTTAATGGCAACTGGTCAGAGGATGAAGAGAAGAAAACGATTAAATCCCTTAATGATCTCAAGTCCGTCTACAAGGAGGTAAGATATGACTGGCCTCAACTAATTGGAGATGAAGTGCTGCCCATTGAAATGGCAATTGCATTTCTAGATGATACTTCAGTTGGTCTAGCGCATCGGAAATCAGAGTTTGATGAATTATGTGATTTGACAAGTAAGGCCCTCAAGACTTCAGTTGTTGAAAATCATGAAACATTCAACAACAGTGTAGGTCTGTATCATGTTCTTTTGTCAATTGTCAAGGAATCACAGGAAGATTCCTTACATATAAAAGACTTGATTGATAAAAGCACCCGTGACATGAATGATAGATCTCATCACTTAAGAGATTTGGACAACAGTTCAGCCAAATACACAGAAATGATCGAAATCCTTGACGCCATGGAGTACTTGCGGGATATCCAAAATGTTATTGACAATCTCATTACCGAAAAAAAGATCCATGAAGTGTACGATGTGATTGCCGAAGCACACAAAATTGCAGCCAAATACAACTTATGGTCTCTATCTGCTATGAGCTCCACTCGCACCTATTTGGAAGCACAGTCTAACAATCTATATGATATGATTCTTGATGAAATTCAGAACGAGATATATCTCAAGAATGTGTCTGTATCGAGTGATAGAAGAGAGGCATGGAACAATCTCATTCAATCCAATAATCCTCAAATGACATCGTTGAAAACCTTGATCGATCTGCTGACCACATTAGAACTGTACATTTACAACTCCGCAAACTTAGATATCTGCGAGATTGCTGACTCATTTACAGAAAGCGCAAGGAACTTCCTAGAAGTTCAGCTTCCGAAGTTACATGCCCATTACTCAAAAGCAGATTCAACAAAAATTGATTACTCGATCCTCCTTCTGTCAGCTCTGAACCCTGCCGCTGAGTCTTTCCATTACATATTTATGCTTTTACTAACGGCATCAAAACTCAACAAATTGCATCCTGTTCTTGAAATTTTGTCCTCGACAGCACAACAGGAGATCCATTCACTTATTAGTCGCACGACAGAGGAAGCACGCCAAAAAAATCTTCAAAGGTTGGCAAGATTATCGAAGACCAGAAATATCGAATTGGTAAGTGCCGAAGATAAGATAAGTGGTCAGCTGTTTAATGATGCATCCGTACCAATTCTCCAGGATTTCTTTGGTTCGTTCTTCTTGAAGTGCGTTCACATTTTGATGAACCATAAAATTGCATGGGAGATTGTTCAGTTATTCAATTTAGATGACATTGTCTCCAGATCTGACACTACTGCAGGCCTGAGAATTTACGACTTCAAATCGATATGGATGGCTACCCGTAAAGAGATCGAGGCATTAATGACAAAATACATTTCGTCGGAAAATGAAGATCATTCACCTTTGACGTCTGAACACAAGAATACCAACAAGCTCTTCCAAGCGATGACAAACAAGCAACTATTTCTGTTTGATAACGTATCATACCAATCTTCTAGCAAAACATCAGATGACATCAGACTGGTTTTAAACGAAGTCTTTCCAGGATTCTTGGTGAACACTTCAAAGAATACACATGGAAATGATACATCACTCTACATATCTAACGAAGACATGAGTGCTTTGGCTGAACCTCTTGTTCCTCAAAGTATATTCAACATGAGAGTGATCTTAGAGTTTTTCCTTATATTCACAGTGGGGGCTCATAAATTATTTACTAATTTTGAGAAAACAAAGGGTACAAGCATGATAGCATATCAATTTTTCTATGAATTCATGAAGAGCTCGTTTCTAAGGAAATTAGAGGCCGATCTTGATGCATCTTTGCACGAATGCATGTCTAAACCCGGAGGAAATACGGCTGAGGCTGCTACGGGTATTATTAGTGTCGGGTTCTGTCAGGCTACAGTGAATTTAAATGACCAGGATGCTAGCTCTACATTTGTTCCTAATATGAAAAGTTCTGGAGTATCATCCATTTACTCTAATGCAGTCCGCTTTAGACGTCTTCTTACCCATACCTGTCAAACATTGAACACGTCATTTAGTTATCGTAAGGATATGACTGATGTGGTCTTACTGTTGGTGAAAAAATTCTCCTCAACATACAATGATTATTACCACGAATTGCTTTCGAGTGGTGGGTCTCACGATATCACCGAAATAAGATTTGGCTTGAATGACAGCCAAAACAAGCACATTCTGCAAATCAGGAAATGGATGAGAGTCCCTGCTATGCTCGACGTAACTGGATCAATTTTGCAGAATCATGAAGATAAAGGCAAACTACGCGATTTGGTCGAAGAAGAGATCGAGCTCATGTTTTCCACTAATGATTCTGTTAAAAGCGTTTTTGATGTTTCGAAAGATGATCTTTTGGATGACAAGTGGTTTGACCATGTTTGTTATTTATTGTTAACTTCTTCATGGATTTTAAGTTGGCTTCCTTCAATGAGGAAGGAGTCAAACTATAATTACAACGAGGGAACTACGGTAACAGAGGCTGAACAACTAAAACATGATTGGGTCTTTATGGAAAATGGAAGATCACCATTAACAATAACCGAAAGGACACAAAACGATTATCTCACTTTAACACTGGAAAAGATTGGGGAGTTCGACAAAGCAGTTGAAGTTTTTGAGGCTATTCGGGATAACTCATTGATAGCCTTAAGATACGATTTGAGACTAAAAGGTTTGTATTACATTGGCAAATCATTTCAAGATAACTTCCGAATTCCAACAGAGCCAGCAGATGCGGACCAATTCATCACTGCTTTCAACAAGGAAATTTACTACATTGGAACTAAAATCAACGAAATGCTTAATGTGGATGAAAACGATTGTGTTTTCGCAGGCTTACCGGAATTCTTAAACAAGGCGCTCATTCATGGGAGTTATCTTGTTACGATTACCAATAGTAACGGTATCAAGAAAATACTTTTGAATGTTTTCGTATTGCAACAAATGTTGCGCAGCATCATGAAGAGACAAGATGTTGCGGACTTGACGGTTGCTTCGAAATACTTTCAGTTGTACATGGTCAGCGACCACTCTTTGCTACAAGAAATGACTTCAGGCAAGAGAAAATATCTGAAGAACGAATTACTCAACATTTTGAGGTTGACATACAGTGAGAAGCTACATCTGAACAGTTCAAGCACGTTCAACAGAACAAAGTACAACGAGATGGTGAAGAAAATTAGCAAAGTAATTTCGTAATGAATTGATGTGAGTATAATTAAAATTGCGCGTAGTTAATGGTGTCCCTGGAAGTTATTTGCACCCGGACGAACACCAATAGTATCGCTCAATCTTTCAAAGAAAAAGCGGCCAAAAGCCATACCAGTGACAACGGCGAAAAAGTAAACTAGCGAGAAGCTCATTGCTACCAACATCATGGCATAACTGAGCAACTCTGGAATGAAACACAAAACTAACCTGATAACATCTCTCATCACCACCAATGGCACAGACACATTGCGCGGATTCGAAGCACCTAAGCTTTCCACATCATTGTGTGGGTTGGAATCTTTATCATCGTCACATGCACACTCTTCAACAACATTGGTGACTTGAGTCACAGCATAATTAGGATTCTTCCACACTTTTTGTTCCAAGTAATTCTTCAAAAACTCGAAGCCTTTGCTCAAAAAGGACACGAAGAACATTAGCACAAAAATACCAAAGGCTTGACCACGATTGTGGGCACTCAAGCCACTAAACAAGACAGGGTAGTCTTTATACTTTGTGGTCAAGTACATATTCATAGACATGCCACCCATGTCCATACCCAGGGACAGGGAGGAGGAGCCATGAGCGTGCGAAGAAGTGCTTGAAGCCATTGCCATACTCATAGTGGACAGAGCCATGTCCATAGCCATACTCATGGTAGACAGAGCCATACTCATAGTAGACAGAGCCATGTGCATTGCAGAACTCATTTCTCCCGAGGAGCCGCCGCCCATATCCATATGCCTTACGACTTCCATGTTCGATACTAAACTAATTGAGAAAAGGTGTCTAGTATTTTATCGTTATGTGTCATTGCGTGCTCTTATAAACAGACACGAGCAAATTTTCACGAGCATTTATCATTACCTAAAAGAGGCGTATTTGTGCGCATGTTCCGACAACGGACAATCCGCGCACTGTTCATGTTAAAATTTGGCGTATCTCCTAAGCTTCTGGTCGCTTCTGGCATACAAATGCGAAGCATGTTCATAAAGAGCATATACACATAATTCGCTCACACTAAGACGACGTGGATCTAACTTCTTCATGGCCATCCAGCTGATTACTTGCACTGGCCTCTCCATTTAGCATTTCTAGTTTTCGTAACTCTGGACACATCATGGACGTATCCGTAGTCAAGATGTGGTGCTCAAGCCAATAATTAGCCATAAACTTTTGTCCGCAAGCAATGCACTGCCCCGAGACTAGAAGTTTATCCGTCAAATTAGGTGCAAGCTTCACCGCAGGATCGTCATACTTGAAGTGAACATTCAACAAGTGCTTTTTGTAGTCGTAGGGTCGGTTAAATTTGCCGGATCTATGCTTACAAACACTTCGAGGAAAAACACATTGAAATCGTCCAACTTCATCATGAATCCGCATATGTCGGCTGAAGTCTCGACTTATGAATCGATCACATATCGTGCACACGGATCCTTTGAGCGCCTTCTTTTTCTTTCCTGATACCGCCTTCTTGTCCGCGGACCTTGCTAAGGGAAGAGCTCCCGATGTCCCTGGTACAGAGGCGGAGCGGCCCATGAGTGGACGGAAAGCGTTAGGCAAAATATGTTCACTTTGAAGATGGAGTTGCATTGAAGGCAGAACAAATGAGTCCCCATCACTGCCTTCATCTTTGTGATCGAATATTTGAATAGATTCGGTAACTGGATTAATACCGTCACTTTTGGTAATGTTGTCCAACGAACCTCCCATCATTCGAAAGTTGACATAATTGTTGAACTCATCCATTGGCTGTGAACCCATTTTTGAAGGAAGATCATTAAGGTATCCCCCGTTGAGAGTATTATCCATGAAAAGATCAGTGAGATCATTATTCCCGACCAGCGAAGATTCTAGACCTCCAAAGTAACCATTTTCATTCATATTTGGTGGATTCATCAAAGGAGTTACATCCTCCTGTCCACTATCAAAGTTTCCACCCGCCCCCGTGTGAAAAAATGAGTCCGGCTCAGTAAATAGCATTTTGTCGTATGTGACATCAAAACTGGATTCAGAATGAGGGCTGGCTTGAAATTGAGGCTGAAACCTCTGTAAAGCATGTGGAGTATTCAAATTATCTAACGGTAGATGAAATCCAGGATTCCTATTTTTCATATTCAGCGACGCAACGTCCAGCTGATCCACACTTTTCATGATAGGCGCACCCCCAAGACCACTTCGTATATCTTCAGGTCGAGTGTGATCATTAGGAGTGAAGGATTGCGAGAGCATACTGTGATACCGTACATCTGAAGAATACGACCTGGTATGCGTATTCAAGAAATTCACATTAGGATTGACTGTAGCCTGAGTTGGCACATCCGGTTGCTTAACGTTAATGCGGCTCGGTTTGCTTTGGCGGGGTAGTTGAGATTCATTTATGGCCGTCCCCGGGAAGCTAAAATAATCATCGGAAGAGGAAGAGGTGACTGGGGCAGATAGAGGACTGACTGGGTACGGACGATAAAAAAACGCCGGCGGAGCCATTCGCGACGATGGTTGCTCCTTAGGATAAACTGGTCTCTGTTGGGGAATGTGATAGCTGCTGTCTCCAGCTTCCATATTCAACTGATCTGATTCAACATCATACATTGGGATATCAAAGTTGCATGAGTGTGATGTGTGGGTGGGAAGTATGAGGAAGTAACCTGGGATTACACTCAAAAAACAAGATTGATATTTTCCCGCGACAAGTGTGTCGCGAAGAACCTACAGGCGGAGCAAGTGCCTTAAAATAGAGCACACTAGTCAGAGTGGGGGTGAACGAAGTATTTGAAGGATACATGTACCAGATAGTACTCTACTGAGAAGTTTCATCCTTAAGTTTTCGTTTCGTCTTCTATTTGAACATGACTCTTTCAGGCTACTGAGCACAAACCACATGAGAACTAGACTCCGTAACTGCAAGGATGTGCACTACTAAAATTCCTGTATTTCAAATGGGATTTAGCAGCTTTACCGCAGCTCGCGGAACGAGAGATGCCTCATTCTGACATTAAGGAACTCTGCAATGATGGTAAAGTATTGTTCTGTGACTGTGACGTTTGATGAATGTAACTTTATACCTGTTGAGAAGTACAGCAGTAGTCATCGTAGTTGAAATGCCGGCCAGAGTGGGGAGCACCGGCATTCCAAATTTTAAAATGAGGGGGTTCTCTGCGCCCACAAGGGACATACAGCGCTAGCGATACACTATTAATTTCGCATGGCGGGTTTCAAAGACCTTCCCTTCTAGGCATGAAAGTTCCCCACACGACTCCTATGAAGCACGTTTTCAAAATGCTAAGATTTAATGTGGCCGAAAGAAAATACTTCTGGCGTCATCCCCGCTGACTAAGTTCGTACGGTGAGTTTTGACGTAACCGAGGTGACGAAGAACAAGACTTTTTGTAAGTCATGCATGGAATATGCACAGCAACAATCCGCTTCTTGCATCAGCGACCGCTAGCAACCACGCGCCACCATGCAACACACTGATGCATTACTTGGTAGTTAAATCAGGACAAGCGGCGGCTAACTTATAAAACAATATACCAAAAAGCTGAAAAGCTAAATTCAGCCCATAATGCTGCATTTAGAGAGAAGCTCTTGGATATAACTAGTAAACGATTGTAACTTCCCATGTATAATGGGAATTAGTTGATGCAATCAATTTAAGCTCGTAGATCGAACTTTAATTGTTCAAAGGACCATCGGTACTAACCTTCGCGCCGACAAGGGCGGTACATGTATGTACTATCTGCTGGTCACGGAAGAAAATGCTGTGCATTTTATGGCGACATGCAGGTTGCACTCTTTCTTAACTTATATCCCAAAGGCCTTTTTTGCATTCAATTTAAGTCGTAATTATCAACTTTACATGACTTTTTCTTATCATCTCTCGTTGGGAGCAACATTTTCGTTATCGTCACTTTTGTAACGGGACAACTTGTTTAGTAGACCTTTGCTACGATGCAGATGGAGATGCAGGATGCTCGCCAAGGGTGTGGAGGACTTGAAACTTGTGAACACAAACACCATTCTTGCAAACTCTCATCTAAAAATACTTGAATAATGACATCCATAGTGTTTGGGGCCACAGGTCTTTGCGGAAAGGAAATATTGAAACATGCAGACACGCAGCCAAACTTTACCAAACTTGTATCTGTTACAAGAAGATCGTTTGATTTCGAAAGTGAAAAGCTTACGAAAAGAGTGGAAAGCGATGTTGACAAATATGGTGAAATCATCAACGAAGTTAAACCAAAAATATGTTTCTCTGGATTAGGTACTACTAGGGCTGCTGCAGGTTCAGCAAAAGCCTTTGTTGATATCGACTACGGTATCAACTACAAGATTGCTAAAGCTGCTAAAGAAGCGGGCGTGGAAACATTTGTTCTTATTTCAAGTATTGGAGCAAATGCTCACTCTCCATTTTTATACATGAAGACGAAGGGTAGATTGGAGGATGATGTGATTGCGTTAAATTTCCCACGAACCATCATCTTGAGACCTGGCCCTTTGTTGGGGGAGCGTGAGAAATCGAAAGGCATGCTTGATAAGATGAATGTTTTCGTGAACAAGTTTTTCCACGGTACTATCATTGGCCGGTGGACGCTCTGTCCCATTTACGGCTCCGAAGTTGGTAAAGCTGCCGTGCACTTAGCGCTGGAGAAATTCAGTACCACAGAAGGTCCGGTAGTTAAAATAGTCGGAGGCAAAGAGCTTTTGGATGTTGCTTCCTCTAATTAAGGTTTGTATGGCATATTATAGCTTAGTATTAAGATTATTTAGCTAGTGAATAAGTAAGTCCGTCTATTCATACATTATCGGACACTTGAGGGTAGGGTCTTTAGTCAATATGTGGTTATCAAGCCAATCTGAAGAAACAAAACGTTGCCCGCAGTGACAGGTCCCCCAATCGTTAAGCTTCCCCTTCAAATTATGCACTTTCTTCACCTTCTGGTCATCGAAAACGAAATGGTTATTTAATAGGTGCTTCTTAAAATCATATCGGCGATTGAATTGGCCTGACCTATGCCGACAAGAATCTTTAGGAAACTTGCAGACAAAACGCTTGACAAGCTGGTGAGTCCTCATGTGTCGGGTCATGTCTCTAGTGATGCGTCGCCCGCAAATACTGCAAACTTTATGGTCAATGAAAGTTGTCTCTACCATGGGAGCCACTATGTTCGAATTTGAATTAACCATCGTGGTCACGTCAGGATATTGCTGAACACCATACAGACTCTCGTACTGATAAATGGAAGGCATTTCAAGATGAGAATCATCTGATGATTGTTGAGAACGCTGCAACGACTGGGAATAACCAGTTGGTTGAAACAGTAATTCCGAAACATTATGGGCTGGATCCTTCTGAACAACATCCTGCAATCTTGGTTCCAAATTATACTGGTACAGTCCTTTCTTCAACTGTAAAGGCGATGGTACAGTAGAACTTTGATGACTTATTTCTTGTAATGGCAGAAAACTAGCGGTCAGAACATCATTCGACATTGTATGACAATGAATACTTTCAGACTGATCAATATCACTCAATCCACTGAATTCTTGCTTTGTCCCAATCGGCATGGGGTGTGAATGAGCAAGCACTGTAGTTGTCAGGCGGTCAAACTCCTGGTTCGTAATGGACCTATTAGGCGTCGAGAAGCTCTCAACTTCCAGCGGATAGTATTCTCCACCTTGAATTTGATTTTGATTCAGTTCCGGTAACATTAAAAGAAAATTCTCAGCCTCTGGAAAGACTTTTAAGGCCGCTGGAAACAGCAATTCTCGAACTCTCCCGCTATAATCGGCTAGGTTGTTGCTCGTGTATGAAAGAAGTTCCATTAGAAAAGCGAAAGCGAGAGTGGGATAGGTGGAACCCGGAATGTGAATGGTGGATCCTTACCACGTTACCTAGCTAGTAATAACTCCAGTGAATTATGAAGTCGATGGTAATGTAGACGTAACGAAAGAATGCTATGGTGAGCTATGATAAAAAGAGACCCGGTTTATTGCTGGAAACAACTCAACCTCAACATTCTTGAGAAACGAAACAGGCGAGATACTTATTTATACATTATGTGAAGAAGATAATCGCCAAACAGATCTGTCATAACGAAGAAAAGGGTCAGGCGGCCCATCCTAATCGAGAAATTGACATGCACAGCGCGCCCTTCCTTAAACCAGACATGCATATTAACGCAGGTGCAAGTTTCAGCGTCCCGCATAGAAACTTTCTCGTGGAGATGCCGCGGTTACAAGCTAAGAATCGTATATGTCCAGGGGTTTTGTATGTGTAATTAAGCAATTTGCCGATGAACTGGCATCAATGTAACTGTTGCTTTCATATGGGAATTTTGTGTTCGATTACCAGTGAGTATTTTGAGACGTAGGCCATCGCTTCGGAGGGCCAAGGCCGAGAACATCGATGTAAGTGCCCTTTCCACGGAAATGCGCATGGTAAAATTAGGAACTAAAGGCGCTGAGTTTTCTCCAAACCCACAGTCACACGAAACAATAGTACTGCTGCATACCCGATGCAGTGTGATCGACGGGGCGCACAAAATGCTAAATGTCAGACCGATTTGGCAAGCGCACATGCTTGTCTCTTTTAGGACGGTGGAACCGATTATTAGGATCTAATTACTTGGTCGTCTTATTTACTTTTTGTTTAACTTCATTTCTTTCTTCAAAACAGTCAAATAGTCTTCCGAAGAGAGAATAATTTTGCCAGAGTACTTTTGTTATACTGCATAATATCCCCATAGCATGTACAGCTGAGAGTGTCTAGCGAATCAGTATGGCGCTTATTTTCCGCCCAATTATGCTAGGTTAGCTTTTCTAGAACTACAAACACAAGAAAAAAAAAAAAAAAGGGAAACAGCAAGTAATCGGAGACCCGAACCAAAGTGATATGAATAGTATTGAATTTTCTTCTACCAGTGTTCAAACACGATAAGAAGGTCATAACTTTTCGGGTATAACTAATTTAAATGCGTCTCAATGCACGGGCTCTTTTTGCTCTTTAATCTGACCTTAAAGGTGTATCTAAATGCGAATCTCGTGAAGAATTGCCATTTTACTATGTGTTAGATGCTAAACTTTGATTATAGATTATAGAGGTCTTTAGGTGTGCGGGGTCCTGTCCAAAAGAAGAGTGCATCTTATACATGTGGCGTCGGTACCGATTTTCGAGGAAAAAAAAAGATTCTAACTGTTCTTCACACTAGGCGTAACATTGCTAGTTTTTACTTGGTAAATACATATGTCAGCTACGCAAAAGAAATATTCAAAAGAAGAAACCATCTTCTAAAGGTAGCAAAGGGTAAGCATCGTGCTCGAAATGCAGACAATAGGAAAAGTTTAGTGTTTAACTGTTGCGCAACAATCCTTGTACCTTAGATAGTATTAGATTGTGGAGGAAGGGGACAAGTATTATTTACTCTTACCTGTAAGGGGAAAATCACTATCTCAAAAATATTTTAGCCACAAGTACAGCAAAAGAAAGTATTATTCTATGGAATACTAAAAGATATACATTTAGCGGAGCAATGGCAACAGAATGTCCAGTGTCTAAAATTCATTCCATACATTCTATATACACGCCATACATAAAATGGAAAAATACTTTTTCTATCAAGGGCTAGAAAGCAACTTCTGTAAAAAACGTCGAGGCCCCCTCCCCCGTAAGGACCGTTCATGGTAGAGAAATCCTATTCAAAACCCAGACTGGAACTTCTAAACAAAAATGGATGCACTCATTACCTATGTGTACCTGAATTACAATCAAACAATAGAGCCTGTGTCACCTTTTTTATGAGATCAATAGAACGTACAAGAGAAAGACATCAGATTTCACATGTGAGAGCAGAGACAATAACTGTTTCAGAAGGAACCGATCCTCAGCTGGGTTGAGAACCTTTGATGAGAAGCAACGATTTTAAGAACGTAATGAATTTTCCTATTCGTGCATAAAATCAGAGATGCAGCCCAAAATTTTTTGAATTGTAAAGAAGCAAGAAAGTCTGAACATCTTAAATGGTCTAGGCGTATGTCTAGCTAGTTAATCTCTATGAAACGGTATGCATTTTGTGTTTACGCACATCGTCTAAGGGAGTTAAATCTAAAGTATTATACGCGTTATACATAAATTTAGCCTCACGATTCTTCCGAGTACTTACAGCCACTTTGATTCTTTCAACTATCCTTTTTCTCCCTTATGGAGATGAAAAATTCTTCATGGATCAGAAATTTTCTTTCCTTGAGCAGCCATTGAAAAAGAATTACAAGAGCTCTTAGCTATTTGCTTTTACTACCTCAGGTACGTATAACGCCATCACAAAAATTGTACTGACATCTTCTTGCTGAATGAATAAAATATAATCTTTTCTTGGAGATATCAAAACTGAATGTACTTCAGAGACAGAATAATAAAAATTTAATCGAAATGCAGATACAAGAGAAACGAATATGTCTCGACCTGGAATTAATTAGCTAGCACTCTTCCAATTATAGATGTAAATAGAAACAGTATGACAGCCAAATATTACATTAGTTTCCTTTCATGTAGCTTTTTTCTGTTTTATTTTTTTGCTTCCCAGCACATACAATGAATAGCCGAGACTACAATTGTTGGCGTATAATCCACGTGACCTGATACAGCTTCAGCCCTAATAACACGTGCTTAAAAAACTTAAAGTGAAGGATACAAAAACCACGCCTGCACACTGACTTATGATGTAGTCTCACACTGGGAAAAAAATTTTTCACTTTCTGGTTTAATCTCTACAACCAAAAACATAAACGTTAAAGATGGGTGCCTACAAGTACTTGGAAGAATTGCAAAGAAAGAAGCAATCCGATGTCGCTAGATTCTTGTTGAGAGTCAGATGTTGGGAATACAGACAAAAGAACGTCATCCACAGAGTCACTAGACCATCTAGACCAGACAAGGCTAGAAGATTGGGCTACAAGGCCAAGCAAGGTTTCGTCATCTTCCGTATCAGAGTCAGAAGAGGTGGCAGAAAGAGACCTGTTCCAAAGGGTGCTACTTACGGTAAGCCAACCAACCAGGGTGTTAAGCAATTGAAGTACCAAAAGTCTTTGAGAGTTACCGCCGAAGAGAGAGTTGGTAGAAGAGCTGCCAACTTGAGAGTGTTGAACTCGTACTGGGTCAACCAGGACTCCACCTACAAGTACTACGAAGTCATCTTGGTGGACCCATCTCACAACGCCATCAGAAGAGATGCTAGATACAACTGGATCGTCAACCCAGTTCACAAGCACAGAGAAGCCAGAGGTCTTACTGCTGCTGGTAAGAAGTCTAGAGGTATCAACAAGGGTCACTTGTTCACCAAGACAAAGGCTGGTCGTCGTCACACTTGGAAGAAGCACAACACTTTGTCCTTGTGGAGATACAGACACTAAGCGTGCTTTACAAGCGTTCTTAGTTCATTTGCTAACTCTATTTGTATATTGAAATTAATAAAGTTGGTGGTGTCTTAAAATTGTCTCATCCTGTGTGTAGCTCTAACACTATATTCGACCGAATACAGTGAGGATCTAGGATTGCGATTGTAGACTTAATCTACACCTGAAGAGAAGAGGGGTATAAGATGTTGAACACATACAATAGGGGAAGGGTTAGAAAGCAATAAATTGTTGATGGAGTATTTGCTTCTGGGATACGAGAATTGAATTCCCGAGTCAATAAATCTGACTCCACCGCCTCATAATATACTCCTTGTGCGGGACATCCGTACCTCTAATTAACTTGTAGTAATAACCTTGAAAAATTGTTTTCAACTTAACAGAATAAATACCCTCCATTCCTTCCCACAGTCTACTGAAGAATTCTTCACTAAAGGATTTTTCTTCAGCACTTAGGTAATAAAAAGACTTTGTTCGTTACAGGGTACCACATTCGATAGTCACATAGTTAATCACAATGGGTTACAAAAAAACTGCTATCTTATCCGTTTACGATAAAACCGGATTGTTGGATTTGGCCAAAGGTTTAGCCGCTGCTGATGTCAGAATCTTAGCATCTGGAGGTACCGCCAAGTTGGTTCGTGAAGCTGGCTTCCCCGTCCAAGATGTTTCCTCTATTACACATGCTCCTGAAATGTTGGGCGGCAGAGTTAAAACTTTGCACCCTGCTATTCATGGTGGTATTTTGGCAAGAAACCTCGAAAGCGATGAGGCTGACTTGGCTGCTCAAGGCATCGAGAAGGTGGATTTTGTTGTTTGCAACTTGTACCCTTTCAAGGAAACTGTCTCGAAGGTTGCTGTCACTATTGATGAAGCTGTCGAAGAAATTGACATTGGTGGTGTCACCTTGTTGAGAGCTGCTGCCAAGAACCACGCTAGAGTCACAATCTTGTCCGACCCTCAAGACTACGCTCATTTCTTGGAAGAGTTAAAGAGAGGTGAGATTTCCAAGGAAACCAGAAACAGATTGGCATTGAAGGCTTTTGAACACACTGCTGACTACGATGTTGCCATTTCAGACTTTTTCAGAAAGCAATACTCGGAGAATGTGTCCCAATTGCCATTGAGATACGGTGCTAACCCTCACCAAAAGCCAGCTCAGGCTTTTGTTTCTCAAGGTGTCTTGCCCTTTGAAGTCTTGTCAGGGTCTCCTGGTTACATCAACTTATTGGATGCTTTGAACTCTTGGCCTTTGGTCAAGGAATTGTCGGCTTCCTTGAACTTGCCAGCAGCTGCATCCTTCAAGCACGTTTCTCCAGCTGGTGCTGCTGTTGGTTTGCCATTGTCGGACGTTGAGAAGAAGATCTACTTCGTCGAAGATATTGAGAACTTATCTCCATTGGCCAACGCTTATGCCAGAGCGAGAGGTGCTGACAGAATGTCTTCTTTCGGTGACTGGATCGCTTTGTCCAACATTGTTGATGTTCCAACTGCACAGATCATTTCCAAGGAAGTCTCTGATGGTGTCATTGCTCCAGGTTACTCTGCCGAAGCCTTGGAGATCTTGAAAAAGAAAAAGAATGGAAAGTACTGCATTTTAAAAATCGACCCTAACTTCACGCCCGACGCCATTGAGTCGAGACAAGTGTATGGTATCACCTTGCAACAAAAGAGAAACGATGCTATCATCAAGGGTTCGTCTTTCAAGGAAATTGTTTCCAAGAACAAGGACTTGACCGAACAAGGTGTCATTGACTTGACCGTGGCCACCATTGCTTTGAAGTACACACAATCTAACTCGGTGTGCTATGCGAAGAATGGTATGGTCATTGGTTTGGGCGCCGGCCAGCAATCCAGAATCCACTGTACCAGATTGGCTGGTGACAAGGCTGACAACTGGTGGTTTAGACAACACCCAAGAGTCTTGGGTTTCAAGTGGGCCAAGGGTGTTAAGAGACCAGAGAAGTCCAACGCCATTGACTTGTATGTTTCTAACCAAATACCTACCACCGAGCCAGAAAAGAGTGAGTACTTGAGCAAATTTGCTGAGGTGCCTGAACCTTTGACCGCTGAAGAAAGAGCTGAGTGGTTGTCCAAGTTGAACAACGTTGCCTTGTCTTCTGATGCTTTCTTCCCATTCCCAGACAATGTTTACAGAGCTGCCAAGTCTGGTGTCAAGTTCATCGCTGCTCCATCTGGTTCTGTCATGGACAAGGCTGTCTTTTCTGCGGCTGATTCTAATGACATGGTGTACGTTGAAAACCCAATCCGTTTGTTCCACCACTAAGTGCGAATATAGTTACACTTACTTTTACATTACTCTTTTGTCTCGGTACTTTAACCATTGCTACTTTGATTATTGTTGTAGTCTCGTGCCAAATATCGAGCTTTCTATTTTCCAAGTTCCCATCTAAGTGGTGGTTCTTGGTTACACCTCTACCTCCTCGAAAATTTTCTATAACGTGTCGTCAGCTAGTGTGCATTCCCAAATCAACTGCGCTCACTAAACAATTTAGCCTTCATTGGATTACCGATTAAAAGCTTCGCAGAACTTCTTGGCAGCTTGCAATCATGGCATCCGAGTACAATTATGATGAAGGCGCCAACACGTGGCCTTACTTTGTTTTGGCTTTACTTGTGTTTGTGTTGTTGCCTCTCACGATTAAATGGCTTCTCGAAGTTATTTCCATTAGGGAAAGTCCTAAGAAAACCAAAGGAGAGATTGTGCAAAACCATAAATCGTTAGGTCTTCCACATTCCGAGGAGCTTGGAAAGTTCTCGAGTCGTCGAAGAACAGATCGTTTCATGAACAAGACATTATTGCTAATTGTGGTAGGCTGGGCCTTGGTGGCGTATATTTGGAAAACATACGCTAAGGAAGTGAGTTTACAAGGGCTTTTTGACCCTCACACAATTTTGGACTTGCCATATACTGCCACTGACCGTGAAATCAAGTCTAGATACAGAAAGTTGTCCTTGACATATCACCCAGACAAGATAGCCAGAGACTTGAGCGACGAAGCAAAACAAGAAATGGAGGCAGCCTTCATTAAAATCAATCTCGCCTACAAAGCCTTGACCGATGAAGTCACCAAAAATAACTTGAAATTGTATGGTCATCCTGACGGGAAGCAAGATATCACGCACGGTATCGCAATTCCTAAGTTCTTGGTTGAAGGCAAGTACTCGCCCTTCATGATTGTCATTTACTTCTTATTGATTGGTGTCTTGTTGCCTGCGTTGGTTGGAAGCTGGTGGAACAATGTCAAGTCTTACACAAGGAAGGGTTTACACATTGAAACAGCTACTCTCTTTGTTCGTAAATTGACAGACAAAAATCCAGGGAAGATCATAACGCCGTACGATATCTTGGACTGGATTCTTCTCTCCTATGAGATCACCAACAAATATTCACACTTGTCTCAGGAACAAGCTAAAGCATTGGTGATGGATCATATGGATAGGAAATACACAGGAAAGAACACGCCTGACATGTTGAGCATTATTGCTGAGCTTCCTGATTTAATCAAAGGTTTCATCGATATTGCCAGTGTTTTTAGGGTACCAGATGTTATAATTTCTGCCTACGAATTGCAGAAAGCTCTTGTTCAGGCTTCGAGCCCTGTTGGTAAGCACAAAGAACTTTTGCAGTTGCCATTTGTTGACAAGGAGACTATTGAAGCACAGGAGGTTAAGAAATTGGGTAAATTGCTCACTTTATCAAAGGAAGAAGCCGCTAAAACATTGGGAATCAAGGACGATACGAGATTGGAAATTGCTTTGTCAATCGCAAAGAAAATCCCATTCATTAGAGTCTTGGATGCAAGCTTTAGAGTCCCGGGTGAAGATATCGTTCCACCAAATTCTAGTTGCCACCTAGTCATAAAGTTCTTGATTAGATCGCCTCAGTTGAAGTCATGTCCTGAAATTGAGGATCTGAGACTCGTAGAGGAGGAAACGATAGAAGATTTGAAAAACCCATTGAGATCTAACGACGATGGTCCAGATTTACCTGCCGCTTATGCTCCGTACTTCCCGCTGAAGTTCAGAAACTCTTGGGAAGGTTTCATCATCAATCAGAGAGATAATAAACTAGTCGAAGGTTCAGAACCAGCTGTTATGCTGAAGGTCGATTTGAGCAACTTGGAGTTGTCTCAAAAGGAATGGATTGAAGCCGCAGACGATAAACTTATTATCAGTACTTTCAAGATTAAGTTGAACGTGCCAACTCCACCATCGATTGGAAAGTATCACTTTAGATTGTTATTGAAGAACAATGCATACTTTGGCTCTGATGTTGATATTCCTTTGGAGATGAATGTCACGAATCCTCCAGTTGACATCGAGGCAGTCAAAAAGGCTTCGACACAGGAGGATGATGATTCGGATAGTGATATTTCGGATCCCGAAGAGGACAGTCTTGCTGGTGCCTTGGCTGCATTGAGAGGAGAAAATGTCAAGAAGACCAGTGAAGATGTTGAGGAATCTGACGTTGAAAGTGTCTTTACAGATATCAACACCGATACCGAAGACGAAGCGGAAAAGTAGCGTTCATTTATAGATGTGAATAAGTTTATGGTATCACAAAATTGACCAAGCAATGGCATGTATATTGGTATTACCGTATTGTGTAGAAAGACTATACAGATTTTAAATAGTTAGCGTTAAGACGATAGCGTCTGGATTAGGCAAGCCTTGTAGTTTATAGTAGTCCTTAACAACCTCTTCGCTTGGAACAAAGCCTTTTTTTTTATACCACTCGATAGCTGATTGATTGTCAACATGAACGTGTAACACGATTTCATGAATAAACTTCAGCTTGGCTTCATCAATGAGCCATCCTAACAACTTCGAACCAATACCCAAGTTACGGTAAGCCTTCAATACAGAGAAGGACTCAATGTATACTGCGTTCGGGATCATCTTCAGGTTCATGTTGTTGCTGTTTGCGACTTCAAAATTTGGGACCTTGTGAGAGGCATTGATCAACTTCCCCTTGACCTGTCCCACCGGTAACTCACTGTAGAATGCAAGTTTGGTTATTTGATCACTATTTAGAGAGTTTGTGTACCATGACTCTGGATATGTAGTTGGCAAAGTGACCTCAATGATTTTTCTGAAAGTCCCTAAATTGTTTTTTGTTAAATCGTCCAACGTAATGATGTCCCGTCCCATGATTATTTTTCAGATGGAGTTCAAATATTGAACATTAAAAAGCGTCGTATATGGTAGTGCGTAGACGATATCCGGAGAATGGCGAAGTTACAAAGATGCAAAGCTACGTAGCTATAAAAAGTGAAAAAGTATAAGAAAGCAATTTGAAATGAGCTTAATGTATGAGCAATTGATCGACTTGACGTTTTTAAAGCGGTAGTATATTGTCAATTATGGAATGGAAATATATCTAGTCTTATTTTCTAAGTTTGGTACCACTCCTACTTTAATACTATAGAAGTAAGAAAGTAAAGCCACGAAAAATGATTGGATGGATCATTTAAGTATAGCTGTTGAAAGGCATCTGATGTTGTGTGGAATTCGTACGATTATTATCATGTGATATCCCCACATCTTAGTAACGAAGTGCGCTTGAATGGATACAATTATACGACAGTTATTATCACCACTCTTCTTCACTCACATACGAAAAGAAAGCGAAAGTTTAAAATACAGCCCAGGAAGTATGATAACTACAATTATTGCCCTTTTCATCATTGCTTATTTCGTGAGATCGATTCTCAGCGATATCAGGACCAACCCATTATCATCAACCCAAAACGAGCCGCCTGTGCAGACAAAATTTACACCAAGGACATTGTGCAAGTTCAATGGCTCCACTGACCCCAAAGTGTTTATTGGCATTCAAGGAACGGTATACGACGTTAGTACGGGAAAGGCCTTCTATGGTCCTGGTGGTCCATATGAGAACTTTGCTGGCAGAGACGCATCAAGAGGCTTGGCTCTCAACTCCTTTGACCCGTCTGTGTTGACTCCTATTGATAAGCCAATAGACACATTGGAGGACTTGACAGAAGAAGAGAAGGAGTCGCTAGAAAACTGGAAGAACCATTTTGAAAACAAGTATAAAGTTGTGGGCACCTTGCACAACCCAGAAGACTTGGATAAAGCTTGAAAAGCAACTAAGCAAAGTATGCAAGAATAGTAAATGTACCATTGCTACGCTAATGGCTTCCTCCATCGTTGATTAGCACTCGCCTATTTATAACTAGAGGGTCGGCGGAAGCTATGGCTGTTTCTGAAACAATAAAAAATAAGATAAAAAAAGAGCCCCCGACATGAAGGCATGGCTCCACCACATTACTGTATGCTGTATACTTCGATGTATAGTCGATAGTTCTGAACGAGTTGATGTAGCACTCTCGACAGTAGGTACTGGTGTAATGAGAAGATTCATCGAAAAAAATGCACGCGCAGGCTAGAGCTTAGACTGGCACACAAATATCTACATGATGAGTTATCGAGGCAGAGGAAGAGGTGGATATGGCCACAATAATAACTTCAATAGAAATGATACACAGAGCCTTGGGAACAATAATGTGGAGATGGAGATTTATGGGTGGAATGGGTCTACACCTGGAGATTGTGTCGCTTTCATAGCAAGAAAGTGCAAAATAACATTGACAAATTACTCAGTCAACACAGCCAATGGTGCATTACGTGGGTTTGTGAGGACTGAGAATGAAGCAAAGGATTTACTTCAATGGTCTGGAGTCCGTTTTGCCGGAAGTCCCTTGAAGATCTCAAAGGTGCCAGCTCCCAATGCTGGTTTCATTCAACCAGGAGGTTCGGCAAGCCTTCCAACTAATTCCAATACTTCAAGTCAAAATACCATAGAAACATTGACAATGTTCCTCAAATCAAGATACGATGCACAGAACAAGCTCTTGAACCTCAGCGCTGTTCAACAAGATCCGACATTATCTGCCAAAGGATTTTTTGGCACATTGTCCACATCCTCTAAGTTCTTTCCTGCTTTGATGAAGATTGCGAAAGATTTGAAATTGGAAGTCACTAGTGCAGACCTCTCCAATAACAATCTTAATGATTCGAGCACAATATCAACATTGGCCCATTCATTTCCCATGTTGCAGAATTTGTCCTTGCAGAACAACAAGTTCACTAAAATCAAGGCGTTTGAATCGTGGAAAAAGAAATTCAACTACTTGAGAGAGTTAATTCTTACGGGCAATCCTTTACTAAATACCACAAACCCGAACGATGTGATTCACATCAAGCAAGAAGTATTAAAAATCTTTCCCAGGTTGGTCGTGTTCAATGGGGAGGTTATTAGAAATGAACAGTTGCTTAATCAGAACTTGACGTTCCCATTTGGTGATCCGAATGCGATGTTTTTCCAAGATAATGAAGTTCAAAACCTCTCTACCAACTTCATCACAAACTACTTTAACTTGTGGGATATGAACAGAGCAGATCTCATGATTTTGTATCAGAATGAATCACAATTTTCTTTACAAGTGGACGCAACTCTGCCCCATACTTTGGATTCTAAGGGCCCACCAGATTTTGGATACTATCTTCCGCTGTCAAGAAACTTGACGCGAATCTCTTCAGCAAAAATACGCATGGGAAGGGTTGCGCAAGGTCAGGAGCAGATATTCAAGCTTTTCTCACAAATTCCCAAGACGAAGCACGATATATTAGGCAAGCCAGACAATTACAGTGTCGAGTGCTATAGATTGCAGGCTCTTGGGGCTATTTGCATCACAATCCATGGGAAATTTAAAGAAACTGCTGCTCCAGATAACTTGGATAACCTTAACCAGAGCTCGAGTGGCGGTCGCAGCAGAAATTCGTTCCAAAAAAAGCATAAGATTGCTTTGGGAAGCAAAAGCTTCGATCGAACTTTCATCGTGATCCCAGGACCCAATGCATCAATGATTGTGGCTAGCGACCTACTTTGCATTAGGGTTGAAGCTGATTCAGACGCTTTCAAGCCCCCAGCAAATGTTCTCCCGGCAGTGAATACTTCGCAAGCTCCTTCCGTCTCTCCCACGCCAGTTCAGGGTGGCATAAACCCGACAGGAACATTAACGGGACCACAGACACGACCCATCCTTAACAGTGCTACACCGCCCCCTACTGGGCCGAATGTGGCTGCTTTACCCGCGGAACTAAAAGCTAATTTGAATCAAATGCAACAGGAATTTCTTGTGAAAATTCTCGTGGAGACAAAACTTAGCATGCAATATGCTCTTATGCTTTGTCAACAAAGCAATTGGGACTATCAGCAATGTATTGTGAATTTCAAGAATTCGGCATCTTCACTTCCCCCAGATGCTTTTGCACAGTGAAACAAGTTAGAAAGTGATATATACCGGTATAGTAATGCCAAAGCACATTGTAAATAAGTATATATACATATAGATACAATTCAGTACGTCATTCATCGTCATGTAGATGCTTCGTGTTGTCTCATTTTCACTTGCATGCGCCGTGCAGTCTTCTCATACTTCAATACTGAGAACTTCTCTTGTTTTAAACCTGATCGATACTTATGAAAATGAACACAAATGCTGAAAACTTATAACATTGCCATGGTGACAGATTTTTTCTACCCCCAACCGGGTGGTGTAGAGTTTCATGTATACCATCTTTCACAAAAGCTAATAAACTTGGGCCATTCTGTCATTATCATTACACATGATTATGGTAATCGCTCGGGCATCCGCATGTTAACGAACGGCATTAGAGTATACTACGCCCCACTTCTTCAAATATATCGCAGTTCAACAGTCCCATCAGCATTTTTGGCTTTCCCTGTTCTTCGGAGCATATTCATTCGTGAGAAAATTGACATTGTCCATGGACATGGTTCCCTCTCCAGTTTGGGTGCAGAGGCTATTTTTCATGGCAGAACCATGGGCTTAAAAGCGGTCTTTACAGATCATTCTCTTTTTGGTTTTGCAAGTCTTAGCTCAATCTTGGGTAACAAGCTTCTCAAGTTCACGTTGAGTGATATCAGTCATGTTATTTGTGTCTCTCACACCTGTAAGGAGAACACAGTGCTTCGCGCATCATTAGACCCATTGAATGTCTCCGTTATACCAAATGCTGTTGTGTCGAAAGATTTTGCACCAGATCCAAAGAAGCCTAAAAACAAGTCTCGCATCACAATAGTAGTTATATCTCGACTATTTCCCAATAAAGGTGCCGACCTTTTAACAGCGATTGTGCCAATCATTTGTACCAAGCGGCCGAATGTGGATTTCCTTATCGCTGGAGATGGCCCTAAGTTCTTAGACTTGGAACAAATGAGAGAGAAGTATTCTTTGCAAGAACGAGTTTCGTTGAGTGGTGCGGTTCGACACGAAGAAGTCAGAGATGTTATGGTTAAAGGTGATATTTATTTGCATCCATCTCTTACTGAGGCATTCGGAACTGTCATAGTTGAAGCTGCATCTTGTGGACTTTTCGTTGTGACTACCAAAGTGGGGGGAATACCAGAAGTTCTTCCTCACCATATGACAAGGTTCGCAGAACCAGAAGAGGATTCTTTGGTAGATGCGACCTTGAGTGCAATTGATCTAATAAGCTCTGGGAAGATAGACACTTCCCAGTTCCATGAAGAAGTGGCTAGTATGTACAGCTGGGAGAATATCGCAAAGAGAACGGAAAATGTTTACAGATCACTTGACAGTCGTCAAATTAATCAACCCTTGGTGAAGAGATTACGAAAATACTATTGCTGTGGCCCAGTTGCTGGAAAACTATACATACTCTGTGTGATCCTTGATATTTACATTTATATGCTTTTGGAGTTCTTCTATCCAGCGAAAAACATCGATCTTGCCAGCAAGTGGCCCAAGAATCCCAAAAATCATACTATTGGAATATAGGTCACTTAATACATCTTAAAATATCCATGAAATGGGCTTTTCTCACCTCTAAGAGTATTCACATATTGTAATGTTTGATCTCTTCGTTGGCGTGCCTCGTCAATGAAAAACCTAGCTTCCCGTTTCTTACGGCCGTTAATCTGGTTTGAAGGAAGAAGGGGTTTCAGCAACCATTGTTCATACTTCCAAGACATTTCATTACATTCCACCCCACAATTAACCATTTCCTTCAATAACATTATTTCCTCAACCAAAGCCATTTCATTCGAAAACTGTCTTTTCTCTTTGAGATTTTCGAAATATGGAATTTGTTTATAGGAAGTAGAGTTGGAATGTAGTAAATTTTGAATTTCATTATCAATTAACTCGTTCTCCTGTTTCAAACTCTCATAACGGTTTTGAAGGTCCTCAAAATCTTCCCTAGCTTTCGAGAGCTGTTCTTGCAATACACGTGTTTGAGCAGTATTGTTATCCATCATAGATGCCATGTTCTTCTCTAAAAGATCTATGTTAATATTCAATTCCTCGATTATTGCGCTTTTAGATTTGTCAGTCTCTGTCGATGAGTCTTCTTTTTGAATCCTAGCTTGTGACATAAAAGCATCAGAAACTTGCGAAAGAATATTGTTTAGAGGCGTGCTATGGTCTCTAGGAACACTTTGCATGATACATGAAATCTCTTCATAAGTGATAATCTGAGTCTTTAAATCAAATTTTGGGATATGTTCATGCATCAATTTCACAAGCAGTTCATTTTGTTTATCATCGCTGAACAATGCCGTCGTCTCTTCATGAAGCATCAAATACAATTCTATCATTTGTTCGTTAATATTCGCAAGTTGTGAAATGGAAACTTCCTGTTCGATTTTGAAACGACCTTCGAGTACTGATTGAACAAGTGATCGGGCTTGGGTAGCCACTTTCAGAGAAACCTCTCCTAAGCGTTTGAGCTGAGTAGCGAATGTGGCAAACTCATTTCCAAAAACATCTGCGTTAACTAATCTCGTAGAAACAGTTGAAGCACTTTCTGCTTCAAATGCAAGATCAAGGCATAAAAATGCACCTTCGAAGGATGTGGTTCTCATTCGATCAAATAGTAACGGGTTTTTGTGAACAAAATTTTTGACGAATGAAAGGTCCAAGCACTCGATATCGTCATTCTTAACTCTGTTGAAAATTTCCTCAACTTTTGAGGTAAACGAAGTAACAATTGATTCTAAAGTATCCCATAGAGTGAATTCATCTTTGCTATCCCATTCGACAACTATTTTAAGACCAGAAATAAGATACCGCAACCTGATTAATGAAAGGTTAAATCGGATATCCTGAGACAAGTTAGAAGGATTTCGCAAAACATCTTCTATCGCATTGCATTGAGACTTACACTTCAACAAAGTAACGAGCATTTTAACTCTTTGGGAGAGAAAGCTTGGAACTAATTTATGAATGAGATCTTTTACAAGTTCTAGTTCGTCCAAAGTAACTCTTTGACCAATACCATCCCGTTTCAGTATAGCCTTGAGTTTTTTCAGTTCTAAACGAAATTCCTCCTCCTTCGAAAAATCTCCAGCAGTTCCCAACATTTTGGAATTAGTTACCACGCTATTAATTTTTTCTTTCAATTCTTCATTTTTTTGAGATAAACTTGAAACTTTGCCTTTCCAACTTCGGATTTCAATAAGAAGATCGTCAACCTGCTTACGGAGATCTTGTTCCATTTTCAGTTGATATTCTTCTAGAGATCTATCAAGTTCATTGAGCTCAGTCAATTCTTTAATAGTATTATTGAGCTCACTCACTTTTGTTTGTAATAATTCATTTTCTTGGGTGAGATGTTCAATGATGTGAGCCAGGTCAGCAACAGATTCTAACTGCTCTTGTAACACTTGAATAGTAGCCTCTGCTTTTTCCAACTTCTGAGATACTTCGGAGTAAGCCTTACTAATCAGCGCAGAGTTTTCCAAACTCTTACTAAGGTTAGCTATCTCGCTCCTCAAACTAACTTCTCGATCGCTTGATAGTTTCTCTAAGGAATGTAATGCAACCTCCAATTTTTTGTTGTGTTGAATTAATGATTCAAGATCTTCCTCAGAGAGATCGCCAGTCCTTGAAAATTGGGTTTTGACAATGTTCTCTAACTCCCTATTTAGCTCGGACTCTTCCTGCAAAATAGCATAATCTGCAAAAATATCGTTGTACTTCCCTTCTAGAAGTGTTAGCTTTCCTGCCAACTCCGCATTTTTCTCGTGGAGATAGTTTTGATCCACTAAAGCACCTTCTAACTTCATCTCGAGCTCTTCTACCTCACTAGTTTTAGAGTTGAGAGCAATCTGAAGATCATCTATATGTTTTAGATTGTCTTGAATCTGCTGTCGAGCCACTTTAAGCTTATCTTGAAGACGAATCACAATCTTTTCAGTATCCAGATATTCTGATTTTTGTGAAGGTGAATTCGTACTCTCACTAACCACAAGATTTGGCCGAACAAAGATTCCGTATTCACCGTCTTTGGAACAATCAAAGTACTTGATGCCTTGAAGAGACCCGTTGTTTTTACCGACAGGGCGATCTAGCTCAATTCCGACCCATTGACCTGGTGCAAATTTCGTTGGTCCGATAAATCGAATAAACCCAGACTCATTCTTAACGAGAACGCGATCTCCAACGTTGATCAGTGCCATGATATTCCGAGTAATGAGATCAAAATTCTGATTAGTCTAAGCCATCCAGAAAATACGATCCTTCGATAGATCCATAAACTCTGCTAAAGGATATGAAAACAAAAAATTTAGGTGTCAGGATTGAATTTCTTGGATAAATTGGCGATGGGGAATTGTTAGTACACAAGCGCATATGCACAACAGTGCGGAATCATAAACAAGACGGTTCCAACTATTTTATCTTCAAGATCACGGAAAATATAGATGTCTGTCGTTAATGGCAACAATAACCAGAAAAAAGGGGCAAGCAACCTAAAAGTTGAACTTCTCAATGAACAGAAGCAAGAAATAAGGGAGGCATTCTCCTTGTTTGACATGAACAATGATGGCATGTTGGATTACCATGAATTGAAAGTGGCTCTTCGAGCATTAGGGTTTGACCTACCAAAGCGGGAGGTGTTGGAAATCATTCATAATTACGATACGGATGACAGGAATTTGATCTCGTACGAAAACTTCTTTCACGCAGGTATGTTGTTATCGAAGTATCTAAGACAAGCAGGGATATACTAACTACACTAGTGGGCGAGCGTATCATCAACAGAGACCCAATTGAAGAGATAAAGCGGGCTTTCAGGCTTTTTGATGACGATGGAACAGGCAAAATCAGTTTTAGGAACTTGAAGCGCGTTGCACGAGAGTTGGGAGAAAATCTTTCCGATGAAGAACTCCGGGCCATGATTGACGAGTTCGACCTAGATGAAGATGGGGAGAGTACGTATAAGCGACTAAATTTGGAAACAACCGTATTTTAATACTAACTGTACAGTCAACGAACAAGAGTTCATCAACATTTGCACCGAATAAGCAGCCTTTTTCATTCTTGAGACAGAAAAGCCCTTGATGATGAATAATAATAAATAATAATAATAAAGAACATCTTCGTTATGGTAGAGAAGATCATAATTGCTTGTATAAATATAGTAGTTTTGTTATAGGCATAGGTAGATCACGTGCATGACCTTGAGCTTCTGGGAGTAGTGCGCGATCCACAGCTTATTTTTTCACAGTACTTGACCAAGTAACTAAGCAAAAGCTGATCGCCAATGTCGTGGAACACAGCTAAGAAACGCTTCCAAAAAGATTTGGACAAGTACCCGAAGGCACTTCGCGAGGTTCTTTTGAACAGAACGAACAGATTTAACCTTCCTACTTTTGATGCTACTGATTATGTTCCGAAGCACGAAAGGAAAACTAAGTTGGAGGATGTTGGCATCGCCAGCGGTGACATGGTTTATGTCAGCGAAGGTGAACACAAGGGAAAAGTTTCTTCTGTTCTTCAGTACACAGAAGAATCAGATTCGCTTATTTTGACGGATATCTTATCGAAGAAGATCATTCCGAAGGCCTGGTGGATCAAAAACCAGACCAGTCACATTATGGACTATCCTGTGCCTATTCCTCGCAAAAACATTAAGTTGGCCGCCAAGGATAGGGATGAAGATGGAAAGATATCGTTCATTGTTGCTGATGAAGTGGTCATGAAGGATAAGTACTACGATGATAGATATAAAAGATGGTTACCCAGAAGATTTGTGAAACATCACGAAAGCATCGAAATTCCTTGGCCAAAACCTCCAACTGAACCAGAAGATGACTATTTGTCCACAGGTGCAGATGCCGTTTTCTTAAAGTCATATGAACCACAATCGATTGCCAAATCTCCTCTTCCACAAGGTGTGCTAGCGGAACTCAGAAACCCTTACTCCTCGCACAAGAGAAAGACGCTCACAGAAGTTCAAGCTCGAAAGCTTACCGCTCCAAAGATGCCATTATCTACCGAGCAGAAGATATACTTGGCCAAGAAAGCTCAACAACCAGAAAAGAAGCTCGAGCCATTATCAGAGGAAGTTAAAGACTTTATCGGTGAAAGAATTGCTGAGCATCTTTCAAAGATTGAAAACCCTGCCCTCTTGGCTCATTTGGAAGCTTTATCAAAATCCACAATTCCAGACTTTGAGAAAACTATGGAGAAAATTAAGGAGAACCAATCATGAAATGAACGTGTTACGTTCGCAAACTTGTACATAAGGTGATAAAAACTTTCTTCTTCTTTTGCTAAGTTTCGGCACTAAATGTATTGATGATTTTAATACATATTACAACTTCTCGTAATCCAATTTACCTTCCAACTTCTTGACATCAGCAACCTTTCTGACAGCTTTCATCAAGTCATTCTGAATGATGTAATCTCTTTCATCTCTAATTGCAAAGAAACCAGCTTCTGTGACAACGTTTCTGATATCAGCACCATTGAAGCCATCACTCATCTTCACTGCAGCCTCAAAATCAAATTCACCTTGCTTTGCAACTTTAGCTGTGTGAATTTTAAAAACCTCCAAACGGCCTGCCTCGTTAGGTAATCCAATTTCAATCTTTCTGTCCAATCTTCCTGCTCTCAACAATGCGGGATCAAGAGTATCTGGTCTATTTGTAGCCATGATTACCTTCGTTTGGCCCAAGGTGTCAAAACCATCCATTTGATTCAACAACTCCATCAAAGTTCTTTGGATCTCACGATCGGCAGAAGTACCCTCACTGAACCTTCTTCCACCAATAGCATCAATCTCGTCCATGAAAATAATGCAAGGTTCGTGCTCCTTGGCATAGGAGAACATTTCCCTGATCAATCTTGCCGATTCTCCGATGTACTTGTCGACAATAGCCGAAGCGGGAGAGAAGATAAAGTTCGCTCCGATAGTGGCTGCCACTGCTTTCGCCAATAACGTCTTACCTGTACCGGGAGGACCATACAACAAAACACCCTTTGGAGGTTTTATGCCCACACGGGTGAACAACTCAGGGTTCTTCAAAGGCAACTCGATCACCTCACGCAACTCTCTAATCTGTTCAGTTAAACCACCAATTCCGTTGAAAGATATTTCGCCTGGTTCAAACGTTGTCATATTGTACACCAATGGATCCACTTCTCTTGGTAATATACGCATAATTGTCAAAGTTGTCATGTCTAACGAGACACGGACACCATTCTGTAAACTCTCTTTGTTGATGGTGTTACGGCAGCCCACAATATAACGTGGCCCACTTGACACTTTGACGATGTATGTTTCCTCCGTTAATTGCTTCAACACCTCGCCTACAATCTGGCCAACAGACTGTAAAGCTTTAATATCATTTTCTGTCTTGTCGTAGGTCTTCTCCAAATCTCGCATGCTCAATCTCATTTCTTTAAGACGAGCATCCCATTTTCGATGCTCAATCAATTTCTCTTTGAACTTTGCCAACGCTTTAGCTCTCTCGCGGTCTTCTGGCGATTCTTCTTGTTGGCTTTGTTGGGGCTGCTCATCGTTTCCCGCGACGTTTTCATTTGTGCTCTCCTCTCCTTGCAAAGCTGACAAAAGTGGATCGTTCTCTTCACTCATGGCTATAATAAAGTTTCTCGTGCTATATGTGAAATTGCCACACTATCAAGTGCTTCAGAATCTCATGCGTCGATTAGTGTGCGTGCGTGTACTTCACAAAAATGTGCCACCCACGGATTTTGTGCGCGCAATGGGTAGATGGAAAGAGGTACGGATGTACGAGTCTCTCATCTAGCACTCAGAGACTGGAAAAACCCATCTTTCATAGGGCACTGCCAACATAACCGGATTGCAATGGAATTTCACGCCGTCATCCTATGCGGGCCTGGAAAACAGCTCACTCCCTTCTCGAAAATGCGCTCTACTGGCATTCTGAAGGCACTTTTACCTGTTGCCAATGTGCCTATGGTTGAGTATGTACTTGATTGGTGTGAGCGTGCCTTTTTTCCAAAAGTGACCTTAGTTTGTGACGATGCTTCTGCTGAAGACATTGAGGCCAGCTTGAAGCGCTACAAGGCGAACAAATCAAGCAGTGATACCAGTGGTGACCATACTTTCCTGTTCACCGAGTCTATCCTGGTAGTCCAAGTTGACTCTTCTGCCAGCGGGCAAGTTTTGCAACATTTGTACAAAACAAACGCTATTAGTCCTTATGAACATTTTGTTTTATTGCCGTGTGATTTTATCACAAATTTGCCCCCTCAGGTTTTGATTGAAGCATATAGATCAAGTCAGGATACAGACGTGGGCATGTTGGTATACTACAAAAATCGGTTGGAGATCGAAGATAAGAAAAACAAAATTTTCCCAAAGAACTATACGATCTATACGGAATTACCAACTGGCCTGTCGCAATTATTGGATTATTATTCTGTGGCAGACATTGAATTCCACAAGGCCTTAAAAATAAGAACTCAAATGGTTTGGTCGTACCCGAACGCTACTGTCAGCTCGCAATCCTTGAATAGCTCTATTTTCTTTGGTAATGCCAAGAAGATTTTCGAAATTTTTGACGCCTATCCCGACAAGTTTATGGATACCTACTTCGCTACTCGGCCTCTCATTAAAGTTGTGAGAGATTTGGCAAGAAAGCCTTGGCAAAAACCCAACCACAAGTCCACTATAGGTTTCATGATGGTTCCAGAACAAGCTATTTTCTTTAGATGTAACAACTTACCTGTTCTCATGGAGGGTAACAGACATTATTTGAAATTACAAGCAAGAGAAGGTGCAGTGAAACAAACTGCTGCTAAGGAGAAAACTGCAGCGAACGTTGGTGCCGACTCCATTATTGGTGAAAATACACTGTTGGGCGAAAAGACCACGGTCAAGCGTACGGTTATTGGTTCCAATTGCATAATCGGTAAAAGAGTAAAGTTGACAGGATCGATTATTCTAGACAACGTTGTTATTGAAGATGATGTTCAATTGGAAAACACGGTTGTGGGTCACCATGCGATCATCCGCAGCAAGTCTAAGTTGATCAACTGTAATGTAAGTCTAAGTTGATCAACTGTAATGTGGAAGTCAACTCATGATGTGATGAATGGTACTCAATCCAAGGGAGACACTTTGTTGTGCTTGACTTTAGAGGTAGTTGTTGACAGCTCCAGCGAGGACGCTAGTTCATCTGAGGGTGATTCAGATAGTGACTAGAGTTTGACGAGGAGATTACGACAACTCTGACTATTTGGCTACTAATAATGCGCTGCTACTTAGACACATGAAATGCATAATTTTAATGAAGAAATACGTGATATTCCTGAATATTCAAAAGAGAAATGATGCTAGAATGTAATTTGTGTAAGGAAGTCTCATCGTTATCACTGCGCCCTTTTCTGCCCCTTTTCATGTAATGAATGCGCTAATCTTTTCTTCTTGATGTCTGCATCTGTTATTCCATCATCACTATCACAATCTGAAGATCCACTCGCATCTTGTAGTGAAATGGGCATTTTACGGTCCTTTATGTCACACCATTTCTTCAGTCTCTTGAAAGAAACCGAGAGAGGTGGCAAACTGGGACGGAAAACTACATGAGACATAAGTTCCTGGGGCAAAGAAAACTCATAGTCCGTATGAAGCTGGCTCAGTGAAAGATCATTTGCTGAACCATTATTCAGGAACTTCTTCTCCGTGGTGATTTTCTTCAGGTTATCAGAGGAAGCTTCATCAAAGTCTCGTAGTTTGTGAGAAGAATCTTTATTTGTTCTCACAGGAAATGCTTCATCCGTTAATCTCTCATGGGTATTATGATTAACAGATGCTCGCCCCGGAGAGCCTGCTCCGTGATTTTGATTGGTGTTGTAAGAGTTGGTCAACTCGGCTCTTCTTGTAAGTACCCAGCTTTCTATGTCTTCATCATTAGTGATGACGCGTAGCATGTCATCTAAGCAATCCAAATACCCTTTGTGCATCAGTAAAACATTTGAATTGCTGCCAGTGCGATATAATGATGCCACAGCTTTCGCCGCATTTGAAAATTCTGTTTTTGCGCTCCTATGCTCGTATTCAGCTTGTGATGTCGCATTATAAAGTGAAGCAACCGCTTTGGCAGTGTTCTTGAACTCGTTTGTTAAATCTCTGTTCAAATCCACAAGAGACACTTGCTCAAGCGATTTCACTGGAGGAAGATTATTGGATAGATTCGACAAATCCATGTAAGGCCAGGAAATTCAAATAAATCGTCTTTTGTTGTAAAGTATTATGGTTAATGATAAGAATAAAAAAATCTTATTCTAATCTTTCTTGAGATGATACGCAAAAGTGACAGTTTCGTCACGTGCGCATATCTTGTTTCCATACTGACAAGTCATGGAAACAGAGCGCAGCGTAACCTTAGACCGACATCATGGTAAAGTCTACCCTTATTTATAGGTATGATGGTATGTCTCTTCTGTATTGAATGTGTTTTAGCCTTTCTTTAAAGCTGCGTTACAACTAAAAGTTTGATGATATTCTTTACTAACATGCTAGCTCTACCACTTTGCGGTTCAGTCGATGATGCAGCAGACCAAGGTTTGAACGAACAGAAGAAGAAATGCAAAATAATCATAAGCAGAATCACACCAAACTCTGCCTCTCAGGCTACAATCGAATCAGGTAACTACAACATTCATTACCTAATTCTGAACAATATCATATACCTTACGATTTGCGAGAAATCGTACCCAAGAAAATTGGCCTTTCTGTTTTTGACAGAAGTTAGTCATGAATTTGAGCATTCGCATGGCAGAGAAGCCTTGAGTTCTACAGCTAGACCATACGGATTTAGTTCATTCGACAATTTTTTGAGCAAGACCAAAAAGATTTATCAGGACCAGCGGGCTCAGTCTAATCTTGATAAGTTGAATAACGACTTAGCGGATGTTAAAAAGGTGATGACAAAGAACATTGAGGACTTATTGTACAGAGGTGATTCATTAGACAAGATGAGCGACTTGTCTTCAAGCTTGAAGAATGATTCCATAAAGTACAGAAAGAAGGCACAAAGAATAAACTTTGAGGCATTAATCAAGCAGTATATTCCAGTAGTTGGAGCTGGTTTGTTCGTTGTGTTTGTGATCTGGTTCATGTTTCTTCGTTAGAAATAGTACACTTTGTCTCTCCCTTTGTATAAATTTATTACATGTTTCCAAGAACACGAGGGTAATATTGTATTACTTGTTGTCTTAAGCGGTAAAGATAGATCAGTTTAGTTCGTAATCAATTTATTTCGTAATTTGTGATCGTTCCATAGTTCTGTTGCGGACAGATAAACTCGCGCTGTTGACTTTTAGTCTTGTTCACTGAAATGGATCCATACGAAGAAGGAGCCCCAACTTCCTACAATTCGCATCGACCCAGGGCACTCACTTCAAAACTATCCTTCTCATTCCTACAACAGAAAGTAACGGCTTCGGACAGCTCCTCAAATCTAGCAACGAATCCTACAACCGCGGTTACCTTGGCAAATGCGAATCAAGCGGATATTGCTTTTCCTAACGAAACAGATGATACTAGCCTGTTGCATCCATCCTACCTGAACAGATACTCATTAGCAAGCGGGACCAGCCCGTATTTATCTGCAGTGGGTTCATCTGATGAGGAATTCGAGGGGGAAAACATTGAAAACAGTGAGCTTACTAGTCTTTTCCAGAACCTTATGGCAAAGGATTCAAGAAGAGGGGATGAGAACGGAATTTCAACTCCAAGTATGCATAATGTTTTTACCGATGATGAAGTGCCGCTTGATGAATCGTTCTTAATGAAACGGGTGGCTTTAGAAAAGCTGGATAATTTGGACACATTCAAGGGGAAACTCAAACACTTTTTTATTTTATCCACAGCAGGCAAACCAATCTATTCCATGAATGGATCAGACGGCTTAATTATGGGATATATGGGTCTCATAACCACTATTGTAAGCACTTTTCATGAGAGCTTGAAATCCGAGTTCCATCACATATCCCAAGACAAGTTTAGATTAGTGGTTATGGATCGGAATCCATTGTTGTTGGTCGCTGCTACCAATGTTTCATCGGAAATCGTACCTTGCTCGGGTGATAATAGTGAGACTTCGATAATCGAAGAACAGCTAAGAAGTATATATAACTACATTCTCGCAGTTCTTTCAAAGCCGGTTATTTGTAAGAACTTTGACAGGAGAATGAATTATGATCTTCGAAATATCTTGTCTCATCAGGATTTCAACATGTTAGATTCCTTGTGCATGAAACTAACATATGGGTTCACTCTATCTACCACTGGAGAATACGAAATGGATAACTCCTTCTACATAGGAGCTATGCTTAACAATGCCATAACATGTGCCAAAATTCGGAAGTCAACTAGAGCGAAGCTTGATGCAATATTGATATCATGCAAAAGACTAAAAGCAAAACAACACAGCTCGAATGGATCATTGATTATTCTGGACAAACTTTTGGGATCCGATAAAGAAAGATTTATCGCATCAGATTTGCTATTCGGCTTTCTCACTATAGAGGAAAAAGTATTAAGCTACTTGAGACCGAAAGCCCACCATTTAGGAAACGAAGATATTAGAACTTTGCTTTCTACGGTTTCATCCTCATTGCAGGTTCCAGAACATGACGATGCACCCGAGCTTTGGATTCCTCTTTGTATGCCCAACTTCAATGACTCGGGCTTCCTCTATCTCTTTGTGAAGCAATTGTTCCTTCCGACCCTTGCTTCACCTATCATTATAATTCTACTAAGCGGAAACAAAAGCAGCTTTTACGACATGAAAGAGGTAGCAAACTACATTACTTACAGGATTAAGAGATCTTCAGCTTTCTGCAGAAAATTGAGTGATGAGCTTGTACACATGTCCACATCCACTCCCGTCTTGAGAGAGTTGGGCATTTCAATCATCAGGCATTTCATTTACAAGCGCAAGAGCTACAACCAATTTTACATGGACAATCTACAATTCGATGGAAATATGAGCCATGTTCTTAGAGCTCTGTCTCATGTAAATCATTTGTACTCCAATTTAGCACACTCGAAAACGTCGATTGCAATAGAAGGGATGCTGAGTGCAAAAAAGCTCACATATACCCGTTGGCAACTTGAAGGTGGCTGGTTGACGGGTTTTTTGTTACAAGATGAAAAATCAGAGTTTTATTGTATTTGCGGCGGTTCGGGCCAAGCGCAAATGATTATCGAGGAAAGTTTACGTATCATAAGATGGTGCGAGCGTTACAATAAGAGATTATTTGTCGGCGACGGAGTAACTTTTTAGAATATATACAACTTTTGATCCGTCTTTTGTTGTGTAGACTTACTTCATCATAGCAGCTTCTGCTGTTTTGAAAACTTCTCCAAGCTTTTCTGTAAAACTTTTGTGCAATTTTTCATACTCGGTCCATACTTTAGTCTCAGCATCAGTCAACTTCTTTTTCTTTGCCACTTTGCTCTTCACATCCGCTCTAATTGCCGCTAAAGTATTAGCGTGCTTTCCAGATCCACCTTGGCCATTCCGATACTTCTCATATATTGTCTTCAAATGTTTAACATTTTCTTTCTTGGATTCTGTAGTCACAGGAGGCAAAGGAACCTTCAACATTTGTTTGTTAGAAGGATCTGCAATCGGATTCATATTTAAGTCTGACGCCAATACAGCGTTCACCACATGCTTTGTGTTGGCAGGATCGAACACCGTGATGATGAAATTACGGCCTTTGAGTGCAGTTTGGGCTACAGAGGTGAATACCGCTTCACCGTCTGCAGTTTCAACCTGCAAGTGGTCAAAAATCTGTGGGTTTGTTTTACCTAGTTTTGCTTCGTTTGCATGCTTGGAAAACTTATCAATTACCAGTTGGAGTCTCTTCGTTACTTCGTCCATGTCAATTTGAGGTGTATCTGTAACTTCTTCTTCGACATCTTTAGCAGATCCTTTTTTCGCCTTCTTTTTCAAAGACACGAATGAAGCATGAAAGCTTCTAGTAGGAATAGCGGCTACCGGGAATACCCTTTTTGGCACAGCTCTTATAGTGGATCTGAAAATTAAAGAGCGAAACATAGCGTCTTTACATCAACTGGGTTCGCACCTAATAACTGGTTGGATCGATACAGGATTTTCTAAGAGAACTTAAATTTAAGAGCAGCTAATCATGGACTCATACGTCGTATATATATATGTTATTATCTATGAATGAATCATGTTTGTTCCGACTTTTTGATTTCCTTTTCGAATTCTTCCAAGACCGCGAGGCATGAATTCGCTTCTTTACCTGCCTCCCCACCTTCTTTCACTATATTCAATAAGTTCTTCTTTAATGGACCCAAAAAAATGTCTTTCAAGATTTTACGTCTAGTAGTCTGGTCTTCCGTAGAGATATTATCGATCTCATGAAGCGAGTAGGCCCCATCCTCTCCCGCGATCTCGTCATCATCATTTCTTCTGGACGGAAGCTCGTCAATGAAGAACTTAAAAGCCGTGAAAGCTTGAGGATTATTAGGAAGCATATGTCTTGCTGTATGTGGATGAATGGTATTACATGCATCCCAATTTATGCTTGAGACATCCTCTTGAGAATTTTCAAAGAGAGCAGCCCTCAAGAATTTCTGTAATACGTTCAAATGGCCAACGCGGGCTTTTTTGCTTGCACCTCCAAGAGTGGCTGATGTGTTCACGGCATACGAGATTGCCTTTTTGTCATTTGAGATATTCCACGACATGAGAGTAAAATAGCTCTTGAGAGTCTTGACGAAGTGTCCTTTAACCAATGGGATTGAGGCATGGTCTATAAGTACATTCAAGACGGCAGTGGATGTTCCTCTGATGTCACTTTGGATATGTGACATGGCCGAATGAACAAACAATATTATTGAGCGCATGTGTAATTCTAGAAGCCCAGGTTGTTTTTGTGCACATGCTGCTAGAAGGGAGACGAAAGCTAGCCGCACATTATTAGATTGATCGGTGATCAACGAAACAGTCAAGGAAAGAATTTGTTTGTATAACGAAGGATTGGAAGGCAAATGGTTTTCGATGTAGTTTAACACCTCCTTTCTTGTTGTAGCGGCATGGTGCTTCGTAAGCAGGAGATGGTGGGTAAGATCAACTTCCTCTTTCACTTGTGTCAGACCATTCATACTTTTGACAAGAGACTGGTTCGGAAGCGAAATGGATTTTGCAGTGAAAGAGGTATCTGTATAATTAGAAGGTTTAGCTGCTGTCTTTCCGACCTTAAGCTTCGGTTTAAGGAAGTCTTTCTTCTTTTCTTGCTTCTTTCTTTTTGATCCCATGGCGATGAGCTTGTGATGCGAGACTGAAAATTATGGTGAGTGCGCGCAGCTCCACATTTGACCCTACAGTTCCAGGAACACGAGACGAAACTACACACCACTCAAATCATCCATCATTAACAAAACACCATTCATGGTCTTACGTTTCATTTTCAGTGAATTGCTTGATTAAATTATGAGCTTTCAAGAGTTGGGATTTGGCATAAATCTGCTATCGCTTCATGATCTGTTAAACGCCTCGCAAGACATGCACGATGATCCAATGGAGATAGATGAAATACACTTCAATCCCGATAATCAGGAAGTTGTCGACCCGTCTAATAACTCATCATCTTCAGAATCCTTAGAAAATTCGGAAGACGTTGATCCTGACGATAGTCAAGCTCATCTGCTACTAAATGCTTTGAGTCCCACCAATCTAGGCGCCCAATACGCTTTGAAGAAACAAAAGCTTCTCATGCCTCCACCCCCATCCGCCTCTTCGCCTTCTTCAGTTTCTAACGATCTGGATTTGCACGACTACGAGTTTGATACGAGTTCGATGCATCCGTACCGACAATTGCCCTTTGCTAGCAAAGATCCCGACCGTAGCACTTTCAATCCAAATGTCAATCTGTCCTTCTTCCTGGGTGCTTCCGACGCCCCAGTTACGAAGAATGACGCACACTCGTCCTTCTACTATAACACTATGATGAATCGCTCGTACAATTATCGCAAGCAAATGTTTCCAGAGCAGTACCAGGGCGCAAAAAACAGCATATCCGTCCACGAACCGGATTCCCACTCAAGTGCAGTACAAGTTCATCACCACCACTATTACAGCCTGGGATATGGCGATCCTGGAAGTACTCTGCCTGGTTCAGCGAACTTTATTAAGCAGTATCGCTCGCAAATTATGCCACATGGCGACACCTTTGATGAAAAGATAACCCAAGTCCAAAGGCAAGCGTATCAAGGGATGCTTCCTCTTCCGTGGGATTCTAAATCTTCTCCTGCTGAGCGGGTACCGTACGTTTTGTCCTCATATTTACAACTTGCTTTAAACATGGTGCTTTCGTGTTATCTCTTGCATATTATCGTCAGTATAGTGCAAACCATTCGTCAAGATGTTGCCCATCGGCTTGAGTCCCAGGCAAATAATTTGCTTGTTGAGATCGCTCTGTGTGAACGCTCCTATCATGAAAATAACTGTTCGCCTGATACAATTGTGCCCGCGCTCGAGAAGATGTGCGCCTACTGGGAGAAATGCATGAACCAAGATCCATTCAAGGGAGGTAACACCTCGCTGGTAAGTGCCCAAATCATTGGAATGATATTGAATTCATTGGTTGAGCCCTTGAGTTTCAAAGTTTTTTTGGTTGCTGCGGGGGCTATTACAGTTGTTTTCTCCTGTAACTTTGCATTCGGATATATTCGTGCAAAAACTTACTATGGATGGGCCTCGGCCCAAACTGCCGGACTGACCTAATTTCAGTAACTTTAAGCGCGGGATTTCAGCCGTCCGCGCGGCTTACTATCGGGAAATATACTTTTTTCTCTGTTTGTAAGAACTGTATATGGCCCGGGCTCAAGACTTCCACAACGCAATATATTTTTCATACTTTGACATAACTCTCACCTAATACAGAATGATGCAATAAGGCTAATTGTTGGTGCAGGTTTATGCCAATCTTGGCTTGCAAACTTGTGTATGTCATCTATTCCGTAAGGGGCGACCACATGTAATTCAATTGTGTGGTTGCGCATCGGCTATTTCTGCCCTTGTTCGGGATATAACCCAAAGTTCGGCAACAATCTTGACCTGTCAAAACTAGGTTGAAAAGTGTAGCTTGGAGCTGGATGGGTTAAAATGAGCCGTTGATTACAGTCTTTGTATGAATCTAATATTTCTTTCGTCCACATTGAGTTTGTGTAAGTGTCAAGAAAGATATTTGTTACCCTCGGCTCATTCTCTCGTACTGTATATAGATTCCGATTACATCTATCTATTTTGTTTACCAGAATCTTTTTTTCCAGTACCTTTTCTCACTTCATTTAATCCTTTATTTCTCTTATTTATCTCATCTTCGACTCTCAATTACAAAATGGGTGTGTTAGGTACATCGAAAGTTGAAGAGGAGGCATTACGGGCTGCTGCAGAAGCTCTGGCGTCAAGAGCATCTGTTGACCAGTCGGCATCATCTCAATACGAAACAGCGTCTGAGTTCGCCTCGGCATCTGAATTCGACCCTGACGAGGATTTAATAGATAACAGAGACAACCACAATGAAACTTATTCGGAATCTGCTTCAGAGAACAATTCCACCATTCAAGAAGCCACGCAACCTTATGCCCCATCATCCCTGAAAGATTTGGATGATGATGAGATTGATTATGTCATGCCAATTCAACACACGCAAGAAATTGATATTTCGAATATGGATGAAAATGAATTGAATAGGATTGTAACTACTCAGACGGGAGGTTCATTGGGACTTTCTTTGCAACCAAGTCGGACTCACGGAGAGTTCATCGACCCAAAGGATTTGGATTGGGACGGCCCGGATGATAAAGAAAACCCTTTCAACTGGTCCAAATCCAAGAAATGGTTCATCACTTTCGTTACTGCGAACGTCTGCTTATGTGTTTCTTTGGGTTCTTCGTTGTTCGTCGAAGGTGTACCAGAGCTTGAAATAAAGATGGGCATTTCACAGACGCTCGGTCTTTCTGGATTGACATTCTATTTGATTGGTTTGGCTCTCGGTCCGGTTATTGCCGCTCCTCTTTCGGAGATGGTGGGCCGGAGGTATATCTACATTCTCACGTTTCCAGCATCTATGCTCTTCACTATGGGTGTTGGTTTGTCCAAAAATATCAGGACCATTCTCGTATTAAGATTTTTTGCTGGTTTTATTGCGTCGCCGCCAATGTCTCTTGCTGGAGGAACCATTTCTGATATTTGGGGTAATTCGCCCATCGACATGTCTATTGCAATGGCTTTGTTCTGTGTCGCACCATTCTTGGGTCCTGTCATTGGACCGATCGTCGGAGGTTTCGCCGCTGAACATAAAGGATGGAAATGGACTATGTGGGTATCTTTGATGTTCTCAGGTGCTATTTTGCCATTCCTTCTTCTCGTCCCAGAAACATACAAGTTGGCAATTTTGAGAAAGAGAGCCAAGAGCAGAGGTGTGAAGTTGGTTCAGTATAAATTCATTGACATTGTCAAGCTTGCCCTTCAAGTCTACATCATCAGACCTGTTGAAATGTTATTCGTGGAGCCTATCGTCGGTTTAACATCCCTCTACATTGCTTTCGTTTTTGCGGTTTTGTTCGGTTTCTTTGAGGCTTTCCCTATTATTTTTAGAGGCCTTTACAAAATGGATTTCGGTGTCTCAGGTTTGCCTTTCCTTGCTGTTGGAATTGGTTTGATTTTTGGAGTGGTGCTCTATGTTGCTCTCGACCTTTTCTATTATTACCCAAAGAACCCTGATGGAACTAGAGGCAAACGTGATGAGAATGGAAATTTTGTTTGGGACGCCCCTGAAAGAAAATTAACCATTGCGATGGCTGGATCTGTCTTTTTGCCTATTGCCTTATTTTGGTTAGCTTGGACGGCCAAGAAATCTATTCATTGGATTGCACCAACACTTGCAGGTCTCCCATTTGGTTTCGGATTAATTTGGGTCTTTTTCGGTATTGTTCTTTACTACTCGATGTCTTTCCCTCCTGCCTATGTTGCTTCTGCATTGGCTGCTAACAACTTGTTGCGTTATCTCTTGGCATCTGTTTTCCCATTGTTTATGGTGCAAATGTATGAAAGATTGCATATAGATTGGGCTACTACATTATTGGCTTTCATCTCCTTAGCCATGGTTCCAATTCCTTTTGCATTCAAGAAGTACGGTCCAAAGCTTAGAGCGCATTCTAAGTACGGATATGTTGCATTTTTCAAGAAAATTGCCGCTCAAAAGGCTGCTGCTGCTGCTGCTGCTACAACTCCTGTTACCCCTTCTGCTAATGATAGTGGTGAGGAAACTGCTGCTGGCGCTGCCAGCCCAGAAAAAGGTGATAATGCGGAGAGTAACAGCTCTATCTTAGCAAAGGGCGAAAAGACTAACGAGCACTCTGCCTTGAGCAGAGAAGAAGTCGGTGAAAAGGTATAAGACTTCAAAAATTGGAATACAGATAGATTTGAGGTGCATTCTATACATTATAGAGTCTTCGGTGTTAGTGTGTTGAAGGTGATATGATTTTTCAATCTATGCAAGGCCAAGTTCTTGAAATGTGTCAAACAAGATGTTCTTAAGCTTGTACAAATTAATAATTCTTAGTTTCTCATTTTGTAGATGAGCATTATCACTGGCCTGGCCACATGGAATTTGAGCTGCCGGAGCATCGAATGATTTTTCTAAAAAACGAATGGATGGGATAGATCCTCCTTCACGAATGAAAAGAGGATCAGGAACAGTTGGACCCCAATTCAGCTTCATCTTTTTGTAAAGGATTTGATAAACCAAATTTGTAGGGTCTCCCAACCAAGGCTCCGCTTCGTGAAAAATATTAACTTTCATGCGGTTTTCGGACTTCAATTCTGCAAACACTCTTTCTAAATGAGAGACAAGCAGTGCCTTAATCTTCACCAATTCTTGATTGGGCACCACACGGATGGACACAGAAGCTTGGGCTGATTGTGAAATAACAGTGTTGTTTTTAGGACCAGACACATCGACCCTATGTATAGTCAACGATGGATTTCTCCACTTAGCCAAAAGAGAGTCTAAGTTACTTTCATCAACATCCGTTGTGCTTGCTGCTTTCTTAATGCCCTCATAAAGACTCAATTCGGTTTCATCTAATGGTAGAACGTCGTCATAGAACCCCAGTATGTTGATTCTATTAGTAGAGCGGCACATTAACAGACCCAAGATTTGAACTAAGTCCATTGTAGGCTCCTTTGATACACCGCCATCAACACCAGAATGTCTGTCTGGCTTGTCTGACTCCACAACAATGGAAGCGTTTAGGACTCCCCGAAGGCCGTAATTAAGACACGGAACATCATCGCCAATCCAGTAAGAGTTGGATAGCATAATCCAGTCAATCTCACCTATCAATTTTTTTTGCAGAAGAACAATATCCTGGAAACCGATCGAGCCACACTCCTCCTCGCCCTCGATAATGAAGACCACATCTACTGATAATAACTCTTTGCTATGTAGCTCGGCAACTGCATATATAGCAGCTAAAATGGGGCCCTTGTTGTCTGAAACACCACGAGCGTACAAAACACCGTCAGTTGCGGTAAGCGAAAAAGGGTCTGTGTTCCACGCTTCCTTATCTGTGGCTTCAACCACGTCATAGTGACCATACCACAAAACCCTAACTGCTTTCCTATGGAGTGAATCCTTGTGGTTCCTCGTGAATTTAGCATACACGAGAGGATTACAGTCTGGAACAGGCAAGAGTCTTGTGTCAGTCGCACCCAAACTCATCAAGAGGCGACTAATGTAGCGCGCACATTCTCTTGAGTCCTCCAAATAAAGGCTTGGATATTTGGAAATAGTTTTGAATGAGATCAAGTTCTTGAGTGATTCTAGCATGTGTTCGTTGGTCCAGTTCTCCTCTATATCGCCAAACATAATATCTCGTTTTTTCTCGGCTTGACAATCTCCAGAATTTGTAATATTCCAAAGACATAACGAACCCGCCCCACCAGAAACAAGGAAAGTGGCGCCGCGCGAATGAAACGTTTGAACTGCGAAGACAGAATTATGTTCGACACTCACAAGCTCACGAGGGAAAAGTTGGTTGAAATCCACGTTACTGGAAATAGGCTGTCCTTTCTCTTTCGGAATTTCACCGATGTTGTTTCTCAACTTGAATCTGCATAATCCTCCAGTGTTTGTTGCTTTGTAAATGTATCCATCATTGATGCATAGTGAAAGAATCTCGTCACCGTTATCATTTCCCGATACGAAATGGAAAGATCTTGTGAGTTGAAACGTAGTCAAATCCCACGAATTTATACTAGAGTTTGATAACCCAACGTATATAGACGAATTGCTCACATGCATCGAAAGAATTGATTCATCATTCTCAAGCCGTGAAATGACTTCAATAGATAATGAGTCATCATCGAGAACCTTGACTCCCCATACGTTTATAACACCGTCTCCTCCACAAGTGACCAAAGTTGTCGAATAAAACTTTGCATATAGTTCACAAAACTCGGTAGCGTTTGTTCTATCTAACAAACTCATGCAGTAAACGTATCCATTGTGGGCGAATTTAATGACATTTTTATGGCTGATTTCAACCAATACCGGGCGGACTTGATCTAAGTCTTTATCGCGAAGAAGTTGATGTTCCGATTGAGCTCTGTTGATAGACCCTCCTGGTCCTTTGGAATCGAAGAACCTATCAAACCTTAGATGTGGTAAGCGATCCAAAGGATATCCCTGTTCTGCTTGAGTCATATTTAATTGCGTTGAAACAAGGTCTAGTTTGCACCATAAAATGGACGCATTCTGTGCACCAATGAAAAGAGCTGAAAGCTGTTCTGACCACGTTATAGAAAATATATCACCAATATCAACCAACGAGTAAATTATATGGGTGCAGCGAATTTCATGTGTCACTGCTTGGGAAGTGTTAAAAGGAGTCAAGTCCCATATCTTCACTAATGAATCAGACCCCGCACTAAATAGATAGTTTTCATCAGTGCTGAGAGTTAGACAAAGTACAGAAGCTGCAAACAGATTATGGCCACAGCTAATAACATGCTTGATACTGTATGTGTTGATATCAACTATCAATATCTTAGAATCCTGGGTGCCGCACAATACAAGATTCTTTGAAGGTGCAGCCACAACACTGAGAATCGAGTGCGTGTGTGACCATCTATGAACCAATGGGAGAAGCTCTTCTTGCGACAAATTGTTAAGTTTAAGGGACAGAGCTTTGGATGCCAATTCATTGTCCAAGTCGTCCTTCCAAATAGTATCCTCTTTTAACTCGTTTGTTACTGGCAGGCCCAGAAGTGCAGGAGAATTTGCAACGGAGCTAGTCGTACTATTAATTGGTAGAGGTCTTCTTGTCGGAATCAGTATGTACTCGCCCTCATGAATAATTCTTGGTGGAAAGGACATGATAATTCTTCTTTCAAGCTTTCTTGCAACTACATAGACAAGGTGATGTCATGTGACTCACCATTCGCGTGTGAGCGTGACTTCGTGTGACAACTACGAAGCCGGCAAATGGAAGGACAGCTTTAAAATGTTTGAAACATAGATGTACTACTGATAGGTAAGCTTTCAGTACGACACCCAAATGTATAGTGTCTACGTAAATGTCATTTCATGAATGTTTTAAATTTTTACTTCATGATGAATCTTTTTTTAATATTGCATTCTGAAGAAAAGTAGACAACTTTAGAAAATTTTAAATTTGAGAATTTGAATCAAAACTATTATAGAAACTTAAACTATTTAGTATGTTAACTTACTAGTGGTGAGTTACGAAGAGAATGATATGTTTCTAAACTTGGGGACAGATGTGGAAGATAGAACTGACTGGTTTGTATGCACCCCTCCAGATCATGGAAGGACTTGAAGCGAGTCGGTAATGAAGGATGGAAAAAAAAAACCAAGAAAAAGAAATTCGCACATGAATCTGCACATAACATATTGAAATAAGAACCCCACGTGGGCATGTATTAATTGACCTGCAAAGAGGTCACAAAAGAAATCAAATTTTACCTCTTCGGCCAAAAGTCACACGAGCAGATACCGTATTAAATTTCTGGGCCCTGTCACTTTTCTGTCAGACGATATATTTCCTCTTTGGGCCTTCATAGCTTGTCATGAAGTTCTCTCATTCTATCAAGTTTAATGCTGTACCTGAATGGCAGGACTACTACTTGAACTATCCTGCCTTGAAAAAAGTCATTTACAATGCCCAGCAAAACCAATTGGAAAATTCTGAACCTAATGATGGCTCAATCAAAGTCAACCACGCTAACATCTCTGACTTGATTAGAATCGCCAGAAGAAATAAGGCTTTGCAAGAAAGACGGGAAGCGATGCAAATGGCATCTTCTAGTGCAGTGGATGAGGAAGATATCTCTAATGAAAAATTCAATCCTTCTAAGCTAGTGAACAAGTTGAGATTCAAAAAGAACAAAGACATTACCGAAGAAAAAGAAATTGAAAAAGGTGTTTCTGCGGGCGATGATGTTGAAGTGCATCTGTTTGAACTTGATGGGTCTACTTACCGCGGTTCCATTGAATTGGACGTATTTACCGAAGCAAATGAAGCTTTTTCTGCACAAGGTGGAGCTGACCCTCTACCAATCTTCTCCAAGTGCTTATCAGATGAGTTGACCAAAATCGATAAATTTTTCAAAGCTAAAGAAGCAGAACTTTACCATCAATATGACAACTTGATGAAAGATTTGGAAGCTAACAGGTTCCATGATAAGCTTCAGTTCAGTAGTGCTTATCACGGTGGAAGTGCAGATGAGAAAGACTACGTGAGGTCCACATTAGAGCGGACTACTACCAATGCTTCCGTTTTTGATACAATCAACCATTTAGACATTGACATAGAGAAGGGTAGCATCGAGGAGGATGAGGAAGAAGATGATGATGAGGAGGAAGATGAAGATCATCACTCCTCAAACTCTGCGTTGTTGACAAAAGAAGACTTCGACGTCAAGAAACAAAAACAAATCACATTGAAAAGAAGATCCATTCATATGTTCATTTCTTTAAGTGAATTGAAGTCTTTCATTGAGTTGAACAGAATTGGATTTACCAAAATTTGTAAAAAATTTGACAAAACTTGCAATTACTCAGTGAAGGAGGATTTCATCAACAACTTCTTACCCAACAATTCCAGAACTTTCTTCCCACAAACAAGCGAAAAGCTTGATTACAGCATTGAACACTTGGTGCATATCTACGCTACTCTCTCAGGAAGATCTTACACAGATAAAGAAGCTTTAGACGCGATCCGTTTGGAGATGAAATCGTACTTGAGGGATCATATTGTTTGGGAGAGAAATACTGTCTGGAAGGACTTGTTATCATTGGAGAAAAATAATTACAATTTGAACCTTGACGAAACTGCTGTTGGAAAGAGTAAGCTCGGCGATGAAGCTCAGTTGACATCATTGTTGCAGTTGCTGATGAAAGATATCAAAATTCCATTCACAGAGAAACACATCCCCCTTCCCAAATTCTTGTTTACTTCACAAGTCATGAAATTAACAATCATCATTATTGTTTTTATTATTCTCTTGGCGGTGAAAACGATGAACGATAAACAAGAAGCTCGTTGTTTAGCAGTTCTCGTAGCTTCAGCTATGTTGTGGGCAACCGAAGCTTTACCTTTGTGGGTTACATCTATGTTGGTCCCTTTGTTGGTTGTTACATGTCAGGTCTTGAAAGACAGTAAGACAGGGGGACCAATGGGAGCAGCTGACGCATCCACTTTCATCTTGGGTAAGATGTGGTCTTCCACGTTAATGATTTTGTTGGCTGGATTCACATTAGCTGGAGCATTGTCAAAGTACAACGTTGCCAAAATTGTGTCGTCTTACATGTTAGCATTTGCAGGAACGAAACCACGGAATGTCCTATTTGCAATCATGGCTGTCGCATTGTTCTTATCAATGTGGATCTCTAATGTTGCTGCACCAGTCTTGGCTTATTCTCTTATCCAACCCGTCTTGCGCACTTTGCCAACCGAAGCTCCATTCTCTCAAGCATTGGTTTTGGGAATTGCTTTGGCATCTAACCTTGGTGGTATGGCATCTCCTATTGCCTCTCCTCAGAATGTTATCGCTATTCAGTACATGAACCCTAATCCAGGATGGGGGAAATGGTTTGCTGTGGCAATTCCAGTTTCTGTTTGCAGCATGATCTTTATCTGGATGGAGTTAATTCTCACTTTTAAAATCTCAACTTCCAAAGTGAAGGCCTACAAACCGATCAAGGAAAAACTTACTGCTAAGCAATGGTACGTGAGTATTGTTTGCATAGGTACTATCATCTTATGGTGTGTTGAGAGTAAGATAGAGTCTACTTTCGGATCCTCAGGTATTATTGCTGTTGTTCCGGTTATATTGCTTTTTGGGACTGGTATTTTGAAGGTTGCCGATGTTAACAATTTTCCATGGACGATCATTTTGTTGGCCATGGGCGGTCTTGCTTTGGGTAGTGCTGTTACTAGTTCCGGTTTGTTGGCAACTGTCGCTCTGGCCTTGCAAAAGAAGGTGGAGAACTTTGAGGCTTTCGTAATCTTGCTTATTTTCGGCCTTTTAATTTTAGTGGTGGCTACTTTCGTTTCTCACACTGTTGCAACCATCATTATTGTTCCTTTGGTTAAAGAAGTTGGCGAGAGCATGGCTCATCCACACCCATTGCTTTTGATTATGGGTACTGCATTACTTGCATCAGGTGCCATGGGTTTGCCAACATCTGGATTCCCCAATGTCACTGCCATCAGTATGACAGACGAAGTGGGTAAACGATACTTGACTGTCAACACATTCATCACAAGAGGTGTCCCCGCTTCTATCATTACATACATTTTTGTCATCACACTCGGTTATGGTATCATGAGCTGCCTCTCCTTTTAGTGTCAAGAAAATCCTTTTTCCTATTTGTGTATATTAGTCATTTAAAAGTTGTTACGATTGTATTGTGTTAAATCATGTAGTCCCAAGGAGATTCAATTTAAACTGTCGAAGGGCACCATTCTCACGCAACTGATAGATAAACCTTCCTACCTGAGGAGCCCATGTTGGGTTGCTTAATCCAAATTCGAGATATCTTTCTAATATTCTATCTCGTTTAGCTCTTTTGTATAACGCATTCAAATCGATGACATCAAGGACGCCATAATCATAAAGTCTGTTTGCAATATAACCAACCAAATAGAAAAAGTCTTGATCACCAGCAAGCTGCTGCACTACTGAGGGAAGAATACCGCTGTTATTGAGTGCATTCAACACGGATGTGCTTGAGGCGGCGACGAGCTGTGAATTGACAGCAGAGTTGATGAAATTATCCAAGAAAGATTGAAAGGTACCATTGTATGAATTCCCCTCATGTCTCTTTCTCCTTGTATAGCGTGTTCCATTGAAGCTTGGATCCTTACTTTTGTAATCTCGGGCAATCTCAAAAACTTTCGGTATAGTAATCCATCCGCGAACACCGATATGATTAACTATTGCTCCAATCCAAGAGTAATTCGCTAACACTGAACCCACATTATTAGCTAACATATTTCGCTGCAGGTCAACAAAAAATAGCTCCGTTAAGGCCGAAATACCCACCTCAGCTGTCTCGTTTATAAGCTGAGTCATATTACCAAAACTGACACTACCGTTCATGTTTAAAACTCTTCCCAGCAATTGGATAATGAGATTGGTGATACTGTCCATTTGCAGAGGAGAGTTCGAAATTTGATGTATTAAGTCCAATAAGATTCCAGAGTTATTGAACATAATAAGCAAATTTTCTAAATTGTCTTCGAATGCATCTCGTTTGGTCATATGTTCATCCTCATTTTCAAAGTCGATCCCAAAGCACTCGTCAAATTTCTCGAAAATTTTGCTAAAGTGATCGTTCATGGATTCATTGTGGGAAGTTGGTAGTTGTGGTTGTGATGTAGGTAGCATTGAGTCCGAGGCAAGACAGAAGCTGCGCCAGACCAACATCCATATTAGCGGGATATAAATATTCATTCTACCATACAATGGGAAAGGTGAAAGTACAAGAAGTCCGAATTGCAATTGAATTCAAGGAGTATCCAGAGGTTTTAAAGGATTTAACTACTAACGAACATTACTCGATTAGTTGTTCGTCGTAGACTCTTTTACCCCATTAGGCTATGTCTGGGGTATAGTAAATGATTTATATGCACTCCAAACATTGAATACTCTATGCATTATATTTCAATTCATTTATGGTATACGATCAGGGTATATGACAGAGGGATTTGGCACAAGTTATATAAAAAATATTTGTGGGCCATGAACAAAGGTATAGAATGTTATAGGATATACTCTTTAAGTCTAGGTGGACTAGGTGCTTCACTTGCCGAGTAAGAGGTATTTCCCGTTTAGGAGAATGATTCGAGTAAAGTAGCAGTATTCCTGAATAGGAAACCGCGAATACATCGATTAACAAATACGGAAATTTGCACCCAAGAAGAAGGTACGTATAATTCTTACCCCATCCGATATGCTCGTGGGTCATTGCTATTATGTGATTATATAAATGCCTGTAAACCAGTGTATGAAATTGCACCCCAATTTACTAACTGCTTTTCTTGAATACATAGCATTGGTTTTTCAACACAAACATGAAATTACAATTACTTCCAGTGTTAGCCTTAAGCTGGACACCATTTGCGGTGTCTTCATTGGCTGTACCACCCACAGATTTTCCCTTTGAGGGGCTTGCTGAGTTCAAGAGTATGATAAACTTAAGAGATCATGAAATGATGTTAAGTGATTTGAGTCAAATGGTTCAAAAAAGAGATATGGAGCTGTCGATCGAGTCAATTCTTAATTTGGTAAATAGGTCAGGTATCGTTTACGATATCTTGGACCAGATTGCATATGATCCGAAGAGAATTGAATTCGTTGCGAATATCACAGGCAGACTTGTGGGCGATTATAATTCTTCTTCTTTTAGTTCACTTCTACAAGAAGATGCATTCAACTATACCCTGATTTATGAAAAGGTTATGGATTCTGGAGTTGTGACTAGTTTGTTGGACGGAATATTATTAGATGAAAGCTACAGACCAACGCTTGTGAAATTGGTGTCCCGCATTCTTGAAGGGAACGAAAATCTCATCTTATATGTTGTCAAAGATGTTTTCAAAAAATCGAAGAGAGACAACTTAGAAAAGAGAAGTACCGGAAGCTTGGAAACATTTTTGGGAAATATATTGTCAACCATATTCAGTTCCAAACTAGTTTCAGGTATTGCCGACGATACACTTGTTGCATTGAACAACACTCAATTTCTAACATACAACGCGAAGAAGCTTATTGCCAACGAAGCATACCAAAATATGACGGCACAACTTGCAATTGACCTAATCCGGAACGGGCAAATCAAGCTTGATTCTCAAGCTTTGAATGTCACAAGTATTGCCAACAGAATTCTTTCTCGCCCGGATATCGTATTGAAAATCGCATCAAAACTTCTTTCCGGTAACATGGACACTAGTTCGATGGGCAAATATGCTGGTGCTATTCGAAGTATCATTCAAGAGACCGAAAAAAATGGGGTGTTTGAAAAGCTCAACAATTATGTGTTTTCAGAGACACACACTGTGAGCAAACCATTAATACCAACAGGAAACATAGTTGTTCCGAGAAAAACATCTACAAGGTTTGTCTCCAGCACCAAAAACTCATCTTCAACAACCAAAACAGCAAGCAGGACTCAAAGTGAGTCAAGTTTGGATTCGGCCGCAGAAGTTGCTTCAATTCTTTCATTGCTTGGGGCTACTACTACTCGAAGCGGGCAATCTACCACAACCGAAGCAGCTGAGTCATCAGCAACTTCGGGTTTCGATCTTAGCAAATTTTTGGAGCAATTATCATCTGAAGATGTCTCTTCGTCTAGAAGGACACCAACCTTCACTAAAGCTATATCCAGTGAGGCGACAAACAATCTTATTGGCTTGCTTTCATTGCTAGGGAATACTAATGGCAACAACAACAAGAGAGAGGCTGTTACATCCAACTCTACTCAAAGCTCTCCTGTTTTGGTTTCTCTGAAGTCTAGCTCCAATGCCGCTAATTCGCATGGCCTAGGCACAAAATTGCTAATCTATACTCAAGCTGTAATCGTAGGCAGTCTTTTCTGCCTATAGGAGCACAGCTAACAAAGAGTTAGATAATTTGCTATGTCAAAACGTAGTCTGAATTAGCTACATATTCGTACATATTTATAACTTTTCGGTACAGTATACACTTTACTTCATTTAACAATGACCAACGTGTGTACACCAGAGTCAATATCACCTTATCTAAAATAAAGGATCTCTTGCATCCTATATACAAACTTGAAGAAGTCTGACCATAGGTACTCAGGCAGAAGCAACAGCATAAATATATTCCACACCATTGCATGAAGTATGGTATACAGATGAGTGGATCTAACTACTCCAATGATACTGGCTCGAATCACACGTCTCCATTGTCTGTAAATAAAAGAGACGACCAAGTCTTCGAAGCCGACACCATGGGTATAGACATAATTGCATTCAATGGTCAAAATGAGGACCAAGAAATAGGGCAAAAACAAATAAAGGAATATTCAAAGCCTAATTCCACTCTTCTGACCAGTCTACCAGCCTTGAGAAGCAATGGGCTTGAAAATCTGCAAACTCCCAAGCGCACATGCTCAGAATCTTCCATCGCTGTAAATCCTTCAAGACAATGGTACTCTTCGATGACAGGAAGGAGAAAGAGTTTCAAAACTGTTGAACCACCGTCATATACCATTGAATACTCAGTCTTCAAGCCGGTTGAGTACTTTCAACCAATCACTGATGAACTTGACTTTCAAAAGCATTTAATCGAAATCATGAAAACGGAAGGATGCTTCATTGAAAATGGGGATATTCCAGAAAATAGCATGAATCCATCTGACTTCAACCATATGGTCTCTGTCATGACTCGTGATGTTCAATACGACAGTGAACTCAAACCGGTTCAAATAAGTCATGGCTCATCAGGAAGCTACTTCATTTTGGGAAAAGAATGGAACGAAGGTTCTGATTCCGAAAGACCATCCTTTAAAATATTCACTCGAGGTATTTTTAAACCCAAAGATGAAGAGCCTTACGGCCCGTTATCGCCGAAGTGGACTAAATGGCTTCATAGAACATTTTTTCCCTGTTTCTTTGGTAGATCATGCCTCATACCAAATCTAGGTTACATTTCAGAGGCTGCAGCATGTGTTTTGGACCGTCAACTTCTTTCATACATTGTCCCATACACTGATGTCATTTACTTAAAATCATCACAGTTTTACTATCCTTTCTGGGAACGAGGGAGCGCCAAGCATGGTCGGTACAAAATTGGTTCATTTCAGACGTTCTTGAAGGATTATATGGAAGCCCAAGATTTCTTGAAATTGTATCCAATTCCTCAAGACCTCGACACTCTTCCCCAGGATAGGGATTTCTTTGTAGATGGGGACAATCCATTTGGTAGTGCTAGCCTTCGTTTCCAGTGGACCAAAAAAATTCTCGGTCAGTTTCAAGAGCAGCTTGAGAAACTAGTTATCCTTGATTATATCATGAGAAACACTGACCGAGGACTCGATAATTGGATGATAAAACTTGAATGGCGCGAATGCAAACCGAAAGAGAACAGGAAACGTATGAAGCCCTATTTGAAAATTGGTGCAATAGACTCAGGTCTTGCATTCCCTTGGAAACACCCCAACGAATGGCGTTCGTTTCCTTTTGGATGGTTGTTTTTGCCTTATTCGATTATTGGACAACCGTTTTCTAGAAAAACACGAGATCACTATCTTCCTTTGTTAACCTCAAAGTATTGGTGGGAGCAAACGGTCTCAATGTTGAAAGAAGTGTTCATGAAGGATGAAGATTTCAAAGAGAGAATGTGGCTCAAACAGGTGGCTGTTTTGAAAGGACAGGCCTTCAATGTAGTCGAAATACTCAAATTACATTATGCGGGTCCTCTAGAGTTAACGCGGAGAGAAAACTTAATGATCTGGGACGATATAATGTATGTACCGATACTGAAAAGAAACGAGAATATCGGTGACCGAAGGAATAGCCATGTTAATCAAGACGACAGAGATACTGTGCAAACATCGAACACGGAGTTTACCGAGAACACACCGCTTTTACATCACCAAAATAGCCCAAAAAGGATGAGGAGTACCTCAATGGAATCAATCGGTTACAGACCCATGCACATGTCAGGTTTCGAATTCAATCTTAATTACACAGACGAAGAGAGGCATAAAAACTACACTGATGACGAAACGAACACGAAAAAAGTCATTATTGAGAGGTTGGAGAAAGTTTACAGTAGACCACCAGTATTCACATGGTGTTAATGTCAAGCATTGTGTATTATTTGGTTCCTGATAATTGCTGAAATATCTGGGGGTAGTCATCGCTACTCTTACCCTTATAGTCATCTTCATTGATCTTGATTAAGCCCTTTTCTTCCTTAATCTTAAATTGAATCATTTTCAACAACGTATACAATGTAGAAAGGATCGGGGTAGCAACACCATTGGCTTTCGCCACTCTTAAAGGGTTTCCTAATATGACCTCTAATTCAAATAGTTGTTTCTTCCTCGAATCCACCAACATGGATGGAGAATAAAACTTTCCATCTCCAATATGCAAATACATGTCCTTACCATCAACTTCGACTCCCTCACTCGCAGCGATAGCGATGACTTCATTCATTGCAGGAACAAATATGTCCAGATTCGCCCCATTGATTTGGCATCTATTGACATCTAACCCCGCAATGGTGCACACAGTGTTAAGAACACAGTTGTAAACCAACTTCTGCCACCTAGACTTCACAGCACTTTCTTCATAAAGGATCTTGTTTATGTTTTCATCTTCATTTTGATATAATTCTCCGAACTTCCTAGTTTGAGCTTCAGAAACTTCATGCGGTACATTAGGATTGTGAAACGGGCTAAGTAAAATAGAGTCTTTGTGAGAGTTGTGGATCACGCCATTAAGATTGGCAGATCCAATCAAGGAAATTCCAGAAATCACAGAGCTATGGGGATATTCACGTATCATTGGTTTCTCAATCTCAATTCCGTTTTGAATTAGAACAATCACAGTCTTTCCGTCAACTATGGCCGGACGGACAATTTCTTCACACGGCGTGGGACCGTCAGGTATATTCTTTGTTGTGACCACAACAAAATCATACTCAGCACGTTCTGCCGCTTCCTCGACACTTCGTACAATGTTTTGCGGTCTCCAGTTGTCTATCTTGCCGTAGGTAGCGGATATGATTGTATACCCATTTTTGATGACTTTTTCGTAGTCAGAACGAACAACCAAAGTTACTTCACATTTCTTGTTGAGTGTTAACGCAAGAGCAGCAATCGTGCCCACTCCTCCCGATCCTATGACTAAAACTTTGGGAAGAGCCATCATTGAATAATAGAGGAATTTTCGGCATATATATGAATCATGTGAGTACCTGTACATTTTCTATGAATCATAACCAATCCCTGCATATAAATCAGCGGAAAAACTTCCAATATGCGAACGTGCACATACTAACCTTCGAGATAAGACGGCTCTATCGGACAAACTATTAAACGGCATGAGCGACTTAAATGAGTAGTGGCTTGAAAATGCCATCCTGATCATAGCCGTAAAACCTCTTGGATTCGATAATCCGAAGTTCGAAGAAGCGCATGGAATCCCCATCATTCATCTTGCTTTTAAGAATATTTTTATCGTTGATATCAGCAGCTGAAATCTTATTTTGCCGGCAGTAGTCTTCTATCCCTAAGGTATGCGTGAGATGAAGGACATCAGCCATGATAGTGAGGACCTGGTTCACCGCTCTTGATATGTTGTCCTTATTGCTGCAAAACTTATCTAGAAGTAATGCAGTGAATAGGTCACCAACACCGGTGAAATAAGATTCAATTACGGGAATTTTGAACAATTCTAGTCTGCACTTCTCAGCGGAGAACACAGAACAGTAAAGGGAATCTGAGACGCCTGACTCGTTGATTATTGCACCACACAAACTGGAAACCACCACATGCTTTACATTATAGGTCTTAGTCACAAGAGTTACAGCCTCAAGAAGAGTATCTTGCGATTCAATCTCGAAGCCACAGAGGAGTTCCAACTCAAATTGATTCGGGGTGATGATATCCACTTTTCCTGTTAGCAAAAGTCTTTTGTATGCCTCGACACACGAATCGTCGACGTATAAGTGACCTTGGTCTCCCATGACGGGGTCGCATATATATACAAAAGGTCAGGATTTTCAGTCTTTATGCAATTTACATTGTAAGCAAGAACATCTATGAGCTCTGCTGACGGAATGTAACCCAGAATGATAGCATCATGTGTACATCGGATTTCAGACAAGCCCTTGAAGATCGCTGCCATATCTGTCGCAGAGATAGAATTTCCCCTCACAGAACCGTATCCAGTATGGTTAGAGAAGTTGACAGTATTAATAGTATCCACATCCCACCCTAGAAACTGAAGAGGAAAAGTAGCAGCTTTATTCCCGACATAACCATGGGCCACGTGAGATTGCACTGACAAAACGGATCTCATGGTGTGCTGGACTGGATTTTCTCGCGATGAAGACATAGTCCATAGTATGCACGTGCGGGCGCATTCGATTCTAGGACCGAGTACTACTAGTATACCAGACCGGGCTCAAGTACCATGTGCGTAATATACCAGACGAAGAGCATACCGGACGGCATCCAAAGTGCCACCTCGAAAGAAGTGCATAATAAGTTTTGACCGTTGAAAGCCACCAAGAACCGACAACAGCACGCTATCCACCATTCACATTGGAGCGCAAAACATTGAAGGGGATGTGCACCTGCTATGTGACGGCAAAAGTTTCCTTTCTATATATGGTCCTATGTCATGGTTAGTAGAGTTCCGCATCAGCGTCAAAGTATATGCAGAGCCAGGCACCATCTTCTCCTATTGATTATTGTTAATGAGCTTGGTCATAAACGAAGACTTTATTCCACAATGATGGGAAACGGCATCCATCATGTACGATCACACACAATCACCATGAAGTATTATTTGAGAGGTAAGCCGCGGCAGTTGATGGTCTTAAACAGGATATTTGCTCAGTCGATGCGCGTAATAGCCTCCTGTAAGATTATGGCGGCCCAGTGCCGGATAAGAAACAGATGAAATTGAAAGTGTAAAACAACAGAAGAAAAAAGGTTATTTGGACATAGATTACGTTGGAGATGCGGTTGTCGCATCAAAAAATACTCAAAACAATATGAGGGAAGGTGCATGTTGCTATTAAGGATGGCCAAGTGTTTCAGAGTATTTCTTAGTATGTTCTGTAACAGATCCAAAAAGAGAAAAAAAAGTTTCACGGGAAAGGCTCGTAGTTGTCGCAATCCTAATTTCCAACCTGCAACAGAAGACGAAAACACATTCTTTGATGTTACAGGAACTTGTCACAAGTTCGAAACAAAGACTATGATGTAAAGTGGCAAAAAATAAGGGCGATTTTCATGATAAACAAAGCGCCCTCTATTTTAAGGAACGGGCCTTTAGCTCGGCTATTTTCTCTGTCGAGGCTCCTCCATGCAGAAAATACGCGGACCAGAGTGGCTTTGCCTCCATATAAAGCTCCGCGATTTTCCACGCCTCCCAGATCAGATTTTTCATTGCCAACAAGTACTCCAAGTGATCCACTCCAATGTCTGATACGGTTGAGACTAGTTTCAAATCGTCTTTGCCACCCCGTAAGCGGGCAAAGACACAGGAGGAGAAAGAACAACGTCGGGTCGAGAGAATACTAAGGAATCGAAGAGCCGCCCACGCCTCCAGAGAGAAAAAAAGAAAGCACGTGGAGTACTTGGAGTCATATGTGTTGGCTCTCGAGAAGAACACTCAAATATTGGCGGCGAATCTTCAAAAGGTCAGTGAACTTGTACCTAAGGACAAGTTGGCCACTTTGGGCTTGTCTCAGCCTGACGATATCTCTGAGTTAAAGGAAAAAATTCATGAGAACTTGACCTGCAATAATTTTGCGGTGAAGAGTGATGAAGGAAGAATGCATGATCCACAGTCAAAGAGTCTGGAGACTGATGATTCTGAAACAAATTTCTCTACTGGCGACATAAAAAATTCCATCGCCTCTTCTGCGTCCATCGCAAATCCTGTGAAGTTGGAGGACACTGAATCCGACTTGTTAATTAATCTGTCGGGGGGATATTTCAACTACATGAGCCCGGTTTCGATCAGTTCATCAGTTAATTCTCCTCTTGATTTGAGGCTCAAAAAGTCTGATCCTAATGATACTCCGACGAAAGTCTCGTCAGGGGCATCATCTCCCTTCTCAAACTCCACACCCAATACTCCAGAAATGTCCGCTTTGAACTCGGATGGAATCATTCTCGGAACAGCTACCCCAGGGGTCGATATTATGGCGCAAAGTTCAGAAGTAATTTTGCATCCTAGGTTGTTGATGGTGTAAGTGAACAATGCAAACACTCTAATGACAGTTCTCTGCTTGTTTTGACGCTTTAGGCTTATTGAAGCCACGTTTCTTTTAGTGCTTATGGAGACGTATATTAATCTGGTATATCTTGCTAGTGGGTAAGATGTATGAGATTAATATGCGTGGAAGTTCATGACACACTTGGAACGTGCTCAGAATTGATAGCATAGAAGCAACTCTCTTTAGAACTTGCGTTTTGTTACTTCCACGTATTACAACTGTTGGTCTGCAGCACCAGTCGAGCCTGTGTTACCTGTTCTGATGTCTGATTTTTTCCCCAAATCGGACGACGGTTTCAACTTTTTGCTAAGTCAAAATGAGATTGAAACTGTCGAGCGTGGCAATGAGCCACATAATGATGCAATGAACTTAGAAATCGACGAGTTCTTGTGTTTTTAATTCTTCTGGTTTTAGTTTGTGGTATTTTAATTAGGGACGGTATTATGGAACATAGTTCAAAAACAACAAAATGAAAAAAAAAAAAAAAGAAAAAAAAAAAAAACCTCAAAAAAAAACCGCTTTACGATTTGAGGTTTTTTAAACGATAAACGTGTTTATCTGAATTGTTTGCTCTCATAAAGTTCTTTATGATTTTGGGTCGACATGGCGCTCCTATTTTATAGTTGATGCGACTTCACCGAGAGTCTTGAGGACTGTGTGCTACAAACATGGCGAATAAACATCCGATACATTTTACCACTGTAGAGATTCAAGAACTTGACTGATTTCACTAATCAAGACATTATTTTCCATCACTGCTTTTGCCTTCGCGTAAAAAAGTTCGCAGTCTGTATTCTTGCACACCTGCTCAAATCCACTTCTTGCTGCCCTTCCAAAATTTTTGATATTGCACTTTTGGCAAAGTATTTCATATTTATTTCTGACCTTATTGCTCTGATGATTAGTTGAAATTAGGTCATTAACAGACTCAGCTTTGTTTTTCATACATTCGATGCATAAAAACAAGTCCTGAGGTTCAAGACTGTTTCCGCAATGAAGACACTCTCTTCTCTGTAAAGTGCCGCTAATCCGCAAGATGTCATTTCTCTTGAAAAGACTTTGCTTGGGTAATTTAGGCATAGATCTATACCAGTCTTTGATATCGACACCCATTAAATTAAACACTCTTTCCAATGGAGGAATGAGTACCCTCGAGATGTAGTACTCGAAATCTAATTCTAACGGACAGTCGGATTTGAAAGACTCCACATACTCCTCAGGGCTCACACATCGATCTTTAACGCGCTCTTTTGTTGGATCCTTAATGACCAAATAAGGAACTCGCTCTCGGTATTGGGGTTCGCTTCTAGGATCTCTTTTGACTGCCTTCGCAGCAAGGATAGCACCAGGAGGCAAGTACTTTTCGTTCTTGTAAGTTCCATAGCGCACCTCTTTGGCAAAACAAAAATCTTTAATGTTTACCCTATTGAAAAGGACTTTGTAAAACTGCTTTACGACATATTCTTTAACTTGCGACAAGTTTTTCGTTTCGAAAAGAATTCTAATTGTCTTGCCCACCATCTTCAGCTGAGCAGGTATACCATCTCTTCGAATAGTTTCAATACCCTTTGCTTCAAATGTTGCAACTGTCTGAGTTTCTGATTCAAAGCAATTCCCAACATATCGCTTCTTTGCTAATAGAACACATGGATGGTAAACTTTTTCAAATTTGAGTTTAATCGGATCGGGAAAGAAATCTGTCACCCGTTGAGCAAGTATCTTACCAAATGAAAATGCGTCTGTTTTTGACCTGCCTGGGAAATAAATGAATAACGAGTCTGTATCACCATAGACGACTTTCGCATTGAATTCGCTATCTTCAATTATTTGAATAGACTTGGATAGAATTTCCCTTCCTGAAGCAACAATAGCATCAGCAATATCAGAGTTAGGCATTCTTCCGCTAAAAGTAGCCGAAGTGTAACCATAAGTCACGTTTGCTATCAATTTCAAGGCCAACTGCTTCGAGTTACATACCTTCAGAAGATCATCGTCATTCTGAAAAGCAGATTCCACAGATTTCACATTAATTCTCATGTTCAAAATCTCTTGAAGCATTTTAGATAATAATGATTTTCTAAATTTGGAAGACACAAATACCAAACCATTCGGTGATATTGTGATACCTCCATTTTTATCCAAAACGTCCACAATCCCAAGCGGTAGATTGTGATGCTTTAAGTAACCAACTGCATTCTTATCCTGTTTAAAGCCTTCTGCTTTTCCGATCAAAGTTGAATAACAATAATTGTAAGCAATCATTATTGATGGATAAAGTGATTGAAAATCGAGTACTACTAACGGAGACTTGTAAAAATTCGCTTCAGGTTCCATTATAAGCGGAATTGCGTCAAGTGCTCTCATTTCATGGACCTGTTGTTTGGATGGTGAATTGAGAAGAACGTTTTCACTTTTGGCGATTCGTATTAGGATAGATTCCACTTTGTACTGAGATCCGCGGTAAAAGTTAGAGTTGAAGTCGATACCAATCAACCTGGATTGCTCCACATTCTTGATTATGATTTCTCGTGAGTCCGTGATGAGGAGGGCCGAATTAAGTCTTGTACTGTAGTACTCACAGAACATAATCAATTCCTGAATCACGCCACCACGGCGCCAATTTGTTAGCTCCAAATTCGAGAATCGGGGCATGGTCTGATGTAGTAAATTGAAAGAAAGATTTTCCAAAGAGTATGACGTTAAGTTCACCTCTGATTTGAGTATTCGCCACACATTTATCAAATGCCGACCATTTATTTTGATGGCAGAGGTATGTGTAAAACCCCACCTATCGCCATACCTACCGTTGCCTTTTATCTTTGTTCTGCTAAGACGAGATAAAATGTTTATAGCATAAACATTCTGCATCCTCTCAATTAAATACCCCCAACTAGAAGCATTTATTTCGTAGCCACCTAGTATTTCTGGATCAAACAAATCCACCCGGAGTAGAAAAGAGTCAACCATTTCCATCTCAGTACGAAAACACTCGATGTGTAAATCAAGATCCATGGACACAATCTTTAACTGCCTCTTCGTCTGCATGATATCCTTATTGCAACAAAAAAGAATACGATTCGTACTGTATTCTTCAGGAAACATGTGGTTAGAATCATCAAATCGATAGATGATCATCGTAATCGGATCTTTTAATGGATCAGGGCGACACGAACTCTCAGTATCTGCATGTACTTCCATATACAACATGGACAAATTCAAGTAGCCACTTGGGTTTCGATTGAGTTTGGATATTCGATGGGAGTATTTGAAATCATTTGTCTGGGTGATAGCAGGCTCAATCTGAGATTTGAACCTATTTGCCTTATAAGCCTGTTTCTTTTCATCAACTTCAATCCACCGGATAATCTCGTTCCTCGACGGTGCCCGAGGCATGAACTCCCAAGAAATCTTGCGCTTAACATTCTTTAGAGGCTCATCACCGATTACATCCCAATTAGGAGTATAATTTCCCACATTGATGGGTTTATTTGAACCTTTACCATTGTAAGGAACAACAATTCTCTTATTAGCAAAATTGAGTGGATTAGGATGAAGGTCTTGCTTTGAATAGTACGATGGCTCAGAGTACTCAATGTCTAAGATAGGAGATGTCAGCATGGTTTGTTTGAATATTTCCTTTCGAAGCTGCAAGGGAACTAAAAATTCCCACAAATCATTGGATCGGCAAACGAGAAAATCCAGCGTTTGAGAGAACAGATGATCAAGGCCACTTTCGTTCGTATCGTGAGATACCGGATGCTCTTTTTGGATCAACGGGTTTGAATGCTCGTCAAGCGAATTGGAGTGGAGCCCAGTCATGTGAGTCTTGGGTGATACATCTGAACTTACCACTGAAGGAACGTTTGAGGATTGGGGCTCATCCGCATTCTGCAAGGGAGTCTCCGGCACGCTAACGGGGGCTTCAGCAATAGAATTATCTTGATCAGCTATCTTATACTCTCTTTTCTCAGAAGGGAGAATTTCCTCAATTAATAGTTCTGATAAATTATTAAGAGGTTCAAATAACATGTCATAATTGTTCCACCTAAGAATATCATCATGGACGTCAAACTTGTGAGATGCTTGAGTGTTAACTGAAGAATTTCGCTCAATGACATCAAAACATGTAGGTAACGAAGTATTCCTAATCGTCGGACGAATGATATTTTCAAAATAGTCATGGACATTTGAATATTTTGTAGGCTTGTTGAGCGTTTTCATGTAACTTAAGAGCTCTACAGTATAATTATAAGCTTCCCACTCATGAAAACCTCCAACACCAATCTTTGGAAAGACTTGAGAATACAGCTTGTGAAGCAATTGGGATGTTTGTGAGGCTTTCCTAATGTCACATTGGTATTTCAATTCATTAAATGTGCTTTCCAAAGACGTAAGGTAAATTTCGTTCGCGTTGGGAGACATGTTGAATTCTGAAAAGTCGTTATGGATATTCCTTTGTTTGAGTCTCTTCCAGTTCATTATATTGTGAGTCGAGATATCGATTTCGAGAAGGGTTCGGCCCATACGAGGAAAAGATTCTGAACTCAAAATATTTTCACTGGTAATATAAGGTTGTAAATATCTCTTTAAAGGAGCAATGTCTACTCTATGTGGAGTAGTGATTGGTGATCTAAAAAAACACGAGTCAATTTCGAGCCAACCACATCCATATAGATTGAAATCGGCCATAAATTGGGTGAGAAAATTAATGTGGGCCTCATAAATATTAGGAGTAAAGATAGATTTTTTTTCTTTGATGAAGAATTTCCCGAAATCGATCTTTCGTTCGTTGAGAAGACGAGTGAAGCGTGTTTTATAATGAGGCAGCAAGAACAGTATTTTTACCTTTGTAGAATACCCTAGGTGATACCCGTACACTGGAACCCCCTTACATAAGACTATGGATGCAATATAGTAGGAGTCGACTTTAGTTTTAGTTCGACCACGTAGTAGAATATCATAGCGATCGACGTCAGAGTCTGCATCAGAGTCAATGTCGTGGTTTCTCTTGAAGGAAGCTTTCATACATGTTTCAAGATACAGCTTGAAGTCTCTAAGCTCATCGTCAGAGATCGCACTCTCGTCATGGCCCCACCAATCAAGATATATGTAAGGGTAATAGTTGTGGACGTGGACTAGCACATTGTAGGCCAAATCTTGCGAGGTGCGCACACGAAGACTTCCATAGATCCTGATTATAGGAGCCTTTGTGGCACCCTGCATCATATCTAGCGACAGTGGTAACTCATGGTAAGTATCGTGGTCGTTTATTTGGATATAAAGAGCTTCAGCCATGAACTCAGAGGCGACTACTTAGGTGCTGTTGAGGTGAAGGGTTACAGTCACGTGCAAAAAACAATTAACTTTAGTGACGCACGAGATAGGTCAAGCGCAATCTAGAAGCAAAATGGCAACTGAGTAGGATGAGGAGCTGTAAATCCGCCGGGTAATTTCGGTCGGCTTAAGAAATGTGCCCGAAAGCTAAAAAAGACTCACTTTGCGTTTCAAAGGTTTAGCGTCGGTGTGCGCATCGGGCGTATGCCATTAAAGAGAACTGTGCAAGCGCCTACTTTCGGAAATGGATATAAAATTGATTAACTCCGCGCGGGCTCGGCAGCAGATACAGGTGAAAATGGCCGTTCCGATGGGCAAATGATGTTCCATTCTCATTTTGCAGATGCAACCTTTGCCCTGTGGCCCGCCCATCTAGTTGTCTATTGCAAGGTCCGACTTTGCAACTAGTCGATGTCTGCTGTTGAAGATAAATTCTGCCATACATAGGTTTGAGGCGCTGCCGGAAGGTGCAGGTCAAGCAGGACAATAGAGGGTGAGAACTTTCACTTCTTTGTTCTCGGAAGGATGTCGTCGTTTTGAGGTGTTCAGGTACCGGGGATACTTCGAGATATGTCCTTTTTACGACTTGAAACAATACGCAGATTAACACTATACAGCATGTCGGAACTCACATTGGCGGAGTGATTATCTAGCTTGCATACAGTGTCGCAATCACCGCTTTGGGTTATGTTGGTATGCCAATATTAGAAATCTCCGTCCGGATTTCGAATGTGGCAAAAACAAATACGGACGATACGAAGACCCTTCTCATGTACCTACATTAAAGGAACGGTGGAAATGCGGCGTGTAAGATAATAGTAGATGAGAAACGAGAATCAAAAAAATGAACAGTGCAGGGTCCTTAACAACCTTGTTGGCCAAGAAACAACTGTATTCAAAGTTTGATTTTGAGTTTCTTAGTCGTTGTTTAATACCCAAGTTACGTAAATCGGTAGTTTTGCTACTTTCAATAGGCACAATGGTGATCCCTTGGTTTCTTAAATGCATGTCCAGTTATTTATAAGCAGAGTATTCCGAGTTTGCGACAATGTGCCGTTCGAGGGTCTTGACAACTTCTTTCGCATTTTTGATTCTAAGCGTGCGGGTCGCAAGCGTTTCTCCCTCACTTTTCTTCTTCGACATCTACAGTTGAGAACAAGACTGAAAATCCTGTGGCATCATCGCAACAGTTTCCGTTCATTTTTTTCTTCCTCCATTTGTCTCACAGGCTCCCATTGTTTCGTGTGTTTCTTTTTGCCGATTGCATGGCCTAGAGAACAGATCACTTTCAAATTCACGTTCACGCGAACTACCACAAGAAAAAGACCGCTTCAAACAGCTTGTCAATTTCTTTGTTGAAGTGTACTTGCTCTGGCATTTCAATCTCTCTCGTCAGACATCGCCATATCATCATGGGTGAAGAAAGAGATGTTTCTGATACCACCTCCCGATTTGATCGGCTAGGAATTAGTTCTCCCCGCCTGGGATCGCTAGAGGGGACCCATTCACCACCCATATCTACTGCCCATGGCCAGTTGAGCAGTGATATTCAAGCCCGCATAATGGCCTTTCAACAGAAACGTCAAAACATTCCTCTAAAAGAACCGCCAAGCAAGCCTCTTCCACCTCTTCCCAATGCACCTATAAGATCATCATCGGCAGTTGAAGCCGTAAAGCAACCTTTGTTAGCATCTCCTCTGATGGAAGCACTGACTCCAACTTCTCAAGGCTCTCCCCAAAATGTTACTCCTACTTCAACTCAGCAACTGGGATTGTCAAAAAAACCTTCCTTGTCACAAAGACGGGGAATGAAACTTAACATGAATGACTTGCTGGGCCAAAATTCAGATTCAGCACCTTCCACTGGCGTAGAGCTTGCCCGTCGACTCTCGGAAAGAAAACGCCCAGACATGAAATTGAATTTAAATGACCAAGTCAGTGGCATCTCTAGTGCACCAGTTACAGCTGCTGAGAAGGCACAAGGGAAATCTATTGATGACGAACCAAAGTTGCAAGGACTTTTTGCGAATTACTCCAAATACGTAGACATTAAGTCAGGGTCGCTTAATTTCGCCGGAAAGGCATCATTGCATTCTGAAGGCGTTAATTTTTCTTCCGGTTCATCCTTCCACATTTCGTTGGATGAATTACAATTTATCGAGGAGTTGGGTCGTGGAAATTACGGAACAGTGTCAAAAGTTTTGCATAAACCTACAGGAGTTTTAATGGCAATGAAAGAAGTCAGACTTGAGCTTGAGGAAAACAAATTTACTCAAATCTTAATGGAATTGGAGGTTTTGCACAAGTGTAATTCGCCATATATCGTTGACTTTTATGGCGCTTTCTTTGTCGAAGGTGCTGTTTACATGTGCATGGAATACATGGATGGCGGGTCTCTTGACAAAGTCTATGGAGATGGCGTTCATGACGAAGCATGTCTTGCTTATATCACTGAATGTGTCATTAGGGGCTTGAAAGAGTTGAAGGACAAACATAATATTATTCATAGAGATGTGAAGCCAACCAATATTCTAGTGAACACCATGGGAAAAGTCAAGTTGTGTGACTTTGGTGTCAGCGGAAATTTGGTCGCTTCGTTGGCGAAAACTAATATTGGGTGCCAGTCCTACATGGCCCCTGAACGAATCAAGACTTTGAACCCAGACGATGCAACATATTCAGTGCAGTCCGACATTTGGTCCTTAGGATTAACAATTTTGGAGATCGCAGCAGGTTGTTATCCCTATCCACCTGAAACGTATGACAATATTTTTCTGCAACTTAGTGCCATTGTGGACGGTGAGCCACCGAAACTAGATGATTCTATTTTTTCCAAAGAAGCGCAAATGTTTGTCAAATCCTGTTTAAATAAGAATCCCGCATTACGTCCTCATTATGATGTGCTTTTGAAATCACCGTGGTTAACACGGTACAGAGATATCGACCCGCACATGGGTGACTTTGTCAAAGAAGGGTTGAAGAAGGCCAAAGAAGAAACAGGCGAAGCCAGATCAACCAAACCAGCAACAAGTAATGTTGCCGTTGCTGGTGCCGCGTTTTCTGGAAGAGAAAATGTGCAAAGCTTACTCAAGAATAAGGTGGCTGCACCTGCTTTACATAGGGGTGGTTTGCACAACCAGAGATTGCGCCGGTAGCATCATCGACATTTGCCTAAATCCAACTCAAAGTCATTCCAACATGAAAAAGGCAAGCTACAACAGCACTTGCCTTGTTCATATCACACTCCTTTACAACCTTGTATTATATACATATTCTCACAATACAATGTAATTTACTCTGAGTGGACTCCTTAAGACTTTGATAGGCTCTATTGTAAAAAAAAAAAAAAGCGTTGCCTTCTGTTACTTATACAGGATTGTGACTCCTACTAATGCATATTTCGATATCGAGGAAACGGTTTCAAATATATCATTCTTCAACTGCAAGAACACTGAATTCTCTTATTAATATCGAAGGCTCACCACCAAGCCACTTTCATGAATAAATGATAATGTGCAGGTATACGCACAGGTGTAAACTTAGGAGTAAAAGTGTCCAGTACAAGTCATTCGATTGCCTGTGATTGATACACTAATCATGTTACAAATTGAGAAGAATAACCTTTTGATTGAAAAGACCTTGACGGAGAGAATCTTTCCAAGTGCAGACGCTCCATTGAAATCTTTAGACAGAATCATCAGTGACTTTGATTTTACCAATTACCATATTTCCACCTTCCCAGACGATAAGGAAATTTTGTTAATCTCCATATTCTTGCAGTGTTGGGACGACTTGATCAAGTATGGCGTGTCGGAATACTTGAAGTCCAAATATTCGAAATACTCAGAATATTTGACCATTTTGGGTCCATCGGACATAGAAGTTGGATATAATTATTCGTTTGCGTTGAATACCAAAACTTTGAAGGAAGCGCCAGAGGAAACGAAAAACGAATTGATCAACGAATTATCATTGTTAAAGAGACACTCCATTGCTTCCGCATTTGAAACTGCTTTTGGGCGTTATGATGAACTATCACAAGAATACTCAAACACAAACACATACTCTGAAGAGGTGCAGGCTGAGTTGGCAAAGGAGCCAATTTTGGTCGTAAAGTTCCGTGGAGAAGAAGAGTGTATCTACATTAAGCCATCATTTGATAGAGTGACTGTGATCTTCTCAACCATATTTAAGGATGAAACAGACAAAATATTTGGAAAAGTTTTCTTGCAAGAATTCGTTGATGCAAGAAAAAGATCAGTGCAGACTGCACCGCAAGTGTTGTACACACATAAGGAGGCGCCATTGGATATCCAGAGCGTAGTTAAGACTCGCCAGGATAATGAAAACAAGGGTTACGTCACTTTTGTGTTATTCCCTAGGCATTTAGCCAGAGGTGACAGCAGAGAAAACTGTATTTCCCACATTCAATTCTTCAGAAATTACTTTCACTATCACATCAAATGTGCGAAGGCATACATGCATTCGAGAATGAGATTCAGAGTCAAGGAGTTTTTGAAGGTGTTGAACAGGGCGAAGCCGGAGAATGTAGATGACGATGGAAAAGCAGTTGAAAACAGGAAAACCGCCAGTGGCAGAAGGTTTGAAGCTGGACGTGCTTGATTTGTTTTTCCATTTCTCTTCATAAAAATGCTACGCATGGGAGTTTGAACAATTCACTCGCACCGTATCTAGAATCTCAATGAACAAAATTACAGAATCTGAAGAAAGCCCATGGTTAAGTTATGTACAAGTTGCTTGGACTAATTACTCCTTTGCCTTTTTCACGCCGTATTTCGATCTTGACGTAGATCTGTTGGCAACTCCAGCCAAATCATATGCGCCTCTAACTAGTCTATACTTCACACCCGGTAAATCTTGGACTCTGCCGCCTCTCACCAAAACGACATGATGCTCTTGTAAATTATGTCCTTCACCTGGAATCAAACATGAAACGACATTGCCGTTGGTCAATCTCACTCTGCAACATTTTCTTTGAGCAGAGTTGGGCTTCTTTGGCTTAACAATCATGACTCTCAAAACAACACCCTTCTTGAAAGGATTTGTTTCTAAATGCGGCGCTTTAGAAACATATGGTTTCACTGGTTTAACGTGTTTTCCGCTCTTGATTTGGTTCAATGTGGCATATCTTTTTTGATTAAACATGCTTGATGTGTTTGAAGCATTCAATGATATGTTTGAACGGATGGAAGAAAAATAGGAAGTCACAGGCTGAGGTTTTCCAATGATACCACGGGCCTTGAGCCCGAGTCTTGCACCAAAAAGTGATCTTAGCATGTCGATCAAGTCTTGCAAACACTACTGAATGTGAAAACGAGAAGTTGAAAAAAAGGCGAAAACTGCACATAACACAAATTCATCCTGTCCCCACAGCTTGAAATTGGAACAATTTGAGGCTAGTCATCCTTTAGGAAAGTATCAATTGAAAAGAGAAAATACAAGCATTTGATTTCTGTAATCGAGACAGCTGGAAAGACTGTGTTTCTTTATTCAACGCCCAATGCAGAACATGGTAGTGTACATACCATATTGGGGCTACCACTAAAATCGTTCCCAATTTGTTGCGTACAAAACTAGATTAGTCTATTCACTTCCACAACTCGATATGTTTAGAGCTGTTGCTAGCAGATGCTTGAAGACTGCCGTTTTCCCACAACGTTTACCAGCGGCCAGATTCCAAGCTGTCCGTTTCTACGCCGGTTTCCCCGCCTTAACGAGAGATCTCGCTAAGGAAAGAGTTATCGAATTGTTGGAGGGCTACGACAAGGTTGCTGGAAAAGAAATCACAGAATCTTCTTCTTTTGTGCAAGATTTGAACTTGGACTCCTTGGATGTCGTCGAAGTCGTCATGGAAGTTGAACATGAGTTCAACATCCAGATTCCAGACCACGAGGCCGACACATTGAAGACGGTTGGCCAAACTATTGACTACATTGTTTCCCAACCAGATGCTTGTTAAATTATTTAAGGGTTTATCGCATGCTTGGCGACAAATTGGGCACTGTATAATTTTCTTTGATCAACAAATAAACGATCTAGATTTCGAGACAATTTCTAACTACTGCGTGTTTAACTTTGAAACGTAATTACAGTTGCTTAGATTAACGGGTTAGAAGAGTAAGAAACTTTTGAATCAATTCATATATGGGTTAGATGGCTCGTGCACGTGACCGGATTCTGTCCAATTATTGCGCGGTAAAATCAACTTAAAGAAAACTTCTTGGTCAAACACCTATCATTATGGTTTCTGTATGTCAATGTCGCTACGGGATGAAAGAAAGGGAGCATGGACACGCCCAAGATGCTTTGTTTCTTTTGCCTCCTCGATATGTTCATACTAACAATTTTAGTACATTAGAGGTCCAGCCTACAAAGTCGCCAAGTCTGGTATCAACTTCTCTGCTGTTAAGGCATACACCGGAGACTTGATCTTCTGGGGTGTTGCCGGTGCTGGTGCCATTGCCACTTTCACCGACGGAGTTCCATTGTTCAAGAACACTTTCTACACCAAGATTCCTTATTTCGGTGAACACTGGGTTTACAACCCAGACCCAGAAGATGTCCCAGTTTAAGTTATGGCATTTAAAAGGCGTTTTACGCTTCTACATATTCTAAATGATAATAACATATATTGATCTTGATCTACTTACGGAACGTAGACCAATGTAACCCCATCAGCCTCTCTCCGGATATACTCGTTGGAGATCAAATATTCGATACCTTCCTTCACCGTGTGCACCAGTAAACTAGTGCCTCTTTGTTCCATGCTACGCAAAACATTTGCTAAGAGTTCTGCGTAGAGAATGCTCTTGCTTTGCTTCATGGTCCGCACAAGTGCGGCTCTAATTTCTGGATCCCTGTTCTTATCAATTACTTTCGAAAAGTCATCGGTAGCATCAATCTCTTTTTCTCGCGTCATTGGAACTCGAGTTCTCGCATTCTTCAACTCTGCCGAGCGATTAAATCTCACAACGTCTCCTCTTAGTTTTAATATCGGACATCTTTCTGTTGTGAAAGAAGACAAAACCTTCTTCAATTGACGTCCCTCCATCTTTGTGCGCATCTTTAATTCGTTATAGTGAATCTCATCGATATCTTCAAAGAGCATCAATACAGCCGCCTGAAGCAAATTTATGCTGAGTTCTTTCTGACCTGAATCAAATTCTACCGATAGCACAACCTGATGGAGCAGGAAATTTGTCCAATCAAGCTTGTGAAACTTATGTTTTTCCCCTTGTTCTTCATACTTGCATGAAAACTCTCCCAATGCTTGGCTGAGTATATTAGGCAATGCGATATCGCAACCAGAGCCAGGAATTTCTGGCCAAAATTTTTTTTCCAACACCATTGCATTGAATTCGACCCCAGGTAAACAATCTATAGGGGTTGGATTGTAAAGAGTTCTAGAAGTTTCAACATCTCGGAACATTGCACGGAGATTCGAGCCTTCATCCCCCTCTCCAACCACGCCCAAAATTGCCTCCAGTAATTTTCTTTCGAGAACCAAGTTGAAAGATCTTCCCAAAAGCATTCTTTTAGACATATCGCGCTCATAAATGAGCATAAAATCAGCCTTATACGTTATCAATTTGAACACCGCAACCACTTCCTTCTCGAATTGGGCAAAGGAGTTAACATCCTTCATCTTGCGAGACTGCTTGAAGAAATTTTCACAGTACTTGGAGAGTTGAAGTAGGACATAGTTATTGTATTCCTTGTTCGCCAATGCCTTGCTCTGAGCATTCCTAGACTCGAAGGCAATAGCATCATCATTTAAACATTCAGTAGCAATTTTGTTCAAATTGTCAAATGAAGCAACTAGTTCTGGGATAAGAGAAGTATTCTTTAGTTTTGAGTCTCGGATAGTTGACTCGATATCATTGCGAACAAGACAACCCCACGCATAGACGAATGTGCGACACGAGTCGACCGCATAGTCATCCATTGATGATTGACAAAGATTCCATAAGGTTTTCAAGTATTCGATATTTTGAGGTTGAATCATATATGTTAAAGAAATATCTAGCACTTGACTAAAGTCCTGAAATATCAATTCCCACTTTAACTTTTTCAAGATGTTGATAACAACCTGTTCAGATAATCCACATCCTATTAGGAAAGAAGACTCGGCCGATAATGCATCAAGTGCCACCCTTAAGTAATCATTTCCTTCCTCAATCCAAGTAGACTTGAGCTGCTTGTAATTTGGCAAGAGTATTCTATCAAGGCCTGAGCCGCCAAGAATTTCCTCTTTAAAATCCAAGCGTGCTATGGTACCAACAAATGAATTTGCCAACTCGTTCAAATCTCTAGTGTCATCCACATTTGTATTTCTGGATAGGATATGGATTTTCCTTAGTAGAATGACAATGTTTTTGCGTATCAAACTATCTTCATTGTAAATTGTTTGAAGAGAGAACTGAATGATACCAAAGTCTAGTATTGTGTGCTTTTTCGGATGATGCAAGAGGTATGATCTGTTCATGAAGAGAAGAAGTTGTTCCAACAACTCGAGACACTTGGTCCAAGATTCAACAGATTTGTTGAACGATGTGATGCAGTCACAATACGACTCGTCAATATTAGTTAGACTCTCGAAGGTTGCTTGAACCTCTGGTACAACTTTGGATACCAAACGTTCTTGTATAGCATTGAATACGAAATCAGCCAAGTGAGCTTGTTCGGAGTGCTTATAAATGGAAAGCAATTCCACAGATTTGTATATGGAGGAGAACGACCGAGAGACAGGCTCGTTACTAAGGACTGAAATTATAATGTTATGCACGTCAGAACGTATAGCATCTAATTTTGTCTTCATGTCATCTTCACAAAGAACACGTTCCAGTCGCAACTTCTTTCGTGATTTGTTGACCTGAGCGGACGATGGATAGTTTGGTGATCCCAGTCGCAAATGTGATATATTATCTTCACCCAAACGGGGGCTGTCTTCAAAATCCGGGTATGGAGTAGAAGTCATGTGGCTAGCTGTGAATCCTAACCCAATGTCTGCCTCTTTATCTTCCCTAAATTTGTATGCACAATCAGCACCGAAATCCAGTATATCTCTGAAAACATTCATACAATACTACAGAAGCTGTCAAATGAGTGAATCAACAAAAGATGACACGAAACTCCCAATATTAGACTATAAGCACTTAGTTTCAGTCTACAAAAAAAGCGGTGCATTTGATAAGCAAAGAAAACTCCTATTAGAGAATTTCAAACAGTCCCAAACTCATAAGAACTTATTACTCAAGCTAAAGTTAATGGTTGAGAACAAAATCAAGAATGATCCCTCCATATTACTCAAGAACAAAGGGAAAATGGCGGCTTTGATTCAAGGAGAAATTATTGGGAATGCCAAAGGGAGCAGTATTTTGAGTATAGTGGATAAGGACATCCAAGAAAAAATCATCGATTCAGCCGAATTTCATGACAGTTTGAAAGCTGAAGTTAAAGATATTAAGCGTAAATGTGAAGGAATCAGCGACGAAGATTATGCAATCATACTAACGGAGGAAGAGAAATTGAAAAAGGAAGAATCTGAAAAGAAAGAAAAAGAGCAAGCTGAACGAGAAGTGGCCTACAAGAATAACTTCAAAGTTAAACATCTCTCAGCTCCACATAAGATCGCAAAACCTCCTCGTTTTCATTTCAACACTTCTCATGACGGCGATGGATATGGAAGGGATCGGGAGAAACCTTACGGTCCAGGTAGGGGTCTAATGTATTGATGGAAACAATAAGTTACGGTTTTCGGTGATGTTCATGAAATAAGTAGTAATAGTAATAAGAGTAAGAATAATAATAATAATAATGATAATAATAATAATAACATAAGAAAACTATGAGCATCCAAATATGTGTCATCACTCATCCTGATCAAAAATTTCGTTCGCAATAAGCATCAACTCCTCTACAACCTTGCTCTTGTAGCTCAAGTCCTGGGGAGACATGGAATCATCATTCAAAAGTGCAGGTCCCCAAATTATGGCCAAAGATTTTGCATTCATCCTGTTTTCATCTTGATGCTCTGCAACTTTATTGAGGTGAAACATCAATGCTCTTAATGTAAAGTAAGCACCATCAGGAAGATTATAAACCAAATGATGCAATTTTTTAGCGATGAATGTTTCATCAGATGATTTGACTGTGTCAATGAATGAGCGGACATACTCCCTCGTCAACAAAGGCTCCGGGAGACTTGCGAAGTACACCTTCAATAGCGATGCCGCGCAGTATATATCCGCATCAAGGACGTTATCCGGGTCGATATTGTTACCAATTAACAAATAATTGGCAAAATTTGAATCAATTGCATCTTTCAACAGCTGTACAGTGGTTTTATTACCACTCGTTCTATAAATTCCTTCAATATTCAAACCATAATTTTCTATCACGTCAATGCATCTCTTCACCACCAATGGAACATTGTCGATGCCAGCGTACTGTATAACATCTTCTATTGACACACCAAAGGTAGGCTGTGGGTTTTTGGCTACCTGACTCAACGACCTAGGTCCGTTTAGCTCAGCATTTCCAGGATCCAAGGAGCTATACGCATAGCCCGAAGCATCAAATTGAGAGCCATTGGGCGATCTAGAAAGCATATCAGCAGGCTTGTCATTTTCACCTTGAGGTGAGAGAGCAGCGGAGACATTCATGTGGTTATTTTTCGTAGAATTTGCATTGGAAAAGAATGGTTTTGTCGGTTTTTGCTGTTTGGCGAAGGATGGGTGAGTGACATACTCAACAGGGATTAGCGATCTGTTAAGAGGAGTCTTTGAGTTCTTTTGAATGTAATCAAACAAATCAAGCTCATTGTCAATACTGGAAACGATGTTTTTCATCGATTGTTTCTCAGCCTGCAATGGAGACACCAAAACACCGGAATTCATTATAAGTGTTTCAGTCCACGTCGCAAATTTCTGCAACTGAACATTCATAGCAATGTCCATTTCCAAGATCAAATTCATTAATTTCTTTGTGTTTGTGGGTCTATGGATCATGAGCATCTCATCCCTTAATTTTTTGCATGCATTGACCTTCAGCCTGTAATCCTGATCTGCCAAGTCCACCTTTCGTTGTAATTCATCCTCTTGTTGTTCAGCTGTTTTATTTTTCAAAAAAGACTTCTTTTGTGGGTCTGATGATTTAATTTTCTCCAAGTCATCGCACAAATGGTAGTATTTTTGCTTTGCCTTCTCAGCTAGGGCTACAGAGTCTGCGCAGTCTTTTTCTTTCCTTTTGCATTCTTCCTTGATTGATTTCCTAGTTCTTGAAACTGTACCGACCAATGATACAAGTTCTTCATTCATGACATTCAAAGCCTTAACATATGAAGACCCTACTCCATAAAGTTTTTCATCGAATTCAATCACTTGATCTAACTTGTTGCTGAACACATCATGCTTGACATTTTTGTTCTTGTAAGTAGCTCGAATATTCATCGCTGATTTTTTCAATTGACCGTAATGTTCGTCTTCAATCATGGCTCTCTTCTTAACATATTTGGCAATCTCATCACCTGTGTTTATCGATTGTTTTAGACGGGTCAAGAGAACATCTAATGATCCATCGCTATTCAAAAAGCTCTTGACAGATTCTTGTTCTAAAAGTTTGGCGCTCTCTGTTTGAGGAGTCGCAGGATTAGCTGGTGCCATCTTGATAGATATGTCAGTTGTTAACCCTTCAGATTCGTTTGTGATGTTTACCTGAGCGTTAGATCACCGCTTGCATAAAAGTGTAGGACCCGTGACTAGAGCGCGAATGTTGGCCGCAGCAGAAAAAGATGACCAATATGTAAAACAGACCAAAATGCGACATTAAGATTCTCTAAATATAGTAGAGCTATACCATCGTTCCGACATGATGCATATAGCAAAATGACATTTTTATTCCCATATATAAGTTTGTAAGCGATCAACTAAAGTGTCCCTCATCAACAACAGGCCACGTTCCTGGTTGTTAATATTTTGTCGAAACAAGTTACCTAGTAGAAAGTGCTTCCCCTTTTCTCTGTGTCTCCGAATGCAGAAATACCGTGCTCCACGTTTGCAACGGAAAACTCTAAATCTTCAGCTGTGATCATGTCCCAAAACTTGTAGACCATCATCACGGCGAACAAATTGCAAAGGGACCCAAAGAACAAACCATCCACATAGTGTGTAGTTCCTTCACAAATCTGCTGGCTGAACACGTAAACCAAAATTTGGCTCACAATGAAAAAGAAGGAGAAGAGCACAATGGCTCCCAAGTACCAAAGCAGATCCAATGCAACGAAAACTAGAATCAACTGCGACACAACGTACACTGCTAAGATAACGGCGTTCATGACATAGCTGACAGCGAACAACGCCAGTGTTTTGGTGTCTTCCAGCAGCAAGTCCCATGACTTCAATGATACAACGGCCACAATAAAATTAATAGCAAACCAGATAGCGCAAACCGCTCTCATGGACCAAAGAGACCTCTTAGAGCCGTCTTCCCAAAACTGAAAGCAGACAATACCATTGAACAAGAGGGCTATGCATACAGATGAAGCAAACCCAAGTTGAAGAGCAACAAAGTACGCGTAACTTGCAGAGGATGGAGGCGACACACCACAATCTACCACAAGAGAGCTGATGACGAGCGCGATGTATAAGTAAAAAAAAGTCAACATTTCTGTTCTGCCAATGGCTGTATACTTTGCACGGACGTTGAAAATGATAATAAGGCCAACGATGATAGCACCAAAGTGAATGAAAGCATTACCGATCTGAAAGATCATTGTGTTGGCCAATTCCACCAGTCTAGCATAGCATACTGGAACGATACCTCTAGAAAATCCAGAAGAATGATGGGCAGCATTAACAACAGCACATATCGGGAAGCTTGTTTTCTCACATATGCTCTCGAAATTTCCAAATGTCATGGTTGAAACAGCTTCGGGTAAAGAGAATGCCCCAAATAGAAGAAAAAAACCTAGCCTGTGCGCAAATCGCTTCACGCAGGGACACCTGCCTATTCCAGTTTATTGTATTTACTAGACTATAAATACACTAACATAAATTAATCACCTAAATAAAATCACCAATCGTATAAAAAAGTCATAATCAAATAAATAGTATAATCGTAACAGAGGCATTGACATGCACAAGTGCGCAGAAAGTTATGGAAAGTTTGTCGTATCCACTCAGGCCCGCGAAAGCTGGTGGTATGGTGGAGGAGGAAGCTCAAACGGCGTGATCAGCGGATCATTATGAGAAAAGGCTTTATTCTCATTGTGGCTTGCCTCTTTCATAGTCCCGTTGTTGAAGCCACCATTGAGCTTCTCGTTGATTTGGCTAACATCAATCCGGTTCATGGATTTTTTAACTTTTACCTTCACATCGTGACTATGAACGCTCTTTTGCCCACTAAGGTCATTTTTCAAAGGGGACGCAGATGGAGCGCATCCACTTGCGATTTGGAAAAAGTTGTTTCCGAGGCCAACGCTACCAACGAAGGAGGAGTTTGAGTTCATTGGAGAAGAACACTTGTACCCCTCAGCATACACGACATTCCTTAGTGGTGGACGAGTGTCGGTGAAAACTTTCAACGGAGTAGGTTGTTCAATGTGGTTGTGTTGATCATCTGACAAAACGGTTGAAACATCAGAAAGTGTGTCACAATACTCGGTAGCGCATCTGGACATGTTGATAGAGTTCAAAGTGGATTCATCCGCATTATGCATATCCACCTTCTTATGGCGCATGCCTTTACTAACTTTAATAGTTCTTCTTTTAGCAGGCTTATGATCATTACTGCCAGACTTGAAGTTTTTGGATTGAATGCTAGAGATTTCCTGAAGAATCTCATCCACCTTCTTGAAATCTTCATTTGCAATAAGCCCAACAGGAATGGAGTTGTAGCTTGAGGAAACGCCCGAAAAGCCAGAATATTCTTGCAATCCCATATTGGTATACAAGCAACTCGCTAGGTTGGGGTTTAAGTTTTTGTTGAACCTCTCCAAATGATTTCTTTGGACAATTCTTTTAAGCTTAGGAACATTCAACTTGAGAGTCTCCCTCGATGAGTATATTTTCGCAAGTTTTTGAAGGTTACCAGGTGCAACGTTCTCAACTTCTAAAGACTCCAAAGCATTCAGATAAACATTGTTGCTCAAATGGTCTTTTAGGTTATCAATGATATCATTGGTATTGTTAGATGATGTGTACTTCAACGACACTTTGTGGAGCAAAGTCGGTAATGTTTCCCTGAATAAGTCTCGAATCTGGTTTTCAATTTGATTTTGCAAAAATGTAGCCAAAACTTGAACGGTATCGAAGGTCGAAGAAACCTTAATGGAGTCCAAAGGATCGTTCCTGAAAACCATAGTAAGGCCTTTAGATTTAGAAAAGACGATAATACCTATACCCGAGATCTTGATATCGCTCAATTTTAAATCCAAGGGAATGTTAAATGCGTCCAGTGAAAGTAGAAAGTCAGGTGTCACAAATGGACTAGAGGCCAGTATCTCCTTCTCCAAAGAGTTATCACTGTAGATCTTGAGAGGATTTGCCTGGACCTTCGTATGGAGAGTAAGATGAAAATCTCCGTTGTAATCAATTTTAAAAATGCCTCTAAACCGATCTCTATCAAGTTCTCCAATCTCAAGTATTTCGAAGCGTGGTGCAATTTTACCAAAGTTAAGATCCTTGATGGTTATATCCGATGCCAAAATATTTGGCCGCTTGCCAGAATTTAATGCTTCTGTGAGCAACTCGACTGTCCAGCTCCGTAAAGAGTCTGTTTCTAAGGAGTTCCAATTCACGTTAAAAGACATTGTTATGCTGGGGTGGCTTTTTTAAAAGGATAAAAGAATCGGAAGATGTAATGAGGGAACTGAAGGCGAAAGGGGATGCTTCACTTTGTTGTTATAATCTCCGTGAAGTGGGGAAGTGACACAAATTCCGAGTCTCACTAGACTAAAGGAAGAAGTGGTAGTAACAGAAGTAAGTCGCAAGAAAGTATATAGACAAAATGCCGATGCACTTCAACGGTGGCTGTTTAACTTCCAGGTCTTTGAATGTGACCAGAACGATTTACAGATGAGGAAGAAACAAAAATGTTTTACGCAAAAGTGCGGGTGCGAAATCGTGTGATCGAAGTGGCTGAAAACGGCGAATACCGGAACAAGCCCGCGATCCCATATTTCTTGCATTGTTCATATGAATACAATCTATACTATTGTGTGCCATTGGAACTTTTCTCCACATTGTAACTAGAAAGTCCACAGTACCCAGTACGTCTTATTCAATAGTTTCCATTTCAAGCCTGAGTCTTCAACAGAATCGGATTCCCCAGCCGAATGAGAAGCAGAAAGGAATTCAAGTTGCAGAAAATTATCTTTTTGAAAAATACGTGAAGTTACAAATAGTGTTACGTCTTCGGTAAAAAGAATTATGCACGTTTGATTAGAGGACTGGTGGGTGTAATCCCCGAAGGTAATGACACATATGGTGTACGGATGTTATGTGCTACACCAGTTCAGTGTACCGTATTTGCCTATACTGTTCCACACTTATAAACTAGCAGCTACCAGAAACTGTCTTTTATGCCACAGCAAATGGAAGATTTCTATTCCCTTTCTGCCCTCAATTGCCATGGAGAACCATTTTCATTTGAGAAACTACGAGGCAAAGTTGTGCTAATAGTTAACGTTGCATCACTATGTGGTTTTACTCCGCAGTACTCGGACTTACAAGATCTTTACAAGAAATACCATGAACAAGGTTTTGAGATCCTAGCGTTTCCCTGTAACCAATTTGGTGGTCAAGAGCCAGCAGCTAACGGAAACATCCAGAACTTTGTTCGGGATCGTTTTGGCGTCACGTTTTCTATGATGTCAAAAGTTATCGTCAACGGCGATGATACACATCCAGTTTATCGTTTCTTGAAGGATAGAAAAAAAGGGGCATTGGGCTTCAAAGGAATCCGGTGGAATTTTGAAAAATTTTTAATAGACAAGAACGGACAGGTGGTTTACAGGTTTGGCTCCGCCGTTAAGCCTTCGAAACTAGAACCAAACATTTCCGAATTACTACATAGAACACCCTAAACCTCAGGAATATGATGGCAAAATTTGTTTTTCTGTAAACATACCTGCTTTCAAATACTTCATTTGCTTCTAGCTTTCTTAGAGGTTGCTTTGGAGGACAGAGTTGAAGCCCGCTTTTTCGACCCTTCTTTCGAACCTTCCGCACTTTTCACAGCTGGCGCCTTGGGGTGGATCTCTTTTAACACACACGCGATAAGTGTGTTGCATCTCCTGGATAATTCTGCAGTCGTCCTTGACTGCAAGAAAAAATCAAGACGAAGAAGTGGACTTTTCCTAATCATGTCACGTATTCTCTCATACAAATCGCCACGATCAAGCCCAAATCTGTACATCTGAACGAGTAAAAACCGATCTTCTTCGTCTGTAAATGTCCGCTTATTCGTAGCAGCTGGTGGATACTTCAACACAAGCTCTTGAAGTGGGTATCTGTACAGTGATATTTTTCTGCGGAGACTCTCCTTCTGAATCTTAATTCTTGCAATCTTCTCTTCTCCCTGCTCGATTTGGTTGATTAATTTTTCGTATCCATCAATTTCTTCGTATCGAGTCCAAAAGGCTCTAGCATAATCTCTCACTTCTTCTACCGTCTTATCTTCAAACTCAGCGGCGATTAATGAAATCGCATTTCTTCCATACTTAGTACAGACCAGAATGAAGTGAATGAAATCTTTTCTATTCCAGTTGTTGAAGCCTTGTGTCAACAATTCTTGCTTCAACTGCTTTTCTTCCTCGGTAAGTGGTCTGGAATTTTCAATCTCCTCCTGCTCCAATTTCTGCTCCAATTCACGCTCTGCCAAGTCTTTGGCAGTACCGCTTCTTAAAGGAACGCTATAGTTGGTTTGTTTTTTATAGTAGTTTTTTTCCATTTCATATAATTCCATCAACTTTGGTGGGAAAAATTGGTGATCGTAAATGTTGAGTTGTTTTGGGGGTTTCGGGCCGCTTCTTGGGGTTGATCTGCTACCTGAGTTTAAAACGTCTTTATAATACATGTCAATCGAGTAATTCTCCTTCCGTTCTCTCTTACTAGGATTGATCCAGCCATGCCCTATATTGGTAATTGCTGTAGGCTCTTTCTTCTTAAAGTTTTCACCATTCCACTCGTACACAGACTCGTCGTTAGCGAAATTTTGAAGGGCATTCAAGTTCAAACTTGCATACTTCTCATTTAGCTCTTTGGTTTTCTCTTCTGATTCTTTGAGTAATTCTTCAATGTCCATATCCGCATCAGTTTCTCCACTGTCGTTGCTCTGGAAGATAGATGCTGCACCATGTTGGATCATATTCAATAATTCATCCTTAGATGTAGCTTTACTAGATTGTTGCGCATTAGAGTTTAATCCTCCATTATTTCTTCCTTGCTGGATAACCAATTGATCTAAGCGTAACTTCTGTGTGGCCCTCTCTAGTACCTTCTCCTCAATAGCATTTTCAGTGATAAATCTGAACACTTTGACCTGCTTCGTTTGTCCAATTCTATGCGCTCTATCCATGGCCTGCAAGTCTGCTTGAGGATTCCAATCACTATCAAACAAAATGACAATATCGGCAGTAGTTAAGTTTATACCCAAACCTCCAGCTCTCGTTGTTAACAAAAACACAAATTTTGAAGATCCGGGCTTATTGTATTCATCAATTGCTTGAATTCTGTCAGCATGGTCAGTTTGCCCATCGATTCTGCAATATTCAAAACTGCGGAACATACAGTAATCTTCAAGGATATCAAGAACTCTAGACATTTGGGAAAATATTAATACCCTAGACCCTTCTTTCTGGAATTTTTTTAGCAATTTATCCAAAATGATCATCTTCTGTGAATTGTAAACTAAATGTTCATCCGTTGTGTATGGCGGTCCTGGCTCTGCACCTTCAAACAAGTATGGATGGTTGCAACATTTTCTCAATTGCATAACAATATTGAGCAATCTAGTTTTAGATTCCTTTTTACCGTTTGCTCCATTAACAGCATCTAAGTCTTTTTCAAGAATCTTTTGATACCATTTGCGTTGCATGTCTGTCATTTTGACATACACATTCATTTCTTGCTTAGGCAAAAGAGATTTCTCAACATCGGATTTAATACGGCGCAACAAGAATGGCTTGAGCACCTTGTGTAACTGAGCTACAACTCCCCCATCACCCTGAGAAGTTTCTTCTTCTTCAGATGTAAACCATTGGTCGAAAGCATCACTATCGCCGAAAACATCTGGTAAAATAAAATTGAGCAAAGCCCACAACTCGTGCAAGTTGTTTTGAAGGGGGGTTCCTGTAATCAAAAGTCTGTTTCTCGAGTGGAATAATCGAATGATCTGGGATAACATTGACTCTTCATTTTTTATTCTATGCGCTTCGTCTATCACAATGTATTGCCATGCAAACTTTTTGAATGTTGATTTTTCACGGATTACAATTTCGTAGGATGCAACAACAACGTCAAAATCACAGGACAATAATTTGTTCTGTATTAAGTGTTGTCTCTCATCTTTATCACCTTGCAATACAACCACGCGAACTTCTGGAGTCCACTTGGCAAACTCTCTTGCCCAATTATCCAAAGTAGACTTTGGAGTGATAACAATATGTGGACCCTTGACGTTCTTGAAGTATCTCAAGTAGCCTAGAAACGAGATAGTTTGCAAGGTTTTACCTAAACCCATCTCGTCGGCCAATATACCAGACAAGTTATTCTCATACAATGAAACTAGCCAGTTGAGACCCTGAATTTGATAGGGACGAAGCTCTCCATGTACATATGCTGGACTTTCAGTGAATTCAACAATAGAAGGGGTGTCCTTCTCGTCATCCAAAAGCTCAGCATCTTCTTCACGTTCTGTCTTTCTTCTTCTATTTGCAGCATCTTTGGACTTCGATGTTTTTGGTTCTTTGCGGAGCTTTTCCATGATCTCGCCGAAGATGGGATCCTTCTTAGCTTTGGAATCAATAAAGTGCTGGAATACATCAGTGAGTCCCAATAAGTATTTGAACTTTTTCACAGTCTCATCAATATCAATCTTAGGCTTTGTATCTGGTGCAAAATAACTTACGCTGGTATTGTCAGATTGACCCGGTTTGCCGTTGCCGTTGAACTTTTCATCCTGTCTGATTAGTATACCATGATTCTATGAAAGCAAGAGTTTTGTTGACAGTTATACGAACATTTGACGAAGGAGTTGGAGTCTGATCGCTCGAATATAGAGCGTCCGTTGGTTCCATGATTTTTGCCCTTGGAAGAAAAGAGTCGCAAGAATTAGATTGACGTTGATGGACAGTCGCTTTTCCTCGCGTCGCGCGCCTGTAGCTATTGAGGAAAATGCAACTTAGCGCGAAGATAGAGAGGAACGGACCACGCTTTTAGTTCGTAAGTAAAAGCTGAACTACGATAAAAAAGAATAAATAGATGATATTGGAGAGACAACTATTATGCAAAAGACTGAGGCTTCTATTTACTTTCATTTGCGATTAGATATCGACATGTCGTCCTCGTCCTGTCGACGGTGGTACGTGTATAGTCACAATTCCATGCTTCCGTCTACTTCGTGATGGACGACGTGAAATATATAATGAGGATTGTCAAGACTTTCAGCAATACAAATACAAATATAGCAATATCTATGTGAGGCAGTATCAATATTTTCGCACCTGTGCAAGGGTTTGGAATGAAATGTAAATGGGAATGTCTCAATATTAATTATTACGAAATGATGAACTTAACCATATGGTCGTTACAAAGTGAAAGATCTTTTTTTTTTTGCTGTTACCTGACGTCATGTCCAGTTTTTTGAAACAGTCGACGTTGTTACGTTTGGGTATATACTCCTGTTCTGGGGCTGTGCTTGATTTCTGTGATATTTGCCTGCATGACTTCCGCTATGATGATCTATATGCTCTTATCGCAATGTATGTGGGACCACAAAAATGAACTGAAGTGGCATGGTCGGCACCATCAAGGAGTCTGTTTGTGAATACACGAAAACCTTTCCGTTGGTGGAGACCATCAGAAGACAGAACCCCAATCTTTGTCCAATAACGGATATCAGGGGAACTCCTAAAGTACTCACTCGCAAAAGACCACAAGCACCAGATCCAGAATGGGAAGAGCCCAGCTCTCCTGGAAGTTCACCAGCTGTTATACGACCTTCTTGTAACCAACCATATTGGAAGTTCCACCTTCTTCGCTTTGGTTCCACTATGTACCTTACCACAAACCCAACGCTAAAGCATCTCAATTGCAAATCTTTTCCTGGGTATCATATAACCCACACTTGCAGCACAGATGGCACTACCATGACATTTTCTGACCTCCATAGTGGAGAAGAGATCATTACCTTGAAACAAGAACCAAAAAATTCGAAGAATACCGTCAGCTACGAAGTCAATAGGATGAGAAATCTAGAAGGTAACCTAGTGCAGATACCTGACCCTGAACAGAGATTTAAAAACGAGGCAAGCAAAACTCTATCGAAGTCTATGTCAATGGAACATATGGGTGCGTCTCCTGTTAATTACGAAACTCTGTGTGGTGATTGGGGCACCTGGAACATTGGTTCTGTCCCGATATATACTTCTTCCCGTCTTTCTCGGAAAGGGCCCACTATGATTGGAAAGCAAAATGTTTACTTTCACAACCTTTCAGTGGATCGCATCACTTGGGGAGTTGGTGACATACCTCCTGTTGTAGCTATGTATCGCAATTGTGAAAGCAGTACTCGCAAAAGAATGGTGCAGACGATACACAGGCTACGTCCAAGTGAATCTAAACAACACTATAAAAGATCCACTCTGGTTGAAACGCCTCTCAGAATGGATCCTGTTACTGATGCTAAATCGTACTCCCGCGCTGGTGATGGTCTATATTGGAATAGGCACCCCAAAGATGATGAACCAGATCACAGATACAAACTCGGATGGCTTACTATTTACGAGAACAGCGACTTATTCAAGAGACCGGGCATGTTCGATATAGTTGTGGCAACTGTTGCAGTATCGTGTGGGCGCAACACGTAATAAAAGTCTATTCAATATTCTCTAATTAATGTGCATTACCTCCAGTGGAACACGCGTTTTACTTAGCATCGAAGATTCTGTACGGATACTACCATCATTCAATTTCTGATCCCTTTTTCACAGATTTTCGCCTCTAGTCCAAAGAAGGGATTATTTGGTGAACATATACTCCACAGTAAGAACATCTGGGCAAGCTTGATGCAGCAACGCATTCATGAAATGTATTTTGAACACAATTTCGAACGATTCGAAATGCAGGCTCGCATGAAAAGATATGCAGATTCTCCTGACGGAATATGCTTGCTCCTTAGCTGAACAATTGAAAAAAAAAAAAAAACGAAAGCACAAAACTAAACATAACACTCTCGAGATGGAAGAAGAGCAACCACTCATAGCCGGAATAACGATTCTGAAGGAAAGTTGTGCCAATGCTCGCCAAGTGTTTCGTATTGCACAGAATTTGAAGCTTTTGATTGATAAGATCATCCCTACAGTGTTTGAAGAGAAGGATATTACCTCATCACACTCCCCCATCTTAAACTCCAAAGTTATTGAGTTAGCTTATGCTGCAGCTGGTGGTAAAGGTGACGGTAAGGAAGGTACATCTTCCTACAAGTATAGGGCGGCATTGATCTTTGCACTCTTGAAAGTTACAGACTGGTACTGGCAACAGGCTGATTACGAGCTCTATGACAATGAGCTTTACTCTTTAAGGGCTGTTGCAGCTCAAGCGTTGGCTGCAGCGATCATTGAAAGGACTCTTGATGACGAATACTTATTTTTGGGAATGCTTTGCCACAGGTACACGATTAATCTTGATGGTGTTGAAAGTGAGCCTGTGAGTGCATTGGAGTTGGCAGTTGATATGCACTCTACTACAATCATCGGATCGTCTGGATACCAAAGATGTATTAAATGGATCTGGCGAGGTTGGATAGTTCAATCTTCTACTGACCCGCATTCATATGTTCTTTACAAAGGTGTTTCGTCCTCGAAAATTAGAACCCATTTTGACCCAGAAAGAATCAAAACACCAGCGTATCAAAATATTTTGGAGATTTTTTTCAGTTTCATATACTTGGCGTTGTTCACTATCATTTTGAACACGCATCAAGTGACGACAACACCGATAGATTTTTTTGAGTTCTGCTTCTACGTGTTCACTTTGGGTTCTATCATTGATGAGGTCGTGAAACTTTACCATGTTGGCTGGAATTACGTTGGGTTTTGGAATGTGTTCAATGATACTATGTACGGTATTATCGTTGTTGCTATCACTTTCCGTTTCGTGTCTTTGAACCACCACGGCCCACTACGCGATCTGTACGATGAAATGAGCTTCAGAATCTTGTCTTGCGCTTCCCCTTTGATGTGGTCCAGACTCTTATTGTACTTGGATGCTCAACAATTCGTTGGCGCGATGATTGTGGTCATTAAGACGATGATGAAAGAATCGCTTTTGTTTTTTGTTCTTTTGGGCGTGATCATTCTTGGTTTCTTACAAGGATTTTTGGGTTTAGATGCGTCCGATGGAAAGAGTGAGGCAACAAAGCATATTTTCATTTCTTTACTCAAGGCTGTCGTTGGAGCATCTGGTTTTGAGGATGTTGAGGATTTGGTGCCACCGTATGCGTCCATCTTATACTACATCTACTCGTTTGCGCTTACTGTCATTTTGATGAACATTCTTATTGCCTTGTACTCAACTGCGTACGCTGCAATTGTTGAGAATGCTACTGACGAGTATTTTGCTCTCGTCGCTCAAAAAACTTTGAGATATGTCCGTGCCCCAGATACGGATTTGTACGTTCCACCTTTTAACCTCATTGAGATTCTCTTCCTGCCCTTATGCTTTGTTTTGTCTAAGGAGAGCTATAGAATTTTCAACCACTATGTGATGTTAGTCATTTACGCTCCAATGTTAGCGTACATCACTATGGATGAATTGAGAAATGCCAAAAGAATTCAATACAATAGATTCAAGGGTCTACCAGATGATGCAAACGAGATGAATACCGAGTGGGATATGACGGATGGGTATGACGCTGACCAGGCAGATTCCTCATGGGAAGGAATCCGCTCGAGAAACAGTGAGATTACAGAAGCCATCAGGGTTCAAAGACTCGCAGAAGCAGAGGACCCTGAATTTTCCATCAATTTGACCCAATTCAAGACCGACATAGCCAAAGTAGCACAACCTGTGGCTAGGGCTAATGCACTTGGTCTCAAATGGGAGTTTTACGAAGTGTACCAAAAACTCGAGGAATTGACAGGTTTGGTTGAGACTGTTTTGAACGAAAACAAAAAGCTTAAGAAGGAGCTTTCAGAAACATCTAAAGGACTGAAGGCTTAAGTGTATAGACTATAAATATATCAGTCAAAAAGTATGCAAGGATGCGCATCTGTCTTTTGCACCAACGTAACTAAAATCCATACCTCCTCATACATCACAAGAATTTTTCGGGCATTCAGAAAAAGAATCAAGAAATCATTTCTGTTCATACCTTAAATTGTGTGGTGTTCAAAAACCATCCCCATAATAAAGTTCTCAATCAAGACAATTGCTGGTGAAAAATAAAGGGGGTTCAACAACATTCTTTCATCATCTCAATCATAAAACGTTTGCGGAAATGGACAATCCGGAACTAAGTACCCAATTTAAGAATGGGGATGACGTCCATTTCGACTATTCAAAGGAGTCTAACCAAGGGGCTTACACGATACAAGAGAGCCTGACTGCGAGCAAGAAAAAGAAGAAGAAGAAGAAGAAGAAGAGCAGGAAGACCACGGATAACAATCCACAATTCTCACTATCCAATGCAAGCCTAAACGATCCTGATGCCGATTATCCTCAGTCCCGAGTTATAAAGGTTGACTCCAATGGGGATGTTATCGTTGAAAGTCTAGAAGACGAATATCCTCCTGAATCCACTTTCAAAACGCTCTCGAACGAGAGACTTCAGTATCCTGCGCAAGATATACAGCTTTTCCATTTTAACAACGATGAGGAAAGAAATTTCTGGGAGAGTCTACCGGAAGAACAGCGACGTGACTTTTTCCAGATTGATAGCGATATGATCATGGACAGGCTTGTGCAAAAGCTGATACATGGAAATCATCATTCATCAGCCCATCATGAAGCTCACGGAAGTTATAAATGTTCATGTCCATATTGCGGAAGAAACAGACAGCATATTGGACTTGAATTGGAAAATTCCTATCGCGATGAACTTGATGATATCATGGATTATGTACAAAGTGTGCGTAATCCAGAGGACCTTAGCCTTGGGATGTACTCACTAAAAAGAGCAATTCGTTTGCATGGACACGGATCTTTGTCATCGCGTGGCGTTTCTGAAGAGTCCAGTCGCCTACTGAGTCCAGCTTTCGAAGAAGAGCAAGAAGTTTCTGAAATTTTTCGAGAAACCCAGGTCAAAAGTCCTCCGCTTAGTAGCCAAAGTGAAGAGAACACTTTAAATACTCTAAAATCCCTCGGCTCCAATGAAACTTCAAAGGGCTCTTTTGCATGGAACGAACAAGATGAAGAGATTCCAAATTATACAAGAATTATCAAACGATTATTGCCCAGTCATCCCGAGCTTCAGTCGGCATTACCAACATATCTCAATCCATCATTTGTTAAGGAACGTGTGAAACAGGACATGGCGAATGGTATTGATGTTGTGAAAAGATCAGAACAGTATTTTCTAAATTTGCTTGCCCAATGCAAGGGCGATGAGAAATCGGAGAAGATACTTCAAATGATTCTTGATTATGGCCGCAACGGTCTGTCCGATATGAAGACGTCATCCGAACTCCTCAGTAATTTTGCTGACCTAATCTTGCAAAACGAAGGTGGATCATTCGTTGATATGGTCGATTCTTTGACAGAAGCTGAACACCGATCATACAAAGTGGATGAGATAGATTCAGATGCAGAGGGTGCAGAGAATCACCACTACGCTTTGAGATTGCCTGAAGAGAAGGAGTATGGAGAAAACCTGCTACATAATCAGTCCGAAAGTACAGGGAATAATGATTCTCCGTCCCTGAACAATGTTTCTCAACAAAGAGACGCCTCAGAATCTGACGACCTTGAAGACCGACAAAAACGAAAGGACGATATGCTTCAAACCATGACCGAGCACAGCCCCAAATATTCACACGGTCAACCACTATGTCACGACGGACGTGCTTATGACGAATACGAAGATGAGCATGAAAGCAAACACGAATTTACTGAAAGCAAGCAAAGTCATGTCAAACATGAGCAAAACTATGGCCATGAACATGAGTTAAATGATGAGATGCATGATCACATGAACGCCGGTGATTATGAACAAGATGAAGATAGTGACTTCGAGACTGAAGAGTCTCGAGATGCACGCTTGGATGAAGTGCGCTGTTTCTTTTTGATTCAAGTCGTTCAGGTGATCAAGCAGAAGTTCTGGAAAGCATATCAGAAGAAGATATCTGAGGACCGGACACAGAAGTTTATCGAGGAGCTCGAAGCAGAAGAGAATGCTAAGAAGGAAAAAGAGCTCAAGAAAATGAAGCAGAAGGAGAAACAGAAGGAGAAAAAACGATTACAGCAACTTGCCAAGGAAGAAGAGAAAAGGAAGAAGGAGGCAGAAGATTTACAGAAAGCAGAGGAAGCTAAAAAGAAACAAGAGGAATTGCGAGCTGAGCAGTTACGTCGCAAAGAAGAACTTCGAATCAAGAAAGAAGAGGAGAAATTGAAAAAGATTGAGGCTCTTAGGAAAAAGGAAATTGAGCAACAAAAACGCCAAGAAGAGCATCGAAAGTCTGCTGCAGTATCCTCTAACATAGAATATGCTGAGAAGAAAGAAACAGCTGCCAAAGAGATAAAGTCTGGTCAAATTGGGAAAAGCCAGGGTTCCCATTCACGGACACCTCAGGATGCAAGCGAAGTCGCAGCAGCAGAAAACCAGAAGAAAGAAAGCTTATCAGTTCTTGAACAAACTCAGCAAATGGATTCACAAGTAAACTCTACGCCATCTTCTCAATCAAATTTGATATCTGCAATCTCTCAAACAACTCCATTATCCTCGTCTTTGAGGTTTGCAAACAATTCAACGACCTTGGCACCAGACTTGGCTGTGTCTCCTGTTCAGAATCACTTGCTCGACCAGTTGTACCAAGCACGTCCACGTTCTGTCTCCGGCACATCAGGTGTTCCCTCCCGTTCTTCGCCGCAACTATTTGCTGAGGGAAATTCAATGGTTGGCTCGATATACTCGCCAACCAAAAGAACTTCTCTCACCTCTCAACAAGACACGTCTTACAGTACATGGAATGCACTCAGAGGATCTGCCTCTCTCCAAACCCAGCAGAATCCAGCTTTCTTTAGTCCCTTTCAAGGACAAGTTAATGGATCTAACGAATGGAGCTCGGCGGATCCTTTTAGTGCTGTAAATGTCCAAAGTCAGACTATCAACTTGTCGAATCAAAATCTTTCCAACTCGAGTATCGTGGGCCAAAGCATTCCTAACCACAACATTGGTGTATCGCCGCAGAATATACCATTTCATGATGGCGTGAACTTTCCAAACCAATTGCCAATTTCCTCGAATTCGGTATGGGTACCTGCTTATGGGCCTCGCAGTAATTCAATTTGGAATACTAGCACCAACAGTGGATCATTGTGGAGCAATAACAACGTCGGAAATGGACAGTTTTCACGTCTGTCTGACATTCCGTCCGAATTGATTCTTGCCTCTACGATAGAAGCATACCAGGTTCTCCAAGCATCTAATCAAACTGTTTTTGGTATGGTACCGGCAACTTCCTTATTTCAAGTTGCGAAGTCACGGATAGGCTCAGCGACATTAGGTATGGGCGAGTTCTTGGGATCATTAAGAGCTGGGGGTCAAAATCAGTTTGATTTCGTCTATGACGATTTTGGTAATGTGACGCACATTAAGTTGGTTGGAACCGAAAGCCTCGTACAACCATTGATTGGCCAGGCCTCTATTTCACCTCAGCAATCGACTGTGCCCACCCAGCAACAGCAGACGTTCCAGAATACTCTTCAACCGCAAGCGTCTCTTCAGCCCCAAGGGTCTCTTCATCCGCAACAGTCACACCAAGTGCAACAGGTGCCTCCCCCGCAACAAGCTTTTCAATCTCTGGATATTCAGTCAGAAATAGATGCGCCGGCCTACAACTTGAATCTTTCTGGTTCTGTGCAAGGGGTAATCAACCATCTTGGACTTGACCAAACGAGGGACGAGATGTGGTAAGGCGCATATGAGTGGCACGTAATATACCTTGGCAAGTGGAACTACATTTTTTACGAAGGATGTGTTGGTAGCATTGTATTTTCAATCGATGGATGGTGAAGAAAAATAGTCACTGAATGAAATGTGTAGTGTGTAACTGAACTAACAGTCATATTCCCTTTAAGGGTGCAAAACGTGTAGACTCTGCGGCATTTCAATTATTTTTATGGTTTGAATGGGTAAAAATATTTTTCGGATAATCCAGATGGTATTCACCACGGCTTTGGTTATGTTTTTTCTACTTTTTTTTTCTTTTTCGTATCAAATTGTCTCTTTAATAACTGCAACCGATTTGCTTGTTAATCTGAACTTCTGTCACATAATCAGTAGCTTTCTTCATGTTCTGCCTCCATATGCTCCTGTAAAAGTAGCTACATCAACACGCGCGAAACCGAGACGAGCAGGTCCTGCTCCAGGCAGAAAAAAAATGGAAGATAAAAAAATACATCCCCCATGACCACGAGCTCTCGCAGTACAGACGATATGAGGCTCAGTGGGAAGAATCTGCTAGGGAGGTCAAGGGGGGATAGGCGGAACGAAGATCGCTATATACGAAAACAAGGGTCTAGCCTAGGCTAAAATGGGTCGCGCGCGTAAATCAGCTTACCACGTCTGCAGGAGGCGGAGCTCACACAAAAGCCAAACTATACTGGGCCCACAAACTACATCCAAACGTGCTCGCATAAATTTGGCTCGCTGTTTCCATAGTGGGCGATGCAGGTTCTGATACGAAGGAAACTCGTCATAGTGGGCGACGGCGCCTGTGGCAAGACTTCGCTACTATATGTGTTCACGTTGGGAGAGTTTCCCACCCAATATCACCCGACGGTGTTCGAGAACTACGTTACAGACTGCCGCATCGATGGCAAGCCCATCCAATTGGCGCTCTGGGATACCGCAGGCCAGGAGGAATACGAGCGACTCCGGCCGCTCAGCTACCACAATAGCCACGTCATCTTGATTGGCTTTGCGTTGGACGTGCCAGACACGCTTGAGAATGCCCGCACCAAGTGGGTCGAAGAAGTGAAGGAATGCTGTCCGGAGGCCCCATACATTCTCATTGGGCTCAAGAAGGATTTGCGCATCAGCGTGAAAGACAGAGTGCGTTTTGTCCAAGTGGATCAAGGCGAGCGGGTGGCGCGGGAGATTGGAGCGCGGCGGTACATGGAAAGTTCGGCGCTCACAGGTGAGGGCGTGGACGATATTTTTGAGGTGGCCACGCGACTTAGTCTTCTTTTGTCAGAGAAGCCACAGCTGGCATGCTGCACCATTCTATAGGAAATAATGAATCACAATTCCATCGGTCTGAGCAAGCTGTATTACGAGTGAGAGTATAGCGTGGATGAAAGTGATGGGAGATGGTTCGCGGTATAGATGAAAAGCTCGGTCAACGTAAAGTAACTAATCAATACAAGGAAACATCGATATGGGACAAAGATTTGGTGAAATTGCGGGACTAGATCGAGACAGCGATCGGTGACTTCCAAGTGCCGCAGACGTTTTCTAGGTTAGTCGTCCATAGTGGCCCCTACTTACGATTTGCTGATGTTGATAATCTTTTCTTTCTTTCCTTTATTTCTTGCGCCTCTCCCCTACGGGTTTTGGTTAGTTGAACGCTTTTGCTCGTCTCAACCACGTATATTCATATAGGTTCACAACTCTATCGTAGTATGGACTTGAGAGCGTCTGTGCACACATTACGCACACACGCTAAATGTGCACCGGATAAATATGCGCTATTAGACTAATGCGCATGAGCACCAAAACGCACTGAGACACAAGAAAAAAGTGTCCGCTCATACCGGCGACATGACACGCCGACGCAGCGAAATGTGGCTATGCACGGAAAAATTTGAAATACACCGGATAGTAGCAACTAAGCTTGGGCAAAGATGCATCGCCGGCAGAATCAAGCGCAACCGATTCGCATTTGGCGCTCGGTCAATCGTACACAATCAGTGTGCGCAACCATTCCTGTTTCCACTGTTTTCCACAAATGACGTAGTCCTGTAGATTAGTCCTTTGGAAAGCTACGTTGACTACATCTCGAGCCCAGACAAAGCACCTGGAGTTGTGACATTGTTGCTGATAGCGATATAGTGTACACCTATTGATAGAAGTGACAAGTGTCACCTGTCCGTATTTTCGGAGCACGTAGCTTCCTGTTTCGGAGCTACTCCGCCGCAACGTTTGCTCTCCGCGGTGTGCACAGGGAGTGGGGGTAGGAAGTGCATACACATGGGAAGCAACTCCGGGTCACCCACTTGAAACATATATAAGAGGTGCCCGGAGAGCCAATTATGGTGGGTTGTCCCCAAAAAGCAATTCAGGCAACTGCCACGAAGGAAAGGAATAAACCTTTACAGGAAAACACAACTTAATCGTTACTACCCCACATTACAAACTTCAACATGGTTCAATCTCATATCAACGACGCAATCGGACCTGTCCCAACCAAGGCACCAGCACCACAGGACAATGTGCTCAAGTTGTTTTCGTTGAAAGGAAAAGTTGCCTCTGTGACTGGCTCCTCCGGTGGAATTGGTTGGGCTGTGGCTGAAGCATACGCCCAAGCTGGAGCTGATGTTGCCATCTGGTACAACTCAAAACCCGCTGAGGAGAAGGCAAAGTCCTTGGTGGACAAATACGGCGTTAAGGCCAAGGCGTACAAGTGTAACGTTTCGGACCCCGAAGAAGTTGAGAAGACTGTGGAGCAAATCGAAAAGGACTTTGGCAGACTAGACATTTTCGTTGCTAATGCCGGTGTGCCATGGACGGAAGGCGCATGCATTGATGTGGAAGGTGTAGACAGCTGGCACAAAATTGTCAACTTGGACTTCAATGGTGTCTACTACTGTGCTAAGGCTGCAGGCCGCATCTTCAAGAAAAACGGCAAAGGCTCATTCATTATCACTGCTTCCATGTCGGGCCATATTGTCAACATCCCCCAACTTCAAGCACCTTACAATGCAGCCAAAGCGGCATGCATTCATCTTGCCAAATCGCTTGCTATTGAATGGGCCCCATTTGCACGTGTCAATTCTATTTCCCCTGGCTACATTGCAACGGAAATTTCAGATTTTGTTCCTGACGAAATGAAGACGAAATGGCAACAATTAATTCCTTTGGGTAGAGAGGGTGAACCGCAAGAACTTGTGGGTGCTTATCTTTATCTCGCATCCGACGCTTCTACATACACCACAGGTACTGATATTTTGGTGGATGGTGGTTACTGTGCACCATAGACTACGTATCACCGGAGTACAAAAACAAACACCTGAAGTACATATAATCAAATAGATATGCATCTTTGCAAGTGAAATTTGCGATAATCCAACTATTAAGTAGTGTAATGTTTATTAGAGTACTTCATGCATTCACTAATCGTGGACTTGATTTCCGCGCACCTTTATTCTAGTGTGCACTCTCTCCTTCTTCAAGGCTAACCAACGAAGACTCAATTTGTGAATCCACATTCCCGCAATGGACGAAGACTTAACAGCTTCCCATTGGGACGATATCCTTTCGCCATCAACACAGCTCTCGTCTACAAAGTATTCTACGCTAGAGTCTGGCTTCGCGGGGGTAAACCTCAATTCTCATTCAGAAAGTGACAAGGATGAAAACGACGAGAATGGCTCGGAAAGCGGTGAATCAAACCCTGCTCAAGAAGAACAAGTTGCCCATTATGATGCCAAGTTTGGTGATACTTCCGTCTTCAATCAGTTGGAAAGAGAGCAATTGTCTGAACTCCAAAAGGAGGAACGAAAGGAACATACGTCACAGTTGCTCTCGCAGCTTACAAGTGGAACCGATAGCATCGATCTCGAGAATAATAGCTCAATGCTTAGCAAAGTTGAACCCGGTGAGTCCTTGTTTCGCGATAAAGGTAACGCCCCACTTGCTGTCAGTAGCGAGAATCATCAACCTTCAGGAGAAGTTGTCACGTCGCCGTCAAAGTCTTCGCAATTGAAAAATGGTCAATTTAAAGCACATAGGAAAAGACGCTATCCTCCACTGACTGTGATCAAACATTTGGGGAGCTCGCAATGTTCTGATACCGATCCATTGGGACCCTTAGGTGCAGACTCTACCTCTGAACACACTACAGGCCAGGCGACAGGAGACAAAGCTAGCCTTTTGGTTCAGGCTGCTGATGCACCACTATATAATATCATTCCTGAAAGCGCAGAAGCTCGTCTCCAAAGATTAGCCTCACCGTCAGATGTAAAATCTCCGGCACGTGGTGATAGTTCTTCATCTGGCGTTGACGGAAACGATTTGGAAATAAACGTGGGCGATCCAGTGAAGGTTGGAGATATAGCCACAGCTCACATTGTTTATGCCATACGGACCAAAAACAAGAATCCTTCCTCAAGCTTCTTTCCTAATAATTCAAATTACATTACTGCTTCAAGAAGGTACAGAGATTTCCGATGGATATACCATCAACTTCAACACAATCATCCTGGACTCATAGTGCCTCCTCCACCATCAAAGCAGACTTACATCGGAAGATTCAATGAAAATTTCATTGAGAATAGAAGATTGTCGCTTGAAAAGATGCTTGCCAAGATTAGTAAAGTGCCAGCTCTTGCCAACGATCCTGATTTTGTTATGTTTCTTACCAGCGAAGACTTTGCAGCTCAATCAAAAGAAAGAGAGCAAATCAGTGGTACAGCGCCCATGAACGAAACAGATGATGATGCTAGTTCAACTTCTTCTCCGGCTGTAATCTCGGGCTCCTCGTCGACAGGCTTTATGAGCTCCCTCTTTTCTATGACTACAAAAGTGCAGGAGCCGGATGATTTCTTCTCCAAGAAAAAATCATACATTGACGACCTAGAGCACAACTTGAAAACCGTTTACAAATCCTTGGAACTTATTGCCAATCAAAGAGCTGACATTGTTGCGGTGGTTGATGAAATTGCATCAACAATTGATGCGCTAGCAGATTTAGAGATACTGAAGGTGACTTCGGAGCTTTTAGGGGCATTTGCTGAAGTACATATCAAGTTGAAGGAGAATCTTGAACGCGTCAATTTGCAGGATCAATTGACTCTTGGTTTTACCATTGAAGAGTACTTGCGTATCATTGGTTCCGTAAAGTATGTTTTCGAGACAAGAACAAACATTTACACCCAATTGAGTAACCTTGATCTGGAGTTTCAAAAGAAGCAAGAAGCGTTGGACAAACTTAACATGAAGTACAAATCATCCGAGGAGAAGCGAAACATGTTGGCCTTTGAAGTGGATAAACTAAAGCAAAAAGTCTCTCACTTCGAAAAAAGCTTTCAATCTATAACCGAAACCATAAAGTCTGAATTAGACAAATTCGAAGTGGAGAGGATTGAGGATTTTCGCAACAGTGTTGAAATCTTCATTGAGAGTTCTATCGAGTCGCAAAAGGAAGCGATTGAGCTATGGGAGACCTTTTATGAGAGGCATAACCTAGACAAGATTTGACCTTTGTACGGATCATTTCCATCTAACGAATATATAAACTTTAAATGCACGCTTGACTCATGGTACATCACATGAACATGAGTCAATCGCGGATGTGAAATAGTATACTTCCGAGGGTAACCGGGGGATGATTCATTTTTTTCACACCTCCCCACCTGTGTTTAAGAAGACATCATATTGCCTTCCATTTGTACTTTCTTTCTCAATCTATGCCCATACTTCTATCAGCATCAGCATCTTTTAATCTATCTAGCCGATAATGAGCAGTCAAGTTTTATTGGACCCCGTTCCGCTTTCAATATTATCGATACCTCGAGATAAAGTGTGGCTTTTCAACTCACCTATCCTCCAGTTACTTCACGGAGAGGCTAAAAATGTACCAGAATACTCCTCAGATCTGGAACAAGAACTTCCATATCTGGATTCCGATGACGAGAACTCAACCTATGAAAGTGATGATTCACTCAATGAATTAGATCCTATGGCTTCCAGCCATTTTTCGTCTAACTCCGGAATCAAAAGAAACAGTCTTTCAAGAGTCCTTTCCGAATCGAAGGTGGACAACTCAAGCAAACATGATGTTGCAAGCGCATCGTCAGGAAGTGGTACAGATCTTGCTTCTTTAAACAAATCTTCCAGTCATCATGACTCTGAAGAAGAACAAGATGACCACTTTTTCCATATTGCATTTACTCCAACAGAATGCACCGTCATCTGCTCAACTCACAAATTCAATGTGCTTTTCAACGAAGCCCTAAAAACAGCTCATCAATTAGAGTACAATGATGTTATTGTACTTGATGAGCCGTATCTCAATTTGCAAGTGGACAGCGAAGGCGATTTCAACAACTCTGCAAGAATATTGGAATTGACTAGGCCACTTTCCGAACATAAGATCACTTTGTTTTTTCTTTCTAGTCATTATACAGACATTGTTCTAATTCCATTCCGTTACAAAAAGCAAGTGATGAATATCTTATCAAATCACAAATTCCAGTTTTCAGAAGTGTCTAGAAGCTATATTGCAGAAAATATGAATCTGCCTGAACCGACTGAAGAAGAGAATGCATTCCGTGGTTTCACAGCGCACGACCTTGAAAGCAATACATTGAAGCTATTCAAGGAAGCGGGTATCAGCTCAGTAATCAACAGGAAAGTCAAGCTTCTTTTAACAAGTGCTCGCCGTGGTAAAACGAAAAGAAGTATCCTAAAAGCAGCTCAATGCATCGCTAGTAACGAAGTTCCAACTTATTTCGCAATCACAAGAATATCTAATACTAGTGTGTCCCTTATTCTACCAGGGTCGAGAAGAGAAAGGGCGCGTATGGGATTTGACTACAAAAGTATAATCGGCTCATCCCAAGAAACTATAATTCCCATCACTATTGACTTGACAAAGCTTCCCCTAGACTCAACAGGTATAGTAGCTGGTGTGGCTAGTCGTCTTCTCACAAGCATGAAATCAGTGCCAGATGTCATCAGTAGTACTTTTGAAATGAACTACCTCTCGATGGCGCGATCGGCCATCATATTGATTCCAAAGGAAAATGTTAAGATTGTGACAAAAATGCTTGAGCAAATGAAAGATGGAACTAGCGACAGCGTTGTTGACAAATTATCACACTTCGAAATTTGATTCTTTTTAAAAGGTGATGCGTGTACATGTATTGAGCCTGTGCTTCATATTACTATTATTTTATCATTGGGTAGGGTTTGTATGTCTACTACTGGTTTGTATTCGTACTACATGGTTTTGGCTTCATAGTGTATGTTAGTGCCTAAAAAGTACTTTATGGCATTGGTAGACGTTTAGTTTCTTTTTCCTTTCTTTTTAGACTTGACGCTAGTACTCCAGCCATCGTCGTCAACGGTAGGTATCTTATTTGCACTCGATGCAATAGCCAGTGACCATGATTGGCCGTCATTGCCAACTTCCTTTTCAACCTGTTGTCTCTTTTTCATGAATTCTTGTGCAAATCTTCTTCCATCCATGGTGGCTGACGAACTGTAAATAGTTTCTGCAATCAACTGAACTGAATCACTATGAGCTGGCAATGTAGTGAATACTTCAAGCAAATCGTCTTTCGATACCGATGGATACAAATTTGTAATTGCGGAACGCGCCCAAACCATGAAATCTTCTCTTAAAGCGACTCCGTTGACAGAGGAATGGTTTAAGGTATTCGCTGATGCAGCTCTCAACATCAGAGGATTAAGATTGCTACCACTGGGTGTATAAGCCATTGGCGTTGCTTTTTTAGGGGCTTGGGGTTTCTTGGTGGCAACAGTGGTCCATGCGTTGGCTTCCTCTTTTGGAAGTGTAGATAAAGCGTCAGCCAAGGAGAGTTTGGGAGTCGAAATTGTCTTTGCTTTGGCCTTGGCAGCTTCAGCTTCATCTTTTTGAATCTCGGCCAATGTCTTCTTAATGGTTGGTTGAGGGTTTGAGTTGGCCCAATTAAAAGCCACCTTCTCCGGAAGCTTGTCCTCTTTGCTTGCAAGATTAACTTCCAGCCTCATCAGTGCTTTCAAATCGGCCTTCATCTGTCTTTCTTTTTCTAAGCGTTCGGCCTCTAACTCTTGTATTTGTTTCAAAGTAACGGCTGGTTTTGCCTCCGCAGCTTTGGCCCAAGGCGCAATTACCGCGGCAGCCTCTTCGGTTCGTTTCAAAGAGTCTGTGGTTTCAGCCTCAACCTTGGCTGTAGTCACACCCTTCTTTTCAACTGGAGTAGTTTCTGCATTCGCAACATGGACTTGATCTTCGGGTTGGGAAACAATACTCTTGGTCACTTCTGGTGATTGTGGAGCATGTGCCGTTGGCTCAGTTATGGTTGTTTCGGCAAGTGTATTGACAAGGGAAACTGGAATATCGTCATCCTTTACTTGAGTGCTTCCTTGGCTTTCATTCTTGTCTGACGAAGGCGTTTGGTCAGCAGATGCCATAAGATCAAAGGAAGTCTCGACGGCACTTCTTTTGACTGTTGGGAGGGGACGCACAAAGTCGTCATTCAATATTCCGGTCACCATTGAATTGTGGAGATCCTGAAGCACATCTTCTGCCTTTGGTGGTTCAGGCACAAAAGGGGAACTGACTCGAGAAACAGACTGCACCCCAGCCAACCATGGGGACAGGCCCATTCCAATAGGATCAGCAGTGTTAGTGGTGCCCATCCCACCAATTGACAGGTCCATCGCCCAGCTACTAGTGCGAGCTAATTGAGGTTGCTGAGGTTGAATTGATTGTTGAAGTAATGAGGGCATGTGTAACTGACCGAATCCAAGGTTCTGATTAAGGCCAAACAGCTGCTGAAACTGCAATGGCCGATCTCCCATGAAATCAAAAAGATTGCTAGATGATGGCCGCATGTTGGCAGCACCAATTCCGGCTGTAACATTGTTCCCTCCAACGTTGTTAGCGCCGACATTAGTCACCCCAACGTTTCCCACGGGTAAGAATTGGTGTAATGGTCCAAAAGAGGCATTTGAATAACCAATTCCAACTCCAGCATCAGCAGAAGTTTTGCTCAAATCTGGATTCATTCGAATATTTGCCATGGGTATTTCTCTTGATAAATCTGGTAGTGGTACGGAGAAAGGATGCAAAAAATTATGGACTTTGTCACAGAAGTCCTTCAAAGCCTGAAAATTGGTTTCTTCTTGCCGCCGAATCTGCAAATCTGGAGTCAAATATCCATCTGAAAACCATTCTTGCATGACATCTCCAGTAAACGGTCCTTGTTCATTTCCGCTTGCGTCGAGGTAAATCCACTGTATGTGTTGTGATTCAACCAATTGCATTTCCTCTGACGGTTTTGGCTTGTTAGGAACCGGGAGATTGGGCGGAAGCCCGACCTTGGGTTTGTAGATCTCTTCTCTGACAGTGTCAGTGACTCCATCTTCATGGGTCAAAGCTCCAGCGTTCTGCGCCTCTGGATGCTGTAAATCCAAATGATACACTTGTTGGGGTTTTGCAAGACGATATGATTCGCCCTTTTTGACTTCAACGTTAACATCCAAAATGGCGTCTTTGTTGTTGTACCATACTTGAAAAATCTGCCGCATCGGATATGCTTTGCTGCCCTTATTTGGGGATATTGCAGGAATATGGGATGTAGACGGCGCTGATGGAGGTGTCGAAACAGGTAAGGACGTTGTATTTGCCAAAGGATTGGAAGTAGAAAAAGGCAGAGTTGAATCTTCGAACATCAGATCTGAGGTGGGCTTACGTGGCCTGAAAGTTAGTATAAAGCGAGTGCATTGCTTTTAATCATACATACCAGGTTGCTTGGGACATTTCTAAATTGATTATGTGAAAAGTCGGAAAATTTTTCTGTAAAGCTTGTCAAAGAAAAACTAGTGATGGAAAATTTTGACCCAGTGCGAGCTATGGTTTTGGTGTAAAGATGCCCGATTTGGACCACTTCAAACTTATGTCGAGTAATGCCACAAAAATTCTGGCTAGTCAATTTCTAATGTTTCTAGTTTGTGAAACTTACTTTAGTCTTTGTCTGTTTGTGTTTTATTAGTTACTTGTCCGGAATTTTTCGTATCTTCTTTTTTTTTTGAGTATTTCGCTCACTGGTAGATCTACGTTTCGCTCTGTTCTGCGTTGAGACATCACAATCAGAAATGTCCCTTTGATACCATACAAACGGATAATATATTTTAGATGGATACAGTAATTTGTGGCATGAGTGTCCATGAACGATATGATTCCATGCTTCGAGTACTCGGACCCACAAACAATTCACATATATAAAAGGTACTGTAAAAGACTTCTGTTTCACTGTGAAAATGCTTTAGATACCAAGCTTCGCTTCCATTTCGGAATGGAAGTCTCTAGCTTCGCCATACTCGAAACCACCCTTGTAAACATCTTCCCAATCCACACTTGCCTCCTTATTTAAAAGAATATCTTTGTGCATACTATCGGACCCGCCGAGAAGCTGGGGCTTGAAGTCAGTGGCCTCAATGATCTTCAAATCCATCGTCCTTCTAATTGGTTCACTGGCCCCGTATACACGTCTGTACATTTCCAATCTCGTTTGGAGCTGTGTTTCTTCCCAGTTGCCAATACGGGATTCAAGAGGGTGGCGGTCATTTAATTTCAGAGCTATGCTTAATGGACCTTTTTGCTCTCTCAAAGTGTCTTGCAAGCCGGGCGCATTTTGTGAAATTTCACCAAAGGTAGTTGTGCTCACAGCAGAAAGCTGTTTGTTTTCGGGAACAATTCTCAAGGACTATAATGTTAGTTTTTGCAAGATGCTCACAGTAGAGAATCAAGACGTACCATTTCGTATTTTGTTGGTCGTTCGCTTCACTAAGACTTGTGGTTGTTAGTGGCAATCGTGCGCGTGCACGACTACAATACGATCATTATTTGCATGCAGATCCCATGAAAGCCAATGTTGATGGACAGTTGCAACAAAAATGGACAGGCTACATTGTGATGGTAGGATGTCATCTACCTTTTATGAAGAAACTCTATGATAAAGAGTTGGCCATTTCGTAGGTAAGGATGAATGAAGTTCTTCAATTGCATGAACATTTCCAATCATTCTTCTCATATCATTAGGGCCAGTAGAATTTAACCCTATATTTTTCTCTGACAGAAGATGGATAGAAAATATGACAAGTAACGATTACTGTAAGCGTTCTATTGAGTATATTATTCGTTCACTGATCTTCCGATTTCTTTACTGCACTGTGTGATTATGGAGAAGCAGGTTTTCAATTGCTTATACTTTTGTTGTCACTGAAACCCGTTTTTTTGTTTTGGGTTACAGGTTTTATTCAGTAATCTTTTCATGTGCATGCCTTTATTCTATGAATTGTGCAATAATTTATTTTTCTTAATAGTGATTACTTGAGAATTTGCATTTTTTGGTCGCACTAGGTACTATTGTACGTTTTGTGAATATACCGATTATGAATCTGCCTATGGATTAAATAACATCAGTCGTATTATTCACATTCTGTCAATGGGTTCATCAACAACATCAATCAACCTTTCGTCTTTATGTACATTATCTTTCAAACACGTAGGAATCCATTTCCATTCTTCTGGTCTCAATACGCCATTGAAACACAACGTTCCGAAAACAAGAACGACAAAGCCTACAGCCTGGAGAAAGCTAAATGATTCCCAGCCTAATATCAATGCAACAAGCCATACTAACAACGTACGACAACTGTCAATAGTGGATCTGGCTGTAGCAGAAAGTTGATGGGTTAAGGTAATACCACAGAAATTGAAAGCTGATATGCAAACCATGATAAATAACGACGAGAGTAAAACCTGTTTCAGTCCAAATGTTTGACCAAAAGACTCGCGCAAGTTGAAAGGCGAATCCACGAACTTTTCTGGAGACTGGACCAGACCAATGACAAAGTTCAAAATGACGAGAGCTGCAACCAAAATGACGACTCCAAAAAAGCCTTCAGTATAGACCAAACGCATTGGCTCAAAGTGAAAACGACTCATTATGCGTTCCTCCACAACGAATTGCACTGCTTGAAATGAAACGGCTATAATTATCAAACCAATTCCAATGGCTACCAACACAGCATCCTCAGCTTGCATAGGCGCATTAGATCCGCTATATCCAACAATTGCAATGCCGAGAGTGACAATAATGAGTGCAATCCATTCCAACTTGCGGATTCTCCGCTTCAAAAACAAAACCGACATAACTGCCACAAACAACACAACTGCTCCTCTTGTCATTTGATAAATCGAAACTGGAGTATAAACTAAGCCGATGTTCATAAGGGTAGTGGCCAACATGTCACAGACAGAAGGGATTGCCAACAAAAGGCTTTGTCTTGTGGTAATCTTGGGTTGCTCACCGACCGAGGTGTATTGAGACCTCTTGGAGAAAGAAGATACATAAAGAAGATAGTAAACAAGATAAATTGCTAGTTCACCGATGAACATTTGGAGGGTTTGGATGGCCGGCTGCTCGAACATTTTATGGGTGGAGACATCTGGATTAGAACAGTTCCTGACGCACTGGTTATCTTGATACTTGGTAAGCAAAGAATTGAGGCATCCACAGACAATTGTGCCTGCAACAATATATATTGTACTCCACATTTAGCAAAAAAGAAGAAGAAAATGAATGCTATAGGAGATCCAAACCGCTCTTTTCCGATACGTTCATTTGTACATGCATTCTGGGGCCGTGTCTCAGTGCGGTCCTTTCAAGACCGGAATGGGTGTGCAGGACAATTCCTGAGTATTCACGAGAGTTGATGACACTAAGGTCGACACCGAACTTGAAGTAAGGTCATCATTTGAAAAATCAACAGAGTGAAACACATTATGGTTAATGATATTTGACTAAACAAAGTCGGTTTATCACACCTTCCTGATTAGGAAATATTTTGGCTTTCGCGAGCCGCACGATGGTCATCGAGTGGAGAAGATAAATGTTGCCATATGGAGACATAAAAGCGCTTCCAATTCAAAGTGGGTATTACCAAGCCATTTAATGGTATATTTAAACCCCAATGAGTCATTGTTTAGTATATTGGAGAATTTCAATGACCAGAAAACGTCCAATGAAAAGATATTTTCGCAGATGTCATACTTTTACACCTTTTCGTCGTATCATTACGCATTTAAAAATATCCACCAGGCCGATTGAATCTTACTAGTGTATAGCCTCTTCATTTTCCCCAGTTTTCTAGTCATAAAACGGTTTGTCTATCATATTCTGGGCGAATTTTTAATGGGATGCCATCTGGCTTTCAAAGGTTACCCGCATTACCTCCTCCATATAGAGAAGGGTGTTAGAAAATTTTTCTCAACACATTTTGTTCTTCACCCAAAACATATATAATTAAAAATGGCATTCGGTGATCAAAGAGGCGGTAGAGGCGGCTCCCGTGGTGGATTTGGCGGCGGCAGAGGCGGCAGAGGCGGTGCTAGAGGCGGTTTTGGCGGTGCCCGTGGCGGCAGAGGTGGTGCCAGAGGCGGTTTCGGTGGTGGTAGAGGTGGTGCCAGAGGTGGTGCCAGAGGTGGTGCCCGTGGCGGTGCTAGAGGTGGTAGAGGTGGCGCCAGAGGTGGTGCTAGAGGCGGAGCCAAGGTTGTCATCGAACCACACAGACATGCTGGTGTTTTTATTGCTAGAGGTAAGGAGGATTTGTTGGTTACCAGAAACATGGCTCCAGGTGAATCCGTTTACGGTGAGAAGCGTGTGACTATTGACGAACCAGCTAAGGAGGAAGGTGCCGCTCCAACTAAGATCGAGTACCGTGTGTGGAACCCTTTCAGATCCAAGTTGGCTGCTGGTATTATGGGTGGTATTGATGAGTTGGGCATTGCTCCAGGAAAGAAGGTTTTGTACTTGGGTGCTGCCTCTGGTACTTCTGTCTCCCACGTTTCTGATGTGGTTGGCCCTGAAGGTTTGGTTTACGCAGTTGAATTTTCTCACAGACCAGGTAGAGAGTTGATCAGCATGGCTAAGAAGAGACCTAATGTCATCCCAATCATTGACGACGCTCGTCACCCACAAAAGTACCGTATGTTGATCGGTATGGTCGATGCCGTTTTTGCTGATGTGGCCCAACCTGACCAGGCTCGTATTATCGCCTTGAACTCCCACTTGTTCTTGAAGGACCAAGGTACTGTTGTCATCTCCATCAAGGCCAACTGTATTGATTCTACCGTTGATGCTGAAACTGTTTTCGCTAGAGAAGTGCAGAAGTTGAGAGAAGAGAGAATTAAGCCTTTGGAGCAGTTGACCTTGGAGCCTTATGAAAGAGACCATTGTATTGTTGTTGGTCGCTACATCAGAAGCGGTTTGAAGAAGTAAGCTTGCTTCAATAATTTTGTATTTTACCTTTTCTCCCTTTTGCATTGAAATAAACGTTACTGGAAAATCTGTCTCCTGTCTCTTACGCTGATCAAAAGAAAAAAAAACATCAGTACATTATCAACTATCTTGTCGCACATATTGCATACACTTCTATTAGCGTAATCACTGGCTATATCTTTTACTTTCTTTTTCCTTCCAATTTTTTTTCAAAAATAAGAAGCATACACATTTCTTTCTCCAAACTTTAAGGGGCTTTGTGTCATTTCTCAACTATTTTGAAACACCGGAAGCAGTGCATAATTTTTTACCGCTTGCTCTTTTATACATGAATGTTTTACCATTATTTTAATGAGTGAACAAGAAAAAAGCACTTCGGCAAGAGTCGAGGAGAATATAAGCTCTAGCGCATCTCGCGGTACGCGACGTCGCCATAGCGTTATCGAAGTACTCAGTGACGAGTCAGACGATGGCGATGTTGAGATCATTAGTGAAACGTTGCCTGCTGTGGATGTGAATAGTGGCGAAGAGGACGATGACGAGATTCAAATAACAGGCCACCAACAACTCCAGCAAACTGTACCACCCATAATACGGCGACAGCCAACTCCAGTTCAGCACTCGCCGCAACCTCGAGAGAGGGAACGGAATGTGCGCAGGAGGACCACTCGCCATCGCAATAATGATGCCATGTTGTTTGTGGATTATGACCATAATGAAGAAAACGGGCAAGCTCGTTTTGGAATCGGGAATTTTCCAGAAATGGTGCTTCGTCAACAACGGGCACTTTTCCGTATGTTCCATTCGTTTTCACCCCCAGATGAGGTGTCCAGTGTAATCATGCGTCGACTAGAACTCGAAGACGAAAATACCCTAGACCGCAAAATTGAAAGTGAAAACCGCCATAACCGTAAAATGCTAATGCAGAAGCAATACATGGCGGATGGGGAGGTGGAGGGATACACAAGCAATATATCTCCCGAGAAAAACCACATGTGTGAGTTGTGCGGAGTAATCTTGGGCGAAGGGATTCCAAAGGATTTTCAGCCCGATGCTAAATACGATGAGAATTTGGCCGAACATGCACGGAAATACAGAGTCAACGCCCCTTGGTTTTGTATACGACAGTGCTTCGAAGCAGATATAGAGCTTTCGAAGCGAGTATTTATGGCCAAATGTGGGCATGTTTTTTGCGGAAGATGCATCAAGAATATCGGAAACAGACCGACAGGAAGGCGTTCGAAGAAAAACGAGCGGTTAACAATACTTAATCCTCATGTCAGCGCACCTCGCAAATGCCCTGCCCCTGAATGTGGGTTTACATTCACGAAATCCAAGAGGACTTTCACAGAACTTTACCTCTGAGAATAGCGACTTATTTATGGTAATCATAGGAACGAGATATGGAACGAGATATTAATCAGTTAACTTTGTAATGTAGTGAATTACTGAGAAGAGGAGCGCGTCATAGAAGACATATTGGGGCAGAATTGAATGATATACTTGAAACTAAAGAAATAAGGTCAGAAAAGAAACTTAATCAATTCTCGCCTCGGATAATGTAAGAGGTCTAATATTGTTTGAGAAGATCGAAGAGCCGTTCTTGAACCGATTGATCTTCTTCAACTTTTCACGCACCACCATCACCGGAACAGTGGATTTTGTTACCAAGTAATTTGAAAGAGAGCCCAACAAAACACCTTTAATAGCACTCAGACCTTTGGAGCCAACCATAACTAAAGTGGGCTGCAAGTTGTCGATAAACTCTAGAATCAAATGCCTTGGAATCGGATGGTGTATGATTTCAATCACAATATGAATTTGCAACTTCGTCAATTTTAACAAATTTAACACCTGTTGCTTTGCTCTTTGTAACATATCAAGCCTTGCTTTTTCTCTAGCTGACTCGTTCTGCGTGTTTCCCTTCAAATTATGGTTGCTATCATTGTCTTCGATAACACAAACAATAAATAAAACCGACCCATCTACTAAGACCGTTCCCAAGCACCATTCGAGTGCAAAGATAGACTCAGGACTGAAGTCAATACAGAGGAGAAACATTTTTGGTTTAACTTGAGGGTTCACAAGCTGGAAAAAATTACCTCTAGTGATAGTCTGAATAACACGAGATTGTGAGATGTTTGAGTCCACCTCACCTTCCTTTATCGTTTCATTCAACTGAGAAGCGAATTCGGAATCCAACTTGTCTTCCACTGCAGAAGTATAAGGTATCATAAAGTCCTCTTCGGATGCGGACGGCAGAGCTTCTTGCTTCAGGGACGGAGTACCTTTCAGCGTCTGATACTGTTCCCGGCTTCGCAAGTAGTCATTCTCCTGATCAATAATTTTCTTCCTATAAGCTTGATACGTTTCCAACTTTTGCCGTCTAGATCCGGCATCCTGATCGGATCTAAATAGATCCAATTCATCGCTACCTGTAAGAGCATGTTTGTTCTGTGTGAGTTTGGCAACAATATCCTTATCTACCTCCGACCCGATATTTTTAGCATTGGCAACGGCCCTTTCGTTTGCGGTAAGCTCTTCTAGTTTCTTAATAGTCGTGCTGTCGTTCAAGTTTGAATTCTCCAATATGCTAGAAATTTCATTCATTTTATCGTCATGACATGCATAATTAGGTAGAATATTACCTGTTCCATCATATTGAAGCTTTTCTCCATCTTCGTCGTCACTGATATGTTCCTCTTCACTAACTTCGTTGTCCCATACCTGATTAGGATTACTGTCATCGGCCCCAGTTTCGGATTTGGGGTCCATTCTTTCCAGGGGATCATGGTTTGTAATAGACCACTTTATATCTTTGTTGTTGAAGTCATCCAACAGTGTAGACGAAGATCTCGAGTTACTTCCCGAGGGCGACTTGGACCGACCCCGGTTAGACATGGATTTTTGGATGATGGCCAATTTTTCGGCTTCCAACCTACTCGCACGGCTTGACATTTGATTTGCAAAAGATTTCGGATATTATATCAATGGGTGGTTTTGAAGGAAAATAACTCAAATAGATATGAAGTTAAGTGTCGCAGTCAACATGTGTGGAAGGATATGCCAAGAAACCCCTACACCTGCACTCTGTCTGCGTCACTCTAGTCAAATAGGTAGGCTCAAATAATTTGAACTTTCGGAAATTTCCTAAGATATTCATCATTCAGTAAAGGGCGACCCAAACATTTCGTTCATAGACATTAGATTATTGTGGTTGTGCTACAAAATTGTACCATTAAGTCCCATTGGCAAAAGCTACTTTAGAAAACGAATCTGAACAGGCTAATCATCAAGGTACTCCACCAAAATACTGTCTCCCGATTTCAAGGCACCAAACTCCTCAATACTTTGCAGAGTCGATGGTAAGACCGTTTTCGGAAGAGGTTTGTAAAGCTCGAAGTTGAAGTCATAATCTTTGATGTAGTCCTCCACCCCCATAACTGATCCCTCTAAATTTTCATCTAGCTCAACTAGATGCATCTCAACAAATAAATACACCTCATACACCGAAGACGACTTGGAGAACTTTTGGATTAATCTCTTACCATCGGGCAATTTAATAGAAACTCTGACAACGTCTGCAGCCGCTGAATTTTCCACTCGAGATTGAAAGAAATCGCTTTCTTTTATGTGCCGAAGAAATGCAATTCTGTTCCGATGGCGTGTAGCTTGTCTTTCCTGTTCTTGTGACTGTGATTCCTTTTCTTGCTTTTTAATCTTATCCTGCTGCAAAGATTCTAAATATGCTTCGTCTTGTTGTACCTTGAGCATGCGACTGAACTCCATTTCCTGCTTATCATATCGCTTAGTAACCAATTGCGGATTATAATTGGACATATTACGACGAAGGTGTCTCGCCAAAGCGCTCAATGTCGATAGATTAGCACCTTCCGCATCATTTGAGACAACATAGCGGGGACTGGATTTGTAAATTAGCGACATGGACGACATAACCGCAGGATTGTTCGAAACATTTCCAACTAGCGCAACATATGGAGTGTTTCTTCTCCGGAAAGCGGATGATACCTCAAATGCTTCAGGGTCCTTGTCCACGTTACCAAAAAATAGTTTTGAATCTTTGTATGTTCCTGTGTCTTTGTTGAAAAGAGCAAAGAAGTCTTCCGATTGCAATAAGTCGCCAACGAAGCCTACGGTTGAGTTGTCTACCAACACGATTAGCATGAACTCGTAATCTTTTTGGGCTGCTTCGTAACACATGTTATAGTTGGACGTGCTGATAGAGTACTTTGTACCAGATTCAAACTGTGCTAAATCATGCTCAAATGTGTAACCCTCTTCATAATCGTCGTAGTTAAACTTGGATGACTTCAATTTGTGCAGAAGTGAAGGGGATGTGAGGCCCAAGAGATAGCGAACTAGTGAATAGAGAAACGATAGAGATTTCAGTGCGAAGAGAACCACTAGCCATAAGAAAGACATTCGTTTCTGAGGTGCTCTCTCTTCAGACGAGCTAGAATCCTCGCTACCTTTCTCGCTGATTTCTTTCTCCTCTGCTTTTTTCTCTGCCGCTTCATTCGCTTTCATTGAAACATGGATTCCCAACTCAAATTGCCAGTTGTTCGTTATACGGGGAGCTTTCGGAAGCTGAGGTAAAAACGAGGTCAAATCGAACTCATCCTGAAGATTGCGATGAACCACTGATCCCTCAAATCTTTCTGCTCCCGTCAGTGCAACTGATTCAGAAATAGGTTCGTTAGGTACATGGTTAAGGCCATTCTCGAAGTAGTCTAACACTGCGTTGTTTAAATTCAGCCCATGGCGAGAAATCAATGCACGGGCCTTTTCCACATTTTCCGGATCATCCAAAGAAATTCCAGTGACAGTAACAAATTCGCCTAGAATGTTTTCTAAATCCGGGGTCGTGGGCATTGTACACTAAACTTGGAGGTGCTTCTGGTGCGATCGCCATCAGTATACTTCCAAGAGGTTATGTGCAATACACACTCCGGGGCACCCTGAGAAAACAAGGTGGAACAAATCACCTGCAAAGCCGTTGACAGAAAATTAGAGAAACAGAAGGAAACAAACTTCGCTCATAGCCAAAGCGACAAGCAGTAATGCCAAGTAAAACCAATGCGTCTTCAATAGAGTGCTTGCACATGTCACCTCAGGCCATGTGAAGTAAGGTTTTGCCGTTTTCTTCCGCAATCGCCCTTCATGACTTCACATGGCCACGCGCTTCCTTTGACGCGAGCTTCTCACATAATTTGACATACCTTACGTTACTGGTGACTCTAACTCCGGACGCGCCCCGGCACAAAGAGCACCAACAGCAAATAAGTCAGGTACGATTACGCAAGACACCTTCCATGTAGCAACCCCGCCTTGTGTTGTTTGCTTGCGTCGGCTAATTATGTTTGACCGAGCAAAGAAATGGTCGAACGGATGCCCCGCGGACGCCTCATGCGCAGGAACATGAGTCAAGTGTGCAAGGAAACACCCGGTCGGAAAAACCAAGACCCCATGTGGGAATCGTCTCTGATTGGAACCCTAGGTCTTACATGACGCTGATGAGTTCATGGCAGTCGTTTCCGTGTACTTTTTACCTGTAGTGGACATGCTACCTCATAATCTCTCCATAATTTTCCGGTTGCTTCGCATTGTATTCTCTGCGCGGACCCCGCTCTTTGCATGCAATTCAATTTGCGGCGCGATACTGTTCGGAGCACTGCGTTATTGTAGGCTAAATTTTTCGAGTGTCGAGGACACGAGCATATAGCAACACTCTTGAACATCTTTTCCTTTTTCTTTTTTTCTTTCTTCTTCATTTTTACTTGCTAAAACTGTCGAAGAGGCTTACTGGTTTGAAAGCTTTAGTGCTAAATCCCTCTACGCTAACCTATTCATTTTTGTCCTCGGTGCAAATTTACTAAGGCCATCACATGTCTCGTTTCCTCAAGTCAACTCTTTTCAAGTCACTTGCCGCCACAGGTGGAGCTGTTGGTGCTACAGTTATCTATCTCGACTTCATCAAACAACCAACTGAGCACCAATATGCTAAATCGTACAAACCGCTCATGACCTCTCTCGATGCCCCACCTTCAAGAAGTGAGCTTTTGAAAAAGGTGCAAAACACAGCCAACTTTGACGTTTTGGTTGTGGGTGGTGGTGCTACCGGTACAGGCACTGCTCTAGATGCTGCTAGCCGCGGTCTTAATGTCTGCTTGTTGGAGAAGAAAGATTTCGCTTCGGGTACCTCTTCCAAGTCCACCAAAATGGCACATGGTGGAGTCAGATACTTGGAGAAGGCCATTTTTCAGTTGTCCAAAGACCAGTTGGATTTGGTTATCGAGGCTTTGAATGAAAGAGGCAACATGCTTCGTACTGCTCCTCACTTGTGTTCTGTTCTACCAATCATGATTCCTGTTTACAAATGGTGGCAGGTGCCCTACTTTTTCATTGGGTGCAAGATGTACGATTGGTTTGCGGGTTACCAGAACTTGAGAAGCTCAACTATCTTCTCCAAAGAGACCACAAGTGCTTTGGCTCCTATGCTTGATAGCTCCAACTTGAAAGCTGCGTGTGTTTATCACGACGGTAGTTTCAACGATGCTAGAATGAACTCATCCCTTGCCATCACTGCGATTAACCACGGTGCTACTGTGTTGAATTATGTTGAAGTAAAGCAATTGATCAAAGAAAATGGAAAATTGGTTGGTGTTTTGGCGAAGGACCGTGAGACAGGAGACGAATTTGTTGTTAAAGCCACTGCTACCGTTAATGCAACTGGTCCTTGGGCCGACAAGCTTTTGGAAATGGACCAGGATCCACAAGGGTTGCCTCCAAAGATAGAGCAGTCCCCTAAGATGATTGTTCCTTCGTCTGGTGTCCACGTTGTTTTGCCTGAATACTATGGTCCTTCTACATTGGGTTTGTTGGACCCATCCACCTCGGACGGTAGAGTTATGTTCTTTTTGCCATGGCAAGGAAAGGTCTTGGCTGGTACAACTGATAACGCTTTGAAAAAGGTTCCAGAGAATCCAGTTCCAACCGAAGAAGAAATCAAAGACATCTTGAACGAATTGCAAAAATATCTTGTGTTCCCAGTTCATAGAGAAGATGTCTTATCTGCTTGGTCTGGTATCAGACCTTTGGCTCGTGACCCCTCCAAGTTGCCTAAGGGAAAAGATGCTGGTTCCACACAAGGATTGGTTCGTTCGCATTTGATTACCAAGTCTGACAGCGGTTTAGTAACTATTTCCGGTGGTAAGTGGACAACTTACAGAGAAATGGCACAGGAAACAGTAGACACGTTGGTAAAGAATTTTGATTTTGGTAAGAAGGTTGGTCCATGCAAAACCAACGAAATCGTGCTCATTGGTGGAGAAGATTTTTCCAAGAACTTTTCCGCAAGATTGATCCACGAGTACAAAATTCCTCTCAAGTTGGCCGAACACTTGAGTCATAACTATGGCTCGAGAGCATCTCTCATTTTGGAACTTTATGCCGAATCAGATTACAACAAGCTTCCAGTGACTTTGGCTGCCAGTGGAACTTTTACGCCTTCGGAAGAAGCTGCTAGCGCTGGTAACAACTTGTCGTACCAGTCTTTTGATGAGCCTTTCACAATTGCCGAGTTGAAGTACTCCATTAAGTACGAATACGCCAGAACTCCTCTCGATTTCTTGGCCAGAAGAACTAGATTAGCATTCTTGAATGCTAGAGAAGCTTTGGGTGCTGTTGACGGTGTTGTCGAAATCATGAAGAGGGAGCTTGGGTGGGACGATGAGACTACCAAGAAATTGACTGCTGAAGCAGTGGATTACATTAGTCACATGGGTATTTCATCCGAAAAGTTTGATGTGAGCGACTTTGTTATCCAGTAGTCGTATTAACGAAATTAATGCTACACATGTTATAGAGCTGTTCAATATTAAGCGTCATGTCTGATCTTTTTTTTTCTTCCACATCCTATTTTAGGATTTGTATTTATAATCAACCCAATTATATAAAGGGGATATGCGGGGACCCTCTTAAATTCGGTTTGTCACCACTATTTCCAATAATGGTTAAACTCACCACAAACTATCTTCTCTTTGACCTCGATGGTACTTTAGTCAATTCCACTCCTGCGGTGGAACAAACCTGGCATGATGTGGTGGAGAAACATAACGAGACATACCCTGCAAACATTATTGATCCAGTAGAGTTTCTCGCATCAGCCCATGGAGCTAGGACTGTGGAATCTTTCCTGAAGCATTTTCCTTATAGACGGAACACACCCGAAGAAATCAACGACTTTGAATATGGGATCGTGGCAAACTACGGACATATGGCCAAAGCAGTGGAAGGAGTGCCCGTTTTACTTAAGATACTCAATGATGACTTTCAAAATAATTGGGCAATTGTTACTTCTGGAACAAAAAAATTGGCTCACGGTTGGTTCGAAATGTTGTTCGATTGTTATCTGAAACCTCCGGTTTTCATTACGGCTAACGACGTAAGCAATGGAAAACCCGATCCAGAAGGATATCTCGCCGCATTTGAACAACTAAATGAAAAAAATGCAACTGAACTGCAAAGTACAACAGCAATTGTTTTCGAAGATGCGCCAACAGGGATTAAAGCAGGCGTTCAAGGTGGGTTCACAGTAGTGGGTCTTGCTACCACCTTTGAAAAAGGCGTTTTAACTGCGGCGGGTGCGTCGTATGTGATTTCAGACATGTCCAAATTAAAACTCAATCAAGCTAATAATTCTGTTCAAGTGGAACTCGACATCCTTTAGCCGAAAATATAATTTTTGACCCTGCTATACAAGCAAGCGCTATTACAGCCCGAATATATTAATCATTTAAGAATAATAGAGCCTTTAATTAGAAAATTACTTATTCAACTCAAGTGTTTCAAGCTTTTGCGTGATCTTGTTCTCTCTTGCCTTCTTAAGATCATTGTCACGCTTCTTTTCATGTTTTGCGAACCTCTCTACATCAGTGAGAGCGTTCCTCGTGAAACCAGATCCAAATGTTGCTTCATCCAAATCGTAGTTATATTTCGACTGGTATTTGGTTAATGGTTCTCTCAAGATAGAACGAATACTACCATTAGAGACAAGCTGGTCATGAAGGCCAAATCCAAAACACCATTTGAGGTGCAATAATCTGAAATATAAGAACCAGCTATTTATTGGAATAGTTTTTGACCGAGACAACTTCAAAGTGGTTGCACTAGTGGATTCAGAAAGAAGTTCCATTCCGGTAGGCGATCTCTTATAAATTTCTTCTCTCTTCTCTTTGTCAGTGTAAAATGATATCGTATTAGCCACTTCCTTGAACAATGAGTTCACTTCCTTTTTTTCCTTCTTACCCACTTTCTTCGTACTCTTGTTAGCTAATCTTGTGCAGATGTTAAGTAGAGCTCCTTGCTCGTAGTACGGAGCATTGTAATTAAATTCTTCGTCCGCATCTGCATCTTCATCGTCCTCTTGATCACTCAGTTCGTAAGTAAACAATTCGTAACACAATGCAAGAAGCTTTGCTCCAGCTTTCGATAGCTCCATGTTGACATCATTATCCAAAATCTCAGTTGCTTCTGTCGCGAGAGTACTAAGCAAATCATTCAAGTACTCGCCCTTTGGGAGTAAAGTGAGCAAAACAGCGACGCCATGGATTCCAGCAATCGCAATGTTCGCCTCGATTCGCAATTTGCCTTCTTGCTCGCTTACCAACTTTTCGTCATCTCTCGCATCCATTAACGTTGAGTACTCACGGTCACCTGAGTCCAATTCTTTTTGCAATGTGATGGAACTATGTACGAATCCTTGGGCAATTTCCATGAGCCACTTAATCTTGTCATCGACACCAAACGCAGATGTATCAGAATACAATACAAGGAGCAAGCCACAATATCCCGATATCACACTAGCCTTATTCTCGTATGTGACATTTGCGTTCGGAGGGTCGGTAATCAACTTCTCCAAATGTGCGAGAAAATCTGTCGAGACGATCTCGCCAAAATCTTCGAGATCGCTAACTAAAAGACTAATGAGTGATCTGAAAAGAAGAATAAATTCACTAGGGGAGCGATAATCCCCACTGGTTACTGTTTTGGCCAAGAATGAAACTTGTTCTTCCCCAACATAATCATTCGTGCCAGCATGCTCTTCGTTGTCGATAACAATCGGCTTTGTAACCACCAATTTGAATAGCTGCGCCAATAGGTATTCACGAGATTGAGATGACACTTCAGCTCGACTATGTCTCAAGGAATAGAGAATGTCATTAATGGATGTGGAGTCGGAAGTAATTCGTGCCTTACTCATAGCCTCGACATTCTTTTGCAAATAATCATGGGAGTCGGCAATCATAGAGTCTCTATTTTCATTTTCTTCATTTTCACTTTGAAGTAACAAATCTTTCAAAGATTCCAACTTGCGCGAGAGCAATTCCTCTAACGAGTTGAAGTTCACATCTAACTGCCCATTTTCCTCGCTATCAGGCATCGGCGTACGGGCTCTTGAGCCTGATCTTGAGGATGAGTTCGATAAAACTTCACGTTGGAGTGTCCTTGCGGCGACAGAGGTAGGTCTCGACATAATTTAGCGTGAAAAATATAGTAATAAGGCGATTCTATTTGTCATGCACTAGATAAAATAAGTGGGGTGCGGGTGTGCACTTGGACCTTCTCTATGAAGGACATTGGGTTGCAGAAGCAGTCACTATTGGGACAAGTCAAAAGACAACTTCTTGCGGCAAAACGTAATGGTCTTGGCCGTTTTCCCTTACAGTTTCCCTTTTAGTGTCACAGGGTAGTGCCTTGCGCATGTCAAATGCGTCATCGTCACTTATGGCGTTTCTGTCTGTAGGATATACTGAACCATAGTATCCTACCACCCTGCGGTAGATCGAATACCCCAACTTCTCATAAAGCTGTCGAGCCACATTATTTGTTACTTTCATAAAGAGATCAATGAATAAAGTTTCATAGGGTTTGACTGCAGTGATGCGTTCTAAGTGCAAGCATAAATCGGAGGCCAATCCAATCCTACGATAGTCAGAATTGATAGTGACTGCCGTGATGTGTGTATGCCATTCTTTCTTGCTTAATTGGCCCTCTGTTTTCCCCATCATGTAGCCGCTGATCTCTGGGAAGTCTGGTGCCACAGGCTCTACAGACTTGAAGAAAAGTTGCGGATGGTCGCACAAGTACTGAAAGTAGAACAGGAGATTGAAATTTTCCGTAAAGGGGTCTAAGTTAACTGGGTTGATCTCGAAAAGATCCTCCATTTTGAAAGGTTTTATAGATGTCATGGCCGTATAGTTTTTCCGCCTGGTCTTTTACCTTGAGGTGAGAAGAAGCGCATAACGTTCCGGGTAAATCACGTGCCCATACATGGAGCAAACGAAAATTTTAGTGGTCTCGAGCAGTCGTAACTTTACTCAGCCAAATCAATCTATACTATGTTCGGCGGTCCTGGTGCTCAACCAACAGAAGAACAAAAGAAATTACAAGAGCAATATGCCTATGACACATTGAAAGCTGCTGGTCTTATTGCCGGTGCCTTGTGGGTCACCCCAATCATTTTCCACTGGGTCAAGAAACAATTCTGATGAATTTAACGATTTTTGAAACGAATTGGCTGTGCCACATGGCCCTTTATTGTACATACCTCAGTCGTGTGGTTGAACCATTTACTGATGTTTCTTTACTTATAATTCAATGAGAAATTTCGCCATGCTTAATTGTAATTCATGTAATTTCATTGATCCTGGTCATTATCGAACTCCATCAAATCTTCTCGAAGCTTACTAATCTTAGACGAAAGATTAAGATACTCAAACCTTTCGGCAATTTTAGAAGCAGCGAGCAAGGCTTTATCATTCTTGATGAGTCTCACGATACTAAAGGCCTTCTTTAGACGAGATTCCTGGCACGCGGTAGCAAAAAGCTTGAGCAAGGATTTATCAAATGTCACGCTGTAATTATCTAGCTTTTCCAAATGTTCTTCATCGTTCTCTGCGTTTGTCAACCATGAGTTCAATAATCTTCCTAATGTTGAGCTTCTCAAGTACTGTTCCTCGGGATCTTCCTCTTGGGTCTTGCTGATCTTTGCTGATGTGTCTTCGTTGGCCTCCTCGCCTACCGTATCCTTAGCCTCCAAATACTTGAAGCATTTAACTGGAAGCTTGATTTCAAGTTCAATAGGCAATGGAAGCGGAAAAGATGGATATTCGTTGGAATTTTTCAATACTAAGCAAATAAACTTGTCATCTAATAATCCTAATGGCCAAGTTTTCCAATTCGCTTTCGATTCATTAAGACCGTAATCAGTAACCACATCTTTGCAGTTGAGTAATGGAACCCATCTTGCGTTACCTGCTTCTCTCCAATGTGACAAAATGGTAAGGGAATCGTCAAAACCAGCTACCACGCATGGATCGGAATACTCATTGAAAAAAATGCCTTTCAAAATAGGCACCCCGCCAGAAGGTACTCGTAAAGGCATGGCTTTATCTTGTTGCAAAAATGAGTAATCATCACTTACATCTAAAAGTGAATAAGTGAAGTGTTGCGGAGAAATTTGACTCACGATGAAAACAGTGGATACTTCCGAAGCAATTAATGTCATTATGGGTGATAATTTCATCAAATTTACACAGAGTCCGTAAAGATTAAAGAACCTTACGTACCCAAGGTTTGTACCGACGACAATTATTGAATCTGATGATTTTTCTCCACTTGTGCAAGTGAGACAAATCGAAGTGATGTACTCGTTTGGCAAAAGGGGAATTTTTCTATCCCATGAATCATTTGTGTTGCTGTGATGTCTATAAAAAATCTTTCCCTTGTGGGAAGATTTTTCATTCTTGTATCCAGAGCATGCTAAAACCACTCCTCTTTCATTCATAGAGCATAAGTCGTATTTGTGACTATCGATAAAGTGATAATCTTTATTTGTAGTTCTGTCGAAAAATGAGATTGTAATGCTCTTTTGCTCATTTCCGGAGTCCGAAGAATTTTTAACAGACCAAGAATAACCAATACTGTTCATGAAAAGGTACCTTCTCATCCCTGAGCTCGACGAGGAGTTCAAGGGTTTTATCCAAGGCGTCGATCCTGGTGAGTATGGAATAATATTTGAGTTAGCGGTGAACGATGGAATATCGAATTGATCCGCTGGGCGAACTCTTTGACGTTTTTTCCTAGTATGAAGATATTCATCAACAGCGGTATTATACATGGATGTACCATTTTCACTGTCTATATCATCATTTTCATCAATGATCATGGAATCATCGATGCCGTTTCTAATCGCCTGTGGATTACCCTTTGACAGACGTTCCTCAGTTTCCAGTTCACTTGCCTCATCCATAAAAAGACTCTCAACTTCAGCGCTTATGACTCGTTCGTCAGGGGAGTCATCTAAATCAATCAGAATTGAATGGAGTTCACCATTCGTTGAGCCGACGTAGATGGAATTCTTTAACCAAGCAAAATTGATTGGGAGATTGCCTGACTCAAGTCGATCTAGGGAAGCCTTTTTCAAGAATTTGCCTGTGTGAATGTCAAATAAATTGATTTGTCCATTCTTGTGGAGCAGCGCAAGGAACTTCTTGTTCGGAGAATACCCAAGTGCAACCAAGTATTCTGTTTGAGGCCGGAACTCCACAGTTGGGTTCCAGTCTACCCTATTGTAAGCCTTTATTGTACTGGAAGCCGTTGGTAAAAACAAAACCTCACCGTCTGCAGACCACACCGGTTTTGTGGAAGCAATTTCCTGTGCATGTTCACCTTTGAAGTCAACCACATCTATTGATGTGTTCACTTTGGAAACTATTGCTCCCGTAATCTTTTCTATAAGTGCGGGAGACTCGTTGATAACAGAGTACATGAGAACGTCACCGTTTGAAAGAGCCACAGATGCAATTTCTCCGTTATTATTGTATGCGATGTTGACGATCTGATCAGGTACAGAAACGATTGATGTTTTATTTCCATTGTTCAAATCAATCACAACTAGCTTATCATCATCTCCGCCACAAATCACTCTGTTCCCATCGTTAATGAACACTGCGTCTCGCAAAGGAAGTTCTGAACGGTAAATTATATCAAAGGACTCATCTCCGGTGATATTGCCTCCCATATTCAAAATCGCCAAATGTCCTTCTGTGTTTGTCAAGATAATCCGCTTGCCATGACTGGTCAAGGATGTCAAGTTTTCTGGAATATCAATAGATGTGGGTTCCGACTCAGGTTCCTCTAGGTTGAAGACTTTGATTAACCCTTCACTATTACCAACCAAAAGACGATCCAAATTATCATTGAAATGAACAAGCGAGTTCCCATCAAGAAACGCTGGGATTTTTGCCAGCATGGTAGTGGTTGAAAGATTGAAAGAAACGCGAGTGAATACGCGTAAAGGTAGAGATGCATACACTACGCGAACATGAGACTGAGACAAATAGGAATAGCATAAAAAGATAAAAAAATAGGAGACAAAAAAGAAGAGGATACAAGAATGTAAGCACATAAAAAAAGCAAAGAAAGAAAGGTGAACCTCAGAAACCTGTACTGGTTTTTCGAAAAAAAAAAAAAACCGCAGATTATTACAAGAACTGTCACCCTGTTCCATTCAATACATTTAATTAGGGATTGTATATAAGTGAAATGATTGAAATATTTTCACTTTTCCCACTCAACAAATCCTTCCAGTAAATGTGAAGAAAACAAAGATAGCAGATCGAATAGAAAAATATTTGCCATATGAGTTTTAGGTTATCTAGTGAAATAACTCAGAACAAGAACTTTACGTAATTGCGACCATCATCGCATATCTCAACAGGCCCTCATTAAAGTGCAGGCGGAATTATGATGGCGCTTGCAGTCCGTATTTAATCTGCCCACAAGGGAGTACGATCATGCAAGCACCTCACTAAAGTAGCTATTACGCTATAACACTTAAGGTGGGTTAGTCACCTGTCACGAAATTTCAAAGTCTTGTGACAAAATTTGACGGTGTTTTCCATAGTAAAGATAGGTAGGATTCCTCTTGGTGACGATAGAACTCGCACTTTAGGACGGGAATTTGTAAAAGGCACAGCCTTCTCTTAATGCCGCACTAATTACAAGACGATAATCAAATAAATTCGACAGCCTGCAAATGATATACGCCCAGTCTTCTCGTAGCGCAGGAACTGAGGGAATTTCATTCCATGACATCATGGTCTAGTGGTGTCTAGTGGTCCTCTTTGGGCCAGTGTCATTTTTTTTTTTTCCTGCAGTGCCCCGATGTGGAAAGCAGAGGCCAGTTGCGCGATTTTCCCAAACCAATCGCACTGACTGAATACGATGCGAAAGGCAGTGTTGCGCTGTTTATGGGTAAGGTTGGGCAAAAAGATTACATAGATGAAGACATAAGATGTCCGGAAAAGAGGGAAGCCCACTATACGGCTAGAGTTTCGGGCGCTTTTGTCGTGATTTTTTAAAAAGAATGGCTTAAATCGCACTCTAAATGTGTCAAAAAGTGCTTTTTCAGTGTGCAAATGTACGTGAAACCTGAGGTATTTTCCCTTTTTTTGACCCAGTGCCTCCCAACTAATTAGTTACAAAAAAATCTTCTGCTATTGTCCGTAAGCCATGTGGCTGTACGTATTATATTGTAGTATAAATATTAAATAATTACTCTGTTCAATTTTTCAGCTTTGAAAAAGAAACAACTCGAATACGGTCCATAATGTCTAGCAAATCTACAGAAACGCCGAGAATGAGCGATGATGAAGAAGCTCATACTTCTGTTGAAGAAATAGAGCTGCCTGTTACTAAACAGTCTTATAAGGAGATTCCTATGTTGGCCTTTTCTTCTCTCGGTGCCATTTATGGTGATATTGGTACTTCACCATTATATGTCTTGAATTCCATCAAATATCCTCACGATACGCCGACTGAGGAGGATATTTTCGGCGGTATCTCCATTATTTTTTATTTATTCATCATCATTGTTCTTGCAAAATACGCTTTTGTGGTTCTTACGTATGGTCCCAATGAAGGTGAAGGTGGACAGATTGCCATTTACGCTAAAATTGCAAGACACTTGCATTTCGGTCCAAAAGGTGTCATTATTCCTGGCTCTCCTCAAAGATCAGACCTCGAGCTTTTGAAAAGAGTGGAAACTACAAACAGTTTCATGTCGAGTAAAAGCGAAGGAGGTTGGAAAAAGAGACCATCTGTCATAAAATTTATTTCTGCCTTCACACTTATTGTGTGCTTCTTGGGATGCGCATTAGTGATATCTGATGGTTTATTGACTCCAACAACTTCCGTCTTGAGTGCTGTTGCAGGTATTCAGGTTGCAAAACCAAGTTTCAATCACGTCTTGGCTGTTTCAGAGGTTATCCTTGTCTTCCTCTTCTTCATTCAACAATTTGGATCGGCTACCATTTCCTACTTTTTTGCACCCATCATTGCTGTTTGGCTCGTGGGTCTCATTATCTGCGGTGCTATCAACATCTCTCATCACCCATCCGTCTTGAAGAGTCTCTCTCCTCATTATGCCATCAGGCTTTTAAAACGTTCTGGTGTTGATGCATTCGGTGGCTCGATGTTGGCTATCACTGGTACCGAAGCCATGTTCGCGGACTTAGGTCACTTTGGTAAAGTTCCAACTCAGATCGGTATTTCCACTGTTTTGTTTGCTCTTATTATCACGTACTTGGGACAGGGTGCATATGTCATTAAGCACCCAGAAAGTCTTCCAAATGTCTTTTACGAGTCTATTCCAGGTGGTACTAACAGTTGGTTCTACTGGATTATGTTTGTATTGGCTATCTTGAGCACCATTATTGCATCTCAAGCTTTGATTTTGGGCTGTTTCAGTATCTTGTCCCAAATGATCAACTTGGACTGTTTCCCAAAGTTGAGAGTGGTTCATGTTTCGTCCTCTTACGTTGGTAAAGTCTACATTCCTATGGCCAACCTTTTGCTTCTTATTGGTGTCTGCGCAACCACGGCAGGCTTCAAAAACTCCAATAACGTCACTGCTGCTTATGGTTTGGGTATTTCCCTTGATTTCCTCTTGACCTCCCTTTTGCTCATGGTCTGCTTCGTCTATGTTTACGAATATCAATGGTGGGTACTGGCTATTTACTGCTTGATTTTTGTTCCATTGGAAGTCTGCATCATTATCTCCAACATCAAGAAGGTTCCTCATGGAGGTTGGTTCCCATTAATGATGTGTGCTGTTTTCTTTGCAATTTTTGCTTTCTGGAGGTACTGCAGGAGCAAAACCGTGGAGAAGCAACTTACCTCAAGAGTAAGAATTACTGATATTTTCCCACTTTTGAAGGGAAAGCCCGCTTCTACTGTTGTGGACTTGGGACACAAGTCGTACGTTGATTCTACAGATATCTCTGTGAATGAAGCGGACTTAAGTGAGAGAGAAACGGTTGAGGATGAACCAAATCAAGACGTGAAATTCGATGAGAGCCTGCCTTTCAAATTGGTGTCTACAAACTACGGCAACGTCGAGTTGAGTACGAAACCGGGTGTGGCCATCATTTACTCTGACAATCCCTACAACGATTTGTCGTCGCCTAACTCTGTTCCAGGAGTTTATGAGAGGATTGTGAGAAGTTGTGCACTGATTCCATCTGTTGTTATCTTCTGCACTATCCGTGTTCTCTCCATCCCTACAGTTGCATCGGAGGACCGGATTCTTGTGGGTGCAACTAAAATCCCAGGCCACTACAACTGTGTTCTCCGTTTTGGTTTCATGGAGCAAAGAGTCTCTGATGAAACTTTGTCGCAAGAGATCTTGAGACAGTTCCCAGAAGTTGATAAACTTAGATCTTCAATGCTGGGAAAAATCCCCGTCCTTCACATATTTGAGGCTGACAAAATCCGTTCCAGTGAGGGAGACGAGGAAATTCTTTTCACACGCAACCCACTTACCTGGACAGTGAAATATTTGAGAAGGATCATGATTGACCATGTCTTTAGTCCTGTGAATGCTATTTTCCAGCACGATGATCAGTATGTGAGAATTTCGAATGAGGATGATGAGAGAAGAGAAAAAATTTTCGTTGGAGGTATAATGAGGATTTAAATAGTACACTTTATAGTACTTTCACCTTACATGACTAATTTACTGCCCTTTAAATGTACTCGTAATGGATTGTGGTTTTAAGCGGATGGCAAAATACAATACCCAATTCGTATGATGGATGCGCGCCCATATGTATAAGAACGTAATCGCGCGCATTTTTTGATATACATCAAGATCTCTTGAGTGAATCTGTTCTTCCTTTTTCACGCGCCTTATTTCCTTGTGCAGACACGTTGGCTTCAGTTGAATAGTGTACTCTTCTTCTAATCCAAAACTTGTTGTGGCAAGAGAAGCATTAAATTCAAATTCGAATTATCTCAATCCAGACGCGTCTTTAATTGCCAACTGTGTAATGTCTGAGCAGCACATTGAAGATGATGATGAGGGATTTGCCGGCCCATTATTGATTGAACGTCTTGAGGGTAATGGTATTTCTGCCGGAGATATCAAGAAGTTGAAGATGGAAGGATACCACACGGTGGAAAGCTTGGCCTACGCGCCTAAGAAGGCGTTGCTTACAGTAAAGGGTATTTCGGAGGCAAAAGCAGATAGAATCAGTCAAGAGGCATCGAAACTAGTGCCCATGGGTTTCACAACAGCTTCAGAATTCCACAGCCGAAGAGCAGAGTTGATTTGCTTAACTACGGGCTCCAAACAGTTGGATACATTACTTGGAGGAGGTGTTGAAACTGGATCTATTACTGAAGTTTTTGGTGAGTTCAGAACTGGAAAGTCACAGTTGTGCCATACTTTGGCTGTCACATGTCAGTTACCTATTGACATGGGTGGAGGTGAAGGCAAATGTTTGTACATTGATACAGAGGGAACATTCAGACCTGTGCGGTTGGTTTCTATAGCCCAACGTTACGGACTTAATCCTGATGACTGCCTTGATAATGTTGCATACGCTAGAGCTTATAATGCCGAGCACCAATTCCAGCTATTGCATCAAGCAGCACAAATGATGTCCGAATCGCGGTTTTCTTTGCTCATTGTCGACTCGATCATGTCTTTGTATCGTACCGATTATTCTGGTCGTGGTGAATTGTCGGCCAGACAGACCCACGTCGCCAAGTTCATGCGCACTTTACAGCGCCTAGCGGACGAGTTCGGCATTGCTGTGGTGATTACCAATCAGGTTGTCGCCCAAGTTGATGGTTCTGCTGCCATGTTCAACCCTGATCCAAAAAAACCGATTGGCGGAAACATCATTGCTCACAGTTCCACTACACGGTTATCTTTTAAAAAGGGTCGTGGTGAGCAAAGGATCTGTAAGATCTATGACAGTCCATGCTTACCCGAAAGCGAGTGTGTGTTCGCCATCTACGAAGATGGCATAGGAGACCCAAAGCTTGACGAAGATGAGTCATAACATGCTGGATTTTTTATGTCCTTGGTATATAGACACATACTTGGTATGCATAAGTGCCACGGCTGTATTATTGCTCGCTGTATTGTTACCGTTTGTGGGTCGTTTTCGAATCCGCCAATTTTTTTTTTCTTTTTCCTTCAAACGTCTGGCCGCAACATGCACTATGACTGTACGGACGGCATGTCCGGTTCCCCATAATTTAAGACTAATTCACATCAGTACCAGGTGCTTGATACAACACTTCTTGTCTGTTTACCAAAAAGTTATTGACTCCCAAAAGTCAGCATTTATGGTAGTCGAGACTGTTCGAGAAACCTAATCATTTTAACGATTGTGGTCGGCGTGCGGCTCCTTCCTAAACAGGCAATACGCCATATGCACCAACAAATTATCTTTTTCATCAGTGGGCGGGTAACACGGGCGAACACTTCAATCAAGTACTGTTGTAGAATTTTCTTGACTTTTTCTCTTTCGTCATAAACCACATATTCCCGAAGTAGCGTCTTGTTCACCCTGCTATCGTCATCACTCCTGGGGAATAACAGCAGCGGCTCGCCAACATTCTCCTTCAGTTCCATTTATTCATTATTGTTGAGAAAACAGCATTTTTCGACGCTTCCGCACTCCGGCCCAGCCATACTTTTGATCTTAAACATAGCCCGATTTTGCTGAAGACAGCACTTTCTACCCTTTAACCACTCCTTGCCCTTTATATATTGCTGTTCTCGTCACATTTGCTTTTGTTATATCATTTCCGTGTCTTCCCGAACAGTTGATGATGGACAAATCGAAAATGAAATCAATACTCCCCAAACCTTCTCCATCAATGCAAACATCATCTCCTCTTCCATCTAAAAGGATGTCTGCCTCGAATGATATCTATTCGAAAAGGCTGAGGCTGATTGCGACGTCATCTCCTGAAATACATGGCCCAATTTCTAATATGAATGACTCTTCTGGCTTAGATGAAAACAACACAAATGCGGGTGGACATGCTACTAAGCAATCAAGGCCAGTCACAAGCTGTACTTTTTGCCGACAGCATAAGATCAAATGTAATGCTTCCGACAATTATCCCAATCCGTGTACTCGGTGCAGCAAGATGGGTCTAAAGTGCGAAATCGATCCCCAGTTCAAGCCTAAAAAGGGTTCGCAGATTCAGACTTTGATTGGAGACGTGGAAGATTTAAAGGCAAAGATAGAGATGCTCAGTCGGAATGAACATTTGCTTACTCAAGCTTTAAACCAACACAATATGAACTTCATGCAGCATGCGCCATCAACTTCCTCGGTGTCCCCTTTTCACCAGAGTCCTAATACTCGCGCTTCCATCCCCGTGGCAAATAGACCTCCATACTCGACACATAGCACTCCAAATAGTGTCATTGGTCAGTTCAGCGGCTCGACTCCTCCTCCTTCAGCTGTTCAGCCTATGGCTCCGTCTGCAGCTCCAGGACAGCATATTAGTCCCATGTACAACATTGCCCTTGGAAATACGGTCAATCTTAACGATGCTACAGGATCAAGCCAAGGGGTGACGAACCTATCTCAAATCATGAAAGCCCAATCTTCTGACAACTCGCCATCAGGTTATTGCAATGACTCCAAGGTAGCAACTCCAGAAGAAAACACAGTCCAACCACATTCTGAATTCATATTAGGTGATGTCCGAATATCGTTGGAAAAGGCAAATGAGCTCCATGAACGTTTTATGTCCAACTATCTCCCTTTTTTGCCTATATTGGACTCGCGAGATGCCAATACGCTTTTCTCCAAATCGCAACTCCTATTCTGGACTGTTATGTTGACTGCATCACTCTCTGAGCCTGAACCAACGTTGTATATGTCACTATCATCGTTAATTAAACAGTTAGCGATCGAGACATGCTGGATCAGGACGCCTCGGTCCACCCATGTGATTCAGGCCTTAATTATCTTGTCCATATGGCCTCTACCAAACGAGAAAGTGTTGGACGACTGCTCATATCGCTTTGTTGGTTTAGCAAAAAACCTTTCTCTTCAACTTGGCTTACATCGAGGTGGTGAGTTTATTCAGGAATTTACTCGAACTCAGGTTAGTTTAGGCCCTGATTCAGAATTATGGAGGACAAGGTCCTGGCTCGCAGTATTTTTCTGTGACCAGTTCTGGTCGTCTGCCTTGGGTTTACCTCCATCCATTAATACAACGGACTACTTGTTGGAGAATGCAAGAATCGACGCGTCACTCCCTGCGAATTTCAGGTGTCTTATCTCGCTTGCCATTTTCCAGTGTAAATTGGTGAATGTGATGGGAATTTCTGTAACAAGGTCTGATGGATTATTGGAGCCTCTGAATAGAGCCGCTTCACTTAATATCTTGGACAGAGAGTTGGAAAGGTTAAAGTTCAAGCTAAACATAATGGAAGATTCTTCGATTGAAATTTACTACCTTTACCTTCGCCTTATGATATGCTGCTTCGCTTTCCTTCCTGGCACTCCTATTGAGGATCAAGTCAAATATGTTAGTACTGCTTACTTTTCATCGACCAGGATTATTACTATTTCTTCTCAACTCTTAAGTCGACATTCAATCTCGTTGATGGAACTTCCAATCTATGTGAGACAGGCTATCACCTACTCTGCCTTGTTATTGTTCAGACTACACTTGTCCAGGTATCTCATTGACAAGTACGTTGATAGTGCTCGTCAATCTATTGTGACGGTCCATAGACTATTCAGGAATACGCTATCATCCTGGAAGGATATGCAGAATGATATTTCGAGAACAGCCAAAGTCTTGGAGAATCTCAATATTGTTCTTTACACTTACCCTGAGATATTCAACCCTGCTGACATTAGGACAAACGGAGAAGGAAGTATCATTAGCAGAATGAGGTCTCACTTGACTGCCTCTTTATTTTATGACCTTGTTTGGTGTATCCATGAGGCGAAGAGAAGGCGACTGGCTGAAAAAGATGCGGGGGAAGCAATCGAGAACAAAGATGTTCGTGTCAAAGTTGAAGAGGGTGATCCGACAATGCCCTTAGGAAAGAGATTCCAACCACTCCCATTCTATAATCAGATTACAAAGGATGATTTCAAAACAATAACGACCACTACTCCCAACGGTACTACCATTACTACGTTAGTACCTACAGATCAAGCATTAAATCAGGCTAAACTTGCCAGCGCGAATGGAACAAAAAAACCTTTGGAAATAAATGGTATACCATTATCCATGCTTGAAGCTACAGGAAGCACTAAAGACGTTCAGTCTTCTGATCCTCAACCAAAGGTGGTTCAGAATAGTACTGCTGAGACGCGCGAGAATGATCCAAACACACTCTTAAGTCCAGATCACATTCCCAAGATTGACCCATCAACTGAGTTTTCACCCCATATGCCGCTTTCGTACGATCAAACAAGTATGGGAGGAGATGGTCGCCTTGCGTCGATGGGAAACTTTCCATTTAATCCCACATTGTCCGAAGGTCCAGCCATGGCAGACCAATTGGACAATTTTTTCCAGCAACAATCACACGGCTGGCTCAATAACTCGCATCAAGATGATGATTTCCTTGGATGGATTGACGTCAATATGCTACCTGAAAAATAGTATCTACCATGTATATATTTTTTTCGTCTACATGCGCTCATAGCCTTGTGAGGAGACGAAAAAGTTTGAATGAATTATGTCACACAGTAAGACTAACTTGATTTATTGATTCTTGTCTCCTTAAGAATTCTATGTATATTTCCAGATTCTCTGGTTTTCATCGATTATCTACACTAGCCTTTTGGGTGCAAGGTTCTGTATCCCGCTACAGATTGTGCAGACTTGGTCACGTGCAATTGAGCAAGAATCTATTTAACTAATTTGACCAATTTATTACCACTAATTACTTTTTCAATAATGATTTCAAGATTTTCCCGTTTTGCTGCTGTGCCAAGGCAATTGACCAGACCATCCATTCAAATTGCCAGAACGCAATTGTATTCGACTTTCAAAGCCGAGGACCAACCAAGAATTAGAATTGGTTCTGTTGCCCCAGACTGGACTGCCGAAACCACCCAGGGCAAATTCAACTTCCACGAGTTTATTGAAAAGAACAAGAAATGGGTTGTGCTTTTTTCTCACCCAGCAGACTTCACACCTGTTTGCACCACTGAATTGGGTGCTTTTTCCAAACTTGCACCAGAGTTCAACAAGCGCAACGTTGCTCTCTTCGGTTTGTCCACTGAAGGTGTCGACAGTCACAAGGCTTGGATCAGCGACATTGAGGATGTAACTGGTGGTAATCCATTCAGTTTCCCTATCATTGCCGACCCTAGTAAAGAGATTGCGTTCAAGTACGACATGCTTTCTGAAGATGACTTCAAGAAAATGGCAAACCAAGCCGTATTCACAGTGAGATCTGTATTTATCATCGACCCATCTAAGAAGGTCAGATTGATCATGACATACCCAGCCTCTACAGGTAGAAACTCCGCTGAAGTCTTGAGAGTTATCGACGCTTTGCAATTGACTGACTCCAAGGGCGTTGTTACCCCAATCGACTGGACTCAAGGCGAAGATGTTATCATTCCACCTACTGTTTCTGATGCAGATGCCAAGGCCAAGTTTGGTGACTTCAAGACATTGAAGCCATACTTGAGAACCACTAAAGCTCCTCAGTAAGTATTATTAGTGAACTCGTATTCGGTTTTTGAAATTGACTACTAAATTCTCTTTGTAAAAGCATCCTGATCAATTTATACGCCCAAGTTCGGTTATACAAATATGGTTATACAAATATGGCTATACACCATCGTATCTGTAAAAGTTTACGTAAGGATTCTTATCGGAGCCTCGTGTTGGAAATGTCCATTATGGACTACGATCTTGACTCGTTTTTATTTTTTTTCCTAGTATTACATGTTTTTTCTTCTTTGTTTTGTTTCTCTATCAAATTGTTGTTTTAATGTTTCATCGAGCCTGTACGCAGCATTTTTTTCCCGATTTGTTAAATTGAACGCGTCGCCTGCGACTGCTCTTTCACTTTTTCTATTACTTTTCCTTCGCTCATCCGTATACTCTGCAACAATGTCAAACTTTGTTTCGTCTCCAAGGAGTATTCCGTCGGATGCTGCTCAACTTCTTGATTCTTCCCGTATATCTTCGTCTCTTGGAAGATCGGCAAACTCGCCTCTGAGTAGCCAGCCCAATATCAATTTCAGTGATGCTCTGCAAAGTCAAGGTGCAAGGGAGCGTGATGTTAGAATGCCCACTTCAATAAGGAGTGCTGTGGAAGTGCCTAAGGTCGTGGATGTTACTGGTGAAAAAGTAAGAGAATCCTTTGAACAATTCGTTGAAGAATTTGTCGACGAAAGTTCAGCCGATGATGAATGGCTGGGCAAAATTTATTTGGCTCAGATTGAAAGTATGCGTGTTTTTGAGTACAGCACCTTGTATGTGGATTACCAGCACTTAGTTGGAAGAGAAAATGGTGTTTTGGCTACAGCTATATTGGAACAGTATTATCGTTTCAATCCTTTTCTATTGAAAGGTTTACACAGATTATTAAAAAAGTATGCGCCATCGTTACTATACATGAATCTATTAGGAAATACTGGAGAAGACGGTAAACTGGCCCACGATAATTCGTCGTCAACTTCTTCTGGTTCTACGGTCAATGAGAGAGTCATTCAGATTTCGTTTTTCAATTTGCCAGTGACCCATAGAATCCGGGACATTCGTACGGACAAGATTGGCTCTTTGATGGCGATTTCTGGTACTGTAACCAGAACTTCAGAGGTCAGACCAGAATTGTACAAGGCTTCATTCACTTGTGACATGTGTTCCGCTGTGGTCGATGGTATTGAACAGGTTTTCAAATACACGGAACCCACAGCTTGTCCTTCATGTCCTAATCAATCATACTGGACCTTGAATGTCGCTAAATCCCAATTTATTGATTGGCAAAAAGTTCGTATCCAAGAGAATTCTAATGAAATCCCAACTGGATCCATGCCACGGACTTTGGATGTTATATTGCGTGGCGAAGCAGTTGAAAGAGCAAATCCTGGTGATAAATGCAAATTTACTGGTACTGAAATAGTTATACCTGATGTTTCTCAGTTGGGATTACCTGGGATTAAGGCACAATCTATAAAAGAAAGTGCTGGGAATGCATCCGGTTTAAACTCTGGTGTTTCTGGGTTGAAGTCTTTGGGAGTGAGGGACCTCACTTATAAGCTTGCCTTCTTTGCATGCCATGTTAGCTCACTTATTCTGAAAGCATCGGGAGGTGAAAGTGGAGAAAGAGAAGTTGAATTTCAAGGTCCAAATGACCAAGAAGCGCTTTTGAACTCCTTATCCGATTCTGAAGTTTCTCAGCTCAAGGAAATGGTGAAAGATGAGCATGTTTACGACAAATTGGTCCGTTCTGTTTCTCCAGCTGTGTTTGGACATGAGACCATCAAGAAGGGAATTTTGCTTCAATTGTTGGGAGGTGTTCATAAACAAACAGTCGATGGTATCAACTTGAGAGGTGACATTAACATCTGTGTTGTGGGAGATCCCTCCACATCGAAATCTCAGTTTTTGAAGTACGTTTGCAACTTTTCCCCTCGTGCCGTTTACACATCTGGTAAAGCATCTTCAGCTGCCGGTTTAACTGCCGCTGTGGTTAAAGACGAAGAAACCGGTGAATACACTATCGAAGCAGGTGCGTTGATGTTGGCAGATAATGGTATTTGTGCGATTGACGAGTTTGACAAAATGGACATCACCGACCAAGTGGCCATTCATGAAGCAATGGAACAGCAAACTATTTCCATTGCAAAAGCTGGTATTCATGCCACTTTAAATGCCCGTACGTCTATCTTGGCAGCCGCCAACCCAATTGGTGGTAGGTACAATCGAAAAATGGGATTGCGTGCTAACTTAAATATGACTGCGCCAATCATGTCAAGATTTGACCTATTTTTCGTTGTGTTAGACGACTGTAATGAGAAAATTGACACGCAATTGGCATCTCATATTGTGGATTTACATATGTTGCGTGACGAAGCGATTGATCCACCTTATACTGCCGAACAGTTATCGAGGTATATTAAGTATGCCAAAACATTCAAGCCTAAGATGACCAAGGATGCTAGGGATTTTTTGGTGGCCAAGTACCAGGAACTTAGAAGTGATGATGCGCAGGGCCTCGGTAGATCCTCGTACCGGATTACTGTGAGACAATTGGAGTCGATGATTAGATTATCTGAGGCTATCGCCCGGGCGAATTGCACAGAAGAGATTACCCCTACGTTTGTTTCTGAGGCGTATGACTTATTGCGTCTGTCTATCATAAGAGTGGAAATGGATGATATTCAGATTGACGATGAAATTGATGATGTTGCCATGCACGATGACGATGATGAGGGAGGCGAAGATAATGAAGATGCCAGTCGTCCAGGGCTGAACTATAACGCTCCTGATTACTCAGGAAGAACTCAAGCTAGAAGAGCACCAAAAGCCACTATAAACTATGACAAGTATGTGGCCATGATGAACCTCATTGTGAAAAAAATCTCCGATGATGATTCGCTTGGTGGTGAGGGACTAACGAAGGATGAAATCGTGGATTGGTATCTTCATCAAAAGGAAGATGATTTAGAGACGGAACAGGACTATCATAATGAGAGAGCTCTAGCGTACAAGGTATTAAAGCGGTTGGAAAAGGATAGAATTTTGATGTCGGTAACCCAGAACATCAATGATGATGTTCTTCCCGGGGATGAATACGATCGGGCACAACAGGCTAGTCGAACCGTCTACATCATTCATCCAAACTGTGCGATTTTGGACTTCTTCGATAACCAAACCACTGAAAGGGACAATGATGTTGGCGAAGAATGAATGAGGTAGAAATTCTGGAATAAAGTTATATGTATTAAGTTAATTGCTAATGGATCTTATTAGTCATTTCCTGTCTTCGAGGTATTCGTAGTCCGCCATTCAGCGGGAGTAATTGCGTTTGCGCATTCAACGCAATGGTCTATAAAATCTTTCGAAGATGTAAACATCTTCTGGCAAGCTCTGCACCATCCAGGATCGACACCTTGAATGTCATTTTGTTTATCCTTAACATAATGCATCAATCGCAAATGTCTTTTCAAAATGTCTAACCGGCTGAATGACCCTCCCTTACGGTGACACGTCGGGTCAGAACGCCAGTAAGGGCAATGAAACATAGGCTTATTGTGTGACTTAGCGTGTCTATGCAAATCCGATTGTCTAGCGAATGCCCATGTACATCCAGGGTGTGTACAAATAAATGGTTTTTCTTGGTCACCTTGAGATACAGGGGAGTTGAACTCAATTTTCTCTCTCGGTTGACTATTGTCTTTGGCAAGTTTGAAGTGCTTTGCGTGTATGAAAAGCTTATCCTGGAGTTTGCTATCTGCTGGTAGTTTTCCTTTGAAGAGTGCCAGATCTTTGAAATACAAAAATTGCTCATTCTGCGGGCGATTGATAGTGGATTTCCGGGCATTCGGTTGTCTCATAGCAAGTCCATCCTTGTCTGTAATTGCACCATTGTTTGTAGCAGAAAGATGCAGCAGGAGTTTGAGAGGAGTCTGCAATACAGATGGCAGAGTGGTTGATGTCTGGGGAGACGAATGCTCCCGCGAAAGATGGGGTATTTGGGCTGGTAGTTGCAGATAATTCGAAGCCGATAGGAGTTTGTGATCTTGCAACACAAAGTTAGAATTTTGAGCCTGACCTTGATGTTGATTCTGGTTCTGGTACAGTTTCTGGTTCGAGTTCTGGTTCGAACTCTGGCTTTGGTTTTGTGTCTGGACTGAGCTCAGCTGTTGCGTAAGCGCTTGGCTCATAAATAAATCTTGCGAAAAGGACATATGCTGGCCCGGTAGGCTGCTGGGCAAAAGGGATTGATAGTGGTTAGCCTGCGAGTGTGTAAAAGGATCCTGTAGAAGGGACCCGTAAGGGCTGGTTTGCTGCTTGGGCAAATTGTAAGGCAACGTAGAATTCAAACTTGCTGAGTATATGTTGGAACCCGCTACACCGTAATATGTTCCCGAAGGTGCTGAAGAAATACCTACTGGATGCGGTAACGTTTGCGTAGGTTTCTGTATGGGAAATGAAAAAGGCCCAGTTTTTAGCACCTCATCTCGCTTCGTCTGATATCTATCAGCACCTTGCGCATACGAGCCAGGTGAGGAGGACATTTAAGTTAGCCAGCTTGCGATCTTGTTGCACCGGAAAGACTTCAAATTCTTTTTTTTCTAGATTTGCCAGTTGAGATGGAGAAATGTTTGAGCCGCTCAAAGTGAGGTTCACGATCTTGTGCAGGAACGTCGATTCCAACGGTTTTATTTTCTGTCGCCTAGACTGCAGTCTTGAAAGACTTCGCAAAGCGCTTAGTAATTCCCTTCCCAAAAATATTCAATAGGTGCATGGTATTCTCGACTGAAAGACAAAGTTATACAAAGGGTTTCATACACATTGTTACTAGTCTCGATATTTCTTCAAGATTTACACAACTGAGGTTTAATGATGGAACACCAAGTGATTGGTTGCGATGAAGCCCACACATACCAGCTTCTCAAAAACCTTCTTCGTCTACGTGATAACATTATTTGTGTTGCTCTTCCAAGGTTTTTAGATCAAATCCTTCGATATTTCTTTTCTGTTTCCTTGTCGTAAAGTGTATTTGCCTTTCAATTCTCTGCTAGTCCTACGTAGGCTCTCCTTTCCTTCATGCGGAAACTTACCCCAGGTCTTAGGCTCCAATAAGCATTTACGCAGTCTTAGTAACCAGCGTGTAATATTACATACAGTACATTCGAGTCGTCATGAGTGGCAAGGTGTGTTGAGTCTTAAGTTGCTTCATTATATAAACTCGCCATTATACCAATGTCAGAAGTTTGTACATAAAATTCAATTGTTTCTTGGACCGTTACTAATGTCGCAGAAAATCAATATTCTTAAATTCGCCGGCAAAGATGGCTCTTACAAGAGACTTCCTTCTCAATTCAGGGATTTCATTTCCTCAGACCCCGGTGCTCGTTTTCCTCCCGAAGCAAACCGCTACCACTTGTATGTCTCGTATGCATGCCCCTGGGCACATAGGACGCTCATTACGAGAGAATTGAAGGGGTTGTCTCTGATGATTTCTGTTTCAGTTGTGCATTGGCACATGGACGATAAAGGCTGGCGCTTCCCCACACAAGAAGAACTTGATGAGACCAAGTCCACAGAGACGGATGTGGGTACGAAAGACGATTTGTATGGGTTTGAGAGAATCAAGCAGTTGTATTACAAGGCCAATCCCGAATATTCCGGACGTTTCACTGTGCCTGTTCTTTGGGACAAGAAGTTGGAGACTATTGTCAACAACGAAAGCAGTGAAATTTTGAGAATGTTCAACACAGAGTTCAACAGCTTGGTTGACCCTGGTCATGCCGAGATTGACTTGTACCCTGGCCCATTGCAATCCCGCATTGACGAAATTAACTCGTGGGTATATGACAACATCAACAATGGTGTCTACAAGGCTGGGTTCGCCACCGATCAGGGGGTTTATGAGAAGGAGGTGTTGAATGTGTTCAAGCATTTGGATAAGTTGGAAGAGATTTTGAAGGAGAATGCTGCCGAAGGAGGGAAGTTCTTAATTGGAAATCAATTGACCGAGGCAGACGTTCGCTTGTTCCCTACTCTCATCAGGTTTGATGCAGTATACCACCAGCACTTCAAGACCAATATCAGAATGATCAGACATGATTATCCGTATTTGCACGATTGGTTGAGATTATTGTACTGGAAGATCCCAGGCTTTAAGGCCACAACAAACTTTGAACACATCAAGAAACACTACACAAAATCCCACATCAACATCAACCCGCATCACATTACCCCTCTTGGTCCAATACCCAATATCATGTCTTTGTAAAAGGTCTATACCTCTTGCATCCTTGTTTTGCACCTGTGATCGTACCTCGCATTGAAAGTGCTGTCTTTCGCGTTTATAGCTCTTATTATGTATTGTTTGACTGAAAATCAAACGTAGAAAACGGGTACAGTGAACCTTTCCTAGCAACGAGTAAATTCAGAGATGTGTATGAGACGGCCAGCTTAGACGTAGTAGATTTAAAGTCCCCGTTGCATGATGTAGTGTGTGAGCTCGATCTCAAAAATTCGGCCTCGCGCTTAGTAGACGTTAGACGGTGAGTGTATGGAGGAATAAACAAGGCACAAAAAAAAGTACACGGAAGATTAAAACTGCTACTCCCAAAGTCTTTGAAAACGCCCTCTTTTTACGTCGTTGTTTTTATTTTCTGTCATCTATGAGAGGTATGGTTCAAATTCTGGATTGACCCCTAAGCGGGCATCGTCCAGTGTGCCTGTTGCGATACAATACTAACTTATAGACTACAAGATTGTGGTTTTGGGTGCCGGTGGTGTCGGCAAATCGTCCGTAACTGTTCAGTTCGTTCAAGGTATCTATGTTGAGAGTTATGACCCTACAATCGAAGACTCCTATCGTAAGCAGATCGAAGTTGACGGTAGGGCTTGTGACTTGGAGATTTTAGATACTGCTGGTGTCGCCCAGTTCACTGCCATGAGAGAGTTATACATCAAATCAGGTAAAGGTTTTCTTTTGGTGTATTCAGTCACCGATGAGAACTCTTTGAAAGAGATGTTAGCATTGCGGGAACAAGTTTTGCGTATCAAAGACACTGACAATGTTCCTATGGTTTTGATTGGTAACAAATGTGACTTGGACGATGAACGTGTTTTGTCTATCGACGATGGTATTAAGGTCTCTCAACTGTGGGGCTTGGTTCCCTTCTACGAGACTTCTGCAATGTACAAGACAAACGTTGATGAAGCTTTTATTGACGTCGTCAGGCAGATAATGCGCAAGGAAGCTCAAATGAGCGCCGAAAAGAAACAACAGAAGGAACTACTAAAGCAGCAGGCTGCAGAGGCTGACGCCGCTCGAGAGGACAATGAATATGCAAAAGGCACCGAGGATGGCTCTTCTTCTAAGAGAAACAGACAGTCACAAACTAAATCATCGCAGTCTGGTTCTGGAAGTAAATGTTGCGTTATCGTGTAATCGATGAAGCTATCTGCATTTGCTCATCTACGAGACAACTGGACTGTTGACGAACAAATAGATGGTTCTGCAGAGTCATGAAAATATTGTTTTGGTTTAAGGGCACCTTCACTTTGTCTTTCTGTATGACAGGCTATTAACCTTTAATATAATTGCACAGTCTTTTATTGATGACTGTAACTACCGACATGTATAGTCAGAATAATAAGTTACAACTGCAATAGTGGAATATTCCAACTTTACTGTTGTAATTATTACAGCACATTCTCTTGTTAGCAAGTTATTAGCAAGTGATGGTACCGTCAGGACTTTATATATGTTTCCTAATGTTCTACTTAATTCATATATTTCATTAGTGTCTATGCTTAACAGGCCGCTGAGTGTTGCGGCGTACGGTAATTTCTCGTGATCGTTATCGCTAAGTGCCTAGATACCCTGATTCTTTTCTCCTGCACTTAGACTTAACCTAATATAGTAAGTTCCATTTTGACTTTCTACCATCGAAGGTGCTTCAAAAACTACATTCCAGCTTCTTCTAAGGCATGTATGCCACAAGCCCTATCACCCATGCATCAGAACTATCATTTCGACAGCGAAGTTACTCGCTATCAAAGAATTTGGGAGATCTACGAAAACCTAACAATAGAAGCACATCTTCTGTACTGGAGTCTACTGACACCACTGCTCCTTCAGAAAAGGAGCTAATCACATACATTTTTCCAGATTTTTCTGCGGCGGAATATTTTCAGAAGGATTTTGCCATGTTGAATGAATTCCATGTCATGGAAGAATCGGAGGCGGTCGGATTCGAGATATATTTGGTTGATCAATGGGTTCGCCATAGGAAGATTGGAACTGTCGTTTCAGTATACAATGGTAACTATGAATCTAAGGTGAAGGTTGTGAAGTTCACTATACGAAAAATGCCCATAAAACGATACCCGCCCCGCTTTCAGGAGTACCTAAATGAAATGATTCTGAACCATGCAGCGTTCAAGAAAATGAACTCTGTTTCTAAGGAGCAGTCAAACAGTGCAGATACCGGAGAAACTGTAGGTGAATTTCTTTTGGTCACCAATATCGCAGTTCTACCCTCAAACGTTAATTTAGTCGCTATTGCGAACGGTGATGTCAGGGAAATAAAATCCACGTTTTACATTAATTCCAACTTGAAGAAACTCAATTGTGCTGGTCGCTCCTTATCTCTCACAATGGAAAAGGTATCAGATGCGTCTGAAGACAAATTTAGACAGATGTATCGCATTTTTAACTCGTTGGTACCTATCCGGTTTGCCATTTGCGAGCTTGTGAACTTAATTCAAACATGTTTATTTTACTATGATCTTCTTGATGCAAGGTACTGTGATGGACTTCTCTGTCAAAAAACGGAAGATGCTATCAACAACTGGTGGAACTTGATTGGATTGCCACACTTCAACGCTAAACCAAACCCAAGAATTGGTATTCTTCCATCGAAAACAGTCGCAGCTATCATAAGTTTGACGGTCAGCGTAAAGATGCGTCTCCATATCTTCGGTGGATGCGATGTACCAAAAGATCCATTTGATTTCGAAAACTTTATGATTTCCATTGGTCAATTTCAGAAACAAGTTAAGCTCGAAAAGAAAAGAAAACTCAATCTCATAACACTTCTGCGTTTGTTTTACTACACAAATCAGAAATTACCGTCAGATAATACTAAGCAATATGGTGGTTTTGGCAGTGACTTGTCCTTGACGGAAGGACCATTCAATGACATAACGGACAATTTATCGACTTCGAAGCTTAATTACTCTTACTCATCATTGCATAATGATCCTGCTGCTTCTGCTCTGACAGCATCAGCTTATAGAAGAAATAAGCTTTACTACTCCAAAGAGTTGAAAAAACTCACAAATGTGGTTAAAAATACAGTCCAAGACCATATTATAGTACGAGAGGACAATGATGGTTTTCATAATGAACCGTCGAAGACAGGCTCGAAGTTGAGAAATAAAATTGCCTCTAAATTAACTGAACTGATTACTCCTAATGATGTCGAGACTACCGATTTGGATATATTAATGAGGAAATTTTTAGTGGGTAAGACTTTACTAAGACTATGGAAAGGGCTTCCTAAATCTGCAGACAGCACTTCATTCACCGTAGATGATAAGCTACTGCACCAACACCATGATCACTATGGCGCATCACGTCATAAAAGACCTCGCTCTTATGACTTCTCCCATCCGACTGGCATTGCAGAGGATTCACGGTATCAATTCATCAGTCTTAAGGATGCGATTGTGATGAATCAGGAATTATCAAGCTTGCATTCTGAGAAGGCATCAGGACGTCTTGGCCGCATGAAATTTGCGTTTCAAGGACGTAGATCTAATCCTATTTACGAGATTGATGCTTATACTTCGAATGCTGGACAATTCAAGAGCAAATCGTACTCTAGCGGTGACCAGGTCGAATCTGTTATTCTGGAAGCAAATGAATGCAACAATATGCCCGAGGATAATACGAAATCAAAACCTTGCACTTCTGAGAAACTAAAGGAGGATTTCCGGGGCCTCATGACGCGACGAAGCTCCTTTCCCATTCTATACAATGGAGCAGACGTTAACATAACTACAGCTGAAACATTGCAGATAAAACCTCCCGGTGTGAAATCACTCCGCAAATGCGCAAGTTTTTCAGTGGTCGAGGATTATTTTCACGGTAATGATGAACTATACAGCAAGGGAAAAATGAAAGTGGATTACCTTGACGGTGTGTTGGACTTAATTAAACTTGAAAACTATAAGAAGAACACACACGCTAGTGGTACTGTTAAAGTTGCAAGACATTATAAGCAGATTAATTTTGAGTTGGTCAAGCTTCATGGTATTCACAATCGTATGCAAAACAAGCGTCTAGTCATAAACTCAGAATATTCCTCAGTTTTGGCGGGCCGGATGAAAGATCTCACTGATAATATTGATCGTATGGCTTTTAGGTGCCGCGATCTCACGAAGAAAATTAACGAATTGGAAGAAAACTCAAAAATTTTTAATTTCAAATTGCAAGACACATGCGTTGGTAAGCTCGATGGTGTCATTTTCGGCTTAATCAAATCCAGTAAGTTTTTACTTGTGTTTAAAGATGAGGAAGAGCGCAGGAAGCTCATTTTCGATCTTAGCGGTAAGGAGTACGTTGAGGAAAGCAATGGTGAAACGGAGAATTCGTATTTCGGCCTCAGGTCGCTTGCGATATTCTTGTACGAGCTGTTTATTCTCTTCCTACACTTTTTTGACTTTGACCGCTCGAAGATGAACCTTGAACGTATTCGCCGCTCATACAAAATGGTGGACCCCAATAGAAGATACATTGACCGTGCATATACTTTTGTTAGAAGAGATTCGGCCCCTTTAGATACAGCAATATCGCCGAATGCACCAATTTCTGAAGAGACGAACAATAGTTAGGGTTTTTAAAGGGAATGCTTATATATTTCATATGCTTTTATGAACCTCATTATTGAATGTTCCGTTAAGTACTTCAACGAGTTTAACCATCTCTTTTTCGTATGCGTTCGATAAGAGTAACTGCTCATCTAAACCAAACTCTCGGAGTGTCTCAGATGCGCTATTGGTTACGACTGCAAGAGATTTGCTGAGACTCAAGATATTGGAATCCAACTGATCGATTTTGTCACCTATGGTAGCATTTACATAGTAGTTCGTCCTTTGGTTCATGTCTTTCTCTTCTTCTTGCTGCCTCTTATCTGCTTCGGTATAATGCTTGGTTACATTGCGTACAAGCTCACCACTGTCGGATATCAACTCTGTCAATTTGGTGGTGGCAAAGTCCTGCCATTGTATGTCAGTCTCTAGCGCCAATCTCAGTTTTTCCAATTCCACGATAAGATCCAGCTCAGTAAAATTGGATATGGTCTGACATGGTTCCAGACTGCGTAGTTGCTCCTCATGGCCGGGCGAGACTAACGTTTTTGCTGCTTGCGAGAGCGCTTTGATCTGTGTCGAACTTTCAGTTACATGTGAGCTCAATAGATTTATAAGCACGCCCACAGACCTAGAGTTTTCCGACTGTTCACCCATGATCGTATGGTTTCGTTTGGAGTTAATTACCAGCGCGCACAAGAGGTATCGTGGAACGCATCTGTATACTCACTCGATAGTAAAGTTCCACGGGAAAGAAATGATTGGTACACGTAGTACATGTACACAGTAAGCATTTGGAACTGAAGCATCTTGGACCTATACGATACAAGGAGCTGAAACTAACCTTTCTCCTTAAAACGTTTAATGTGGTGTACGGGTTTTGTAGTATCGACACGTCCGTCGTTCTTGTATTGTCTAGAGTATACTTCTTCCTACGAGTCATGGTTACTATAACAGACGCCCACGAGGATTTGATCCACGATGCTGTGCTAGATTACTATGGGAAAAGATTGGCTACCTCTTCTTCGGACAAGACAATCAAGATTTTTGATGTCGACGGTGCTGACAATTATAGATTGGTTGAAACGTTGGTGGGCCACCACGGTCCCGTGTGGCAGGTAGCTTGGGCGCACCCAAAGTTTGGCTCCATCTTAGCCTCATGCTCCTATGACGGGAAAGCAATCATTTGGAAGGAACTGCCCGAGACTCAACAATGGTCGATTATCGCAGAGCATGCTATTCATCAGGCCAGTGTCAATTCCGTCTCGTGGGCTCCTCATGAATTAGGTGCTCTCTTGTTGTGCACCTCTTCGGATGGTAAGGTTTCCGTGGTTGAGTTCAATGAAGATGGTACCACATCCCACAAAGTTTTCCATGCTCATGCTGTAGGGGTAACCTCCGGTTCTTGGGCTCCTATTAGTAGTGGAAAGGACGGCTCTCCCCTGCAACGTCGGTTTGTAACAGGTGGCTCAGATGAGTTGGTGAAAATCTGGCTGTACAAGGAAGATTCTGACAGCTATGAATTGGAACATGAGTTGCAGGGTCATCACGACTGGGTTCGTGATGTGTGCTGGTCTCCATCTCTTTTGGTGCGTTCGTACATCGCATCTGCCTCTCAAGATCGTACAGTTCTCATCTGGTCTCAAGACAGCGATGGCAAGTGGCAGAAGCAGCTGTTAAAAGAGGAAAAATTCCCAGATGTGTGCTGGAGGGTGTCGTGGTCCTTGTCCGGTAACATTTTAGCTGTGTCGGGTGGTGACAATAAGGTGACATTGTGGAAAGAAAACCTACAAGGTAAATGGGAGTCAGCTGGCGAGGTAGAACAGTAGATACTACTTAGCAAGCAATATACATACAAAAAGTTATGTCTATAATTCTCCAATAGTAGCTTCAATTATGCGCTCCACATCTTGGGATGCCTCTTTGGCACTTTGCAAAACTTCGTCATGCGATGCCATACCTTCGTCTAACGGCTTGGGTTTCTTGTCGAAAGCACTAGGTGGAGCCTCTCCCATCCCCTCATTTGTAATCAATGATAAAGCCAATACATCCATGTCACAATGTCTTGCAACTATCACCTCAGGAACAGTTGACATTCCGACAGCATCGCCACCCAAAGTTCTGATCATTCTTACCTCAGCCCTAGACTCAAATGTAGGGCCCGCAGCAAAGAAATATGTTCCCTCTTCAATGCGCCGAGTCACACCCAAAGCCTTTGCCTTGCTAAAGAACAATTTTCTCAAGTTGTGGTTGTACGCATCAGATAGTGGTTGGAAACGAGGACCAAACTCATCTAAGTTGGGGCCTCTCAAGGGATGAAAACCAGCAAGACCAGGTAAGTTTATGTGATCATTAATAATCATCAAATCCCCGGGTCTAAACCCTTCACGTATACCACCTGCTGCATTTGTCACCACAACAGTCTTCACTCCCAACAATTTGCATAATCTTATTGGGAATGTGGTTTCCTGAAAGCTGTAACCCTCGTAAAAATGCAATCTGCCAACCATGCAAACAACTGGAACTTTTCTGGCCCCAATTAAACCAAAAATAAGTTTTCCTTCGTGGCCTGGAACAGTCGAAGTTCGAAATCCTGGAATGGACTCATAGGGGAGCTCCAAGCGTGGTTCCTTGTGCAACACTTTTGCGATTCCTCCTAGACCAGATCCACATATCACGAGCACTCGCGGTTTGTCAATATCGCTCTCCACAAAAGGCTTAAGTTTTTCTCTCACAATTGCTGTTGCATTGTTCAAGAGGGATATATACTCGGCAGGAGGGATTTGGTAAGAAGACATAATAAAAAAAAGGTGAAAAGGAAGGAGCGATCGCACGAGTACTTATCGCGATAACACAATGTGCCAAGTTTAATTACTTCAGCACAGTCACACCTACACTTGGTAAACATCGTCTTGCAGATGCCATCCAGTAAAAAGAAATGTCTCCAGACGAAAACCCGTCTTCAAGAATGGAAAAAGTAATAGAAATAGCCCGATGCGGGGCTCGAACCCGCAACCTTTTGATTGACCTTATGGTAATTAAGAGTCAAATGCTCTACCGATTGAGCTAACCAGGCTTCTTGTTTTCAAAATAGTTCATGGCGCAGTTAGTATTGCTTTAGTTCATGTGTAATACTGTTCGATACTTTTCAAGGGTCTAACATCTATGCAAGTACTTACAATATTAGAATTTTTGATTTACTGTTTTATTGTATGCAAGTAAACATTAATTGCCCTATCTCTACCCTATATTATATTTTTTCCATCATCAGCAAAAATATCGCTATGAGGACTGGATTTCTTTCCATTTACGTAAGACATCGTCGTGTCATTACGCGTAGCCCGGTCACTAGGAGATGATGACCCCGTTGTATCTTTGATGGTTTGTTTTGTATCAAAGCTCGAGAGGAGAGGTGACGAAGGCATGTTTACAACTGTTGCGTTCTGATTGTTCAACTTGTCGTACGTGGAGCCATACGTTTTTCCTAATGACGATTCCTCTTCAGCAACAGGTGTCTTACCTGTTGCTGGTGTAATGCAATTATCCTTAGGAGTGGGTTCATTGAAAAAGTGAGACCACTCATCTTGATCGGGGCTGGAGCGCAGGTTGAAAGATTTCATCACCATGTGCTCAATTTCAGAGAAACCCTCTTTCTCTTGAGGTGGAAAGTTCTCCTTATCTTCCTCTTCCTCGTATAAGTTTATTACTCTAGTATTGGATTTGGTGGCCATCATTGGTGGGGTAGTCTCCTGCTTATTCACCTGGGCATCATGTGGCAAATCTATGTCAGTCAATGGTCCTCCAAAATTGTTTAGTTGGTTCATAAAATCATTGAGATCCTGAAAGTCATCACCACCAGGAGTTTGGTTTGGTGTTGAACTTATTTGATGCGATGTTTTCATACCTTCCCGATTCTTTATTACCTCATTTATTGTGGAAGGAGCATGCGAGGGAATGGCAAATTTGTGATCAGGGTTTGCTGGGGAAGACAGTTGATGCAAAGACGATTCTTCCTTCAATTTAAGTTCCCTTTTATACTTTTGTTGCTGTAAATACTTCTTCACCACTGCTTCTGGGCGCATAAATCCTTTGTTCCTCAAAAACAAATAGCATGCATTGCACAAGGGACCAAACATTCCATCGTACATCTTCTTGTCAAACACTTTTGACCTTTGAATATTCAAGTAATTCGAGTTGAATTTTGTCTCAAAGTATCTCCAAGTCACAGAATCGTTGGCAGCACAATTTTTATTTATGCAAAGGAGATCATGGTTGTCAGGAAGCTTAGTGCTTGGTATGGTATGTATCTTCTTACTGTCCAAGTCCTCGAGATCTGGAAGAGATTGAAATGTGTTATTCTCAGTTGCAATGATGGTGGTCGTTGTCGTGTCAGACTTTGAGAGTGTGGTGGATTGCCCCTGCTTGTAAGTTTGCATGGGAAGATAAGGAGAGGATACACCATCTTTAAGATTGTAATCCGCATCTTCCTCTTCCTCTTCTTCCTCGTCAATTGCATGTGTATTCTCATTGTAATCGGTGTCATCTGTGGATTCAGAACCGTTTACAGGCGATGAAGACATTATGGGCAAGCTAGTCATCATGGAACGCGTACGCATTGCACGATGAGGATAAGAACCATCAACAGGGGTCAGGACCGATGGCGTCAAGGGAACATTTGACCGTCTCCTTTTGCGGCTCGGCTTATCTATTATCTTAGCCAGTAGAAAGGGAGCCAGATTGAATCGTTCCTGGATGCTTTTACTATCATATTTGGGGGCTGCATTCAATTTGTCCGCGTAGATAATGCTCGATATTTGCTGGTTTGGAGGATGGTAGAATATGGGAAGAGATTTGGTTCGTGTTGCCTTCAATGCAGCAGACGACGACGTGTTTGGTGGAGGTTGTTTTCTTTTGCGACTATGCGATTGGTTGGGCACCCTAGAACGCTCGCTTTCTTGATCTTTTTGTTCGGGTTCCTCCTTATTTTTCTCGATCACATGTAGCTTTAGACGGATTTCTAATGTCAATGAGGATGCATTTGCTTTGTCGCCAAATAAAAATGATGCAGAAAGATTTTGGCACACCCGTCCAGGAATTAGGTATGGTTTTGCCAGGGATAATAAAGTTGATAGTTCCCCATTTGCCACAAATGGCTCATCGGGTTGCTCGGTAATATCCTTGTAATAGACAGCGTAATCCTCTGTGTCAAGTTTGAAATTCTCTGGTGAACTTTTGAGAATTTGCGTGACACAATTCTTCAAGTCGAACGCACCAAGGGTGAGAAACTCGTTTTCGCTTTCGGCCATAGACAACGGTATCTGGGCAACCTTGACCGAGTATTGAGTCTTGGAGCGAGAGAGGAAGACTGTCGGGCTGTTGTCAAAAGAATACAAAACTTTGACCTGCATTCGTCTGTAAACCTGATCGTCGGAGCTCATGATAAGATAAAAGATGATGTAAAAACAATAAAGGGAGAATTCTTTGCCAATAGCAAAAGGGGTGGTAAAGTCAATGTAGCCACAGAAGAGCCCCAGTTCTTGTGGGTGGGGATGGGGTCACGAGTAAAAGAAAGCGGGAAGGCGAGAAAATAAACAAGCAAATTCTCACTATTGCGCAGAAATACTTTAAAGGAAATGACCTCAGTAAACGCTAGGGATCTGCGAAGCATTAACACTACGCAGGTTGCTCAATGAAAAGTGATCGGTCTACATGAACCACAAGCATATAATTGCCAGTCACATAAACAACGCGACGCGCGATGTGCGAATTCGCGCTTCAAATTCTGACGCGCCTCGCGAGATCTCTTTTGAAACAGTCTGGTTTACGAGAGAAGTTTTGTTCCATTATGAAAGGTTTTTCTTACTATCAGTTGTATTCGCCTACGGTAGAACTAAATGTTCGTCAATAGTTTTGGAGCGGGTAGCATGGTGCAGCTTTTGTAGTTCCATCTCCTTGCAGCATGTAAGCCGCGCCGAATTAATATTCTTTGCGCATTACACTTGCATTCTTTTTCATACAAGACTAAGCAAAGTGCTGGCTCAGACGTGTCGCGTCACTAGGAAGAAATGCCACGAAGTACTGATCGAGGGTTGTGTACTGTTTCAAATAAGGGGCAACTTGGGTCTAATTTAAATGCATTCTTATGCTTCTATATACAAATACTCACAATAACCCAACAAGTCTTTTGATTTCGGTGAGATTCTTGTGCGCAAGCTCACTCGCCGCTTGGGTGCCTTTGTCACAAATTTCGCTCAAGAATGCTTTATCGTTGGTTAACTGTTCGTATGTGGTTCTCTTGTCCTTGAACTCTTCCACAATGACCTCAGTGACGTAGTCCTTCAATTGTTTGTGGTTTGATATCCATGCCATGTCTTTCACAGTCTGCTCAGCAGACTGGTTGAAGATCCCGGCAACAATGTTTATAAGGTTTGAAACTCCGGGCCTATTTACTGGATCGTAAGTAAGTGGGCCTTGTACCGAATCAGTGACCGCCTTGCGCATCTTACGGGTGATGGTATCTGCGTCATCTACCATATAGATGGCTGAATTCTGGTCCTTATCTGACTTCGACATTTTTTTTTCGGGATTTCTCAAAGAAAGAATTTTCTTTGTGGGTGTCAAAATCGTCTTGGGTAACGTGAAGAAATTTCCATATGTGTGATTGAACGTGGATGCTATGCCTCTGCACAACTCCAAATGCTGACTCTGGTCATCACCAACAGGAACATGTGTAGAATTATAGAGCAACACATCCGCTGCTTGTAGAACAGGGTACAACAAAACTCCCGCCTTGGTCTTTCCCATAATTTGCTCACTGTAAATGTCCAGCTTATCCTCTACATGCGCCTTCAGTTTCCATTGGGTCATTCGGTTTAAGCTACCCATACTTGTCAAACATGTAAGGATCCAGTACAACTCTGAGTGTCCACTCACGCTGGATTGATGGAAAAGAATACATCTCTCCGGGTCAACGCCAGCACTTATAAGACTGGCAATGGTATTGAGTCTGTTTTCCGATAGCTCTTTGGCCCCAAGTAATTGTGTAAGTGAGTGCAAATCTGCTGTTCCAAAAATACATTGGACGTCCTCGGGCGCTTTTTCGGTGATCGTTTTCCAGTTTCGAACCGCACCCAAGTAGTTACCGAGGTGGATCCTACCCGTTGGTTGAATTAAAGAAAAAATCCTTGCTCCACTTTCGAAGTTAGGGATTTTATCAACCGTAGCCACGGTACTTGCGGCCCTAACAGCTCGTAGAACTTTGCTGGCTTTCAGCATTGAAATGAAAACTGAACCACTAACAAATTTTGTGCGTATCTCGCGATCTCACGACCTACATACATATACTATTGGATAGAATTTGGCTCAAGAGTATTGGGTTGCATTAAAAAGAATAAAAAATATGTGTGGTTCTACCTATCATACAATTGCTGTACCAGCACGTCAGTTAGTAAGTTTCAAAGTATATCGTAACTGGCTCGATTAAGACTCCTTGGACCCCTCAACTATGAAGCCACCGCTTGTGTTATTGATGTTGATGCCGTAGTTCGTGAGTCTCTTTTCAAGCTTTTGCCTTTGTAAATTTCTCCATCTTTCTAATTTAGAATACTCATGAATTTTGAACCCGAATACTCTAGGAACGTATGTCTCTCTGTTGTGAACTGGAATAGCTTGAGGAAAGTTTTGGAAGAACATTGCTGGAAATGAGGTACCAAAGTACGCTCCATCCACAACAGCATGCCTGCCTGACTTTGGGTTATACAAGTCCTCGCATTTAGCACAATATAGTTTGACAGAGTTGATTCGAGGCTGATCACTCAAACCCACTGGTAGCAATGGATGTAACTGGCAATGGACTCTAGGGCAGTAACCAAAATCCCCATTCTTGTACTTTTCGAACATTTTACTCAAGCCCTTGTGTGTCAAGATGTATCTAGCATGAATCAATCCGTATAATATACGGGCATTATGCTCTAATGCAATGCGGTGTTCTTCTGCCTGCAGCTCGATATCAACCATATCTGTTATGATGTCCACCAACGTGGCCATTTTGCTAACCTCCTGGTTCAAACCAGTCAAGTTAAAGCGGTCTCGAATATAGTCATCATCTATGTCGCAAAAATATTCATTCCCCTTTATGCCAAGAAACAAATCGATCCAGTATTCAGAGAAATCTGAGCTTGTGTCAGTGAACTGCTCGTTCTCCTCTTCGTGACGTGCATTCGACATGCCTGTGGTGGTATTTTGATGTATGAAGTAGGTAAGGGTGAGTAAGCTAGCTTTTTTAAATTTTGGCTCATTACTCCCCAGCTTGTATGGAGGATTACAACATGTATGTTTCACATTCTGATAGAGACTTTCGTAATATTCTTAATTTAATGCTTTACCTATAGTTTCTAATGCTTCTTGTCTAGAATTTTAATTGATTTCTCTTTCATTGGAATATTTGTTGTGATACTTTTAATTTTTGATGATGAATATGAGATTAACACATAATATGTCACCTTTAAGCGAAAATTGAAAACATAGAGGATCAATACAGCCTCACACGAAACAAAAAATAAAAGCAGAAAATTCCAACGAGATGGTGTAATACTTCATTCCATAGTTTTTCCCCTGTCGCTTTTTTAATGTAGGAAACGAATGAATCCTATTTCCCAAAGAAAATGCATTGTACATCTTGACTTTCTAAGAATAACGAGAAAAGTTCATCCCTTTCTAAAAACCGTACAGTAATCACATTATTGATTCTTATTTTTCTACTTTACTATCTTTCTTAATGATTGAATTTTCGGTTCCTTCATAGTCTTGGTGTATCGAGTTTTTTGTTCTTTCATCCTAGGTGCAGTTCTCTACTGATCCTACGAGACTAACAACGTTGGTCCTTTCGAAGTGAATACTAACCCCAACTATGAAACTCGAGGTTCTTCCTCAAAAGTTACACGGAGGTGAAATATCTTCAATTGACATTAATTCAACCAACAAAATAGTGGCTACTGGTGGTAAGGACAACATAATCGCTTTATGGAATCTTGAAAGCCTAATCAACGCTGATGTTGCCGAAAAAAACCACGCTTTGCAGCTATCACCAGAAAAGACCATAGAAATACACAAAAGTCCAGTGACATGCGCAAGATGGTCCCCAAAAGAGAACCACGTTTTGATATCAGGCGACCGAACAGGTCATATCTACATCTCCGATACCTCAAATGGAACCTCTATCCTTGTTTACCCTTGGCCATCAATCGAAGATGAGGCCAAACTGATTATTGACGGATCGTGGTCTAAAGATGGTAGACTCTTTGCATGGAGTACTAGTGACTGCAAAGTTCATATCTACGATACCGTCAAAAGAACTTATCAAGTGCTTCTGAATGAAGTGAAGGATGAGAAAACTTCCATCCAGCGAAGCATTGCATTTGATCCTTCGAATACGCTTCTAGTGACGATTGGTGATGACACTTTGGTGCACATTTATCAGTATCACTACGTTGAGGATAATTACCAATTTAAGGTTCTATGCAAAATCTCCAAATTGATGAACAACAATGCAACAGATGTGCAAGGCCTTAACCATAGAAAAATATCCTGGTCATGCGATGGTGAATTCTTTTCTGTACCGAATGCCAGCAAACAACAAGCAGCATTGATATCACTTCTTTCTAAATCCCAAGATTGGGAGAACAAACTTAGCTTAGTGGGACATGACATGGAATGTGATGTCGTCCAGTTTGCTCCTCATGTCTACCAGTCGGAACCAGAAGTTGCTGCCCTAGATACTGATAGGCATAACATTTATCATGTGATAGCCTCTGCCGGTTTAGACCGAACGCTAGTCTTGTGGAATACCTCAAAAGAATCGCCCGTTTTAGTCTTACGAGATATCACAGAGAAACCTATTGCAGACTTATGCTGGGATACGACGGGAGAGCAGTTACTTTTCGTAACAATGGATGGCCACCTTGGAGTTGTGAGTTTCGAGAGAGGAGAACTAGGACACACTATTGCTTCAGATCTTCTTACTAAGCTTAAAGAATCACAGGATAAGCACTCAAAGCCTTTTTCGTGCAAGAGTGATGTGGAAGCTAGCAACTCAAAGAAAACTAAGCATCTAACTGATCTTATTGAACAAAGCAAAGCTACTAATGTGTTGGAAGCATTCAAGAAACCGAAAGTAACAGAGGACATAGAAGCGGAAGAGAGAAAGCCAGAAGAGCCGACTGTTGATGATATATTCCCATCAAAACTTGCTGGGGACATCATCCCCACAGTTATAACTGCGAGTAGGGCGGACAACACAGATGACGTCGATATGCTTCAATCTGCAATGAGGGAGCGGGAGCAACCACCAAATGTATCTCAAAGCCGAGCAAAGGGAAATGCGGTGGCGGTGAAAGAAATCACCACATCGCTGCAGAGGGTATCCATCAAAAATGGAAAAAAGCGCATCCAACCTGTTCTCATGAGCAACGGACAAAAGACATCTACATCTATGAACGATGCGAGCGCTTCACTACAAAATCATTCTCAAACATCTATGGGATTAAAAACAGGCAAAACTCTAATGGAATTTGATAAGCCATCGTATTCAGTAACCGAAGAGGCACAGAAGGAAAACAAGAAACACAAAGTGCTTGATGAAAGTGGAAGTACAAAAAAAGCCAAAAGAAACTTGATTCCGATTAAGTTTGTTGGATCCGTTGTGCTCAACCCAAGTACCACGTTCGCTAAAGTCAGATTATCCGCACCCAAGATCAGAATGGTTTTCGGATTAACCTCAAGAGAATCAGCTGACATATACCTTGACATAAAGAATGGGCAAGGTAATGAAACAGCACCTTCAAGAGTGACCTGCTTTAAAAGGGAGCTGCAAATTTGGACTGACTTCATTCCAAAGTACATACAATTGGCTTCAGAGGGAAGCAATTTCTGGGCCATTTCTACCGCTGATGGGCAAATCTTAACATATTCACGTGCATCCGGTAAGAGACTTCTCCCGCCTTTAATAATGGGTGCGCCATTATCTTTCTTAGAAAGTCATGGGAAATATTTGATGGCTGTCACTACCATAGCAGAGGTATTCGTTTGGGATATGGAACAAAAAAAAATGCACATGAGCTCTCCTCTGTCTCTCGCGAGCCTATTGGATCTTAACAACAAGTTTGAAGAAGATACAATAAGCAAGTCAGAGAATGTTACCATGTGTTCAATAACATCGAAGGGAATGCCTCTTGTGACACTTTCGAATGGAGCAGGATACCTTTATAATATTGACATGGGTGTGTGGAATACTATTTCGGAGGCGTGGTGGGCATTTGGATCACACTACTGGGACTCAATTTCAGATGATAAAACATCGATTGAGCCCCAAAGTTCAGAATTATTGGGCCGCGAAGCTAAATCGTCATTGATTGGACTCATGGAGCACAAAACGAATGAAGAGATACTAAGAAAAAGTCGTGTGGGAAGAGGCAAGTACTTCAACAAAATATCCAAAAATATGATTATGAAAGAAGGATATGAGAATTTAGAGAACACTGTATCTTTATCTCATCTAGAGAACCGCATCTTGTGTTGTGAAATTTTGGGTGAAGACAAAGATTTCCACGATTTTTTAATAATTTATGTCAAGCGAATTTGCGAGCTTGGGCTTAAGGCAAAACTATTTGAGATTTGTGAGCAGCTTCTTGCGAGTGACAATCTACAACAGCACAAAATATGCGGTTATGACAAGCAGGAATTGTTGAAAGAAATAATACTTTCGTGCGCGGAATATAGAGATTCCCAAAGAATTTTGGTTCATTTTAGCAAAATATTGGGGGTTATAGATAGCGATTACTAGGTTAATCAATTATATTTGGTGCTCTGGATTCTCAGTTGCAACTAACGGTAGGAGGACGAACGATCGTGGGATCTTTTTAAATGTGCAGGTTTTATCCAAATACGTTGATTACCGATTATCCATTCAACTACTAATTCTATTGGACATTATAATGGTTGAACTCTTAAAATCCATACATGCACATACCGATAAGGCGTGGTCCGTGAACGCCCATCAGTCGTTGCCATTGTTGGCCACTGCTTCTACAGACAAGACCAGTAAAATATTCAAGTTATCCCAAGAACAAGGCTTCCCCATTATATCCAGTTTAGAGGACACGCACAAGAGATCCATACGTACTGCGAGTTTCAAACCTCCCTTAAGTTCTAATGAGAGTGATTTTGTTGATTTGCCAGCATTAGCTACAGGTTCATTCGATTCTACTATCTCCGTTTGGGGAGTGGATGAACCAGAGGAATTGTTGGATGACGAACCCGATTACCTCGAGAGCGAAGAAGCTAAAATGGCAAGAAAACAGAGAGACATTGAACTCATTGTCAGTCCTAGTAATGAGTGGAATTTGATGGCATTAATCGAGGGACATGAAAACGAGGTGAAGGCTGTTGCTTGGAACCGTGGCGGAAATTTTTTAGCTTCATGTTCTAGAGACAAGACAATCTGGATATGGGAAACAGATCCGGAGACTTTAGAAGAATTTGAATGTATTTCTGTTCTCAGTGATCATGAGCATGACATTAAGCACATCGTTTGGCATCCTATTATCAATTTACTTGCATCTTCTTCATATGATGATACCGTGCGGTTGTACAAACAGGATGAGGATGACGATGAATGGTCTTGCGTTGGGATTTTGAATGGGCATGAGGGTACGGTGTGGTGTTCAGCTTTTGAAACACCTCAAAAGACAGAGGGTGCTTTGGAGAAAATCCGACTTGCTTCTGCTTCCGATGATATGTCTGTCAGAATTTGGGTATCTAAGTCCACCCTGTCGGAAGAAACAGGCGAAAAAGGTAATGCAATTCCAAGCTCTATAAAACATCACAGCAGTGAAATGCAATGGGGACTTGAAAGTGTTCTTCCACAAGTGCATAAATATCCTGTCTACTCTGTCGCTTGGTCTCCAAAAAGTGGCAAGATCGCTAGCACAGGAGCCGATGGTCAAATTGTTGTATACAAAGAAGTGGAAAGAAAGTGGGAAGTAGAGAGCATCAAAACGGCGGCTCATGGTGTCTACGAAATCAACTGCGTCACCTGGTGCACTTTAACAAATGACCGCGAAGCTTTGGTGACTGCCGGTGATGATGGATACATTAATATTTGGGAAGCATAAAGCGAAGAAAATCGATTCAAAATATAAGACCTATAAGAATAACGGAGCCGAATACGCCAAGCAAAATAAAGAGACAACAAAGCATTCTTCCTCCAGCGCGTTTCTGATACCTCTCTGCCTTGCGCAACTCGCGAGATGCCCCCTGTGCATCTGTACTGTAGCTGAGGATGTTGTCTTCTATATTATCAATCTGAAATTGCTGCTCCTGGACAATACCCTGCAAATTCTGAAATATCTCATTGATCTCTTGCGTATCTTGTGCGATCTGATGTATCTCTCGCTCTCTTTCTTCGATGAGCAAAGTCTGCTGCTCTAATTCTTCAGCATTTATAGGTTCGTATGTGATAGAGATTTGCTGCTGCTGTTGATGCCCATTCTCTTGTCCATCCTCTTCTTCTGTGGGAGAAGTTCGAGAGGTGGTACTGTCAACATTCTCTCGTTGTAGTGCAGAAAACTGTCTTTGGCACTGCTGAAATTGATGCAAACTTGATTTTATGAGATTGAGAGAGATGGCCTCCTTTTGCCTCAAGTATTTTATGGTATCTTCATCCTCATGGTTACGCTCACATTCTTTAAGATAGTCATTTAAGCCTTGAGTGTTGGTGCTAACATTCTTGAAAGAATCCGTGCACTTCGAAGTGACTTCAGATATCTTTTTTGATAGCTTTGCCGCTTTCTGCTGCAGCTCGAAGTCTGTACTTCTCACGATCTTCTCATATTGTGACAAGAGATTTTTAATGGAAACTAGTTGATTATTGTTGATGTTATAAAGAAGATTGTCTATCGTTTGGGACATGGATTCAAACTCAGGGAAATCCTTGTAATGGGAAGACACATCCTCTGCATTTTCTAAGTCTTTTGAAAAAGCATTGTTGAACGACATTAATGTTACAATTGTCTGAGACCTACGTAATTAAGGATGTCTATCAAAGGTCACGGAGCACTCGCACGTGACAATTTCTACGCCTTTCTCCAACTCATTACTTTCTTCTCATTTTTCTATAAACTAGTCTATAGTCTCGACACGGGTAGTCAGTCCTCTTCTTCGTCGAATTTGGCGAGACAGTCAAGAGCAGCCATACAACCAGTACCTGCAGAGGTGATGGCTTGTCTGTACTTCTTGTCTTGAACATCACCAGCGGCGAAAACGAATGGGATAGATGTTTGGGCAGTGCCCGGGACAGTTTTGATGTAACCCTGCTCGTCGGTTTCAAGTTGAGAAGCAAACACCTGAGTGGCAGGGATGTGTCCAATAGCGTAGAACAAGCCATTGACTTGGAGAGTAGAGGTTTCTTTAGTTTTGTTGTTGATAATGTCAAGACTGTTCATCAACTTGCCATCACCCTTGGCCTCAGTGGCAGAAGTGTTCCACAAAATCTCAATCTTTTCATGGTTCATGGCTCTCTTTTGCATGATTGGGGATGCTCTCAAAACGTCTCTTCTCACAAGCAAGAAAACCTTCGACGCATACTTAGTCAAGAACAAAGCCTCCTCACATGCAGAGTCACCGCCACCAATAACAGCCAAAGGCTTGTTTCTGAAAATAGGCACAGCACCGTCGCAGACAGCACAAGCAGAAATACCTTGTTGCCAGTAGGTGTCTTCACCTGGAATGTGCATTCTCTTGGCCGAGGCACCGGTTGCAAGAATGACAGCATCTGTAGTAATAGGCTCGGCATCCTCGTTCCACTCAGTCCACAACTTGAATGGTCGCTTGCTAAAATCCACCTTGGAAATGGTTTCAGTGATGATTTCGGTACCGAATCTTTCACTTTGCTTTCTCATGTTTTCCATCAACCCCGTACCAGAAATTCCATCAGGAAAACCTGGGAAGTTTTCGATGTCTGTAGTAGTGGTCAACTGACCTCCAGCGGCAATTCCGTTTGCCAACATACCTTCATACATAGTTGGTTTGACTTCAGCACGCGCCAAGTAGATGGCAGCGGTGTGAGCCGCAGGGCCAGAACCAATAATTGTGACTTTGTAGTGAACCATTTTTTTTGATATTTTGAATAAGGAGGTGGTAAAGTTTGTACTTATGCCAAATAGCATAAAAGGAGTTTTCTAGGGCTGCCGACCGCGGAAATATATACTTTGGATATGGTCTAGCCGCAGTCCTCTTGACAAATAGAATTACTGCACATAGATCCAGAAGGAAAGATACGCCGTTAGCTTTGTAATTACGTTTTGTCATCCTGAGGTCCAGCTTTACCACCTTCGGGATGATCGGACTGCTTACAGAGAAAACGTTTAAAGTAGCCATATCAATATATGTCTCCGTACAATAGCTTGCGTAGTAGGTGTCTATTTCTTCAGTCTGATAGGCGCAGTGGGTATCAATTCTTTCCTACGTGCTCGCTCCAGTAAGCACATGCAATCAAAGCATAGCTCTACTATCAAAAATGATACTCACTCGCAAAAACCTAAGAGCATAAATAGCATTAGTACTATACTAACGAGAAGATACATCGTGCCGTGCTAGCTTAACACGAAATCATTAATTACCTTCGAGTGCTGGTACTTTGGGTTGAGCAAGACATTGGACAAAAACCATTGAATGCCTTTTCTTCTGTTTTCGAGCCACAGGCCCAGTTGCCATAACCTCGCCATGCTAAATGAATCCTTACGCGGCATTTCTGGGATATCGTCATCGGGGAACTCCTTCACCATCTTCTCTCTAAATGCGTAAATATCACTATATCTCTTGTAGAGGAAAATCAGGGAATGAGACGCTTCATCAACCACTATTCGGATAGGCCACACCATGTACAGCCCAGAGGAGTCCCCCAGAACAAGATGCGATTCACCAACAAGAACATCAGTGATGTGAGAGTTTGTACCAAAGTGGGTATGGCCGATAGCTCCATCGGTCAATTGAATGGGTATGGGAGCAACCAAACTTAGTTCGGATGCATTCTGTGTTGGTCTAGGCATGCTAGTTTGATCCCAAAACCTTGGTTTTATAACGCATTAACAACCGTGCTTTGTGAGCGGTGAGTAGGTGCTGGTTCTAAGCCGGTGATGATCCTTATTGTGCTTCCTGCACCATCTAATCTTCATCGCACTGGGTTTAGCAAGAGAAACTGCAATCTACGCCAGAAAAAATGGACTCCATCGCGAGAAAATATCCTTACTGGAAACGTGTCCTTCATAAGTATCAAGCCAGAAGGGACATTCCCTTCCGTAAGAAGTTTTTCGTGGGATATGACCTCCATGGTAACACATATTGGGAATTCACTATTGATGGCAATATGCAACGCTTACGACGCAAACTAGAACCATACGAGGAGAAGTTTTTCAAAGCTGATTATTTTGACACAGTCCCACCACAATGGCTTCAATGGCTCAGAAGGACGAGGGAACAAGCGCCTACATTACAGGAGTTAATGAACGAGCAGATGAGGCAGCAGAACATCAAGATTTTGGCCCAGCACGCAGAAGCAAAATGGTACAATGAAAAGCAAAGGCTTGAAAACGAGAACCAATTAAAGCTACAGGCTGAGTTGGAGAAGGTAGAGAAGGAAAATAAGGAGTTTGAGGAACGTCAAAGGAAAATGAAAGATGCGGAAAAGACCACAGAATCAGACCCATGGGCGCTGGCTAAGGAAAAATCCAACCCTATAGAGTCTGCATCCATCAAACCAAGAAGATAATTTATTTGTATATAGTTCACGAACAATCAATTCATTCGTATGCACTTTTAACAATCTATTAAATGTACAAAGACCTCGCGGGCAATGGGAGCTCTTACAAAGCCTTCACTAATAATTGCGCACCTTTGTTGTCCTTATCCTTAACCATGTCACTCTTGAGTTTTTTCAAGTTTTTAGAAAGACTCTTCGCCTTTGAGGCATCCAGAATACTTAAAACTTCGAAAATTGCAAGAACAACGAAAGCACCTTGACCAGAAACCCAGTTTTTGAGAACACCATCTTCCATCAATGTGTCTGCACACTTCCGAGCAAAATCCGTACCAACACTTGGAATCTCCTTTCCCTCAACGAACACTAACTTCTTTGATTCATTGTCCCACTTGAACTCATTTCCTTGAATCAAGGCTTTCAATGACCTGGAAACGAAAGGAGTTTTATTAAGTAAGTGGTAATCTTCTAAAATGTCACCTTTAAATGTAAGATCGAAGAATGCACTAACAAGTTGAGGTCTCAATTCGTTGTTGATTTCGTCATCTTCAGATGGGGTAAGGGTGAGCTCAGTGACAAACTGCGCCGCAATATTCACTGACAAAAGTTTGGTGAAAGTTGGATTATTTTCAGGATCAATAGTACTTAAAATGGATCTGAAGATTAAAGGCAACGCCTTACTTTGTAATTCAGACTTTCTTTGGTCTTGTGGCTTCTTAGAGGTCTTTGCATACGCCAATTGCTCATACTTGGCAAAGTCTTCCTTATTCTTGGGAGCAAAGTACTTTCCGTCCAAACCCTTGAGTAAATACAACAAAGGTCTGCGAGAGAATTTCTCTCGAATCAATTCTGGCAAGAGATCTGGGGTGAATAACTCGGTACTAAAGGATTTATGGAGTAAAACTGTGTCGTCAACAGTCATGAACAAAGTAATCAAGACAGAGTTACCATACTCGTTCTTGATCAACTCTTTACCATGCGCCTTCAATGACTTGATGATGCTTTTTCTTTCCTTTGCATTAGCTAATGCAATAAGTGTACAAGCAACTTCGGAACCCTCTTGAGTGTGAACCAATTCAGCAAATTGGTCAGCCAATAACTCAATGAGTTCTCTGATTTGACTGTCGTTCTTTTCGGTGTCATCAACCAAGATAGAAACATACTCCTTAATCGCAGCATGCAAGATTTGGAAACCTGTAGATCCTTTAGCCACAGAAGCTGTGATCGTGCCACTCAAATTAGCGATTATTAATTGCCTCTTTTCTGCCGACTCATTAACAATGTCCAAAACGGTCTTTCCCTTACCTGAATCTTTGAAGACAGCATACTCTGCTCCCCAAAACTCTCTAATCATTTGTTGCTTTTGTTCTGCGGTCGAATACAAAACAAACAAATCTTCAACGACGTAAGCACCTTCCTTGTGTCTCATAAGCTTCCGTAACTTGCCGTGGAGCTCATTAACTATGAGTGCACGAGAGTCTTTCGATCCGTAATGCAAAAGTTTGACTAACAAGTACTTGCCGTAAGAAGAAGTAGCCAACTTGTAGTAGTTACCCTTCAAGGATTGAACGATCAAATCTCTTCTTTCCTTGGATGAATACTTGACCAAAGTTTGGACAACACGAGAAGCATCATGCTTCAAAACCAAGTCGTAAATAACGTCCTTGGACAATTCCCAAATCTCATCACATAACTTGTCTCTTACTTGCTTAGGAGGAGCAGGCTTTTTGACTCTCAATTTCTCCCATAAAGACTTGATTCTCTCTACCTCTGCGCCAGACTTCCTTTTCATCTTACGTTCCGCAAGCAACTTTCTTTGCTCTGCGTGTTGTTCAGCAGAAGTTTTCTTATTTGGGTCAGCAGCAGACTCGCCGTCCTTTTCCTCCATTGATTCTTCATCAGAGCTGTCATCACTCTTTTCAGATATGTCCAATTCATCTTCTTCTTCTTCCTCCTCCTCATCAAGCTTATCAAGTTCGTCTTCAGAAGAATCAGAAATATCACTTGATAAGTCAGAGCCTTCCTCAGCCGATTCATAGATAGTCACGTCATTTTCAGATGCACTGTCACTTTCTGGAAGTGGTTGAGGGGTTGTCTTAGCCTTTTTGAAGCTCTTACTCTTCTCCAGTTTGGAGGCAGAACGTTTTGTACCTTTGACCATCGTGGATGTAGAGATAAATTTACCCACAAACACCAAAAAAGAATTCAGTGCGATGAGGTCACGTGCGCACATCGATGGTTTGTGAACCAATCTAATCAACATGTGTGCTAGCAATCGAAAACTTGGGTAGAAAGAAGTAAAAATATCAAACTCACATTGATTACAAGAAAGAAGTAACTGATGAACCTGCTTCATAGTCTGTAAGATGTTTTAACAACTTATACCCCATCTAATGAATAGAATATTGAAACTAGAGCGACAAGTGAGGAGAAATGAAGATGGAAATCATAAAGGGCTTCCAATAACTATCCTTATTCAATTAGAAATCAATGTTCGTAATATATTAGCAGCTTACGCAATTGTTCGGTTCCTAAAACTGTAGTACCCCAGACATCCGTGCACCATTTTCGGAGTTGCATTAGTCATTCTTGAGCTTTGTGAATACATTAATTGCTTCATGATGTTACGCTCAACCACAGGAGCTACGCTCTTCAAGGCTGCTTCTTTGCATGCCACTAAACCAACCATGTTTGCTCGTTTCAATTCCACCCAATCTTTGGTATCGGAGGTCAGAGATTTACCGCAATTAACAAGCATTATCAACTCTAAGGATAAACTTTCTGTTGTTGATTTCTATGCCACCTGGTGTGGTCCATGTAAGGCTATTGCTCCTATATTTGAGACATTGGCCCAAAGAATTCCCGAAGTGCAGTTTGCAAGAGTCGATGTAGATCGTGCCACGGATGTTGCTGCTGAATATGGCATTACTGCCATGCCTACAATTTTGTTTTTCCAAGATGGATTGAAAGTTGACACTATTGTCGGTGCAAATGTTCCAAAACTAGCAAAGTTAATCCAAGATTATTCCGGTGTGGATATCAAACTGAGATAGACAGTTTGCCAATCTTAAATATTCGCTTTACAAGAAATAAATAACCTATATGAGGACATTTTCTTTTCGTTTTACACCATGATTCACTCTTATTCCTCTCTGCTGTTGTAGATGTCGTTATCTAATCTCCTCAACGTCACATGGTAGTTAACGTGAACGTGCCTGCACTACGAAACTTCACAAATTCATGTGAGGGCCCATTGGTCTTATGAGCATGTGCTTCGTAATGTTTATATGGTGTAGAGGTACATGCTGACAATTCTTAATACCCATTGTCATGAATTAAACACCAATAGAACACATTACTTCGATTTAGCCTGTCAAAAATTAAGAAGGATAGAGAAAAATCTTGTCTCCACCCGCGCACCACTACAATATGGATTCAATGACGTATTATTCATTCCAGAGATTTTTAAATACACATGATTATTGGGCGAAACATACCGTGTAGAATGCGGCAAACATGTAATCTCAAAAGAATAGAGAAATTATTCATTAGTAGACCATTGGAAACTCACTTGTATCGTACATATAATGATAGCCAATGGCCTGCATATACTATCCTGCCAACACAAGTGGCGATCTTCTTAGTAGTGCTCACTTGCTTCAGCTTCATAAGAAACAGATTAACAATGGTATGTTTTTTTCCACATAAAAGGGACGTTATAGAAATATATACTAACTTTCAAAGGGTCAGGGTGCTTCGGGAATGCCCGGAAGTGGAGACTTCGGTAAGAAGAAAGATGATAAGAAAAAAGAGAAACCAAAGTATGAACCCCCGGTGGAATCCAACTTCGGCAAGAAAAGAAGAAAAGGTCCAGACACTGCTGTGAAATTGCCAAGCGTATATCCAACTACACGTTGCAAATTGAAGCTATTGAAGTTGGAAAGAATCAAGGATCACTTATTGTTGGAAGAAGAATTCATCTCGAACCAAGAGGCTTTTCAACCAACTGAAGCAAAGCAAGCAGAAGAGAGAGAGAAAGTGGATGAGTTGAGAGGCTACCCTATGTCTATCGGCACATTAGAAGAAATCATTGACGATGACCATGGTATTGTGTCCACCACAGCAGGTTCTGAGTACTATGTCTCGATAATGTCATTTGTTGACAAAGGGTTGTTGGAGCCAGGTTGCTCCGTTCTTTTGCACCATAAGTCGGTGGCTATTGTTGGTGTCCTACAAGATGACGCCGACCCAATGGTGTCGGTGATGAAATTAGACAAATCCCCAACAGAATCGTATGCGGACATTGGTGGTTTGGAATCACAAATTCAAGAAATTAAAGAGTCTGTGGAATTGCCATTAATTCATCCAGAGTTGTACGAAGAAATGGGAATCAAACCACCAAAGGGTGTTATATTGTATGGTGCCCCAGGTACAGGTAAGACTTTGTTAGCCAAAGCTGTCGCTAATCAGACAAGCGCCACCTTTTTGAGAATCGTGGGGTCTGAATTGATTCAGAAATATCTCGGTGATGGGCCTAGATTATGCAGACAGATTTTTCAAATTGCAGGTGAGTTAGCTCCTTCAATTGTGTTTATTGACGAAATCGATGCTATTGGAACGAAAAGATATGACTCTACGTCGGGTGGTGAGAGAGAAATCCAGAGAACCATGTTAGAATTGTTGAACCAGTTGGATGGTTTTGACGATAGAGGTGATATCAAAGTGATCATGGCCACGAATAAAATTGAATCTTTGGACCCAGCGTTGATTAGACCGGGCCGAATTGACCGAAAAATTTTGTTTGAAAACCCTGATTCGAACACAAAAAAGAAGATTTTGTCCATTCACACCTCCAAGATGAACTTAGCTAGCGATGTGAACTTAGATGAATTAGTCACTTCGAAAGATGATTTGTCAGGAGCAGATATCAAGGCATTATGTACAGAAGCAGGTTTGTTGGCATTGAGAGAACGAAGAATGCAAGTGAAGGCCGAAGACTTCAAAACGGCAAAAGAAAGGGTTCTCAAGAACAAGGTGGAGGAGAACCTTGAGGGATTATACTTGTAACTGTATACTTTTTTAATATAAGAAGTTGAAATAATCATAAATAGTGTTCTTTTAATCATCTATCGTTGCTCTAAATTATATGATTGACTAATGCGGACGAACTTATTAATCAACGAGTTTGTGAGCTGCAATTGAAGTCTTAGGGAACCAGCAGGCAGTCAAGATTCTACTGATAAACACACCTTATGGAAACCAACAATATATTTTTGCCTGAAGAAGCTATATAATTACTTAGTCATCTCTGCTTTGCAAGAAACGGAGAACAAACAAGAAGAGATTGATGATATCGAGGTATAACGTCACAGAAGCGACAATTTCGTCATCTAAAGTGGCAGTCTTCATAATTATTTGTGTATCAACGACAACATAGCCAGAAAACACAATGGCGCCGATTCCTGAGTAGACCATCGCAACGCCTTTTGTCTCGATAGGGAAAAACATCAGTATAAATCCCCATGCAATAAGAGCCCACAATGCCATTCCTAAAACACCTTGCCAGCTTGTGAAATCATACTTGGTTTGGAAGGCAAATAGGGTGAGCCCCATAAAAATGGCGAATGTAATTAGAAGAGCCTGCGATAAAATACCAGACTCAACAAAAGAACAGGCGAGACCTAGACCGTAGGCTTCACATACAGTGAAACCTGTCAACAAGATAAGGTTGGTGGGATAGGAACGAGCTTTCCAGTAGGTAGCAATCATGAAACCGAAAACACCCACAATCGAAACAATGTACAACCACATGTTGTTCATACACCAATTCTGAATAGCAGAGTTCAGGCGAATCACATACCCGACAATCACAGTCAAAAGTACCTGAATCGAGAGAAGCGCATACACTTTTCGGAGAAACATCTGTCTAATAGGCAATTCGCAAGAAGCGACATTGGCAGAGTATTTGAAATCATCAGGAATGTTGTCTCCACTAGTTCTGGGAGCATCAGTTTCACCGTAAGCTGGAGGGCTTTGTGGGATTTGTGTGTAAGACATTATGTGGCAAGGAACAAAGCAAGGGCTGGGTCATGCGGAATATATATGTAGAGATATATATATACAGTCCCACATGCACATCCTGAGAAAGACCCTTGTCTCAGATAGAGAAGCGCTGGAATTGTGAACGATCACATGTATCTCACTCTTTTGAAGACATATACTGATCGGGACTTAGAAAATATAAACCCCAATCCATTATGGTGCTTTAAGAGTTTCGTATTACTTAAATCAGTTCAGCAGTCTAGAGTATGGTTAAACAGTTAAAACAAATCACGAAAAGTCTCATCCAACTCAGCATCGTCTTCGTTCTGATCCAGCAGCTCCTCTAAGGATGGAGGTTTGACAACTTCACCCGTTTTGAGCCGTAGCACTGTAACATCTTTGAATGCAACAGTTTTTCGACACATCGGACAAAGCCCAACTCCCTTGCGGCCTCTTGTTTGTCCCCGCGCCGAAGATGATGCTATACTCTTCTGCAAGCATTGAAGACAGTAGACGTGACCACAGAAAGTGGCTGTGGCGTTGGTGATGGTATCGAAGCAAACAGGACATTCGGCCTCGCTGAGCTTTTTCACCACTTTCGGTGGCGCCTGTTCAATCAAATGTTGAGTATGTTTTTTAAACTCAAGAACCTCGATGTCATCGTCGTCGTCTTCGTCCGAGGAAATGCTAATAACATAGGGTTGCGACATGAATCTGCGAAGTCTGTACTAAAGAGGCAAACAGAAGAAGTATGAAGAGGTACGCGTGCGTGCAGGAAGCATGGGCTAAAACCCTGACTTTCATGTAGATGGTATGTAACCGGCTGTGCATTATCGCCTACTTCAGTTATTTAACAACCAGATTCATGACGCTCGGCTCAGCAAAAGACAGAAAAGAGGACCAAAAAAAAAAAAAGGAAAACAATGGTACCAACAGAAAAATAGTTGTCCGGATAATGTAATGCGAAGAAAGAGATGGTGTGGAACATATCAAAGTGACGCAACTTTTTATTCTTGACATTCGCAGATGCATTCAAAGAAAAGGCCCATTCAGGTTCCTCGAGACACAGGCTTCGAGACAAAGAATACTAACCATGAAGCCAAGGATACATGTAGTTAAGCCGCGCGCTAAATGCAGCGAAGCTGGCTTACCAGTAGCAAGAATGCAGTATTGCGGCAACTGGCGGAGTCAGTGGTATGTGTAGCAAAATCCAATTGGGCTGTCTATAGTAACAGTAAACCAGTCTAGGTTGTCTTATGGGGATTCCGAAGTTTTTGGCCATGTAATATTGGCCTTCGGCTTTGGATCCTTTGTTTTAACCGCTGATATGGAAAAGGAAAAATGTGGTTGTCCTGTATCTTAGTCACGACTTTTTCGAGTTGCCGATTCTTTATGGGGTCATACAAAAAAAAAAACACTTCAATCTCCTGTTCCCATCCGCTTTTCCATAGGCATAACCAAACTTAACGCGTAATTTTACGCTACCACCAACTCTCTTTCATTACCTGTTCTAGTTCCTTTACTCAAGGTTCACACATTCGTTGTTCCTTGTGAAGGATATATTTTTCTTTTATTGCTCCCTCCCCAGACACATTCATCTCAACCAGAAAGCGTTTCAAATTACTTTTATTCAGTCATACACGAGGCGGAAAATGTCAGACATTCATAACCCGCTTACTGCGGTTGTGCCATTTCAATTTCCGACTCAAGCAGATTTCCCTACAGAAATCATTGCTCAAAGATTCCAGGCCTACCGCTATATCATCAAAGACTTGGTCACTTATCTCCGACAATTTGCCTCTGTCCAAGAAGAAATTGTCCGTCAGCAAGTGCGACTTCAACAAGCAGTAGGGACGTCATTATCACCAAATTCTACAACGAACAATACTCATGGTAAGACCCCAGACCGTTCCAATATTAGGACTGAGCTCAACCTCATCAATAGCTTCTTCTTGCCAATCGGAAATGGTTCCATTCAGGACATTCCCACGTTGTTGACCAAGTTTCACCAACAGAACATTCAAAATGGAACTAAGACATTGAAGGAGATAAATCTGGTGATTATTCCAAAGTTTGAAGAGTTGCGTAAGGATTTGTTAGTCAAGATAAAGGAAATCAAGAATTTGCAAAACGATTTTCAAAACACATTAGGTAAGGAGTTCCTGGAAACAAAAACCTTGCTTAGTACGTTTAATCATGCTGTTGATTACGCACATCGTCTCGAAGTATTGAACACAAGCACCGAGCACCATCATTTCGAGTCTAGCAACGAAGCAGAAAGTTTGAAGACCGACCCATACTTGGCTAAACTCAAGTTAAGTCGGCAGTTGAAGAGACAGTTGTCTGAAGAAAATTATCTTTATGAGGCATTCAAAAACTTACAGACTTCTAGTGAAAAACTAGAGTCCATTGTTGTCTTGGAAATTCAAAATTATCTTCGTATATTCCTCAACTTAGTGGAGAAAGAACACAGCACGGTCTCCAGCTTCTTGGTTCCTAGTTTGTCGAATGGCTTTTTGGCTAAAGAACCCAATTTTGAGTTTCAGTCGTTCATTAACAGGAACTTGCCCAAGAAACCCAACGAGAATGCTCTGTCATTCAAGTTTATTGATTTATCATTTCCTGCGAGAAAATTGTCAGATTTGTCCATCCCGCATTATGATTCCTTAGTGAATGTTGCTGTCAGAGAAGGGCCCTTGGAAAGAAGATCTAAATTTTTGAAGTCTTATTCTAGCGGTTGGTATGTTTTAACTTGCAGTTATCTTCATGAATTTAAGTCTTCTGACAGGAGAAAAGATCAAACCCCAGTTATGTCGTTGGCTTTAGACTATTGTCTGGTTAGCGAACATTCGAAGAATGATGGTAAAATGAATGGGGCTTACAAATTTGTGTTGTACTCCAAACTGCCAAATGGATTAATACACAGGGGCCACAACTTGTCATTCAGGTGTGACACTTATCTGAATATGATTGAATGGTATAAAGATATCAAGACTTTGACTTCTTTACCATCTCCAGTGGCGAGGGCCAAGGTAATGGCCAAAAAATTACAAGCAAACAATGCTTTAAATGATAAATTATTGTCGAGAACTTCAACTGCTTTGTCTTCTAGTGCAAAGTCACTCAGATCCAACGTGTCACAAGCCACAAACTTACAGGAGAGGCTCAGCCCAAAAAGTAGCCACAGACGCTCAAGGTCCATTGCGGAGTCTCAGACACATTCTGTCACATCCTCTGCGCATAACCCTAGGATTTCATCTACATTTTCACATCGATACCAGCAATCTCCCAAACTCTCGAACCTTATCAACAGCGATGGTACAATCGTCACTCCAATTGAAGCTAGTCTTGAAAAAGGTGCAAATCAAGACGATATAGAAGGTAATACCATACACGAGGCTACTTCTATGAATAATACTCAGTCTGAATCGCAAAGCCAACAATACAACCAGATTCCATCTATCTCATTGCCACATCAAAATGGTAACTTTATTGGCCAAGCTACTCCCCAGCAGACAATTCCACAGAATTACCAATACTACTTAAATCAAGTTCACCAACAACCACAGCAGTTTTACGACCCTGTTCTGCAACAATTCTTCACTATCAACGCCATCCCTACGCTGCATATGACGGATCAACAAAATCAGAATCAAAATAGAAATCAGCCAATGCCACAGTACTTCACACCACAAAACCTCAACCAGTCAGGTGCGGCAATTCATATGTCGCCAAATGTGGTGCCGAGATCACCTGCGATGGAGCAAGGCCAATTTGTTGCTGTCCCTGGGGATGGAAAGCCTTACCGTCAGTTCATTCCCCATTTTCCACAGCATTTCAACGAAGGGCCTTCAAACCAAGCACCATATCCAACCAGCTTAGGTGAAGGTATCAATGTGGTATCGCGCCAAACGACAAATACTCATCAAACGACGGGAGATGAACAGCCTGTTACTTTACAGCAGAACCAGGAACAAACCGTTGAAGACCAAGTATCGAAACTAGCCATTGATGAACAAGGAGACGACGTCGAGGAATTGGAAATGAAGGACGAGACCAAACAGCAGCCTGAAACTAGCTTGGACGTTACAGTGGAAGAAAATGGCAACAGCCACAGTTCATAGGCATCATCATGTTTATTTCTTTGAATGTATTTTTTATTTATCTGTTTGAAGTAGAAATAGCACTACAAGTAAATTTAGACTGCGTCAATATGGATTAAATGTATGATATACAAAGGTCATGAAGAATGCTTAGACAACGACACCGGAGTTGGAAGCAATTCTTGGCCACAAGTCAGCACATTCCTTGGCAACTGGACCAGTGATGGCAGAACCCTTCATTTCACCCTTAGGGTTGACAATAACACCAGCATTGTCTTCGAAGTACAAGTAAGTACCATCCTTTCTTCTCCATGGTCTAGATTGTCTGACAACAATAGCTGGCATAACCTTCTTTCTCAATTCAGGTTTACCCTTCTTGACAGTGGCCATGACCATGTCACCAGCAGAGGCAGCTGGCAATCTGTTCAATCTAGCACCAAAGCCCTTGACGGCCAAGATGTACAAGTTTCTAGCACCAGAGTTGTCGCAACAGTTAACGACGGCACCAACTGGCAAACCCAACTATAATTGTTAGTAGTTGAAAAGACATTGTGTCTGATTGAGGGATATATGGAGTATTTGATCTGCTAAACAGCAAGAGTCCTTCATTCTTCTTCTCCGCGGGTTGGAGTATGGATAAATCTTTTGATGGAAAGCACGAAGTGGAATCGGGGGAAGCAAATATCAGCCAGACATTTCAAGAACGATAAATGGAGCAGGTACATACAGACATACGGAACTTGTTACCGGAAGCACCAGAACCAGACATGTTGATATTCTATACTAGGTATTGAAGAGGAGAAAGGTTCAAGACTTTTTTTTTTCTAAGAGCTGCGCAGTGACTGGGCGCGGGAAAATTTTTCAGAACGGGTGTGCATGTAGTCTAAGGTGCACGCGAGGGCTGAAACCCCGAAATCAATAAGTAGCACGTGATAAGCCACTTTGGCCTCGTCATGGCATGGTAGGTGCCCTTGCCCCAACTTGCATCTCTAAGCCTTCGATACATGACGTGACGTGCCTTCGAGAACGCGCAAACGAATACTACCTCACCAGCCGTATGGGGTTGTGGAAAGAAATCAAGTTGAACAAAGCTGACATTCGAAAGTAACTAGTACGGTATCCACAGCTAACGTAGACGAAAATTACTTCGAGTATCCTAAAACATGAGAAGTGAATTGAATGAATATAAAGTGCACGTATATGACTAATTAACCACCTTCAAAGACCCAGGGTTCCGTTGAACCATATCTGGTAGAGACCCGTCTGACAAACGACGACGGCCATACTCCTCCGAATCCGGCGGGCGTAGAGCGTCATCTCCCCTGTGGGAGTTCACGTTATCAAAAAAGAATACATCGTCGTTATTGGAGGAGTATGACCTGGAAGTGTTCGAGTTGTGATGGTCGTGTGCTGCAAGGCCACTTGCAGCAAGAGCTCCCGCTGTCCCTCTTCCATCAATGTAAGGATTTGGGTTGACGCCATCAAAGCCGTTTTGCCGTACTCCACCAACGTCGTAAAAGTCCTCTTCTTCCGCAGGTTCTTCCCTTCTTCTTTTCCAAAACAAGAAAGCAATTGCTGCAAGCAATGCAACTCCAGCGAGCACACCTATAACAATACCAGCGATAGCACCACCAGAGAGGGAATTTTTAGAGCCTGAACCATTGTGTGTTCTCTCGTTGCTATTGGCAGTACTGGAGGCTGAAGATGAGATGGTTGTGGTAACCTCTATTATAGACGGGCTAGCCGGGCCACTGGTAACCGTGGTAGCCGATGTGACAACAATTGCACCTGATTTGGGTGAGGATGTCACTTCACTATTGGACTTAGAAGTGCTATCAGCATCGGAGCTGGTAGGCAGCGATTTGCTAGCAAATTTTGACGAACTATTAACAGAGTCCAGTTTCGATGCAGAAGGGGAAGACAGCGTAGAAGGACTCCCACCCAGAGAAGATGGAGATTGGGAAGTCAGACTCGCATCCGTAGAAGATGTTGATTTGGCAGAAGCCAGCAGTCCCAGAGGTGACGACGAACTCGACGACGCCATAGTGGAACCGTCTACGTCGTCGTTAATGTAAACATAGAAGTATCCATCACCACCACAAGTTTGTATGTTATAACCTTGACAAGGAGTGTCACATTTGGAATTGGATACCTCTAAAGAGCTTAAAGGTACAGTCAGACCACAGTAGCAATATTGGCCATTGAGCAAAGCAGCCACTTTGTCACCCGAACATTGGTCCTGGCAATAGCCCGTAGATTGGTAAGTATAGGAGCCTTTCAGAGACAAGAAGGAAGAGATGTCAGATTCAGAAAAGCATCCTAAGCCAGAGAATTGGGCATAAGCCTGGGGAACCACACATAGCGCCAATAGTAGTAATGGGGTGATAATGGTGGTGGACATTGGCTTAGACGACGTTCATGAAATTCAACCGTGGAGACGTACAAAGGGAAAGACAAAAGCGAAACGGTTAGTAAACGGGTGGCCAGGGAAATCCCAGTATAATCTTTTCGACGTGGAGGAACAAAAGAAAAGTGTAGCTTGTTAGAGCGGATAGGAAAAAAATATTATGTATTGCCTGTGCGAGACTTCGATCTGTTGTGCACGGAAGGGTGCGCCCAAGACCGGAGGGGAAAACAAAGAATTAAACTAGCGTATATTTCAAGCAGCAAATTGGAGAGAATTAAGGTGGCCAAATGGGTAGATGTGTGTGAAGTTTTTTTGCTGGCAAAAATTCTTCTTAAGAATTAAATCACTAAAGGTGAAAGTTGGATCGCTAGATGTTGTGTTTTGGTTTGCTCAAAGCGCAGTGGGTTATGTGTCGGATACAACAACAAAAATAGAGTGGTGCGCACTACACGCATTCCCCGTTCTCTGGTGAAACCCCGACAACATAGGTTAATGAGACAAGCAAGTATCATCTCCGCTACAGACTCTAACAATAGAACTTACATTACGGTGTTTACACTTTGAGATTTGTTGACAGTTTGTAGATGCCGGCATAATTTTTTTTGGAAAATGTGCTTCATTAAATATTTGCCAAACGTGACTTGCGCTCGGGTCATGCCGCCACGTTTAGATCACGTGTACATATGTGAGAGAAGAACGCGTTTAGCCGCTAGTAAAAACAATTAGTGCATGGGCCATCAATACACCCGTACATCCAAGATCTACCTATAAAAGGAAATGCGACTGAAGAAAAATTTTTTCTCCTTAGGCCTGTTCTCTAGTTTTACTGGTATTGGGGTTTCTCCAAAATGCAGTGAGCCATGGAGTTAAGCGTTATTGCTCTCGGGTCCGCAGACTAATTTTTGCCCTTTTTCGCTAACAACGATCTTGTTCCACCGATCGTAGTTTGATAGTAGTGGGGCAAACATCAGCCTTATGGCTCCGTAAATGATTGTAAATTTGTATCATTGTACTATAAACGTTGGTCAGATCCCACCTTCATGGCGTAAGGTGGTGTTCGCAATCCCCTAGCTCCTGGCGTCGGTTGTGCAGATGATGAGCTAAGTGCTACTGCATTTGACTCAAACGTAGCTCGAATGTGTACTTCTCTACTAAGTAATGCAAGTTCTATCTCCAAAAACGATAGCATCTACAATAGCTGCATACAGAGAGGAAGTCGCTTCGTGTAAAGATGACGCAGGCATCCAGGTGAATCCCCAAATACTGATTCTTTCGCTCAAGAGAATAAAGGGGGATCTCCCTCTACTATTGAGCAATCTCAATCAACACAAGAACCATAGCATTTACCAATCTACTTTCAACCAAATTCTGACTCTTTCAATTGAAGTTGGCGAATTGCTTCATATGAAGCAGAAAGAGGTTAAAGATTTTGATAAACAATTCGAGACAACCATAAGTAAAGACACAGAGATTACGGAACAACCACCACCCCCACCAGAAAACCTAACAGATGATTACGCTTCGTTGCGGAAGAGATTACTTGCAGATGGAACCTCGACGTCGCTTGACAAATCTACTACGGGTACTGAAGATATGAATCAGTACCATGAAAACTTTCAAGAGGAGTTGTATTCTGACTTGACAGACTTAGCGTCTGCACTAAAAACCTCTGCGCTTTCTCTTTCTTCGAAAATACTAGATGACTCGAAATTATTGAACACCACGAATGAGAACATGCTCAAGAGCCTGTCTTTGATGCATACTGTGGGGGCAAACTTGAATGGATATTTGAGTGAAAAATCCAATGGTAAGATAAGTTTGTTCTTCTTGATCAAGACAATGGTATTTATTTTTCTTTTGACGGCAATAATGATCATCTTAATCAAAATATTACCTAAGATGTGATTCCTACGTACATTAGTTATGGAGAAATAAAACTCAATGGTTAAAAAAATATGGACAGAGAAGATAATTAGGTGAGTACAACATCTATGAGATGTATGTAACATGACAAAAAGCATGTTTAAGAAAGAAAAAAGCTAACAATTTTGATGTATGATATCGCATAACATAAGTTATTTTCAAAGGTTCTTTGGGAACTAGATTCCTCTCTTTGTATGTCTCCAATATCATCAAGTAAATTTGCTGTTGGAGGCTTAATTTTTTTTATTTTTTTTTTTTTTCATTCTTTTTTTCACTTCATTGCATTTCATTTCATTTTTTTTTTTCATATTCTTCCCTAAGAAAACATTCCCACTCAAATCATGCAATCTAAAGGCCAAACAATCGTTATCATTCACCTTGCTACTCCTTAATGTTCTCATCAACAAACTCTGAGTCAGAAAACGAGCCTTCATCACTTAATTGTTGAGAATTTCCGTTAGCAAACTGGGAACCATTCGCCGATTGGAGCGCTTGTTGATTTTGGAATTGCCTTGGAAGGTTACCACATCTGTCCTTACCAAAATTGATTTTTAAATTTTTATAGTCGTTGAAGGACTTAATTCCATCTATAGCCTTTATAGCGTTGGCGATGTTGACAAAATTGATGAATGCACAGTTCTTTTCCTCGAGATAATTGATTTGCTCAATGTCACCAAAATTAGAGAAGTCGTCCCTTAATTTTTTTGAGTTGTAGTATTGAAAATCATTAATGTTGCCAACGTAGATGTTACGCGAAGCACCGTTAGAGACAGCCAAAGACAAAGCGTTAGACAACGGTCCGGAATGCTTACCCCAACCAACTTTAATCCGCCTATTATGAATAGTCAACCCATGAAGTTGGCACATGGCGAAGAATTGAGCAGCAGCAATGGGATCAATAAAGGTGATGAAGCAAACATGACGCTCTTTCAAGAATCTAATACTTTGCAACAAACCTCCACGAACGACATTGCAAATCTCCTCCACGGAGGAGTCTTGATGTAAGTTTCCCAAGTATACTGTCCTGTTTCCTAGATTATTGGCGCCTCCAGCTTGAGTAGCAATTTGGGCAGCAGCAGCTGACTGTTGTACCAATGCACTCGAAATGAATTCACGGTCAGCAGCGGTAACAACATGTTCCATTCCAGGAGCTAAACCCAAATATTGGGCAGCATTATGCTGTTGTGTTTTAGTAATGAAAGCACATCTGTCCTTACCATAGAAACATTTCTTGTCCAAGTACTTCTCTTTCAAAGGTAAGTTGGAAACACACTTGATGGCACTCAAAATGGACAAGAAGTGAATAAATGCAATGCCCTTTTCAGGGATAATTTTAATGCAATCAATGACTCCGTAACATGACAAGTCCTCTCTCAACTCTTCCTCCGTAATCATATCACCAGAGTTTGGGTTGTTCATATTCCCCAAATACACATTACGGGTGGCGCCATCTCTTTGGATGGCCTCCATGACGGCAGGTAATATGGAGGTGTTCTTGCCCCATCCAATCCGAATGTCGTGGCCCTTAATGTTCAACTTCTTCAAAATACAGTCGGAATGGAAAAGCAACGCAGACTGCAGATCTATGAAGGAAATGAATGCACAGTTCTTTGAAGGTAAAATTTTGACATTTTCTAAGATCCCACTCCGCACATAATCCAACAATTCATTGGGCTCGATATCACTAGGTATATTGCCCAAGTACACTGTTCTAGAGGGAGCCACCAGTGTAGTTGCACTGGGTTGTTGTGCAACTATGGTCTGTTGCGGTGGTGCACGATAGAGCATATCAACGGCTGGATTATGTTGTACGTGACCAGGTTGGAGATAATCATTAACTCCGTAAGACATCAGGTTGAATGGCAGGCTGGCATCTTGGATATTATGCAACCCCATGCCAATGGAATTTTGATAGTTGATCTGACCAAGGTTTTGGTTGATGTTCTGTTGGCTAGTGGGCGATGGCGAAAGATCGCTCTCAAGAAACAGGCTCTCGTCCTTGCTATATATATCATTGCTGTTATTGAGAGATAATCCATCTCTTTGCGAGGGATCTTGCGACATACCAAAATCATTTTGATACTGGCGATACAGCTCAAAACCGGCCCTGGTGTCTATGTTATGAGATATTTCGGGAGCCACGAGATGGTTGTTTTCGCCTGAATAGTATTGAAAGTATGGCTGCGATGCATGCTGTTGTTGAATCCCTTGGTATGGGTCATAGTAAGACATGGTGCAAAGCTTCAAAATAAGAATGCAATGGTCAAAATGACGGGAAGATGCAACGTATTTGAATTGGAGGATTGAATATCACAGAGAAATGAATATTGTCTCCAGGGTATACGAGAAGAAAATACCAGATCGGAAACGATATAGTCAGATGCCGTTCAAAAGTGGTAACGTATCACTTCAAGACACAGGCCACTATAGCGAAATAAGCTCGCAAAAAATTAGCAAAAGTAATGCAATAAAGACGAAAAGGAAAAAGACGATTTCCACCTATCCCAAATACACCTGTTGATCAGAGCGGAGGGGACGTGAAGAAAAGGCTAGCTACTCACTTAATTTTTTCGTTGGATCTCTGCGCGGTATCCGGTGCATTTTCTCAGTGCCATCACAGGCAAAATTGAACTCCACACATCGAAGATATGCGAACACCAAAGTCGAGCCTCCTTACAGGTGAGCACATCATTTGAACAATGCGGTATTTTATAGGTTACATTTCTAGTCTGAACCATAGTCTGTATCGTCGCCTTCTTCTTCTTCTTTTTGGTTTTCAGAACCGTAATCAGTATCGTTGTCATCAAGAACTGGATTCTCCTCATCGCTACTTTCGACGTCCTTTATATGGGGCAACGATGCGCTTTCACCGTTGGGCTCTGTCTCACTTATGCCCGAAGATGCCTGCATCAGGCTGTCTTCTTCCAGATTCTTTTGGTCGTCATCGTCATCTGACAAAGCATTAATTTGATCATCTTCGTCGGACGCATTTTTGCATTCGTCTTTGTTCTGTATAGGCGAAACTGGTTCGCTTTTGGGTAGGCTCTTCGCTTGGGGGCCTTTTCTCACTCTCCTCCTTTTTGGTGCTGATCGCGTATAGGCCGCGACATAATTTTTGTACGAGTCTCCAGAAAGGATATCCTCTACTTTGATGTGATGTAGGTTCAAGGCATTTCTCTCCTCGTAAACCAAATTTAAGCTTTCTAACGCCTCCTTGCAGTTTCCGTTGCCCTCGAGTTCAAAGATGCGTCTTTTTTTGCTATTCAACACCTGAAAGAACCGGTCTTCCAAGTCGCCAATGATCAGCTTATAGTCGGAAGTCATTTCTTCAATCTCGTGTTCTTTCACACTTAGTGTGCGCTCATACTCCTGTAATTTGTTTTGAGTCTCTTGAAGTTTCTGCAGAAGCTGCTTTGTTTTGCGTGCTTGAAATCCAACCCAAGTTAGCATATCGTACTCTGCTCTATCTTCAGGACTAACTTCCTCAACGTTCACAAACTTTAGCAGAAACAGACCGTATGTGATCGGAAGAACGCCCTCTGTACGAATACTGAGTTCGAATTCGGGTGCCTCTTCCGCCAATTCATCTCCCAACAAGCTTCCCGTGTAGGGGTCATATTCCTCCAGGGATATGAGCTTTCCCCATAGTATTGCTCTGTGACTTACAAAGGAATGAGTTGCATTACCAAGTAGACTAGATGTCAAGTCAAGCCATTCTGATTCTTGTAGGTCCGTTTTATCTTTGCCGTTCCGAATACTTGTCTCCGTCAATTCCTTCTCAAAGACACCTTCCTGACATGCAGCTATCAAACGCACTGTATTTTCAATGGGAGAAATTCGTAATTGTGCCTCCGTCTGCTTCACTTCCTTGTTTTCGTTTCGCAGAATTACAACCAATGGGATAGATATGATTCTGCTTGAATCCATTGTGTAGTTTATAAGCATCCTATCATTTAAGACTAAAGACTAAACCAGGGTTAAATGATGCGGCTCATCATAATGTCATGCATATTGTTACTAACAGTTATCGAAGTATGAACCGAAAGAAGCAAATCGGCAGTTGGATTTATTCTGGTGTTTAATAGAATGGACACCATCCGCAGTATATCAATGCTAAATTATCTTCACTTGTAGCCTCTCTGATTAATTCGCGGACGGTTGCTTCTGTACTGAGCCCTTCATGGTAGATTTTTTCTTTAACAGTAAGAATTGCTGTGCTCGCTTCTGAACCATCTTCGTGTGCATTCACGCCTTCAACGCCCGGATCCTCTTCCTGAAGTTTTTTCATCCGAATGGGAGAGATGGACCAGGAGTACAAAGGATCCCATCTTAAAACATCCAAAATTGCAAGAATGTGTTCTTTGTAATCACGTAGAACCCGAAGAGTGTGCTTGCATGATTCACTAAAAGTGCCTCTGGTCCCAGTAAAACCGAAACCATCGATAATATCTCTCGTTAAACGGAAAGGAACGGTTTCTGGAATAGGAAGTCTTTTACCCTGATCAAAAGCAACTCCCAAGTCAATATGAACGGGCTCCCCAGTGTATTGATCCAAGAGAATATTATTACAATGCCGATCACCCAAACCTAGCACATATCCTACCATTGAAGATGACGCAATTCCTCTTGTGTAAACCTGTTGTGCATCAAACCAATCATCGGGTGTCACGAAGTTATCAACAAAGTATTGCCGTAACACAGGCTTGATTCTTTGGCTGATCCGATTATAAACCAGAATTCGATGCGGAGCCAGCTCTGTTTGACAATCCTTCATCATTTGTCTAGCTTTCTCACCCTTGAGTGAGTCAGATTTTAGGTGGTAAGGTCGAATGACCTCAATAAATGCTTTGCTATTAGGCACAAATTGAATGACCCCAGCTCTATGTCCCAAAGGGACAGCTTTGTACGTACGTACTTGTAAATGTCTCTTCCTTGTTTCTTTATCTCTGCGTAGAAAGTTGTTCACTTTTTCAAAAACTTGCTCCATAGTAGCATCTTGTCGCAAATCATCTGTTCCGAACTTCAACAACATTTTGTGTTGATCGCCATTGGAAAGCGTGAATGTGACTATTTTTGGAAGACTAATTCCAGATGTAGCAATGCTCACTGTATGCCCAATATTCATCATGTATGGTACATTGGAATATCCGGTTTTGCTTACAGCAAGACTAAAGGTTGGTGGTGGTATTGATGGAAGGTGCTTAAGCCAGTACTCTCCGATTTGCAACTTATCAAGATGCAACGATCTTCCTTTAGAAGTTTTAAGCTCTGCTAACGTGATACATTCTTTGCAAAGTTGTTCAATTGGCAAAAGAATCTCTGTGGTATATTTCAAATCCAAGGTAGCTAATTTTTCTCTCAATTTTTTTGCCGCTTCAATCCTCGGTAACATCGACTTCAAATTTGAGGTTTTAGAATATTCTTCGTGATAGATAAGAGATACAAGGTAGTATAACGAATGGAATGGGTGTTCTTGGAAAACTCTCAATATTAAATCTTGAACGGAATATTGAAATGTGGTTTTCTCGTTTGATATTCTGGAGAGTAACTGTGTACACCAAATCAAAGGCTTGTAACTGGGAAGAAAACGTAGATCATTTTTGATGCATTGTTGAAGGGTTTCCTCGTTGCTGAGTTCCAAAAATAAAGAAAAAAATATATCCATATCGTCATTATCTGCATCATCATTCAAAAGGAGCACCTTTAAGAAGAATGTAACAGCATTTCTAGCGAATTGTCTTTTTGTTTCTCTAAGAGACTCAAGTTTAGACGTATCAGAGGTAACCTGGTTCTTCAATCGAGAGTAATACTTTTGGACCATTTTCTTCTCTGTTGCGGAGACTGATGTTTGCCCGTAATGAGTTTTGATTTCTTCAATCTCTCTCTTCTTTCTATCAACACGTTTTGAGTATTCCTTTATTTGGTCTTCAATGGCATGAGACTTATATTGCAGATCACAGAAATGGGCAAGAGAGTGGTAAATCAAGGAACGCAGCGATACATTCTCCACCGTCTCTATATCCTCTCGCATTGGATCGACTAATCTCTCCAATAGTCTAGTGCCGAGCTCTTGTCTCGATTCAGCTAGCCATTTTACGAGTGTCGCTTTCATGAGATTCTTATCCACATACGTTCGATTGAAGGACGTAAATATAGGACCTGTTTCTTTCAAATCATTCATCATTGCAATGGAAATGCCTGTTTTACCCTGGGTCCACAAAGAGTGGGCTGCCTGGAAATTTGAGAGTCTTTGTAATTGGGTCCCAATATTGTCATCAGAAAAATCTGATGCATGAATGAATTCGTTCATGAAAATCGAGGCGCTCACCATCTTTTGAAGTTGGAGGTTCTCCTGATATAAAGTGGCTCGGCGGAAAGTTTCACCAACAGCTGCTTGCCAACATAGATCATGGTTTGCACTTGTACCTGAAGTTAATGACGAAATCGACCCTTCCCGTACTGGTAGAGCATGTAAACCATAAATCACAAAAGCAAGTTGTCTAGCGTGTAGTATATTTTCTGAGAAATTAGTACTAGCTGATTGAAACCAGCTAGTTAATTTCTCAAAGCTTTCTATCTCTTCACTAAACTGACAAATAGGAGAGCTTAGTATTCTATTGGATACATGAATGCATGCCATTGTTTCAAACCACAGATGCGCCGATTCTCTCTTTCTTTTATAATTGGTTTTCCCGTCTGAAAATTCAGTACTGCAGTTCATCATGTTCAATATCAGATTCTCAAATATTCTTTGTGACGCTGATACATCTTCCTTGATCAGCTTAAAATAAGAAAAAACGGCTTCATGCGGGTTAGTTGGACAATTGGGTGTTACAACGTCCCATTGATTTAGTTTCCAAGCCCATTCAAATGAGTCCTCTTTGTCCTTAAGAGACCTATCCACCAAGCTGGATGTTCCCAAAAGACCATCATCCAACATTGATCTGATGACGTTCCTAGAATGGGAATTTCCTGTCAATGCAATTGATGCATCAAGCAATCCACTTGCATATCTCATCTTCTCGGAGGAACTGCCCAAGTCATCGATGAGATTAATTGCGTAATCAAAAGAAACGTCTTCTGGAAGGCCTGATAACATATCCTCCTCGCCTAACAGTTTATAAATTGTTGCTATGGTGTCCCTGTGATCTGACCAATTGACATTTTCGATCTTACCATCAATCGAGTCTTCAAACAACATCAATGAGGTTTTGGCCAGGTTACTCTCCCTGACGACCTTGAATACACTGTCAACGTTGAGTTTCTTGTATAGGTTACGAAAACTTTCAATTTGAAGCACCAGACCCATCCTGATTGAAAGAATTATGTTTTTAATCAAATCAATGCTTTTGTTATCAGGAGAGCGCTGAAAATTACTCCAATATACTTGGAAGAAATCATATACCTTGGCCGCACCTGACTCTCCGCTCAAGAAAATAAAAAAGCAAATGAAACTTGGTAAGATCTCCACTGATAAGGATGGAATTTGAAGGACTGAGCTTGCCAATAACGATGCAATACTTGTTTGCTTAGCTATCTCTTGAATAAGAGAAAGTAGGAACTGAGAGACCCAAACTTCATAGGAATCATTCACAAGAATGTCCTTAAATTTTGCCAAAAAACCATTCAAATTTTCGCTCTTGATTTGCATATCATACTCGGAATTTAAGAGCACGCACGAATGGAAGTCTATGGGTATCAAATATTCCTTCAAGATAGGATAGTACTCTTCGAAAGGCAAAAATTTTGTCACATCCATAGGGCGCCTTTCGTACTTCCATAATAATGCTCCTAGTATAGTTTCGATGAACGCAGCATTAATAAAATCACATTTTTCTCCATATGACAAGAGCAGCTTCATGAAAGGATCCAAGCTACCATATTTGTTCACAAACTCGTCTTTGTTCACGCCTTCGTATTCTTGGTCCAGGATGAACTCATCCAAATTTTCATGGGCATATCCTGAAAGATAAAAATAAGATAAAGTACTCGACATCCACATTTTAAGCTCGTCACTAGAACTCTCGCTGTGTCTCATCTTGATGAATATTTTGATCAATCGCACATTCGTAGTGGTAATCTGCCTAGAGGCGATGTGAGGATATAACCGAGATATTAAATTGAAGACAGTCAGTAGATTCTTGTCTATCGCTCCCTTAAAATCTGGGTCTACCAAAAAGTCTTCAACTGATTTCATATCCAAATGAATTGACGAGCCCATCACTAGATCTATCATTGCACGCATTAGTGGAAGTGCTGATGTCAATTTTGATCCTTGAAGATGCAATATATCATTTAGTGAGGTGAAGAACTGGAGGTTGTTCAAACCATCTCTGACCAAGGAAGCCGTATTTAGTAACCCAAATAAAAGAGGAATAGACTTTTCAGGCGATGCTAGTTTTAAGAAGTTTGTGTCAATAGAGTTTAAAATAGGTAAAACCTCGTCTCTTAGGCTGGTAATAAGTAAAGGGCAACAAATATCGATCAAGAGCCTCACAAGTTCAAATTGATTCATCTTGATTTGGCTCATCAGAAGAACGTATTTGATCCGCCTCAAGCATGTAAGGGTATCATTTTCCACGGAATCAGTAATATCCTTCCCGATATGACGCACTAAGAAGTAAACTGTCTTCAAGTTCCAGAATTCATACTTTTCTGAACTCCAGTACTTTCTAATTAATGCACCAATTAACTCCACGCTTGACGAAGTTGATACCACTGCTTGCGCCGATGTATCCAAAATTACCTCAGACTGAAAAAGAGGGTCTGACTGTTTCTTTAGAGCAGTTTTGAATGCTTGTTCGCTCTTGGTATCCGTTAATTTTATCGTTTGCAATATTTGCAAAAGTAATTTTTCTCCCATATACGCTTTGTAAGCCTCATTGAATAGGTGAGCTAAAATTTTGAATATATTGTTCCGAACGCCTTCAGTTGTGTATGCTAATGGAACAATTAGAGGGAGAGAATCACTTAGCATGCTTTGAGGATCGGATGAACGAATCCTGGACAAGTGGTCAATAATCTTGATGTATTCTTCTTCAGATTTTGGATGCTTTATGGAAAGCAGAATTGCAATTATTTGCTTATAGTTGTCCACAAGGAATGATCTGGTGTCTATATAACCAAACAAATAATGTGGGAATTTCAAGATGTCAAGCTGATGACCCCACCAACATTTTAATAACTCGAATCTTAGAGACCTAAAAAGAGACTTGACTCCGTGTTTCTTGGAGAATTCGCTTATTAGTTTGATGCTTTGCCTCAAGTAAGGTTCAAAAAATTCAAACTTAGTGCATTCAATCAAATTGAATAGGACAGATATGCGTAGTTGAAAGTTTCCCTTCGATATCAAACAGAAAAAAAGACAATATGTTGCAAACCTTTCAACTGATTCTTGATACACCTTAAATCTAGAAAAAAGTTCTTTGTAAAATATCATTTGATCTGAAAAGTCAAGGAAGTTAAGGAATTTCTGCACTGATTGTGCAATTTCAATCGTCATTGCGTTGGAAAACCTTTCAAGAGAATCTAGGAAAAGCGTCTGTATATCTGCTCTGTTGGCAAATTCAAACTCAATTTCGATGAGCAAACTGAATATCATTTTCCAAACGCAAACTTGCAGTTTTTCCGTAACTAACAATGATTTCTGACAGCACAGAATAAAGTAGCTTAATAAGTCAATACAATCCTTCAACAAGCTCTCCTCTTTATTTGCTATCGCAGTGGGTATCGTCAACAATAGAAGATCACAAGACACTTCAATCACAGTATCACACCTGTCGAGCTCTTGGTCTGATAAAGGTCCTTCGCCTAATGCTCGCACAAGTCGTATCAACCAATTGGCATTGAAATTGTTAGTAGAGTCTTGTGAGGAGGATTGTAACAAGATTCTTAGACAACTCAAACGTTCTTTCGAGGGGATTGCCTCCATACACCTTAGTACGTTTTCATCATCTATTTTCTTGAGAGAGGCATAGAACTTAAAGTAGGAAATGGCCTCCTCATAACTCAGCCGATCATACACGTCAGTAGGCGACGCTGTCCTACTCTTTCCTTTTTGTTGAGTCGAAAACTCTGAGTCAAAATCGGAATCAATTTTATGATTGTCCTCATGCGGTTGATCTTTTCTTCCAAAAATTTTCTGAAAGTAGCTGTCAAAGGTATTGAATGGGAAAAATGTATCTGTAAGTTGCTTTCTTGTCACTTTAGATTCCAAGACACATGAAAGAGCAAGTGACGCATCATGACGCAGATGAATAGATGTGCTCAACGTGCTCCATAGCTGCTGTGAACTATTGTAGAAAAGGCTCGAGCTTTCTAGACAATTGCACGCTAAGATGTCCGCTATAATCAGTAGAGAACTCGCCCAAGATGATAGTACATCTGATGTTTCTCCCGAATGACATACCAATTCCGAAACATCCAAAATTCGGGCAACAATAGTGTCAAAAACAAACTCATTTTGGGTTAGCATAGGGAATGATATCTCAGTGAAAGCTTTCTCGTTACTTCGTACCGACTCGTCAAGAACGATAAATGATTGTAATTCGCTATGATGATTGGCAGATCTGAAAAAGATCTCTAAGTCCTGTAAAGACAGGTTCAAGAGGATGGTTGATTTAGATAAATCTAGAGGTACGTTCTTCCCACTCATCCATAGAAGGAAAGTTGATACATTTTCTGGTGATGGGGAACGCCCACCAGTAAATCTTTTTAAACCGGAAGAGGAATCAACGTACTTTTCGTTCCACTTCGTAATAAACCAGCGACCAAGGCTCTGCGTGAAGTTTGACATTCGGGACACTTCTGCCTCAGCATACATTTTGGTTATAGCCCAATAAAACCCCAATGCAGTTTTGTCCAACGAAACGGGCCCATTCAATTCTAATAAATCTATTAGATTTTCGAGCTGACTAATAATTGTCTTATCTAAAAGCTTCGATACATCGTTCTCTGACTGGTTTCGAACAATATGAAGTAAAATGTCTGCTGCTAAAGTACCAATCTCCACATCGCTTATAAACGGTATCAAAAGTTTCAAGATTTGATGTAATCTTTTAGTAAGGGTAGGATTGCAGCTCGCTACATTTATTTCAGTATTGAAAAGAATGGATCGGCATGCTAAAAAAGCCCAAAATGTTAGAGATTTTACATTGAGGACTTTGAGAATATTCGTGATAGCCACGATTGTCTCCTGGGACTCATCACCATATCCAAGGTTTATGTCTAGAATTGTTGATTCGTTGAAGTCCAAAGTCTTCGAGCTTTCATGATCTTCTTTTGCCATAGACAGTGCATTCTCGGTAAGATGAAATAGCTCAGCATGGAACGCAAAGAGTTGAAGACCACAAATCTGCTCTTTTGGATCATTTGAGCTTGTGATCAATGAATTGAAAAACAGCGAAGCATTTGAGCATGTCCACAAATGAGTTTTCTGATCTTGGAGTTTCTGCCTCTTATACATTGAGCCACCCAGGACTGACATATGCATGCTCATTTCATGAAAGTTTGCTAGCGGAATGTTTGGAGAAAGTTTTTCTTTCATGTCATAATATTTTACAATGAGTTTGGACAAGCCTCTCAAAAGTAGCCAAGGGATCGCCCTATCTGTCTTGAGGTACATACCATGCAAGCAGAATTCAATATTGGTACCGGCAAAGGTGAATCCTATGTCATTTGAATTGAGTCTAACAGACACTGACTGAACTTGAATCATTAAACTCTGAATCAACGAACCAATGTTGTACAATTGCACAATGCTCTCCGGGATAGTTTCGTGCTCATTGTCGCTACTGGTTATAATGCTATCAGAGCCTATTAGCTTCGGAAGGCTTGAAATTTCGACGTACCTGTAGACTGTTTCCAAGTTGAGAAAAATTGCAATTTGTTTCTGGATGGACTCAAGGGGAGATGACACAAACATGTTGAAACTTCGAAGTGCAATATTGATGAGTTCGTGCAAGAACATATAGTCTTGAGTTGAAAGCACGATTAAGAGTTTATTGATGATCTTGAAAGCGACGACGACGGTCATTGATTCCCTATTTTTGAACAATCTCAAAGTTAGTCTCAAAATTCGAAGAAGCGGAAAATAGGTATCGTATTTCAAAAGCGGTAAAAGTACCACGGGAGATTCACCACCGATTAGTAAATACAAAGACTGGTACAACTCTTGGAGAAGGGTTTCATTTAATGTGTGAATGTCATCTTTATGATCCAAAATATCCTCTAATGCACGCTTATGAAACTTGTATAGTTTTGTCCAAGTTTCTTCCGTGAGATGAGTTAAGAAGAACTGATGACTTAAAGAGGACTTAAGTATTTTAGCAAACGGAGTGGCACAGGGACCTAAGATCACGGAATCAGCTGTGAAGAAGCAGCTAGTTATAGTTGTGACGATTGCGAGAAAGTGTTTGAAGCGGGGTTGCCTTCCAGAGGGCTTCTTCAACGCTTCATCCACGAGCTCCCAAAGGAAGTTCGATGCAGTAGATAGTCGAGATACGACAGGATTGGTAGAATTGTGGGCATATATGTCTCTTTCTCTTTGAATAAGCTTGAGAAGAGCAGTAGCAAGAGTATTGAACTGTTGGGTCTCGAGTCTCAATTTGGAAGCAGGTAATCCCTCTAGAAGACCCAAAGCATCATTTCGGCTTTTGATTTTCGTCGACTGGAGAGCATCTACGATCCGCGTTAGGTCGAATGTAGACATGATGGGAGGAAGAAACCATGAGAGTGAGATGAATGCGAATGCGCGTCTCGGTACTAGTGATAATGATCTTCGCAAAAAGAACGGTTGCAATCTCGTTTCAAAACTTACACTTTGCCTAAGATGATGTATTTCTTTGTTAAAGTTTTGTGTACATACTTGTGCTATATATTTGGTAATGAGTAATGAGGAAGTGCAGGTGTATTCTTGGACGTACGATCTATGTTCGACGATGTGGTACAGTCTTTACAGTTTTTATTCATACCAAACAAGAAAAATTAATTAAACCAAATGAGAAAAATTAATTAAACCAAACGGGAAAAACTATTTAAACCAAACCGAAAGAATCTTTCAAACCAAACCAAATTAATTATTTAAACCAAACAGGAAAAATTATTCAAACCAAACAGGAAAAATTATTTAAACCAAAGAGGAAAATTAATTCAAACCAAACAACGAAAATTTAAATGAACTAGTATGAACTATCATAAAAGCTTTTTTCTGTTTTCCTTGGATGTGAATTAGGTGAAATCGAGTGTTTGGATCTTAAAAGTGGTTGTGATAGCTTTCAAACCTGCTTCAAAGGCTTTTTTTTTGTTCTTTTATGTTTTCTGGTGTCGAATTACATGTTTTTGTGTTTTTGTTTTTCTTATTTTTTTACGTTTTGAATGGGATGACGTACGAAAGGGCACAACTAAAATAATTGGCGATCCAAGCAGTATTCTATGTATTTGCTGGCATGTCTACAAAATCCTTCATAGCTTTCAATGGATATCTGATTGACTGACTCACAGACTGCTAGAGTGAGTCCTTCTTTCTTTTCTACTTTCGCTTTCTTGACTTTGGATTTACATACTGCCCAAAATTCCTCTATGGCATTCAAACAAGGCGAGTAAGGTGGTAAAAATACCAACTCTAAATCACTCAGAGCTACTAATAATTGAATATCACGGCGTTTATGAATGGAAGCATTATCAAGGATTAAGTACTTCAAATTACGAAGTTCTTCCGATTGATTTTTTTGTTCAATGACTGATTTGACAAAATCATAGAAGTGATCTGCAGTAGTTCCAATGGGGTTCAGTTTACTGCTAGTCCCATCTGTGTCTAACTTTCTCTTCTTACCACCTACTAACCCTTGGGGGTGTCTAACCTTCAAACTTATACAGCCACGAGAAGATATTGCTCCTATAAACGATATGTTTAGACCCCTAGTTATAGGAGCATTCACTATCGCTTTTTCTCCAACAGATGACCAACCATATTCTCTTCTCATGCTGAGATTAAAGCCTGCTTCATCAATGAATATGCAGTTGTCACTGAAATTGAGTTTGTCTCCGTACTCCTTTGCCCACTGGTATCTTTGCTCTTTTATATCCTCCAGACTCCTTCTAGCGGGCCACTTGGAGATTCGCTTGAGACTCAAGTTACACACTTTTGTGGCAAAACTGTGCACGGTCGTAGCACTGACCTCCAAGTTAGAGAAATTGAGTCTGAGACTTTCTAACATAGAATCTAATGTGACAGAGGCATCATCTTCTACTAAAGACTTCATGAGCTCCATGTGCTTCTTATTTAGCAAAGGTTTACGCCCACGCTTTTTCGAAGGCTCTTCCATACCCTGAATTGCCAAATAGATTTGTTTATTCCAATTTCTCTTCCACAGATAAGCTGTTTGAAGATTTATCCCGTGCTTTTTGGCCGCAGAATACGCAGAGTAACCTTCTTCAATAAGATCGTGCCAGAATCTCTCCTTGACGTACTTCGGGTACTTGTTGTATTCTTTCATTTTCGGTTTGAATTTGCGAGTTGGGGCCACACTTCCAACGTCAATCATAGACTCATCTTCCTGAGGTTTTGCCTGCGGCGAACCGCATTCTTCAGTCCCTGTGTCATTCTGTTTTTTGTAATCTCTAAAAGAAAAACAATCATCTAAAGGTGATCGTTCAGAAAGTGAGACTAGTTCCGGATCAATACAAAATCGATTACCTAGTCCATCTATGTAAGCATCATCTAACATACAGCTATTGTATTCCATTTTGATCTTTACAAACTGTGATAAAAACCTAAAAGAAAAGAATAGTTATTTACTGTTCGAATTCTCAGGACTTTGGAAGGTTTATATAGGTCTGTAGCTTAGTCATGTAATTAGGGGTGATTATATAATCCCTATTGTTAACAGCTTGTATACACGTCTATCAAAATCCCCTAGAAAACGCCTCAAAGAATCATTAGTGGCAGGTCCTAAAATTTCATACTAGTTCATTTAAATTTTCGTTGTTTGGTTTGAATTAATTTTCCTCTTTGGTTTAAATAATTTTTCCTGTTTGGTTTGAATAATTTTTCCTGTTTGGTTTAAATAATTAATTTGGTTTGGTTTGAAAGATTCTTTCGGTTTGGTTTAAATAGTTTTTCCCGTTTGGTTTAATTAATTTTTCTCATTTGGTTTAATTAATTTTTCTTGTTTGGTATGAATAAAAACTGTAAAGACTGTAACTTGTGTTCTCTGGCGGTGACAGATGCCATTTCGAGAGAAAGCTTCAATGTGTTTCATACATCCTCCTCTTTGTTTTGAAATATACCAGTTCAAATACTCATCTTAATTGTCACTACCCATTTAGGTAAGTCGGCGAGACTAAAGTTAAGAACTACATCCTTCCCATGGCGTGCTCGTGAAATACGGAAAGAAAAAAAGCTGACTTTCATTGAACTCATGGAGTTGATGGCTGAAGAAGATAACGGTTTTTCGGAAAGAATTCACTGTCCACAATGCTGTGCATTTGAGAGGTGGAAAGGAGTTTTTACTTTCAATTTGGAAGCTGGAATGGTTTCTCCCAATCTTTGGTTCTTCAATCTCGGTATCATATCATACTTCTACGTGGTGAATGTTCCATTCAATTGTATACATCATGACCTCGGACAAAGTTTGATGCAGCTCATGCGAATTGCAGGTTATTCGATGTGTGGGATTTTGTGCTACCTAGCCGTGGGACTAAGTTATTACATGATCATTGAAGGAAGTTTTGGAATCACAGGTAGTCAACTATGATGTAACTTGCTGCCCGGCTATTTCTTACCCGTCTTTCCATCCATTGAAGGCGGTGCATCCATTCTGGCCTAGTTGACTGCGGCGCGAGTCATCGGAGTCAGACGGAGTCAAGATTGTATGTAAGCCTAAGTATTTAAGCCCACGTCTTCCACCATAGAAAAAGAAAACGTCACTATAGCATAATGTCGTCGATGCTCCGCAGATTTTACTCCTCCGGTACCTTAACCAGAACTCCATTGTATGAGAGTCACGTCAAGTACGGCGCCAAGTTTGTTCCTTACGCTGGGTTTGAGATGCCTATCATGTATAAGGATCAGTCTCACATTGAGTCTCATAATTGGGTGCGCTCAAAGGTTGGTTTGTTTGACGTTAGTCATATGTTACAGCATCGGTTTCATGGAGCTGATGCTGTGAAATTCTTGCAAAAAATCACTCCTATTGATTTATCTCAGTTGCAACCATTCACATCCAGCTTGTCTGTCCTACTTAATAATGAAGGTGGGATTATCGACGACACGATCATTACCAAGCACGGAGAAGATAAATTTTACATGGTTACCAATGCCGGTTGTCGGGAGAAAGATCTTGCTTTCATCAGAGACGAATTAAAGAACTTTGACCAAGTTCACCATCAGACGTTTGAGGGTACCTTATTGGCCGTCCAAGGTCCTGCTGCAGGCAGCTTGATGCAGAAGCTCACCAATGAGGACCTCAGCAAAATCACATTTGGACAAACACAATTTTTGAAGTTGAACAGCCTCATTGACTCAGATATTCATCTCTCACGGACAGGTTACACAGGAGAAGACGGGTTTGAATTGTCGATTCCTTCCACGAACGATAAGGAAGCAAAGCAGGCGAGACAGTTTTTCGAAGCATTGATTGACGAAAACCCAGAACTTGTGCGTCCCATCGGTTTGGCCGCTAGAGACTCCTTGAGATTGGAAGCAGGAATGTGTCTTTACGGAAACGAGTTATCTGAGGAAATAACTCCAGTAGAGGCATCATTGTCTTGGTTGATCCCTAAAACTAGAAGAACAGCTGATGCTGGCTTCAACGGCAATTCCAAGATCTTGAAACAATTGACTGAAAAGGGTTTGGTCACTAGACGTCGTATTGGCGTTATTTCCAAGGGACCAGCACCAAGAACAGGGGCTAAGATTGTTGATAATGAAGGTAAGCAAGTTGGGTATATCACTTCTGGCTCTCTCTCTCCTACGTTGGGCCTGAATGTTGCGCAGAGCTACATAGACAAGTCTGTCAAGATTGGATCTGAAGTGCAGATTGACATTCGTGGCAAATTGAGACCAGGAAAAGTGACCAAACTTCCTTTTGTCCCTAACAATTTCTACAGAGGATAAATCCTCCAATCTTATCTTCAGTACTTCACCTCCGAATTCGCGTAGATGTACATTCAAATATACGCACCCTGCCATGTACGTTGCACGTCGCGTCGCGATATTCTCCTTTAGATCGTAGATACTACTCAATATCATTAAACAAAGCCGCATAAAGAGTACTTCAAACCACAATTTGCCTATGTATATCTGGGGTCTGCTTATTTTTTATACTCGGAAATAAGTTTGTCAATTGGTGTTCATCAAATCCATTTTTGCCTTTCGAGCGTGTCTCAGGACTCAAAGAAATCGTGTTTGGCGCGCGTCAATGGAGCGCGAACTTCATGTACATGACCCTTCTTCACGGTTAAAAACGTATATAAGTCCTGAACTTTAGTGGGCGAAGAAAAAAAGCACAAGGATACCGTTTGAGACTGTTTCTCCTATCTGTTGTATATATCCTTCGATGTCTTCTCCCGTCAAGCCTTTGTCTCCTCAGAGACTGTCCGTGTCTAACTCTCGGTCCCATTCTCCACAGAAATTGACCCCTTCCCCCACAAAAGCAACTAATCCATTTCAAGCTACCCCAACTAGAATCCCTAGACTTGGTTTCAGTATGGACCGTCCTGGTCGTAATAACAGTCCGTCTACCACGCTGAAGCCTGCTTTTTCCATTTATGAAGACACACCAGAGGAGCATTTTAAGTACCATAACGCATCTCCACTAAAAGATGAAACATGCCATGATGACAAGGAAAATGTCTTACAACCCAAGGTAATGGCGCTAAAACAGACTAATTATAGTTTTAGACGGCCCTTGAGCAATTTGAGCATCAGCCAATTCCCTGGTTACATGTCTGCTCGTGGGCAATTACAGCTAGGCCCAATGCAACTCAAGGAAATGTACCAACCCAAACATTACACCAACGAGTCCAGAAGTGTCCACAAGTACAACCGGTTGCCTAGCTACATCACTCCGCCAAGAAATAGTTTGCGGAAGATTTTATATCGCTCTACTGAAGTAGAGGACGATGACGTTGAGCTTCGTTTGATAGCAAAACAAAATGATTACATAAGACGCAAGCGGTCCATGTCTGTTGGAATCAATAAGGGTAAGGCACATCTCGTTGCCAAAAACAAATTCAAGATCATGGCGAACTAGAATATGCATTTCACACTTCATTCCATTTTAAACTCTCATTCATTTTTCATTTCACTTCAATACCTCCAAGTTTTTGATACCCTTTAAGAACATCATAAATAGTAATATCGATCTCGAATAGACTATGACATCTAACTAGAACTAAATGAAATGGCTCCCGTAGACACACATATATTGTGCAGTATTGCGTGAAAAAAATGTCCGCTCGAACAAGTTCCACAATTCCGTTTAACATAATACCGAAGGAATAACATGTCGAACTCGGTAATCGAAGCCTTCAAAGGTATCAATGTAGCGTCTGCTCATGATTTGACTGAGCATGAGGCTATCTTTGAAGTTTCCTATCAGTACTTGTCGAAGATTAAGAACTTTCGTGATTTGAAGTCTTTTCACTATTGTCTTGTCTCCTTGATCAATAGTGATAAATACTACAGAGCTTTACAATTGATCAAGGAAGTGCCCAATGAAATCCATCAAGAATATCCATTGGAAAAGGCATATGTCTATTACAAGACAGGAAAAGTTGACTTATTGAAAGACGTTTATGAATCAACAATAAACCTGAACGACATCAGTGACGCTTTATCTAGAGGATTGAAACACGTCGTTGCTCAAAGCTACTACCAGACTGGAAAGTACGACGCAGCTTTGCAACTATACTCTGAATTAATCTCTACCAACACCGTTGACGGTACTGTGGATTTGGCTTGTAATGAGAGAGCCATTTTGTCGCAGATAGCCATGAAGTCAGGTTCATGCCCTGTACCTCAGCTGACCGTTTCTGATTCTACAGAGACGTACGATATTATTTTCAACAATGCTTTGATCAAGTTGGCAAGTGGGAATCATGATGAAAGCTTACAGTTGTTGAAGTCTGCATTGTCGCAGTGTGAAGAACAGAACCTTGACTCTGAGCCAACTGAGTTGATGATGGAGGTTTCCCCAATCAAATTGACTGTTGCATACATTTACCAATTGAGTGGTAGAATTGATGAAGCGGTAGAAGTGTTAAACTCACTCGATTTGACCTTCATTACTGACCTAATGGTCCAGTTGATTATCAAAAATAATTATAAGTCCCTCTATCCCTCTGAAGAGAATGTCAACTTTGTTGCCAGAGAGTTGGATTACCAATTTCACTTTCATCATTTGAGACAAAAACTTACACCAATTCAACGTCACATGTTGTTAAAGAACCACTTATTGTTGTCTTACCAAAGCAAGTCCCTCTCAAAAAGCTCAAAGTACTTAACAAATCGCTTCTACAGAGAGTATTCGGACAGCTTCAACGGTGATGTTACACCATTGATCTATAAAGTCCTTATCACGTTGGATATCACATTGGAAGATATTGAATCTCCATCGCAAAACACTGCAGTCGCAAAGAAAATCTTCAAGTTTGCTCGTGGAAAGCTAGAAAGCAACGACATTTCTGATATTCTTGTTGCTGCGGCCATTCTTTTGGTGTCTGTGAACACTGTTTCGGGTAATTACGATCAATCTTTGTTGATTTTGGAAAAATTGGTTGAAGCTGAACTTTCCTCAAGCCCTGAGACTCTTCATGCCAGCATTTTTGGGCTCATATTTACCTTGTATGAACAAAGGAATTACTCAAAAAAATTGAACAGCTTGCAAAATGCCCTTTTGCAAAAATTCGAAAGCTTGGGGAGTGAAGTACTTCAGAGAAATCCTCATTTGTATTACTTTGTTCGTGCATTCGCTTTCAAGTACTTGAATGCTGGTCTGGAGGAGAAATCTTTACATTTGTTCGGCATCTTGCATTCTACCCGAAAGGATGATCTGATTGTTTCCAGTGTCGTTAATAAAGATAACGGCTCGTTGGCTCCAATGGAGTCGCTCGCATCAAATGAAAGTATCGAAGAATTGCTTTCAGTAAACGTTGAGACACTAGTTTCAGCAGAGAACCCCGTTAATCGAGCCGTTCCAGCAAAGAAGTCAGTACACAAAGTCACGAAAAAGAAGCAAAAGCCAAAGTTCTCGAGGCACAAGTTTTTCAAACCCGACCATGAGTTTGATCCTGCAAAGGACTTGGATCTGGAGCGGTGGCTCCCGTTGAAACTCAGATCAAATTACAGACCTTCCAAGAAGGATTTGAAGAAGAAATCAGGAGGCCATCAAGGCGCTATGGAGTCATCACCTGCTCCTCAAACCGTTGCTCACTCATCCTCAACTTCTACTAAATCGAAGAGCAAAGGAAAGAAAAAAAAGGGTAAGAAGTAGTCTTCTTTGTTTAACATGTGTATAATAGAATAATCTCTAGTGTAATTTTTAAGGCCACAATAGCATCATTTGGGAAGGTTGTGGGGTATAAGGAACTGAGGAGTTGTTCCTCCGAAAATACTGAACGATACCGGATCGGCTCTGTTTTCGGTGCACTACGCGCGCTACATGCTTCCTTTCCTGCCTTGGCGGTTTAGATAAGACAAATGACAGGCCTGGAACATATGCGCTCCTGCATTTTGAGGATTTTTCGCACCCGCATACTTCTTTAGGCTCAAATGCCTAACCGTGGCCAAATCCAGAAGGTATATCAAGTGCATTGATCCCCGTAAACCTAGTTACTTCATCACGAAACTATTTTTTTTTCCCTCCCTTTTTGAATATTTCAATAGATTAACCTATCTTTGACATATTTAGAAAGACAAGTTATGATTGTGCTTTTGAGCTATCAATTTGAATATTAAGACAATTCTGTTGCCGAAACTTGTTTCAAATTCCACCGTTTTTCTCAATTGTAATTTATCGATTGAAGTCCTCAAAAATGTCTACCGCTCCCTCAAAGCAAACAAAGGCCAACATTGCCAGGGTTAAGGTCTTAACTGAGAATGATGTGGCTAAAGCTACTCGCACTTTGGTCAAGTCGTTCGAGGAAGATTCCTTGGCAAAGTTGTTGACAGACCATATTGACGACCTTGAACTCAAGAGTCAGGTTGAACACACTTTGTACGAATGTTATCTTAAACAGCACTTGGAAAAGGGTATCTGCCTTGGAATCGGCGAAGGCACTGAGGAGTACGAAACTGTGGCTATCTGGTCAACTCCGACTTCTATTGAAGATGGGTTAGATAGTTTTGATAATCTCATGTACGCTGGATATGGCAAACTTTGGGAACAAGTTGGTGAGGAAGGCCGTGAAAAAATTTTCAGAGGAATGTTACCTCTTTTGCATGACACTGCTGAAAGGATCTTGTCCACTGATTCAAGATTCAAAAGTAAAGGTGTTTATACCTTGGTTTATTTGGGTTCTGTTGCTAGCGCTCGTGGTAAGGGAAATGTGAGAGCTATGTTTGATTATATGTTTTACAATTACATCGACAAACCAGGTACTAATAACATTGCATATTTGGAAAGCTCATCTTCTGATAACATTCCAATCTACAACAAATTTGGCTTCGTCTTCTACGAAGACATTATGTTGGGATCGAACGAAGATGCAGACGCCAAAGAAGGTGAGGACTATGCTATCATGAATGTGATGATTCGTGGTTCCTTTGGAAAGGACTGGTCCAAGGATCTGAACTCTGAAGCTAAATTGTGAGCTTTCTGTTTTATTTCTCCTTTTCTGATTTTTAAATCTCTTCGAGTCGATCTGAACTTGATTTATGCATTCATGATTTGTTTTATTGCTATTTCTTTCTCAAATTAGGATGGCTATGTACAACAGTAGAATTATTTACTCATCTAATGAAAGAGTACTTCTTTGCGAAGGTAAAGTCTTAGAGGCAAACTCCTTTTTCGCCTCTTCTCTCAATTTCTCCTCTTGAGCTTTAGTTAATGGTTTCACCACCTCATCAGGGGCGACGAACTTGAAGTTTCCAAATCCAAATTCCCTGTCGCTTATCTTGTTCAAGACATACAACTGTTGCCGGACGTACCCAAGCAAAGCTTCAATGTGTCTCATATCAGCATTTGGGTTACCATTGAAAATGTTCCTCCAGAGAGCTGCGGCCAAAGTAATATCATCAGTCATTAAACCTTCATCATATGAAAGAACACAGCCCAATAGCTGTGTGTGGTAATCCTTCAAGTAACCCTCGATAATTCTATTGGAGCTGATACCCAATTCTCCTGCCATTCTCAACTCCATGTCTCTGAATATTCTATCAACCAACTTCTGCTGATAGTTTCTGCCATACTTGAATGGCATGGCTCTCATTCTTACAGACAAAATCCAGTAATGTAAGGCAGTTATTTGAAACCACTGGGAAAAACTTTGAGGTAGACCTAATGTCTCATAGTAGAACTTCGCAGTGTCTGAGAGAGGCTCATTAGGGTAATACATACCTTGTCTCTTACACTCACCAAAGTAATAAGATCCAGCCACCGGTCCAGCTCTTGACTTATCCATGTCGATATTAAACAATCTCACAATCGTTTGTCCAATAGATTGTGCGAAAGATGACATCTTGTATGTTGGATCGTTTTCGATTTTATGATCCGACAAGAACGGGTTTTTCGTCTTGGCTTGACGTGGTTTTGTTTTCAAATCGTGTTCAATCTTAGGCAAATGGGATTCCTTAGCCAAAGAATGTGGAGAGGTCATTTCCTCCTTATTGAGAGCAAAGGGCTGTTTTTGAAACGAAACATTAGTCGAGGATACAAAGCACCTTCTGCCAATCAGGCTAGCGGTCGTTCTCAGTTGTCTAAGCATATTTCTGAAAGACGAAAGAAGAGCACTTTCAACGGTAATTACTCGCGAAGGAATTTTTTCATCCTACTAGGCAAAGCTGCAGGTAACTCTCATACTTTAGGGACAATCATAAGATCACTACAGAAATATACCGTCCCTAAGTACAACTTGGAAGTCCTTGGTGAGAGGCATAAAGTTAAGATTCATGTTTATGGACATAAATTCTCCGTCGTCTATTTTTTTTGTACATTTTTCTATTTTTCATTAAGCTACGAACTGTACAATTTTGTTAAAAAGTGCAGAATGAGCACAACCATTGAAAGTTAGTACCTCGATAAAAAGAAAAAAAAACTTTGAATAAGGTAGGCATGATATAAAAAGAATAAATAAGTTATACATCTATAAGTGGTGTGATATGCTTCAAGCAAAGGCCTTGTCATAATCTGTGAAAACGAATCTGTATCTCACATCACCATCGTTACATCTTGTCAATGCGATCTCACAGTTCTTCTCCGAGATAGGAATTTCTTCAACAATTGGCTTTACTCCTTTTTCGGCAGCCAATTCCAACATTTCCAAAGCCTCCTTCTTAGAACCTAACAAAGAAGAGCCGAAGGAACCTCCGTTCGACAAGAAGGAAAATGGATTCAACTCAAACTTGTCATCGACGGGTGGTAAGCCCACGGAAACAAATCGTCCATCCACTTTCAAAGCAGACAAGTACTCATCCAAGGAAAAGCCATCAACTCTTGAAGCGCAGTTCAAAATCAAATCAAACTTGTCATGAAATTTGCTAGCCCAGTCCTTTTCTTCCTGAGTTGCAATAAAACCATCAGCACCTAAACTAGTCGCCTCCGCCTTCTTTGAAGATGTTCTAGAGAAAGCGTAAACTTCTGCACCTAGAGCTTTAGCAAACTGGAGTGCTAAATGTCCCAAGCCACCAATACCAATCACGGCAACAACGGGCTTTTCAATGTGACGAATATTTCTGACAATTGGCGAATAAACAGTCAATCCAGCACACATCAAAGGAGCCGCAGAAACTGAGTCCAACTCGTCCGGAATTGGGAACACAAATTTTTGATTAGCAATGCTGTGTGAAGAATATCCACCTTGCGTAACATAACCGTCGGAAAAACCGTCGATAGCATTGTAAGTGCTTACCCCATCCTTGCAATATTGTTCATTGTCAGCACCACATCTTGAGCAAGCGCAACAAGAGGAGGAAGCTGCACCCACACCAACCCTGTCACCCACTTTTACTTCAGTGACTTTGTCACCTACTGCAATCACAGTACCGATGATCTCATGACCGACAACAGTATCAGGTCTCTGCATTGGTCCCCAGTTTTCTTGGGTTGTATGGATGTCAGTGCCGCAAAGACCGCAACAAATATTCTTTATAACGACATCTGTAGGCTGAATAGACTTACGTTTGTAAGTAACCAATTTTGGCTTATTCCAATTTTCTTTGGTATCAACAGCAAATCCTTTGAAGGTGTCGGGAACAGAACTCGAGGTTACCATGGCCAATTGGCTTTTAATGTATTTGCTGGTGCGAATTGCCTCTGGAAGCCTGGGTTTTATAGGGTAAGCGCTAGGTGAGACCTGTATAAGTTTGCGGATAAATATTCCTATTGTGGTCAATCTCTGACAGCTCAAGACGCACGAAAAAACGTCCCTACGTCTGAAAAAAAAATAAGATCAGCCAAAGTGAAATTCAGAAAAAATCCTAGAGGACACAGGGACAGCTTTCACACGTTCTCCCGACTGACTGTATGTTCCTCTTAGGGTTGCAAATCTAGTAAGTCGTAAACTTGTGTAAGTATGTTCGCCTGTGTAGAGTCGATTCTAGTGTCAATAAAACCCTCATATTGCGTCTCAATTGTGCCTCCGTACCTTCCGCCACATATCATACGTGCCCACTGTTTGCGCGCCTATGTGTTATGGACAAACAAAAAAAAAAAAATTAGCAAAAAAAGTAATAGACATCAGAATCTCTTGAGTGAGCTTCGCAATGTCACTATGGGGTAAAAGCTATAGCACACACATAAAAATATCACAGATAATACTGATGAAGTTATGCGTACATGACTATCATTACGTTAGGCGCATACTCTATTCGCGATCGTTTTGTTACGCGGTGTTGCAGCCAAATCATCGTCTTTAGGTGGAGGTGAATGCGAGTGCGGAACCTTTATGTATATACTCTTTTTGCCCATACACAATTTTTTCTCCCCAA